>JASJET010000196.1:1200000-2400000 GCA_034092305.1 Diaprepes abbreviatus | reverse complement strand
TTTGATTTGTTTCACAAGGATCTCATCAGCACAGTCTCATCCCTGTATTCGTTTGGAATTTATTTATTTTTTTATTATAAATCTGTTATAATTATACCATTTTCATCTTTCACTTGAGGAGTCTGTTTTGGGTAAGGTAACTTTCAAAAAAGTTCAAATTTTGAAATTGCATATCAAACAATTCCATAGGAAAATTGGTAAAGAGTTATAAAAGAAAGATGGAAAACAACACAAGTCTGAACTATATAAATTAAATTGTAAAGATGGTAATAAAGGGCATATGATATAAATAGAGCGGTGCTATTAGAAAATAATTAAATGATATTGTACAACAATGTTTTCAACATTTTCATGAAAATTTTAAAGCCTCTCTTTACAATCTTTGGATAAACACACTGAGAAATGATTATATTTTACTTAATGATAAAATCAATTTAAATAATTTCTCATTATCAATTTTTGTTTACCATTTCTGTTAAAGGTACTTTGATAAACCCATAAGTTTCTATAGCTCTTAGATAAGTAAAAAATAGGGTAATAAATCTTGTTCATCCAAACTCGAACAGTCGAATAAGCTAAAGGAAAGCGAAACATAACATGCTTTAAGTTTCAAATTTTTAACCTGAATGAGGTGGAAATTTTAAGTAAAATTAGTGTTTTAATTAATGCATAATTGTAATTATTGGTATCCATGCTTTTTTCGACTGTTGGCTCCTTTTTTCATACAAATACATTTTCCCTCGAGGTTTACTTGACGCAAACATTCTTATGTTTCAAAAAACATTGTTCTCATTTTATTCACGATCAGCATCTTTAAATATCCTGTATAAACACATTTTTATTTTATTTTACAGTTTCAGAATGGGGCTACGAGACCTCGTTCTAATTTTAAGTCTAGCTACAGCTATAACAGCCTATAGATTACCTCAAACGGTGGTTCCACTATCATACAACATTCATCTAAACTTGACAGAAGCAACTTTTACTAATGAATCTGATCAGTACTCAGGATTCGAAATCATCACTATACAAGCAAGAGAACTCACTAATGAAATCCAGATTCACGGAGCTCATGATTTTATTAACATAACATTGGCGCATATTAATAATGTAAACATTCAAAATATAACAGTTGATAACACAACTGATATTATAACTTTGGGCATTGGGGCTAACTTGGCAGCTATGGCCACGTATACGTTGTATATTGAATTTACCAGTAGGTAAGTATCAGAGATAATTTAGAATATTATACTCTAAGATCAGTTTAAGTACATATATCATTTAAGCTAAAATAATTTAAAATCTAAAAATAATTATAATTTTTTATATATTTGTTAATGATCAAAAAGAAAAAATTGTGAAAATTTATTCAAATGACATTACGAAGCTTTTATGTAATTCTTTATTTTCTTTAGCAGCAGCAGCAGATCTGTGGCTGTAAGTAACTTCTCTGTTTTTACTGTTGGTTAAAAATTTTACTATTAAATTGACAAGAAATAGTCTTACATTTCTAGGAAACTTTTAAAATATGTTTTTAAAAAAAGAAAATTTACTTGAATCCACGTTCTCAATAGGACTACTAGGGATTAAAATAAGATGACTATCCACAGCCGCAAAAAGAAGGTCGAAAGCATAGACTCCACTTTCTTGCAAACAGCAGAATTGGTTGCGTCTGAGGTTCATTCATTTCTTGGATCATCTGAAATAGATTTATGACCCTATCGAAACTGTTTTGAACAATATTTTACTTTCAGATATGACGAAACCTTGTCATTCGTGCATATTTTTAGGACACTCATGTTACACAATTAAAAATTTGATGATACTGCTATGTTCCAATCCCACAAAAATCATTTTGTGTTTCAAAACACTTCATAAACCACAAAATAATTAATACCTTGAATAGGTAAATATTTTTTCTAGGATTTCTCGGAAATGAAGAACAAGATTAAAATAACAAAAGTCACAGGCTGCTTAGCTATTCTGTGGTGAGACAGGCATTTCTTCAGGAAAACAAGAACCTCTCAGAAAAGAACTTTAGTCGAATCAGTACTTCTTTAGGGTTCAGATCTATGAGTTATGGGAGTGCATTTAAAAAAAGAATAAGCGAACTGCACGGATCTCTAGACTAGAACGAAAAAGTAACGAGAAAGTAAGACGAATAATCAGTGTTGAGGAAACTATTATCATGAAAACAGAAAAAGAAGGTCTAAAATGATTCAGTCATTTCTTACGAATAAAAGACGACAGGTGATCCAAAATAATGTTTCAGTGGATGCTGTTAGGTACAAGAAAGAGAGGAAGATCAAGAAGATCGTTGGACAGAACAATTATACACTAGCTAAAACAAACTACATGGTGCCGGTTTTGAAATCCAACTACTCTCTTGAAATACCTTTGAAAAATAGAGTGGATTAGAAGGATGACCAAACTGGTCTCCCCAGGATAAAAGAGCTTAAGCTGGAGTATCCGGTAGGACCACAGGAGCCAGAGAGTTTTACTCTTTCGGAATACATGCAATGGTATTTCAAGAATCTCTGTGAGAAGCATATAAACAAGAATAAAACAGTAAACATATGTTCAGACAGTACGGTTAAAATATTGGTACTGGTCTGATGAAGTAGCCTTATGTCTGGTGTCTGAGTATAACGTTGTACCGGATACTCTGACAAAGAATGGTTGCCCGATCAGACTGGTGTATGTCTTGGTACATCCGGGTATACACGGGAACGCGGAAGCAGATCGTTGGGTAAAAATAGGATTAACGGCTGAACTATACGAACTCCAACCACTTCTACCTGTTCCAATTATCCTTGGTAAGAGGATATTAAAACTGTTGTTGGCAAGCAAATTTATTGATTCATGGAGAGAAGCTCCAGAAATAAGGTGTGCTAAGGAACATATAACTGGAACTAATGCACAGCTTACTAGGAAGCTTCTCTTCTTGGAGTAGAAAGAACTGCCAATGACTTTTGGATTACTGACAGGACATGTTATGTCTAGGCTGTCTTCATAAGATTGATATCATGGATGTCCCGGTGTGCAGATGATGTCTAGAGGATGACGAAACCGTTGTTTATGTCCTCAGAGAGTGTCCAGCGTTCAGCAGATTACGGCAGCAATATTAGAGAGATGCAATATTATCACCTGAAGCTGCCAGGAAAGTTCAGTTAACGAGGCTGCTTGGATCTACAAAGGCGATTGGTCTTGAATCACTTGCAGCTATTGCGCGATATAAAAGGCTCAATGAGGCGTAGACATCCAAGATCAAGTATTAATTAACACTTTTTGTTCATTCATTTATTCATTCGATACACTAGTTACACATGGTGTCCGGGAGGATGAGATATTAGATAGAGAGTTATGAAGAAGGGCACTAGCCAGTGTTTTTAGCTTTTCTTAAAGCTAAACTCTGAAATATATACATTGTCTCCGAAAATAAATAGAACTTTTCAATTGAAGTAGCCTGTGTCCTTTTTGAGTTGCTACAACAAGCATGTGAAATTTCGTGACGCTACACATATTAATAAAAAAGTTTAGGGTGGACCATACTGAAATCCATTGACCAACAAATTTGAGTTAAATTTTGTGTTTTGAACAAAATTATCTTTACGAAAACATTGAAAATGCCAAATAAAGGTTATTAGGAGGAATATATACCACGTACAATAGTTATTGTGTAGCATAAGACGTTCACTGAGCACCGTGAATGCGTCGATGATTATACCCATTCTAAACTGGCCGTAACATCGACCGACGTTTACTTCCCTCAGATAAAGTTATGTCAGTCGCTTCTGAGATGTTTATCATTGCAGTCAGCAACTCAAACTTTATAAAACGCATTACGATTGAAACTGCGACACAGGTACACGAGTTTGACATGTCCATTCAGCAAAGACGAATAAAAGCATGTCTTCCCAATTATTAAGTATAAAAAGTAAAGCGGTAAATAGGAAATAATATTTAGCAATTATATGTGGTTTGCGTCAGATCATACACAAAAAATAATCCAAAGTGTAGCACGATAATAATATGACTCTGGTACCACTCTTCCCTTCATTCATTTTTGCACGTTATTGGCCAAAAACTCAATTAACATCATCCTACAAGAATAGTAATGCTCTGATATGGTACCGTGGGATTTTTTTTGTTTCCAAAGCTCAAGTTGCTACTGCATTTTTCAGATCACTGAATACATAAAACGAAATTTGCTGCGTGAACCTAAGACTATACCACAAAGCGCATAGCAAAAATTACAAATAAATTATATTTTATGGGTGTTTTTGAAATGACTTCTAAAAGGAGGTTCTAAACTTAACCTCAATGAATGTTTTTTTATGTACGTACATCGATTACTCCGAAACGGTTGCATCGATTTGAACGAAACTTTTTGTATTATGTTCCGGAATTGCTGCGGTGGTTTCAACTTATTTTGGCCGAAATTGATTCAGACAAAAAATTAATTTTGTCCGATTTTCTTCAAAATTGATATGTGCTAGTTTTCGGGTCGTACATAACAAATCTAAAATTATTTAAGAAAAATTTAATATGGCGGATTAAAAATTTAACATCTTTTGATTTTGTGCAAAATTGGTACCGGGGGGTGTACACAACGAATATAAAATTGTTTTAATAAAATTCAATATGGTAGATGCAACATGACTGTTTAAAAATTGTATATTTCCGTATTATGTCCATAATTGGTATTGGAGGAGGAGGGGGGGGATGGGGTTCGAGGGTGTAGATTATGATTAAGGTGGTTTTCGGAATCGTAATTTTCTAATCTGAAGTTAAGTTTTTACAATTTAATATGGCAGAATATGGGGGACTAAAAATTTTCTCATTTTATAAAAAATGTAGCGCCAAATTATTACTAAATGAAACAAATAACTACTAACAAGAGATACATACAAGCTACGGTAAGAAAGTAATTACAAATAAAGTATTTCTCAATCTTTTAGGTTAATCATATTTTGCGCCAACTTCAAAAATTGCAATGTCATATAAAAATTTATATTGTTATTTTCCACTTTTAGCGCATTTTTTTAAAAAATGTTTCAATTTTTATACAAAAATTGTATTTAAAGTGCCATTTATATCCGGGAAGAAGGTATATACCACTATAAATTGATTAAGGTCGAATTTATCAAGGTTTGCTCATTATCAAGTACTGTATCTTGTGGAATACTTTAGATATACCACCTTATCCTTAAAATCGTCAAATATGACGATAAATATTATTCTGTTAGAGAAATAGTTGCATTATCTCTAAATGTAATGCGTGTCACAATTGTCATACGTCTGTATAAAAAAAGAAGTGTGTAGAAACTAAATTTGAACATTTTGACAAGCTGTCATATTTTGTACATTCTAGGGAAAGTAGACAATAAAATATTATAACTATGTTTCCTTTTATAGAGTAAGTACACAGGATATGTATGGTTTCTACAAGAGCAGTTATACTTTCAACGAGACAACAAAATATTTGCTAACAACTCAGTTTCAACCAGTTTACGCTAGAAGAGCCTTTCCATGTTTTGATGAACCTGCTTTTAAGGCGACTTTCGAAATTTATATTACTAATCCCGTAGGAATGAACGCACTCTGTAATATGCCTGGTGAATTCCATAATACTTCGGATATGGTAGGCGATGACCCGTAAGTACTGGACATGTAAAACATATAGGTTTTTCAGATTTGTAGTACCATTCTTGAGGGTGAATCAACGATTGGATGAAGTAAGTTTATTATGCCACTTAGGTAAATTTACTCACATTTTAAAAATATTTGGACTCAGATATGTGTGAAAAAACGAGGACAGCATAAAGTAGCATTTTTTTTTTATTGGACATGCTGTATACGAACCATTTTTTCCTTTAACATATAATTTTATATAATAGTAGGAGAGCTTTATGATGCTAAATGTTGGTTTACTCGAGCGTCGTGGGATTCTATTCGATTTTGAAGATTAGATGATAGAAGGAAAAAAATGTCATATGCTATATACCCTTTCACTGGGGGGAGGGGGCGTCTACAGGCTTTTAAAAATGTAAAAAAAAACCTCATAGAAATACTCGAGCGCATCAGATAAGTGTATATGCCATACGTGTATCTGATGACGGAGGTATGTCATTCTGCCGGTTTGCATTGTTGGGGTGGCCGTAAGGAAGGGTAAAAAATGGGAAAAAAAATTATTCGAGCGCTTGAGAACCTGAAAGAAGCTCTCATTTAAAAGACTGACGATTCGAACTTGACGCAAGTTCGAGATAGCTTTTTCAAAAAGCAAAAAAACTCGTAATTTTGAAATACTGGAGCGCGTCAGATTATTATATAGACGATTCAAGTTGATATCCTAGTCATGCTGACTTATAATCTGACGATTATTTGGAGGGATTTTTTTAATATGACGGTTTGAAAAAAATATTTCATGATTTTTGCGAGTTTATGATCCTCCCACTCTACGTCACGGTCAAATTGTCAGATTATTGAAATCCACACTTTTCAGCATGTAATTAACCCACCATACTTTAATCAGACGTGCTTAAGTATTTCGAATCACTGATTTTTTTACTATTCTGATCGGCTGCCCTAGACGCGCGGTGCTATGTAGAAGGCTTATATATGGTGGAGGTACTTAACAGGGTGTAAGGTATCCCCTTTATGTTAATCTTCCGCGCTTCAGTAAAACCCAAAACACCCTATTAGGCTCGCCTACTATAAGAGTTTCATATACCGTAATTTAATAGTGTTTGATACAATTTTGTTTAAGAAAAATGTCTCATTTTCAAGCATCCATTCAATCGTTCTTAATTTTGCGAGAAATATATTCAGATTTAAAGACCAAGGAAGACCAAGGTTAAGTAAAGATCATTTCTACTAAATATTTGTAATAATAGCTACAGGGTGTTAAACACCAATTCAAATTCAAAAAAATTTAAATTAAAATAGAGCACTTTTTCAAATAGTACACCCTGTATATTTTTATTTTACTTTATAGACTTTTAAAAACCCTAAATTTTCTGTTCAGTAGGACCTATAACCGTTCTTAATAGTTTTTGAGATGTTTTGATTTCTCTACTTTTCCTAATAATCCTTCAGAAATCACTCAAATCATATTGTTCAACATTTTTTATTTTTCTAATTTTTTTTACCACTTATTAATCAATACTGGTTGTTCAAAACTATGGTTAAAAAATTTTTTGGGCTCATACTTTTTTTGTCGGCCATTTTAAAATTTCTTGGGATCCTTTTTTGGCTGAAAACAAGTTTTTTTTGCGCAATTGTATCTAACTCTGTTAATTTTAAAGATATCAAAACAAAAAAGCAAAGTTATCAGAATGATATGCTCTAGATTTTTTGTTCTTATATATGATTACCTAAGGAGTAAGGAAAATGAAGAAAAATTCACAACTATATAATGAAAATTAACTTAAAATGGTACCTGGTACCGACCAAATTACGAATGAGATGCTAAAGTACGGAGGCCCCAGCTTTGTCACAGAGCTCATTGTTCTATTTCAAAAAATACTCCGCACAACGTCAGTACCCAACGAATGGCGGAAAAGCATCACAATTCCGATCCACAAAAGAGGATCAAAGAAACAACCCGAAAACTACAGGGGAATCAGCCTACTGAATAGTTCAGCCAAATTGTTAACCAAAATACTGCCACAACTGATCGTAGACAAGTTAGGGGCGTGCGAAGAACAGCAGGGCTTCCGGAATAACCGCTCTACTATCGACGGTATATTTATTATCAGACAGCTGGTTGAAAAATCTATCGAATACGATAAACCGCTGTTCATTTGTTTTGTGGACTTTACACAAGCGTTCGACCGAGTCAAACTGGAACACATAACAGAATTACTGCGAAGAAAACAAGTAGACGAAGCAATCATACGCACAATATATGAACTGAATTCCAAAAACACCATGGTAATTAAAACAAATAACACTCTAACAGAGGAAATCCCTCTATCCATAGGAATAAAACTGGGTGATAGCCTAAGTCCAACACTTTTCAATGTAATCATAGACGAAATGATTGATGAGGTAAAAAGCACAAATATTGGGTACCCAATGGGACACAACACCGTGCAGATTATATGCTTTGCAGTCGATGTTGCCTTGACAGCAGATAGCGAGGACAACTTACAAAGAATGCTTTTCCATCTCAATCGAACAGCCAAACAATATAATATGAAGATATCTGTGGAGAAAACCAAATCAATTTTAATAGCAAAAGAACCGGTAAGATGCAAACTAATGGTTGATGATAAACATATCGAACAGGTTGGGAAGTTTAAACATCTAGGAGCACACAGGCCAACAAAGCGGCTATGATATCAGGTCAACTAAGAGACATAATCTGGAACAATAAACATATGACGGTTGAGAGCAAAGCAAGATTTACAAGGTCTGTGTAAGACCGATACTGACCTACGGCGCAGAAACAAGAAATGAAACCACAAAGACAAAACAAATTATGAGAACCACAGAAATGAAAACGCTGAGAATGATCACGGGAACAAGATTAAGAGATATAATAAGAAACGCAAAAATACGCGAGGACAGCGGAGTGGGGGATGTTGTGAAGTGGGTTCGAAACCGTCGTAGGCAGTGGAGAGATCATATGGAACGAATGGACGATGACAGACTATCAAAAACCGTGATGAGCGAGAAACCAAACACCAAACGGCCGTCTGGACGGCCCCCCAAAAGATGGAGAGACAGCTGGATTTCGACCTCAAACGAGGATCGATGAGGCATTGTATAGATAACAGAACTTGGTTCTACCTAGAAGAAGAAGAAGAAGAAGAAGAAGAAGAACTTAAAATGGGACTTTAGTGCTTGAAAATTATTAAAAGGACTTAATCTTTTTTCTTTTATAGGTTTATTATAGGCCTTCTTGCTATAGAAGTTTTAAGCTTGAGAACTTTGTCTTTTTTGTATAGTTTTTCAAAAATTTCCCGCAACTGAATTTTAGCAATATTTAAGTTGAATTTCTCAAAAGGGACGAAATATCTCAAAAAGGATTTGGAATAAGCATAGGGCATATTGAATAAAAGTTGAAGAGTTTTTATTAGTCTATAAAATAAAAAAAAGCACAGTGTATGCCGTTTAAAAAAAATGAACATATTTTAATTTTAAAATTTTTTTTTCTTGAATTTGGACCAATGTGTTGAACATTCTGTAGCATTTATTGCAAATGTTTAGTAGAAATAGTGTTTCAACTTTAACAACAACAAAATTAAGAACGGTATTTTCGATTGCATGCATGGAAATGGAGATGTTATTTTCTTTTTTCAACACGATTATCTCAAAAATTATAAAGTTAGTTACAGAACAATAAATTTTTAATAATAAACTTTCAAAATAAAACGTTATATGGAACAAATTTTTCGTATACAGGGTATTCTACTTAAAAAATACAACTTTTTGCTACCTTCGTGTCAACGTGTTCCAAATATTTTGAAAATGGGTGTAGAGATATTTTTTCTTACCAAATTTTATCTAACAAGCATAAATTTACTTTATTCAATCGTGTCATCATCATTGTTAGTTTCTGTATAATATTTTATGACCCTTTTTTTTAGGAATTTAATCACTACTTATTTTTCTCCCACCGGAATAATGCCTACTTATTTGGTAGCTTTTGTAGTATCAGAATTTACATGCACGTCCGGAGAAAATATCGAAACAGATTCTGTTCCCTACAGGATTTGTTCCAGGGATGAAACTAACCTTACTAGAGCGTTTGCTGTAGATATTGGACCTCCATTGTTGAGAAACTTGAATAATTTTACGAATTATACGTAAGTAAAAAAGATAGTAGAAAAAATTACTTTTATAAATGAGCAGAAATACATTTAAAGAAGAGTAGAGATAAAGGGGATTTCTTAATTGAATCGTTATAATGTTTAACAAATCAAAGCCATGGAAGTCGTAGTTTACTAACTTATGTTGTAGATATGGATCTATGGGTTTTCCTAAAATGGATCAGGTCGCTATTCCAGATTTTGCTGCTGGAGCTATGGAGAACTGGGGACTAGTAACTTACAGGTAAAAAATTGTACCACTATTCTTGTATTGATAAAAAAGCATTTAAAAACATTTAAAAAGAAAATATTGCTTCTCAGGAAACCTATTTCATATTAACTAGTAGAGATTTGTATTTTGCAGAGAACAATATTTATTATGGGATTCTATAGAGTCGACTAATATGGATCAACAAATAATTGCAACCATTATTTCTCATGAATTCGCACATATGTGGTGGGGGAACTTAGTTACAATGCAGTGGTGGTCTGAAACGTTCCTTAATGAAGGTTTTGCTACCTATTTCGAGTATTTTACGACACATGATGTAAGTTAACATTAAAAAATATGTAAGAGAAAATTTACTAAACCGTATTTAATTTATTAGGTATTACCTGAATGGGAATTAGACAAACAATTCGTGGTTCGGGTGCTTCAGAGGGTACTAGAAACAGATTCCTTGGAATCATCACAACCCCTACAATATGCTGCTAATAGTGACGCTCAGGTTATGTCAAGGTTCAGTCAGGTTTCTTACTTAAAAGGTAAACATTTATAAACGAAGGTAGGAGTTGAAAATATTAAAAACAAACTTTTCTTCTTAATATTTTCTAGGTGGAAGCATTTTTCGAATGGTGGAACACATAATGGGTACTGAGAATTTCATGTTAGGTCTTCAGACCTACTTATCTACATAGTAAGTAATATTTAGAGTTTTGGGATAGAATATTTGTTAGGTAACATTCTCTTAAACGGGATTTTGTTTTAGCGCTTTTCAAAATACCTTACCAGAACACCTTTGGACCGTTTTAAATGCTCAATTGGAAAATGCTACAGAACTGTTGCCTTATAATACCACATTGGGGCAAGTAATGGAAAACTGGGTAGTGAATCCTGGATATCCGTTAATCGATGTGAGGCTGGTCAATACGGCTGTTATTATTTCTCAAGAAGTAAGCTTTCTCAACAAAATAATGTAGTATAGGGCAATATTTCCAATATACTGCAGTCTAAAGGCTTATTGTGTTGTCTGTTATATCTGCTCTATGTTGATGTGTTATACCTAAAGTCCATAATTTCTGTCAGCTACTCATCGTTCGCATATAGAATGCTCTGGGTTGTGCGTTGTCAGGGGAATCAATCCCAGTGGCTTGTGCATTTCAGAAAATAATAAATGATACAATTTTGTGGGAATATAATTTTCTTTTTAAGTTAAATTTATTTCGTCACATCCTTACAACTTTGTTCCTGGAGAGAAAACCGTGCATAGGCATCTTCAAAAAGTTTGAAAAGTAGTGTCGGATTTTTCCTGATTGAAATCTCTCTAGACTGAAGGTCCTTCCGATTTTCCTTGGTCTGCCATTAGCCGTGGCTGTTGGCAGTCCACGGTTATTTATTGATGCCTCCGGTTTCCAGGTAATTAACCTTTAACAAACCTTTGATCTTCACTCAGTGTAGCTGCTCCAGGTGCCGCTTGCTTCGTACTCTTTCTACATTTTTCTTTATGTAGATTTGTTATTTTAGGATATTTTATATGCACTTTAGGTGCCCATAACATGTTTTATATATATTAGTCGAAAGTTTGTTGCTTACCTGCTTCTCTGAGTCATGTCAAGTGCATTTCCCTTCTGATTTGTACGTTTTGGACCAACCACAATGCGTCTAGTCCTCAGGAGAGTGATGTAGGTAATGTAGGTCACACTCACATAGATTCATCGGCAGAATTGCTGTTAAGAGACATATCTGAATCTGAGGAATTATCAACGTCAGGGGTGATTATTAACGGTTCAACCACTGCTTCAACGTGAAAGTCTTACATTTTTTGTTGTTCTTTTTTAATATGATCGACACACTTTTTTCAATTACTGGCCGGCACGTCAGTAATTTCCTCGTCCGATAATATTTTGACATTTGCTAATTTGAATTTTTGTTTTTCTATGCCACTTCACTCTTTATTTGCGCCCATACTAATTCGATTGATTTAAGTTCACAATGGTACGGCAGCCATATCAATACATATTTTTTTTCGAGCCATTTCATCAATAGCATATTTGATATATTCTTGTTTATTTACCCTCACTAAATCCAGCAACTGCACTTTAAGCATTGTTTCGTCAAATTTAATGTTTTTTGAGATGAGAGTCACATTTCTGTCTTTTTAGACGCAAGCCGGAATTTTTTCTCTCCGTCGATTATGATACGGGACATTGTCCATTACAATTACCGAATCTGGTTCCAAAAGGCTTAAAAACTAAGAAAACTATCGCTGAAAAACATCGCCGTTTATATCTACATTGTAGTTCCCTGTTTTTCGAGATTCGAAAATGTTAGGGTCGCCATCTAAGAAACCAGACACATTTCCAATGTGAGTTATGATAAGACGATGACCCTTTCCACTAGAACTGCGTAATCCTTACGAAAATCCTTCCATAAATGATTGCTTCCAGCTTTTAATTTTCAGATATTGCTATACCTTCCCACCCATGTGCCTTTCATTGAGCCCTATTTCATCAGTGTAATAAAATTTTTTTCTCATTTTCTCGAAACTCCTGTATTTTTTCCAAACATTTTCGCCACCATAAAACAATTTTATTCTTCTCAATTAGTAAGGTTTTCGATTTCGTTTAAGATATCTAAAATTCATATCTTTTAAGGTTCGTTTTAAAACTCTCAATGTTACTTTAGGTAAAGATGTGTCGTTATTAATTTCTGTCTTAATTTCTTTTACTGTTCTTCATTTTTTACAAATAAATCATGGACTTCGCCACGAATGGCGTATTTTGTGTTAACCTTAAGGGATTATTTTTTCCGTCCTCTTGTCTGCTTTGCTTTTTTTTGGTCGTTTTCTTTATAATGATCATTTAAAAAGCTGAACACCGCGAGTGAAGAAATTTTCGTTAAAGTACAACATATTTCTGCAGCATCCAAAGTGGTTACTTCAGAATCTTGTTCTCGAATACTATGGTAAACATTTTTTATCATTTTTCGTACTTTTAACGTCAACTGACCATTTTTTTGTAGGTGAATCACTAGTTGAAGGTTCGTTAATATACGGATATTAACATACACTATAATAAACTATAATAAAAAACACAATACACTATCTATATACAACAAAAATATAGTAAATAAAATGTAAACTCACAGAAATCAGTCGGAACGCTTATTTCCATTCCGTGTATATCTGTTGCCACATCCATTATCTTCGCGATAAGAAACCAAATACGTGTTGGTCGGTATTACTGTACTATGTTAAATGCGATCAAATGATTGCTACTTAAGGCTCGCGAAATATGACAACAATGTGTTTTAAGCTTTTAGTCCCTATCCTGTTAACAGAACGACAAAGTGTTAAATCATTTATAGTTACATGAAATATTTATTCCGCTGCTTCATCGCTTTGGTGACAGAAATTATGGACTTTAGGTGTAGGATATTCATCCACAAATAGTATTTTTAACAATGCTAAGTACTGGTTTTGAACCAATAAATGTTGATACTTGTGTCTTGCAAGTTGGTCTGGATTTTCATTACTTAGGATACCCTTTTGCCCTGGTACCCACGCAAGACTAACCCTATTGTGTTTTACCAGGGCAATGAGGTCTTGAAGAAAGTCCTAGACTTCTTTAGATTTTATCGCAGTAAAGGTATAATTAATTACTTGTTTTGTTTTAGGGAAGATTTTTACTAAACGAAGGAGATAACTCATCCAGATGGTATGTCCCTATAAGTTACACCACAAACAGCGATCCGAATTTTAATAATACCTCTGCACAAGATTGGCTGCAACCAATTGGATATATAGAAGTTCCTTTTTTGGTCTCCAGTGGTTGGATTATTTTAAATAACTATGCTACAGGTAGATATGTTAAAACCAGGGTGTAACTAAAATACTGAATAAGCTGTGACCACCAAAATTCATTCATAAAGTCGGTAGTTTTTGTATTACTTCGGCTAGCGTTGTGGTGAATAAATGTCATTTAGAATTGCTTTCTCTATTGGGACTTACCGTATAATATTAACATAATTATGTGACTAAAACAATTCTCAGTAAAATTTTAGGAGATATGTGAAATTGTGTCTGCTTTTCTTCTTGAATGAATAAATGAATGAAAAAAGGGTGGTGATACTAGATCATCGATGCCTAGGCCTCCATTGGGCCCTTTACATCCCACCATATCTGCAGGTTATTTGAGGCTGATAGCCTTTGCGAATCCAAGCAGCCTCGTTATTTGAACTTGCCTAACTGCTTCCGGTAACAAAACTATATCTCCGAAATAACTCTGTCTCAGTCCGTTGAGTGCTGGGCACTCTCTGAGAACATGGTCAGTAATTTCATCCTCCTACAAACACCATCTGCATGTCGGGTCGCCCTCGACACCGATTCTATGAAGATTGCCTCGGAGGTGACAATGTCCTGTCAACAATCCCACCACAATTCGCAGTTCTTTCCTTCCCAAGGAGAGAAGCTCCTTAGTGCGCCGTGCGCTAGGCCCCGTTATATGTTCCTTAACACACCTCATTCCAGGAGCTCCCCTCCATGATTCAATAAATTTGCTTTCCAGTAACGATTTCAATTTCCTTTTGCCAATAGCAATTGGAACAGGTAATATTGGTTGGGGTCCATACGGTTCGTTCGCCGAACCCAACTTTGCCAGACGGTCTGCTTCCTCATTCCCGGGTATGTCCGAGTGATCCGGGATCCATACGAGTCTGACTGTGCAGCCTTTCCTTATCATACCATTTAGTACATCCTTGCACTCAGACACCAGTCGCGAAGTCACGACACTTGACTTTAGTGCCAATATCGCAGCCTTACTGTCTGAGTATATATTTATTACTCTATTCCTGTCTATGTCCCTCTCACAGAGATGGGCACACTGCAGAATAGAATAAATTTCCTCTGTGAAAATTGTCGCACATTATCCGAGAGCGTAGTACTCTCTGACTCCTGTGGTCTTGCCGAATACTCCGGCTTCAGCTCTTTCATCTTATCGAGATCCATCAGTATATTACCAGGATCCGTTTTTCGGAAAATTTTGTTCTCCCTCCCAATTCTCTCTACTTGGCATAAGTATCTCCAGGGAGAGGTTTGGTTTTAAAAACGGCGTCATGTAGTCTGTCCGCATGGGGAGTGATGGAGATCTCTCCACCACGCTTTTCCAGACACCTGAGTTATCGCTTGTTTCAATTCCAAGATGTCCCAGGCAACTGAGACGATTAACGGTCCTCAGGGCCTTTTCTTCCTGATTTAAAGAGAAAAATGATCAAAAGTTTTTTATTGTCCCGTACGACATGTGTCTTTGTAACCTAACTGAAAAAAAATAGGTACTTTCCCTGGTGTGAAGAGTAGGGATGAAAAAAGAATTGTTGTTCACCCCATCGAGTGGGGAATCATTAGACAGATCTTCAAAAATACAAATACACGTTTTATATTACATTTTTTATTTAGACGTGTAATTTGCAAAATGTGAGTCTCCAATCTGGCTTTTTAAATGCCCCTCCCCCTTTTTAAATTTCTGATGGAAAATTTTAAAAATCTTAAAAATTTTGATATATTAGCTCTTATTAAGTATATGCAACAAAAATTATCGTGGGTAAGTTACGTCAACTAATTTATGAGATGTAAAAAACGTTAAAAATTTAATTTCGTATTTTTTGTTATTCAGTACATTCTTTATGAGAAAGAACAATATTAAAACAATTAATTTGTTTTCAGGATATTATAGAGTTAACTACAACAATCTTTGGGACAATATAGTAGCAGCGCTACAAGCCACAGAATTCTCTGGAATCCCGGAAGTCAATCGAGCTTCGCTTGTAGATGACGCCTTCCATTTAGCTAGGTCCAACAAAATCAATTACACAAGAATGTTTAGTATAATTGAATATTTGAAGAACGATACGTCACATCATGCTTGGTACCCTGCTTTGAGCGGTTTTAATTTCTTGTTGAGGAGAGTTGGACAAGATTCAGCATTAGGAAGAGCGATTTCGGTATATATAACATTAGTAAACATACTAGTTCTGATATTATTATTGGTCACATTAGTTTACAAAGCTTTTATTCATAAAATAAAATATTATTTTTTATTTTATGCTCTCTCAACTGGAGAAAAATGTTTAAAAAAAACAATTTTAAGATATTTAATAAGAAATATTTAACAAAAAACGGACATAATCGTTGGTAACATCAAATATTTCAGTAACCAACACTTTCAAATTAACCATGAGTTTTCAAGACAAGGTGTTTCACAAACAACAATTAAACACATGCTACGAAACCAGTGGTTCACTTTTAGTTTTTAAAGTTGGTAATTGAATTTTATGGAACTAGGTTTAAGGCGGTTATAACAACAATAAATAAAGAATAAAAGTTCCCTTTCACAGCTAACCTCTATTTTTTCGTCGGTATTTAAAAAAAAATAAAAAATGTCTTGTTGGTTACAGAATAAACAGGTTTTTGTAATACTCATAAAACCAGAAAGTTAGTTCTTGATTTTAGAAATTTAATTTAAACGGAAGTATTAACTATTTTTTATTTTAGAGCTAAAGATTAAATATTTCAAAAATGCTTCCTAGCATATAGCGATTTAAACTAAATTTTCAAAGCCAAATGATTTATGAGCAGGCGCGGATCCAAGGGGGGGCGGTGGGGGCGATCCCCCCCCAAGAGCTTTGAGTTTAGAAAAATGGACCCGATTTTTCCTCTTATACTATAGTTTATTCAAGAACTAGAGAGAGTAATAAATCATTTTTTACCCTTTTTCTCTTTGCAAACTACCTGTGTTCTTTAGTCCGGTGTTTTTAGCAAAATTTGTTAGACACATATATTTTTCATAGGAATGGGTTAGAAATTTTATAATCAAAAATAGCGGTCTATAATAATAGACTAAAATGTAGGATTATTCTCTCAAAAAATTCTAAGTTATAATTTAAATACTTACAAAATATCCATTGTCAAAAATACAAAAATTTAAACATATATAAAAAAATAAATTCGTCCATATAATAATAAAACATTTTTGGGGCTATCGGTCATTTTATTATTAATTAAAAACATTTTTAGGGTATTTGATGTTTCAGTTTATTTATTTCTTAAACCATCTGCAGAATTACAATTAAACCCTAAAAAGGGATTCTAATGTAATTACTTTTTTTATGTTGTAATTAAAATTAGACCTACTTATTTTTATTTCTATTGTACTGATTTCTTAATTTAATTTACATTTATATATGGAAATACGATAGCCCCAAAAAAATAAGATAAACATGTTAATTCTACACACTTAAGAAAAAGACACAAACACAATAATAAAATAATAAAAAACTAACGGCTAATTAGAATTAAGTATATATAAAATTAAAGAGTGGGACACACTAAAATAAAAATATATAAAAAAACATATAAACAACATTAAACAATAAAATACAACAAAAACAAAAATTTAAATAATAAATTGTGTTTACACTAGTAAACATTACGTATATAATTCCTAATCAAAGTCAGTGAAACTATCTTCTATAAAATTAATTATAATTGGTTCCTCTATCTCACCGATTATGAGATCGAGTTTTCACATTTTGTTTTATTCTTTTATTATATGAATTTTTCCCAATTTTCAACAGTAACTTTATTCAAAAAAATCTTTCAAAAGTTTAGTTAAATTACTAATTTTATTAATTGTGTTATTTCTAGCAACTCTACCTTTTACTTGAGAGAGATATTTACGTCTCCAACGGACAGTTTCCGGACGATTTATAAGAACAGATTTTCTATCTGGTTTTTTCAGCAAAAATTAAGTTCTCTGAGCAATTTCCAGAGATCAGTTATTTTAATTTCAGGTAAATCGCGATCTTTAATGATTTTAGCTAGAATTTTGTAGGTGGTTGGGATCTACTTCTCATAATAAAATGTATTTACAACCCCTTTAATTGCAGTTTTCATCTCTTCTTCCAACGAGATTTTTCGTCTGCCTGTGATCGAACGTGGCTTGGGAGTATTAACAATTCCATTCGTTTTTTCTCCTTCAGTATTCGGTATATAGTATATTTTCCAACTCCTGTCATGTTGGAACATATCTCAACAGAGCTTTGAACATTATTATCTAGATATTGATACCTCTGGTTTAACGATTTTGGAATAAATATAGGGGTGAAAGCCATATCTTTTGGGTATCTCACTAATCTCAAATAATATATAAAAACAAGCGCAAACAAGATAAATCACTAAGAAAAAACTGTAAGTTGTACTTTGCTCACTGACAGAAATTAAATTAAACTTTCAGAAATTCTATGTGCAGTAAATTTATAAAATATATTTAAATATAATGAAATATAATTAGATTTACGGCAGTTCTCAGTTACTGCGGCACTGGAGCAGGTACGTTAGAGGTTTCGGTAACAGTTTTATTACTCTCTCTAGTTCTTGAATAGAGTATAGGAGTCTGTATGCTTGTGATCGCCTCCCCCCCAAAAGCTTTGAGTTCAGGAAAATAGAACCCATTTTGCCTTTTATATTAGGAATGAGTATGCTGCTTGCAGATGAAAAATAAAAAAGGTTTTATCTCCGAATTTTCACATGTTAGCAGGGAACAAAAAATTACTACTTACTACTATAGCCTTTATAGAAAAAATATATTTCTCACGAAAATAAGTATTTTTTATATAAACTAGTGTTACGTTGGCGTTGATATTGTTGTTAATGCTGTATACTGTATTTTAGAATCATCAGCTTGACCTTCTTACCAACATTTACGCAACAGTCCCATGGATTAATCTTAATGATACTAACCATGCTTATACGCTGAAACAAGTGGATGTGTTATCGGTATCATGTAGATTGGGCTTACAAAATTGTGTTTCTCATTCCCTTGAAAGATTCGGAGAGTTCAGAATATCAGGAATAAGGTAAAAAAAAACAGCAGAAGCGTAATAAATTTAAATAAAAAAAAAACTGATTTTTACCTGTGGCGTTTTTAATGTTTTAGGCCCACGAAAAATTTAAGAAGTATAGTATATTGTAATGCATTGAGATATGGTCAAAGTAGTGTTGACTGGATGTACCTGTGGGATTCTTACGCCATTACTGAGATTGCAAGCGAAAGAGTTAGAATTTTGTCAGCACTGGGATGTATTGAAAATGAGAACCTTTTAAATGAGTAAGTGTACATCATGACATTTTTTTTAGAGCGACATTTTCTTCCAGACCTTCAAAAAACATTACTTTTTGAATTTTTAAAGGGATTTAGATAAGGTTTTCACATAATATGTGGTCTTTTCTTGTTTCTTTATTGTTTTCGTTATGTATGTTTACGAGAAATCATTCCGTTCTAGAGCTGTTGAGACATATTTTTTTTTTGTTTTGTATCCCATTCGGACGGTTTTTATGAACGATGGGGATATGATTCTTCATTGAAAATCGATTACTGTGGGTGACTTTCCGATATACGCTGGAACCCAGGATACCGTTGGGTTTTTTAATTAGTAGCAGGTCCGAAAAGGAAAGTTTTTTTTATTTTGCTTTGTTTCTAGCGTCAATTGGATTCTATGGTGAATGTTGTTTAGGAATACGAGTAAAGTCTAGGTGTTCTTTCCATGTGATCATATTATAAAAATGTTATCCACGCGGCGTTTACAAAATTTCTGTTTCAAATACGACTTTTGTAGTGCCTTTTGTTCCAAGTATTTTTTAAAAAGATTGACTATAACTGGCGAGACTGAGGACCCCAAAAGTGCGTCATCTGCTTGTTTGTATATTTGATTATTGAACATAAAATATTTGTTTTTAGACAGTGTTCTGCAAGTTTGATTTTGTAGGCTGAAAAATCCCCGTTTATGGTGACTTTTTCTAAAGTCTTATCCACCAGTATTCTTGGATATAATGATTTTTTTTGTCAAGACTTGCTTATTAGCAAGTCTTGACAAAAAAAATCATTATATCCAAGAATACTGGTGTCTGGTCACGATATATTTATCGTGATCTTTATTCTTCATGAAAAACTCTGAACATTTGGCCAGAATGACCAAAAATGTTCATCTTGGACGATATCTTAGCAAGTCCCGACATAAAATCATTATGTCTAAGCCTACCGGAGAATGAGACTTTAGACAAAACCGCCATGAACGGAGATTTTACAGCTTACACAACGGACCTTGCAGAATATCCAACAGATGGCGCACCTTTGGGATCCTCACTCTCACCAGTTATGGCCAATAGTTCAGCGTTAATGTGCTGATATTTTCCTGTTTAACTTTATTTGGGTGTAGCCAGGCTTGAAGTTGCTCTTAGTCTGGTTAATATTGAGAAGTCAGTTTATGATCCCTCCACCCCAACGGTGTTGAATCGTCAGCATCGCATGTTGCCCGATGCAGCATAGAAGACTCTGCTAGTATAAGAAAAATTAAACAAAATATAATACAGGCACATAAAAATTATACAAATAAAGTTCAATATAATAAACGTAATGATCCCAAGTCTTTTTTGAATTATATATATATATATATATATATATATATATATATATATATATATATATATATATATATATATATATATATAAAAGATGCAATGTAGCAGTGGTAAAGAGGTGTGCGACGCCTTTGCTGAGTACTTTGGCGGGGTGTATTCTGCCGATGTTTCTCTAAATGACGAGCTGATAGAAAATATGTATGCTGACATGATTACGATTGATTCCGTCAGTGACAGCGATGTGGTTGACGCTATTGCGGCACTTAAAATTAACTATATTTAATATAACCCTAAAACAAATGTTTTTCCTACTGAGTGGAAAAAACTTAAAATTTGTCCTGTTTTTAAGAAGGGCTTGAGAACTGATATAAGAAAACTGCAGACTAGTTGCCGTGCTCTTTGCAATGATCAAAGAGTAGTGAACATAACCCGATTCGCTCGATCCCCCCACTCCTCGACCTTGACCTTGACCTTGCTTCACCCCTCTTTGGCCCCGCCCACATGTCCTTGTCATTGACCTTGAAAGTGCACGTGTGCTTTGGCCTTGGCCTTGTGTTCAAGGTTGTGTGTGTGACCTTGACCTTGACCTTGGTCGAGACGACCTTGACTTTGTTGAAGGTCGTCTTGGGTGTGTGACCTTGAAGTAGTTATTTGTGCATTGTAATAGTGTGGGATGATCTTGAAATGATTTCGACCTTGCAAATTGTTCTATAAATTGTGTGAGTCTACTTGCATTCATTCAGTGTGAAATGTCAGATACGGAACTATCTAAAGAAAAAATTATAGAGCAAGTCGGCAGAGTAATTTGTTTATATCAGAGTAATTTAAAAAGTTTGTGTGATTTTGAAGAGAAGGATCTAGCATTTTTTCCTCTCGAATATTTAAAAACTTGCGTTGATACGCTGAGTTTACGGCAAATTTGGGATAAGCTGCCAGCGTCATATCGGTGTAACAAGGAACTACAGTTAAGCTTACCCTGTTACATTCACTATGAACAAATATATCGTCATCATATAGATGGGCCACCACCAGCAATAAAAAAGTGTCGTGAATGTAAAAATGAGTGAATAATATGAATAGTGCTTTGCAAGAGACAGTAAAAAAATTGGGCGATGAGTTCACTGAAACGGCTAGTAATTATTTCAATGATGCAATGAAAAGTCGAGCAGAATGGGCGTCGCGCTATTGTGATTTGGCTTATGAATATGAAAAGGCTGCGAATGCATGTCGTAAATATTGCAGCAAAACAATAAATTTACAAGACTTTGTTCGTGAGATAAAAAAGTTGGGGTTTAGTGACTGTTTGGAAAAACTGATTAGGTTCATTGCAGATCCGGTTGTGTTAGATGAAATTAGAGTGTAGGACTTAAGTTTAACGTAGTAGTAGTTAATATGGAAAGTTTAGTGCGAGAAATGTACGAGGAATTTCTAATTTCTGCAGCCTGTTCGGAATTTTACGCATATGAAATGCAAGATTCGGAGGCTCAGGACTTTAGTGTATTTTTTAAGTATATGGACCATGCCGAAGTGTGTCTTTTAGCTAGTATAGTTTGTAAGAATTTTCTTAGAAATAAAAATAAACAATTATTATTGAACAAATTAAGGAAATTAGGTTTAGGTGATAATGTTAAACGCATAGAAGAATGGCAGAAAAAAATCAATGAATAAAGTACATAAAATGTAGTTATTTGTTTCATTATATTTTGTCCTTGAAGTTATCCTTATACCAATTTAAATGTGTGACGTCATTTGACCTTGAATACTCCTCCCACTATTTCTGTCGTTAAGCTACCCCCACCATTGTTACAATTCGACCTTGAAACCTCGCTATAAAGGTTCGTGGGAGAAGAAGTGACTTCAAACAGTCGCAGATATCAGTGGCATAAACATCAAATATTGTGTTCGTGTAGTGTTCTGAAAGTGCTTTTATATTCACGGTAATTTTTGGATTTATATACCATTTTTTTCAATAATGAGTATTGCAAAAGAAACTCTAGATGAAATTAATGAAATGTTTAGCAAAGATTTCGAGGTTTTAGAGAAAAAAAAGGTTACCGAAATGATTGTAGGCAAAGTGTATAAAATTGTAAAGATGGTTTCAATGACTACACGATTTGGTAAAACTCTTTTAGTGGCTTTACACGATGACGGTGATAATAGCACATTTGAGACTTTTTTACCAAAACGTGTGGCCGAAACACTACCTGACGATATTGTAGATATTATGAGTAAAACTAAAGATAAATACACTCTAACTTATTTGGGGCAGGGCACTAGAGTTTTTGGAAACAATACTCGAACATTATTACGTTTTGGCTCATTGGAGTAAATTGTATGTAAATTGTTTGAAAAAAAGGATGTAATTAAATTTAAAATATAGTTGCACATGTCAGAATACTTACGCGTGTTCATTATTTCTGTTAAAGATGTCTGCTGATGCGACGACGACGACGACGACCGCCAACGAATGTGTAGATAGATACATATTTTGGTTGGGGAGAGAATTAAGAAATAGGGCTCACGATATGTTAGATAGCGTAAATGATTGGTCGCATATTGATGTAACCAAAGATCAATATAAGAACGAGATCAGGGATACAATCAATTTTATGGCTGGGGCACACTTGTGCGACAAATTTTTATATGGTTCCATAGACATGGATACATTTTGTGCTGAAATGGTTGAAGAAGAATTAAAAGAATACCTCGTCAATATTCCACATTTACCAGGTGAGCTTGCTGCAAAATATGAATTGGTTTCTGCAACAGCAACAGCCCAAGACGTTGACGATCGAAATAGTGTCGGATGGGATAGAATTTTGAGCAACGAAAACGAAGACATGGAAAACTAATTTTTTATAATTTTTGTATTTGTGCAATTAAATTACTGTAAATAAATATCTATTACAATCACAGTTTTATTTTATTTCTTTTATAAACATACCAACCCAGTAGATCATAGTCAGTGTTTCTTTTTCTCAGCTGAAATATTTAATATAAGTAGGGCAAATAAAAATAAAATAGTTTAGTAAAGATTGAAAATGAGTCGAGGAAACAACACAATTGATAAATTTGGTCGTCAGAAATATAATGAAAAATATCATATATTATCTGGGCCACAAGGGATTGGTTTTAAACTTACAGCGGATGGGCAGTATGATATGGGTGGAAAAATCATAACCAACTTAGGCGAGCCTAAAGATGATGACGATGCTGTGACAAAACACTTTGTTAATAGAAAGTTTTACAATTTTGCAGTTGTAATATGTGACATATTTAACAAGGATGTCCTCCCCATGATATACAAAAATAATAGTGAGCTTAAAACAAAAATTGAAGTTATGCAGAAAATACTCTATCATCAGCCTTTAAATGACTCATTAAGCGCACTGTCGTACGACTCGACTTCAAAAAAAATCTAAAAAAGCAGGTTAAAGAATAGGAGAACGCACTCCGAGTGGCATAGCCTTGAAGATAACGTCGTAGTCGTCGGTGAATTGGACCTTCCCTCCAAGAATATTGAAATGTTATTTATGTGTATGATGTTTTATTTTCATTGTTTTTAATAATGAAGATTGAAATAAAAAACTTTATTTTACAATATATTGTTTATTTATTTTACATTTTAAATAAAAAATATAGTCATACAATATGTTATTTAAACAATATTAGCTTTATCTATCCAAGAGTTGAAGTGGTTGGGAAATCCTAGCCATTTGACAAATAATTGTTCGATGTGATTTTTCTTGCGTTGTCTAAGGACCTTTTCTACTAGATAAACGTCAGGACTGCTTGTTTTTTGTAGTTCTGATTCGTAAAAACACCCTCTTATAGGCTGACCTTCTAACGATTCCAACAAGTAAGTAGGTGGATTTGTAACGTTAACTTTTACAACTTTAAACAATTCGGTTGACCAAGAGGGCGTATATCCTTTCTCGAATAAGCTTTTGTACTTGCTAATACGCACAATGTCACCCATGGAAAACTTAAATTTTTTAGGTACAATTTTTAAATAATCATATGCTTTAATATGTGTTTTTTCTTGCACGTCTGCAGGCTTCATTCCAATGGTGCGATGTTTCGAATGGTTATAGGTTTTTGTTACTGCCGATAATATATGTATCCATTTGTAAGATCCTCTTGTCGAGAATTGTTTATATAAATTATTTTTTAAAGTCCTTATGACTCGCTCAATAATTGCAGCTTTCTTTGTGCTGTAAGTGGAATAATGATTTATATTATATTTTTTCATCAGGGCTTGAAAGTTTGTATTATAGAACTCCTTTCCTTGATCACTTTGCAGATTTGTTGGTGTATATGATGCCTCTTCAATGATGCTTTTCATCGCATTAGTAACTTCTATACCAGTCTTGTTTTTTATGGCTTTGGTATAGACAAATTTCGAGTAACAATTTATACAGACCAAAATATAACGATAACCATCGTTTTCATCAGCATACTGTTGCATTTCAGCCAAATCAATTTGCCACAAATCTCTGTATCCTTTTATTATCGTGCGCCGTCTTACAAAATTTTTTCTAGCCGTTCTATGTAGTTCATTAACAATCTTGATTTTTTCTAGACTGGGCTCCATATTATTAGTAATACTAAAGGTTTCAGATCGAAGGAAGAACTGAATAATATCATTAAATATTGAGCTTAATATATTATATCTTCTTCTCGTAATTCCTCTATGATTGACATAATTTCATTTTCGTGTCCAGTGTGACCGGCCATTTTGGAACTCCACAACAAACGTAAACGATCCACCAACTCTTTAGCTTTGTTCCAGTAGACATATTGAAATTTTTTCGAAGATAATTTCTTTTTTGTGGGTAACTGTAGTTTTTCCGAGAGATTTTTTCTTGTAATAGTACCACCTAATTTTGTGCCCATTATCAGAGGTTTAATAATTCGTAAATATTTGTTCCATCTGGTCTCCCGTAAACCATCACTTTTTTTAAAATTGTTGTAGACAGCATTCGTTGATTCCAAAATTTCCTTGTACGTTGAAAGTACATTATCACTTAATTGTTGTTGTTCCTTGCCTACACTTGGGGGTGTTTTAAGAAATAACAAATCATAAAGTGCCGGTGATCCACCATATTCTGCAATATTTTTCCCTTTTTTGTATAAGACAATATTTCCATTTCGAAAACGCACCTCTAAATTACCAATAAAATTTTTGTTATGATCTGTTTTTGAACCAAAACGTACACCATATACAGTATCGTATAGAGATGGTTTCGAACGTAATCCTTTCAGGTGTGCGTTTAAAGTATCGGAAGTTGTGGTGTCAGCGGATGCGAGAGATGTATTAGTTGATGTCGAGGGTGTATCAAACACCGATTGGCTAATATCTTCTTTTGAAATGCGATGCTGCTGCTGCTGCTGAATAGGTGTGGAGGTTTGAAAGGAATGTGTAGGTTGGGGAAAACCTGATATTTGAGTCGACTGCACTGATGTACTGAGACTATGTGGCTTTGTAGCTGGATAATGTTGTTGCTGTTGTTGTTGCTGCTGCTGCTGCTGCTGCTGACGTTGCTTAACCACATCAGATATAGTTGTCAACGGCTTAGAAATGGGTTCGTAAAACTTTTCCAATTCCACAACATTAAACTCTTTAGCCGCTTTAATTTGTTTAAATTTTTTTCTGACGGCATTGGTAGCTTCCACTAGTTTACGTTTTAAGTCGATCGCGTTATTCATGATGTTAACAAAGGACGTTTCAACAATCAAATGAGCGTTTTCTCTTATTATTACAGTAATATATAGCTATCAAATCCTTTGCGGTATCTTCCCGATTTCACATCACTGTCTTTATCAATTACTAAAAATCCATACTTATTATCCCAACATTTTGAGCACATTTCTTGAAATTGAGTAAAAGTTAGATCCGGTGAAACGTGGTCGGAAAATATGTGTTTCATATTCAACTCATCTTGTTTAAACATAATAATAAAATTGGCGTTGTCTCGCACAAGCTGTTTAGGCACTCGCGAATATGTTTGCGCTAGGTAAAAGGAGTCGATATTTTTATGACGTCCCATGCTAAAGTACGATCTTATAACATCTTGTTTTTCACATATAACATCATCAAAGATAAATATAGAGTTTGGTTTTGCATCGGACGGTTCCACAATATTACTGGAATCACTAAAGGCATAGTAGCCTAAACCTTTGATGGGCGCTAAAATTTTCCTTAAATACTCATATTTCGGTTGATACAGAGATTTCGAGTAAATATAGACATTTTCGAAACGTAGCCCAAGGGGGTGTGTAAGCAGCGAAATCATGACATTAGTTTTTCCACAATTGGATGGACCAATTAACAGGCCGCGAATAGAGGAAGGAAGTAAAGGACCGTGTCTCTTCATTATCTTCTTTTCAAATCCAAGTCCGACTTTTTCATCGAGATTGTCAATAGGAAGTTTTTGTTTAAGATCGATAACGCGCATCTTAGGAAAATTTGATATTTTATAGGCAATTTTTCACAAAAACTGTCATTCAGATGCCGAGCGTCAAACGAAGTGGACGGTCTCACGTTTCCAACAAAACTGGATACGGTATTGTGAATTCGTTAATAAATAAATTACCATTCGAGGTACACATTCCTGGTTATCAATATTGCGGACCCGGAACAAAAGTAATAAAACGTGTGACAAGAGGTGATCCAGGCATTAATCCTTTGGATGCCGCATGCAAAAAACACGATTTAGCCTATTTACACAACAAAGACAACATAAGTGCGAGACATCGAGCGGATTACGAGCTCGAACAAAGTGCTTGGAATAGAGTAAAATCGAAAGATTCCAGTTTAGGTGAAAAAACAGCAGCTTGGTTAGTTACAAACATTATGAAAGGAAAACAACGTTTTGGTATGGGTGTACCATCATCATTATCAACAAAAAAAACATCTAGTAAAGGCACGCGTCATACAAAAAGGAAAGGTGTTAATAAAAATCGACATGTTCGGAAAGCCAGTTTCGGAACAGCTATTCGACAAGCAGTTCGAAGGGAATTATTAAAAGCCGGAAGTAAAAATGTGTTGGAAAAAAATGTCATGAATGCATCTAAAATAGCTCTGTCGGCAGCACGTAGATCGGTAAAAGCGGCAGGTGGCAAAAGGAAGGTTCGTACACCGAGAATAATACCGATTCCTAAAACTGGTGGAATATTACCATTAATACCAATTTTTGCCGGGTTATCAGCTTTGGGTTCATTAGCCGGCGGGGCAGCGGGAATTGTGCGCGCCATAAAAGCAGTAAGAAAAAGCAGCGAAGATAAAACCGGTGCCGGCCTGTATTTAAAATCGAAAGGAAATGGTTTGTTTCTAAAGCCATATCGTAAAGGTATGGGATTATTTTTAAATCGTAGATCAAAAAACTAATTGAATCCCTACCTCGAAGACCACTATCTAACATCGATATAGAAAAATATGCCAAAAAGAAAAGAATAGGACACTTTCGAGGCGTTTATATGAGGGATTTATTACCTAGACAAGGTCCTCGACGTTACGAAGCAGCAATAGTGAATTTGGATAGTACGCGTGGTGCAGGGACTCATTGGGTAGCTTATAGAAAAAATAATTCTAAAGTAACATATTATGACAGCTTCGGCGATTTACCCCCACCGATCGAATTGGTACGATATCTACAAACGGGATCGGAACCATCAAAAATTATTTACTATACATACGATCGTCAGCAGGATTTTGGAACAGTCTGGTGTGGACATTTGTGCTTAAAGTTTCTTGTCGAATCATCAGCGTAAAAGATGTCATCATCATCATCGTCACCATTAACACCGCAAATGGATCGCAATAACTATACTAAAATGTTGCAATCACTGAAAGCATTTCATCTAGCCGGTGGATTAAGGAAAATGACCGTGAAACAGTTAGAAAACATGCCCAAGGAAGTAATGATTGCATTAGCCCCAAATGAAATTCCATTCGTTTGGGAAAAGTTGCCGGAGCACCTTAAAAGCGATATCGATATATTAAAATATCAGTGCGGTTGCAAACATTATTTCAGCAGCAGCAGCAGCAATTTAAACGAGGTTATGACTGATGAGGATCTTACGGCTAGAAAAATATTTTGTTGTTATTGCAAAATCAGCGATGTGCGCATAAAAGCAGAAAATAGCATAAAAACATCACTATCTAATGCAGTGAGAAAAGGTGTGACGATGAATCTTTTTAAATGTTGCCGCTAAGAATAAAACCGAGATGTGTGATGTTTTAATGGTTAGTCATGTCTTATACGTTCACACTAACAGGACACTCGAGCGTCTTAAGCGCCGATTTTTATCCACCAGTCGAATTAAATAGAGAAAACAAATATGGTCTGGCATTGCTGGGATTTTACACATACAATTCAATTTTTAATGTGGACGAAAGCAACAATAAGTTTGCCTACATGAAGGAGGGTTACACCACCGAGCCGATACAATTGCAGATTCCACCTGGGGCCTATGAAATAGATGAGATAGGTAAAGCTATGTTGGAGGCTTTGAGGATTTCAACTGAAGAAAAGAACGATGGAATCTTTTACTTGGTTGCTAATAATAATACGCTGAAATGTGAACTGAAATCCCAATATACTATAGATTTTCGGGGAGAGGCGAGTATCGGTAAAATGTTAGGATTTAATCATACAGTGTTAAAAAGAGACAAAAAGCACGAATCAACCGAGATGGTGGAAATAATGAAAGTACGCATCATACGCGTAGATTGTAATATAATTTCCGGAGCATATATGAATTCGGTGGAAGGTCATACCTTGTTCGAATTCGATATCGACGTGAAGCCCGGTTACAAAATCAGTAAAGAACCACAAAATAATATTTATATGCCGTTAATGCCGGCAGGACGTCAGTTTATCGACAACATTACTCTTCGCATCTTGGACGATAGCGGTGATCTAATCAATTTTCAAGGCGAGAAAATAATCGTGAAATTGGAACTGAAGAAACTTTCATAGAAATGGGTTTTTGCTTCAATCATCAATTGTGTGTGCTGTCGACTAAGATGGGGGAACCGCCGAAACATAATAAAAGTAAAAGAAGAGTTAACGTCAAGGTTAGTCGTCGTCCAGACGTTAGATCACAAACATCTCAACAGTTATCTGCCGAAGACTATAAATTTTTAAAATCAATCGGTCTTAAAGTGCGAAAATGATTTCCACCACCAGCGATAAAATAGAGGTTTTCTCCGAGCCCATCTTGGACAATTCCATTATTAGTCTAGAAGAGCATACGTATAAACCATACGGATCTCCATCATTCAACAATTCGGATGAAGTCCGTATCCCCATTAATTTTCAAGATATTATACTGGATATCGCCGAAAGTTACATATATATCGAAGGAAAATTTAAACCCATAGACGCAACGAAAAGATGTTTTTTATCAAATAATGCCCTCGCATTTTTGTTCGATGAAATTCGCTACGAGATGGGAGGTGAACAGGTCGCCGTGGTTCGTAAACCTGGAGTTACGACGACATTAAAAACCATGGTTTCATTCGGAAGTTTGCAACAAAGATCTCTCATGACGTGCGGATGGGGTCTCGACGAAGCAAACCAAGATATCGTAGACACGGCAAGTAACGTATTCTCCGGGAAATTACCCTTAAAATATCTTATGGGATTCGCCGAAGATTACGCAAAAGGTGTTTTCAACGTAAAACAAGAGCTTATTATGATTATAGCTCGCACTTTTACCAATTGTTACGTCGGCGAAGTAGAGGCAGAAATTAGTATCGACAAAATCGAATGGAAAATTCGTCACATCATTCCAGACGACAAGCAAAAATTGAAAATACTGTCTCGCATTAATAAAGGAGGAAACAATGCCAGTATTCAAATGGCATATCGTAAATGGGATCTGTACGAATTACCAGCTTTAAGGCAAACATCTTCCGACGTGTGGGCCTTGAGAACGAGTACAAGTCTGGAAAGACCGCGCTATATAATCGTCGGGTTTCAAGACAGCAATAATTGCGACAAGAAAGAAAAAAACGCAACCCAGTTTACCCACGCCGACGTATGCGACATTAGACTGTATCTGAATTCAACCGTTTATCCATACGAAAGATGGAATTTAGATTTCGCCAAGAAACTGTACGCAGCAGCCTATTACAATTACGAAAACTTCCAAAGCAGCTACTACGGGCGCGAGATAAACGATCCGATGATAACGTTCGCGGAATATATGAAAAACCCCGTTTTTATTATCAATTGCAGTCATCAACCAGAGGCGATTAACTCATCGACAGTGGATGTAAAATTGGAGTTCCAAACGAGAAAGAATAAATTCCCCAAAGACACTAAAGTGTACGCATTAGTTATTCACGACTCATTTTTTAGTTATAATGTATTAAACGGTTCGGTGACCAATAAATCTATATTTTAATGTATCTATTATATGTAACACAAAATAATGTTCTTGAATCAATAAATTTGTAATGAGTGAAGTAGTAGTTTTATATTTATTTGAAACCCAACCAAAAAAAAAAAAGCTGGCGGAAAAGCCCGCTCTTTAAGAAAAGAGTACGGGAATTTAGAAAATGGTGGTTTATTAAGTGGAAAAAAGAGCTTAAATAACACAAGAAAAAATTTTTAAGGCAAAATATGAAAACAACGATTTAGAAAATTTGTAGGAAAGTAACGGTTAGGAATAGGGAAAAAAGTTATAAGAAAAAATTATAGAGGAAATCGAGTACTATAAGCAAGCATTTTTCTCGATAGTAAAAACGTAAAAAAAAATTTTTTCAAAAAAAAATTGAAAAATGGTGAATGCGCGCCAAAGTTGAAGTTTTGGAGCAAAATGATATTAGGAAATTAGAAAGAGAATTTTTTTCTACATATGGTAGTACTTTTCAAAATTCGGAAAGATGAAATTTTAAGAAAAGGGTTATAGTAAGTTAGTAATTTGGATTTTTTAAAGCGCTGTAGCTCGGGAACCGTTCAAGATAGAAAAAAAATAAAAGCACTTTGATAGCCCAAAATTTTGAGGAGAATGCGATGGTGTAAAAAAAATTATAATTTTTTTTTTTTTTGAAAATGCTGAATACGCGCTAAAGTTGAAGATTTAGAGAAAAACGGTATTGGGAAATTAAAGAGAGAACTTTTTTCTACATATTGTAGTATTTTTGAAAATTCGAAAAAATGAAATTTGAAAAAAAGGGTTATAGAAAGTTAGTAATTTGAATTCTTTAAAGCGCTGTAGCTCGGGAACCGTTCAAGATAGAGAAAAAATAAAAGCACTTTAATTACCTAGAATTTTGAGTAGAATACAATGGTGAAAAAAAAATTTGGAAAATCTTAAAAATGACAAAAAATTTGGACGAAAAAATTGAAATTCTCGAGTTAGGAGGCTAGGGCCGCCGAACGAGAGTATGTGGAAGTTGTAGGGGGAGGTTTTTTTTTTTTTTTTTTTTTTTTTTTTTTTTTTTCTAAGTCCTGGGTCGGTGTTAATATCGTTGGGTATTACTCCACGGTAGGCACCCCACCCTCCCTTCAGGCCCTTTTAGGGCCACAAAAACGGTCCTTTTCAGGACCACATTATATTTTGATCGTAGTTTAGTAATCGTCACTTATGGGGCGAGATATTCGTTTAACGACGATTTGTCTCGTAGCTTAAGTGCCAAGTTATATGCTTGAGAACCTATGAAAATGTTAACAGTTCAAACAAGGTTTCTATTATTTTTTTTTGTAATGTATTCTTCACAAAATATTAAGAATAAGTCTTATTGTCTAAACAAATCTAATTCCTTATTTAAAGTTTTTGAAAAAAATCAATAATTCTATAAGCTCTCACCAATACATAACATTTAGAATCCGTTGGTGGGGTGGGGGTAGTTCTATATATATGAGACTGGGTCAGTTACACAGTCATATATTCATCAACCGTCATACGATAAACATGGAGGAAGAAAGACCCGCCAGCCGAGGCTCATCCATCTTTAGTGATGACACCGTAGCCGACAACGTTGGAGACCTGCAAGTCTTCGACGACGACGACGAGGTGGATTTTGAAATTGACGTCCTACGTTGGGACGACTTGGATGAGCCGATTCCGCTAGTATATGACCATGATCCGGGTCTAGTGGAATTAGACGACGCGGGTGATTGGGTCTTACAAAGACTCGAAACTCCGTCGCCGCAGCCAGAGCCGGACTCGACGGAAGATGCGATGCTGGAAATTCCAGCATCACCAACACCCGACGACCCACAAGGCCCCTGCGATTCGTCAAGCTGGTGGTCGACCAGCGAGGATGGGGCACCATAAGCCCCACACTCTCCCTGGCCCTTTTTAAGGGCACACAACAACGGTCCTTTTCAGGACCACAAAATACTTTGATCGTAGTTTTAGTACATATTAGTACTTTGTTACTAATATTGTATGTATAGAATATACAATATTAGATACAAAGTATTAAAACTTTAAGTGCTGGTGGAACCCAGCTAAATCGTTCGTTCGTATTTGAGACCACAAACAACTTTTGGTCTCAATACGTAATATGACATTTGTTTTCACCCCCCACCATTAATTTGTCTCTATATATACGACCATCAATACTTATTACAATCATTTTAGTTCAACATGTCAGCGACTCAACAACAACAACAACAACAACCCATCCAATGCCCTGTGGTAGATTCTACCACAGAGAATTGTTTGGAGTGGGAGCCGAACGATCCTAGATGGGATGAACTTTGGCGGTTCATCATCGAATACACAGAGGACAGCACCACCACCCCCGCTGATGATGATGACGGGCCGTGCGACTCCACAACTCAATAAAAGAGTCGCATGTTTTACAACCAAACGGTCCTTTTCAGGACCACAAAATAATTTGATCGTAGTTTTAGTTGGTTATAATACTTTGTAACCAATATTTTATGTTTTTTTCATAAAAACATACAATATTGAGATACAAAGTATTAGAAGTTCTGGCGACAGAACCTTAACTTCATAAACCGAACCATGTTTTAGCATACTTGTAAATATTATCAGAAAATATTTACAACTATTGCTATTGCGTAGTTTTAGTGGATTATTCACTCTTTTTTTTTTATTACCTAATATTATGTGGGACAGGGCCTATATGAAATAACACACAAAAATAAATTTTCAAGTCATTTTTATTCTCATTATAAAATATAAAAAATTTGATCAAACACTTTTTTATTAACTACAATATATATATATATATATATATATATATATATATATATATATATATATATATATATATATATATATATATATATATATATATATATATTTACAAACTTAATACTATAAATTAAAAGCTAATATCTACAACTACCTAACACCTACTACATAATTTATTAAAGTCCTCTAATTGTCTTTTTAACCGCGCAGATTTCACCTTTTTTATCTCTAATTGTTTTTCAAGTTCTATAATGTCACTGGCACACTCGTTCACTTCATTCACTAAGCGTTTTTTCATGGCATAAATGTCAGTCAATTTGGTCTTCTGAGAGTTGGTGAAGTCTTCGACCCACTCCGGTTGTGATGGCTCGGAAGAAGACGCGGTTTTATTTGGTGAAGACGATGACGACGACGACGACGACGACGCAGCGGAAACTTCATCGCCTTCAAAACACCGCTTAAACCGCTTCTTCATGGGTTTCCGGCACCCCAATATCGGCGACAGTGGCGCTGGCGCTGGGGAAGACTTCACCTCCGACACTATTTCATTCTCGACGCTGGCCGGTGTTGGTGGCGTTGGTGGTGTTGGTCCATCGGGGCCTTCTATGACTTCCACTTCTACTGACAGTGGCTCTTGCGGTGCTGTTTTTAGGAAGTCGGGTAATGGAACAGGGGTGGAGGGACGCTTAAAGTTAAACTTTTTCTTCTTCCCTTGTCCCACACCTTTAATCGCCGAATAAAATGTTTTTTTATCGGCGATTTCCGACTTCCGCATAGTCAAGAGCTTTTACAGTTTCGACGCTTTCGGAGAAGATTCCCTAGGCCGCGATGCTTTTCGCACAACCACATCACTGATCACATTTATCTTTGGCTCCTTCTCCTCCGTCCAGCATTCCAGGAATTGCGCTGCCGACTGAACTAACTCCTCGTCGCGACCATCGTTGAGGGCTCGGTCTTCGGCATCTTCATGCTCCACGCCATTCCAGTTCTCGAACACCCCCGGACTTAACACTTCTAAACCACTCATGTTATCCAGCATGCCTTGCTGTGAACCGCAGCTCACGTCAAGAGCATCTAAAAGAGACCGTACACTAGACATTGTCGATATTCAAACTCACACAATTAACTTTTTCTTAGCACTGTACTGTTTGCTGTTCTGACGAACTGTGAAGAGCTCGAGCCAGCAAGTCTGCTTTTATGCCCATTTCCCCCACTACACCACCTTTATTCCTTTTGTTCGATGCATTAAGTATAATATTTAAACTTGTCAAATGCAAGGCCAAGGCCAAGGCCGACGTAACCGGCAATACCAGGGTCGTTTTCAAGGTTGTAATTTTCATGGATTTTTTTTTGTCCCTGTCAAGGTTATTTTAAAGAAGCATATAAATATAGTACTAAACTTGTTAGATGCGAGGCCAAGGCCAAGGTCAAAGTACCCGTCAATGTCAGGGTCGTTTTCGAGGTTGTAATTTTCAAGGATTTTTTTTTTTTGGTCCTGTCAAGGTTATTTTAAAAAGTAATACATAATTAGAGTACCGCGATTGAAAAGTACAACATATTCAAACATCATGTTGCCAACCGATGAACAACCTAGTGAAGCAGCCAAAACATACAGTCATATACCAAAAGCTTTTTATTTAACTTGTCATCATTGTAAAAGACTAGGTATCTGCTGGCGAAATGATCTTACGTACGACTTCAACTACATTGACCTTTTCAGGGTTAAATTTGTACAATGCGGCTTTTGTGGACTAGTTTACTACCAGTTCAAGGACATTAATGAACGTGCCATCCAGAGAAGAAATTGGGTCATAGAAGAAGCTTACCTGTACAGAAGAAATTAACATGTATTTTATTTCTTAATTTTTAATTTTTTTGTTTGTTATTTTTTTTATTTTTTTAATAATAAAAAGTAAACTCAATCTTTTGTTATATTTTAATTTTTTTTTTCAATAAAACAATAGTAAAATGAATCTGTATGTGTATTTATTAAACATCGCCTAAAATACGTTTTGCAATCCATATTTTTCTGCAGAGTCCGTTTATTAATGAAATAGAACCATATATTAGGGTGAAATCTAATGGTTTCAAATCAGTCTCACATAACAATGTCAGAAGTAAACACTATTGATAAGTTCGGTCGCAAAAGAAAATTTAAGGATTTTAACTTTATGCGAGGTCCTTCAGGAATAGGTTTTAAACTTACACCTAATGGAGATTACGACATGGGAAGCAAAAGATTGTGCTATTAAGCAGAACCTCTTGAAGGAGACGATGCGACCACACGAAATTATGTTGATAATAACCTTGCTCAGTGTGTGCAAGATACGCAGAAAGCTTTACATGACTCAACAATTGTTATTAAAGATATATTCAGAAACCAACTTGAAGGTTACGTACGCAAGAAATTAATTGAAACCGGTCAAGAACTTAGAGGATACATTGATGATACTGTTATTGCAATATATGAACTTAGGCAAGACGAACTGCGTGATGAACTTAACTCTAGAATGTTGAAAATTGAAAAGACTATGGAGGATCTTGTCAGCAAACCTGTTTCACATTAAACACTTACTCGTAGACCTGTGCGTTTAATTTACTATTAGACAAATTTTTCAACAATAACTTTTACAGTTTGTTATTTGTCGACACTTCATTATATTTATAATTTTAAAATAAAGGTTCAATAAAAAAGCAATCAAGTAATGAATACATGTTTTTTATTTAAAAAAAAAAAAAAAAAAAAAATTACAATACTATCGTTACATATTAATGTTGTATGTTTAATAGAAATAATAAAAACAATACAAATAATGAAATATGGATTTTCCAGATTACGTGCTGTCCTGACTTAGAAATGATTCCAACGCGGTGACTAAATTTGCTAAGTTTTCTTCCGGGTCTGTTTTGTAAAAATCTATGTCTGCATGCCCCCAAGGTAGAGTTTTGGTTGAACTGGGAATTACATAACGTTTATCATCGCTATGTGACAATGCTACTTTATTTATTATGTTGGTATAAATGTTATGTAATTCACTTCTAAATGTCTTCATCTTTCTTAATATCAAACCACCCCGTTCAACAATTCTTTGGTAGTCTTCCTGATGAAGGTCTTTCTCGATAACACATTTTTTGATACCTTTGGCTTTTTTTAATTCATTATTAATGGACTTTACATAATAAGCCTTCGCGCCGGTACCATAAAAACTTATTATCGGATCACCAGGAAACTCATCTTTCATTCTACCAACTACAGAATTACTTTTAATTATGTTGAAATTATTAATTTCGGGGTAATTTGATGTATCGAATTTTTCGGGGTTTTCTGATATAGTTTGATAAAAGTTTTCCGTATACACTTTTAATATAAGCGAGTCAGTATCGGTGTAAAGTAACGAAGCATCATCGCCAAACTTGGATTTAATAAAATTATAATAAAAATCGTATATTACAGTCTTTGATATATCTTATATGGAAAAACCGATATAAATTGGTTTATTGTACAATATTTTAACTTTATTCATATGTATAGCAACAAAGTTCTCGGTAAATATCGAGCTACTATTGAAATTGGGGCGGGATATTAGTGCTCTAGCTCCATTTCTGCCTACACTGTTCTCCCAATGTGTTACTAATTTTATATCCTTTCGATTTTCCACATTTTCCATAGTTTTACCAAATATCGCGTTATTTTTTAATTTAAAAGTGTCCTTCGCAAATTTTGTGGTGGCCTTGTTACGTAAATTGGTATTAAAATCAATATACGATTTTAGCCATTTTGATTGCTCAAACTGTAATACTCGATGGGTTTGCATTACCACTAAGCCGTTGGCGATGGCTTGTTTTAAAGTTCTATAGTGTACAATGTATTTTTTTTTATCTTGTAAATTAGGAATTAATTTCGGTAATTTAGCGTTTTCTGTTGGCGGTATGATATTTTCTACTAGAAATGGAAGATCAGAATGTGCATCATGCAACTCAGTCGGATAATGCACATCCACTTCCAAAACGTAGCCATGTAAACTATCATCACCAACAGCCATAATATTTAAATCCAGAATTTCGCGCTCGCTTAACCATCGAAAACCACCATATGGTAATGCTTGTGACATACTATGACCATATAGATTTGTAGCATCAAGGTATGTTATAAATGAAGAAGGTTTTGTTGGGTCATAGTCTGGTAAAAAAATATTATTAGCGATGTGCTTCCTTTCTGTACACTGGCTTATGCCGCCGCGTATACCTTTCTTAAAAAAATGTATCATGTCTATATCAGTTAAGAGCTCTAACTCTACCTTAGTCATACGTAGCATACAATCAAATGATAAACTTGGAAGGGTATAGTAATGTGCTGGATCAAGTTTATCGAATTTTAAACAATTATTCCGAAATTGCTCAAAAACATCACACAATAGCAACACATCTGATTTTAAATACACGTCCGAATAGTCCCCCAAAGTTTTACACCCAAACAAGCGCCATACTTCTTTTGCTCTTCTATAGCTTTCATCGCTAATATGTTCTTCCCGTAAATTATCATAAAATTCATCTTTACTTGGAAGACATGTATTTTCCATTTTTTCTATAGAGTCAATAAAGCTATAGGGAAAAACACCCTTTTGACGCATCAAATTAAATTGGTTGATATTTGAAAAATGTTTCCGCGTTTCAATAAAATCGTCGTCGTTTAAACCGCAGCCTAAATTTTCCAAAGACGTTGACAGAAATTTAAAACTATCAATAAATCGCAACTTTAAATATTTCCTCTTGACTTTTCCACATTTACTATCAAAATAATCGTGCACATAAATGCTTTTGGTAAATGATATGTACTTTTCCTTACTTTGAGCCAAAACACCAATTTTATCCCCATATTTACATAACTCTTTTATAAATAAATGGCTGTCGTAGCCGCTTAAGTTATGAAATATGATAGGGATAAAAGAGGGTAATTTATAATTTAAATTACAAACGGAATGTGCAGCACCAAATCTTTTTGCACCAGTTATGTGACAGTGGTCTCGTACTTTAATCTCACCCTCTTCAAAAGGGCCTTCACATATACCACATATTTTAGCATCATTAAACTCCCTTTTTTCTTCAGGCGTTAACGGTTTCATAGGCTTAATGTCTTTTAAATATGTGTTGTATAGAGCCCTTAAATCACACTCGATACGATCCACAAAGACTTGAGCTGCATTATTCCCCCGAAATAGCTCAAATTTCGAAAGTGAGTCGTCAAAAGAGCATTTAATTAAATAAGCAAAAGAATATGGTTCATGTTTAAAACTTTTTACAGTGTAAGAATTTTGTGGGTTTGGTTGTACCGTTTCAATGGGTTTTAAAACAGATTCGAAATCTGCATAAACCACGAATGGAACGCGCATTTGCTTTTCTATACCCTCGAATTTTAAAATATTTTCCGGCACACTCTTTCCAAATTTATCGATTTTTAAATCCACTGAGGGTGTTTGCGTGAAAATGTGGTTACAATCGTAGCTTTGATGTAAAGTTAAAGCTGACGGTGTACTAAAATAAATGAGGCAACCATCACAGAAATATATTTTATGTTGTTGACAACTAATTTGACTTGAAACTAAACGTGATAAATCCCGAATCCAACAATAATGACTCTTTGAACAAGTCGTATCACAAAAATGTTCACCGCCATCTTTACTACTACAGTCTTTTGTAATTAACAATAAATTTACATGCCTATCCAACTTTTTTGACGCATACCTCAGTGGACCAATAACTTCATGTATTACTTCATTATTTTCATATTTAGATTCCAGACCGTATACGTTAATTGATATGTTGTTCATTTCCTCAAATTTTTTAATGTCACGTAATTTTACTGGAAAATCCATACCTGTTACATTTAGCACTCTAGAAAAATGGGGGTAGGATGTCTTCTGTGAAGGCTCTGCTGTTGGAGGAAACAATGCTGATGTTACAGCCCACGCAAAGCAAAATTCGTCCTGGTTAATCACATTGACGACAGCTCCTTTCTTTTCAATAGAACACGGCAACTTGATGTATGATGAGCCACCCATAGGCATATACTTGTTGATACCAACTTCCAAGTATAAAATTCGCACAAGAGCCCATCCTATAACAAGAAAAATAATATATAAAAATCAGTTTAATATATCGGGTTTTGATTTTTCCATACCTGAATCTTTCTCCTGGAACTCTGTCGCCTGCGTTTTTATTAATTCGGTGAAAGAATGGTAAACGGCATCCAAATCACTTTCTACACTAATTATTTGATTAGCAGTGTTGAAGGATTTTTCACTGAATATTTCTTGTGATGGAAGCATGTACTCGCCAACAGCTGTCATGTTAACTTTTAAAGCATGATGCACACGCAATAAATTATTAACAAGTTCCACCACCTTGGATTTAATGTCTGCAAAGAACATTGCGTAATCGGAATGCTCCATATCACTGCTAACCCGATAGGTTGCAATTCTCCTTTTGAAGGCACATTCAACGAGTTGCACACCATGACATACCGGCAAACATGAATTATTTTTATGTTGTTGTGTTCGTTTATGCACCGACATATGATTTATTGGAACATCTACATTACATGTAGCGCAATTAATTAGCGGAATCGTCGATGTATACTCTTCAATTCGGAGCCGTTTTCCTCCAGGCACTTCATTAAATCTCGCCGCACACGATTCTCTTTGATGACGTCTCATATTATAAATATTAGTAAACTTAGAACCGCAATTTTCACAAACATATGCCATGATTTGTCAAATATTAACACATGTACTACCTATACAAGTCAGAGCCAACTGATGAATGAAACTGCCCCATACCTTATATAAAACCATTCAAGGTCACCCCCAACCACGTAACATATCTTCAAGGTCACACACCCAAGATGACCTTCAACAAAGTCAAGGTCGTCTCGACCAAGGTCAAGGTCAAGGTCACACACACAACCTTGAACACAAGGCCAAGGCCAAAGCACACGTGCACTTTCAAGGTCAATGACAAGGACATGTGGGCGGGGCCAAAGAGGGGTGAAGCAAGGTCAAGGTCAAGGTCGAGGAGTGGGGGGATCGAGCGAATCGGGTTATGTTCACTACTTCAAAGTATTTAAGACAATCTTGTTTAAATCAATATACAACTCGGTCTCACCTTTAATTTCATCCTATTAGCATGTGTTCATGAGGAAAAGGTCATGCGTGGGTAAATTATTGTGTATGGTGAACACCTTGTCGGGAGCCTTGGATAAACATGATCAGGTGGATGTTATTTACATGACTTTGTCAAGGTCTTCGATTTGGTGTCCCATTCTATACTTTTGCAGAAGTTGAAACTGCAATATAGGTTCCATACAAATTTGTTACGGCTAACGTCGTCTTATTTAATTAATAGAAAGCAATGTCTTGTTCTTAAAGGTCATACCTCTCACTCTTTTGTACCATCAGGGATTTCTCAAGGTTCCAACCTCGGTTCGCTGCTTTTTCTTATGTTCATCAACGATATCACTATCATATTTGGTGCAAATGATTCAAAAATTAAACTATTTGCTGATGATTTGAAGCTTTACAGAGTTGTAAACTCTTTGAATGATTGTATTTTACTTCGATCTGATATAGACAAATTAGTTAATTGGTCAATAAAAATTAAGCTTCATTTAACATAGACAAATGTTCAGTAATATCTTATACTAGAAAAAAATTATGTGTACAGCATGCGAAACACAACACTAAACAGAGTCAGCGAGGTTAAGGATTTGGGGATCACTTTTGATGAGTAGTTGACATGTAAAGCATATATAGAATCTATTTGTAAGAGGGCGTCTCAGAATTATGGCTTTATTGTTAGAAGCGCTAAAGATTTCAACAGCTATCCGTGTGTAAGGGATTGTTCGAGATATTTGTCCGCAGCATTTTAGAGTATGGTAATCAGGTATGGAATCCATATTATCGGTGCTATAAATATGACATTGAAAAAGTACAAAACAAAGTGTTAAGATATATGTATTTTAAGGAATCAGGCATATATGACTCTAACATTTTGAAGGAATTCTTGCGGGAAAAATATAATACGAACACATTAGAGAAAAGAAGAAAAATTGCTGATTTGCTATATTTATTTAAAATATAAAGGGGTTTTACTGAAAATAGGGAGATATTCGAATCATTAAACTTTAATGTGCCAAAGAATACTACGAGAAATCCAAATTTATTTAATTTGCCCCATGTAAACTCCAATATTGCCCTTAATTCACCCCTATTTAGAACTTGTAGCTTATAAAGGGTGTTTTTTATTGAGGTATAAAACTTTAAGTTGGCAACACTTTTTTAACTGGCGGCCATTTTGTCAGCTGTCAAGTGATTTATGTTTAGTTTGGTTTGGCATTTCAACATGAATAGACTGACGCCTGAACAATGCTTCCAAATTGTGCAAATTTATTTTGAAAATCATGGTTCTGTTCGAAATACGTATCGCGCACTACGTCCATTTTACGGTCAACATAATCGCCCATTAGATCAATTAATTCGATTAACTATGGAACGTTTTCCCACCACGTTTACTCTAAATGATAATATGCATCCACAGAGACGTAGTACAGTGCGTACAGAAGAAGTCATTGCTGCTGTAGAGCGCAGCGTAGAGGAAGACCCGAATCAGTCTATACACCATCGTGCACAGGAATTGGATATGTGTCCATTCACTTTATGGAAGATTTTGCGGAAAGATCTTGGTTTGCATGCTTACAAAATCCAACTCGTGCAAGAATTGAAGCCACACGATCACCTAGCAAGGCGTAGATTGAGTGAATGGGCCCAAAACAAGATTGCCGTTGATCCCGATTTTCATAAGCGAATTTTGTTTAGCGATGAAGCTCACTTTTGTTTGAATGGATACGTCAATAAACAAAACTGCCGTATTTGGAGTGATGATAATCCTCAAGTGTATGTTGGGACACCGTTACATTCAGAAAAACTGACTGTTTGGTGTGCTTTATGGGCTGGTGGACTCATTGGTCCGTACTTCTTTAAAAACGATGCTGGTCAGAACGTTACAGTCAATGGTGATCGCTATAGAGCCATGATTACTGACTTTTTCGTTCATCAATTGAACAACCATGATGTGCAGGAGCTGTGATTTCAACAAGACAGCGCAACATGTCACACAGCTCGTGCCACAATTGATTTATTGAAGGAAACGTTTGGTAACCGCATAGTTTCACGTTTCGGACCCGTGAATTGGCCTCCAAGATCGTGCGACTTAACGCCGCTAGACTATTTTCTGTGGGGATATGTGAAGTCGCTAGTCTACGCCGATTAGCCCGAAACGATTGATCACTTGGAGGACAACATTTGTCGCGTTATTGCCGATATACGGCCACAAATGTTGGACTACGTCCGAGCCAGCCGTGGCGGTCATATGCCAGAAGTCATATTTAAATTATAATGCCAGAAGGTTATCTTTCGAATAAAGTAAATTTCATGTCAATTTAAAAAATTCATCTTTGTTTTATTCCATTTAAAAGTTCTATACCTCTATAAAAAACACCCATTATAATACAGTGCAGCCTGAATGTGATCTGTTTATGGACAGTTTTAGTGCTTTTAAAGCAACTTTACATAGACTCTTATAAAAGAATAATACATTTTTTTTATCATAAAATTTGAAAAATAATACTGAAAGTACTTTGTAATTGGATTTTAAATCTGTTAGGTACTTATTTAGATAAATAAATAAATGTGAAAATATCTGCGTAGTTTTGTAAATTGTTGATCCCATTGCGTACCAATATCCACCAATCTTCTGCTTCCGTGGTACCTTGGTAGTGCTACGTGGATTATGTTTGTGTGCCTTTGTTAGGAGTATTCTAGCTTTCCTCTGCAGCCTTTTATTATTATTTTTGAGATCATTTCTTACTATTTAGAATTTTCAGTTGTTTAGAAATGTAGGTTGTTTATTTGATACATATTTTATTTAGCCTAGTGAAAAGGTTTATGTACTATCAATACTAAATTAAAGATAATATTTAATAGCCAGCAACAAAATTATATTATTCTTTATTATTTGATAATTCAGATGGAATATTTTGACTAATTTTTTTCTTTCAAATCATGTTAAAAGAATCTTATATAGTATGGATATAAAATAACTTATATATCAAAGATTTAATACGGTTATTAAAAAATAATACTAATTTATTTTCTTTTTCCCTATTTAATTTTTAGTTATTTGGAACTGACTCTTATCGATGAAAGTGGAATCAGACCCCAAGATGCCATTACAGCTTTTACTTCTGTATATTCCAGCAGTTCTATTGGCATTAGCGTAGCTTTTAAATTCTTGCAAAACAATCACCAAGTTATTGAAGAAAGGTAAGCTATTAAAAAAATAATTCACTATACTAGGTAAGTTTTTACAATTGATGAAATTGCCACTATGAACAGATTTGATTTTGCAGCGAATAAATTAAGTACCATTGATTTTTAGTTAATATTCTAAAATAAAATTTTGATTTTCAGGTATCAAAGTATGAATGCTCTGAGAAACATGATTACCGGTCTAGCGGAAAGATTCACTACCCAAAGTCAAATTGACGAGGTAAGAATTTTACATGTAAAAACCGGCCTTGTCTCATGTAGCAAGATGATGTCTCAAAGACGTCATATTTTGGTATATATACGAGACCGAAATGATGACGTCTCATGGACGATCCTATGCAATCAATTTGTCACAGCCAGAAGTAGTTTTTTAAGAGATGTCTTTAGAACTTTAAAACTGACATTATTGGATGTTATTTTTCAATCTTAAGCACATCTAGATCTCTTTAAAAAATGTGTGAGCAGCAAATCTTTACAAATATTTTTTAAACATTCTTTGAGTGTGGTATGCAAACAATATTTGGGATTTATAATAAACAAAATTTGTATAAAAAATCGGACCGACTTCTAAAAATGCACTAATATGCAAAAAATTGCATATCTAACTCATTCTTTTATGACATAAAATGATTTTTAAAACTTCTCAGTCGTCATCCTCGATTCGGCATCTTGAAATTTTAAGAGTTGTAGGAAATTCGTAACTAGCGATTTTAATAACCCTTTATTGCACACTCAACTCATACTTTTATGAAAATGATTATTACACTTTTCAGCGACCATCTTTGGTTCGCCATCTTGAAATTTTAAAAAGCTAATAGTAGATTTATAATTTCCTTCCTTGAAAGATTTGTGACCTGAATTGCAACAGGAAAATTTATGTTTTCATGAAAATTTTTTTTAGTTTAGAGTTTTTTTTGCATGATACTGAAATATACAGGGCGATTCAAGAAGGAGCTAAGACGTTATCGATATTTTTTCAATTACAAATTCCATTTTGTATTTCAGAATCAGAAAGAGCACATTTTTACATACGACAAGGTAAATATCAATGTTGGTTACATAAGGAAATTGTAAAGAAAAATTTCTTTAATTCGCAAGATTTTCCAGGTACCTATAATAAAATTAGCAATATTAAATTTGTTTACAAAGATCTTTATTTCCAATGTCATAAAAAGTCAGTTCTTACATTGAATATTAGCATTTTGTATCTTAAATAAGTGTTTAACATTCTTGGTCGGAGAAGTAAGTTTGATCGAACGCGTACACAAATGGAGGTAGTTAAGTTATTCAATACAATTCACCTTAATCGGCAACCTATAAGTCAAAGCCGAGTTGAGGCAAAGTTCAGGAAATATGGGCATGTTGAGGATATCAAGAAAACTGATCGACCTCAAAAAACAGATGATCAGCTTAATATTCTGTTGACAGCTTTAACTTTTAATGTAGCCACATTGTAGTGTGCGTAAAATACTGAAAAAGGAGAAGTATTATTTCTACAAGATATGCGAGAGTTCAGAAATTGTCGGAATAATAATTTTGAAAAATAATAATTTTTTGATGAGGCAACATTCACTTTATAAATGGTCAGTCAATAGATAAAATTGTCGTTGTTGGGCAACTGAAAATTCCTCATTGGTTCAGAGCAAACCAAACCTGCGGTATAGTTGATTGACGAGTCTTAGGTTTTTACTTTTTGACAGTACCATAACCGGTAAGAGATATTTGGAGTTTTTTCAAAATAACCTCATTCCTGCACTAAAAACTTTGTATTCAGATCCACAAGAACCCGATATGTTCCAACATGACCTTTTTTTTTCAACAAGATTGAGTACACTTCAGTGTCCAGTCAGATCACTAGATTTGACCCCACCTGATTATTTCTTGTGAGTATACTTAAAAACTAAAGTATATTTGACCTAGCCCGACAATTCGGAAGTCCTAAAAATTTGAAGATGCTAAGAATTACGCAACATAACCTCAGATGTCATCCACAATGTTTAAAAAGAATTTTTTCATAGACTTGACTATTGCCAGATTGTTCAAGGGGCCCAGTTTGAACATTTAATTTTAGATGTTATAAATTTTTTTTATATTTTAAAGTTGTAGAGTAATTTTTCTTGAAAATTTCCTTACGTACTCAATATCGATATGTAACTTGTCGTATGTAAAAAAAATGTGCCCTTTTTGATTCTGAAATAAAAAGTTTACAGTTAAGAAAAATATACCGATGATGTCATAGCTCCTCTTTTTACTCCTGTGATAGACAATGCCATTTGTTCTTCAGAATACTTGAGAAGAAAAGGTAATACTATCAACAGTGCGTACTTGCGAATCATGCTAACCTTTCCCCTAAAATCAAGAATAGAAAAGTAGTGTAAACATAGTTCATTACCTTAAATATATAAAGTTGGAGTACTGTAAAAGAAAATGATGGACAATAAGTACAGAACTCTTAAATTATATAAAGTCCAGTGTTTACTAAAGTTAAACGATAATGTGATAATTCTGCAAATATACTGTAGAATGAAAATATGGATACTATACTTGTTAACCATTTTAATCTAAAGTATTCTACTTGAAGTGTTTGTACGTCTTAATAACTCTACTTATTATGACAAAACTAATAACTCTTACTTTTTTCAGTTAAGACAATTTATCTCAAACAACACTCTTAATGAAGACTTCCATAGTGCTTCAACTTCTGCCCTTGCAACCGCTGAAGCAAATCAGTTATGGTTGAACCAATCTTGGGTAGAACTCCATCAATACTTTGGTCTAGATCCAGATTTCCCAGATGCGCCTCCAAATACTACTCTTCCCCCACCTGAAGTTACTACCACTCCTTCTCCTCCAAGTACCACTACTCCTGGAGGTGCAGCAACTATTGCAGTATCGGTGGTCCTTATCGTTTTGTCTGTAGTGGCTGCATTGAGCTAGTAAACATTTTATATTTTAGTTTAGTTTTCATTCTACTAAAGGTCATTTGTAAAAAAAATGGGGTTTAAACATATTATGATTTTAATGATAGTTTTTCAGCAGATTGGAAAAGTGACCTTTAGAAAATTATAGGAAAGATTTATGTAAATAAATGCAAATATATGTATTCAAGTTTAAAGCTAATATTGTAAACTGTAAAGAAGTATCCTTTTTATTTCGATTTTTACAATTACTGCAATGCTGATTTAAATATTCCTAAATAATGTGATAAAGTTGTTTATTTCTAATAAAACGTTTTTTTAATTAGTTGCTTTTCTTAAACCTATTTCTCCATAAAAAACCATTTAGACAAATTCCAAACAATAAAAAAAGAAAAAGACTGTTGTGCTATTTCGAAAATTAATGGATATTGCGAATAATTTTGACTTAGTTATTCTAAAATTGAATTTGAAATGAATCTATTATACATACTGTGAAGTTTTTTCCTTTTTTCTGCGTCAAGGAAATTTTAGAGAATATTATAACATCGCATCTTTTAAATAACAGAGATACAATATAGTTAATTATCTAGGTCATTCATATTATGCCGAATTGTACTCGGAAAATGGAAGATTTGTACTGATTTGGAAATAGTGGCATTAGTTACAGCGCTATAAAAATGTGTTGTTGTTATTAATGTGAATCGAACAGTAGAACTAACGCCAAATATGTTTCTGATTCTCCCAATATCCTTTGGACCATTTGATGGTCTCGTAAGTGAGCCAAGGACAAAATTTACAGAAGCTCGACTAACTGAATCACTAGGTGGTCGGAGAGGACCAGAGTGGAATTTGTAGGAAATGATTTGTCTATTTCCTTTAACGCCTGAAGGAGAAAAATGATAACTTATTGAACTTATTCTACTACTGTGATGGATTCTTTGTATCTTACTTAATTTTTAAGCTTTTCACTGTATAGATGTCATTTGATTACTGATATTTTTTAGTCTAACATTGATAATTTCTGCGGGTTTAACATAGTGTCCACGTGTCTCGTAATTTAAATTTTAATCTACACAGTTATTTTCTGTGAAATTTGCTCGCAGTTCATTAGAGCTTCACTGACTAGACTATTAGGTGGTAGAAATACGTATAGAGAAAGAACCAGAGTGAAATCTGCAGGAAACAAACTGTTTGTCTTTTTTTTGACGGTCTGGCGAAGAAAAATTGTAACATATTCAAGGATTGTGCAGATTTCTTTATACTTTATTTAATTTTTTTTCAAGAGAATGGCATTTTAGTGGAAATACTGTTCCAAGTCAAAAGAACGTGGCACCTGAAGCCAGCTGAATTGCAGTTACTTCGACCCCATATAGAATAAAGTATTATAAAGATATGTATATAGTTATTAGGCTAAGATAACATGGTAACATTTATCTACGAATATGACGTTCTGTTTCTTTTCATCAATGGGCTAATTGAGTGATTAAATGATATACCAGGCTAGCATTGAGATGCCCTTACACTGCAGCCTAGTGTCTTATTGCGTCGTCTGTTGGATAAATAAATGAATGAACAAATGTTAGCAATCTCTCTATGCCTAGATCTCGTTGGGCCTTTTACATCCCACCATTGCAAGTTATTCGAGGTCGATCGCTTTGGCGAATCCAAGCAGCCTCGTTAACTAAATTTGCCCAGGCCGCTAAGTATATTGCACTCTCTGAGGACATGATCAACAGTTTCAGCTTCCTCCATCCAGCACATTTTATCAACCGTCCTACCACAATTCGTAGCTTTTTTCTTCCTAAGGAGAGAAGTACCTTAGTAAGCAGTTCTTTAGATTTAATTATATGTTTCGTAACACACCTCATTCCAGGAGCTCCTCTTCATCTGCTATATCTGTTCCATATGAAATAGTTAGTTGCCTTAATCAGGTTTAGGAGCCTACTCACTAATTTGTCCTCTGGGTAAAGACCTTCAGGATTGATCGATTCTTGAAGGTGTCTCCAGTAGGTTAGATCTTCGCATTCGAAGATTATGTTTGAGGCTGTCTCGTCCTTTTCGTCACATAGTCTACATGTTGGTTCTCTATTACAAATGCCCATTTTATATAGATGCTTCCTTAAGCCGTAGTAGCCGGTTATCAGTCCTGTCACTAGCCTAATGTGCTTTCTGATTAAGTCCAGGGCATCGCGGCGTAGTTAGCGGATAGTGTGCGCAGCAGCAGTTTGATATGCCTATGTTCCGCAATGTAGTCTCAGTGGTTCTAGTGTAATGATTTATCCATCAGGATATCTGTCCACAAATAGTGGTCTTAAAAATATCAAATTCCGATTCTGGATCAATAAAAGTCTTGGCCGATTGTACCTCATGGTTAGTAAGTGTCAACTTGAAAGTGAAAAATTTGCATGCAAAGAATATGATCCAAAAATTGGTATAATAATAACTTTGGGCTCTTTGTCAGCTGTCGAGAACGTTCTCAGGATAGTAATAAGAAAAAAGGAATGAATCTGAGTGATGTGAATCATATTTCTATTTTAAAGAGATCCAGAAGCACTATGAACAATGCATCACAATATCAGGCAAGGTGAAACCACAAACCAGTATAAATAATCTGTCTTGCATCGCTCATTACAGGTAAATAATTATTATATGGTATATAAAATCATAAATAAATAATGAAGTAATATATCAAATCTTTTGTAATAAATCAATAATTGGATATAATTTTTACTATGTATAATCTATTATATTCTTTTCAGGCTCACCCAAAGTAACAAGGTACTTTGTGGAAATTTCCAAGATAATGAAAGGCTTCAGGTCCGAAAAATGACGACAGCGCTGTTTCGTCTTAGTATTTGTGGGTTTAAAAAACACGGAACAGCTCTCTTAGGGAGATCCTTGATGCGATACTTTACTTAAACTGCGGAATTCGTAGTTGGCTTGGTTGCCGATGCCAAATAATGTGACTTTTATCCTTGGAGTGGCAAATGTGTATCGAGTTTTGAATATTCCTTTTTTAATTTACAGTCGCGCAACTGATCAATCTTATTAATGATTTTTTTCTTAACCCAGCAAAAATGCCATTGTTCTTGACTAAAGGTATTACGTATCTCTTACCAAAGGACCAACATAACACACATGACCCGGCTTAGTATAGGCCAATCACTTGCCTTCCCATACTATATAAGGTAATCACCTCCTGCTTGACCCAGTGCATCTATGCCCATTGTGAACAAAATAACATCATTGCAACTCAACAGACAGGATGCATTAGGGGAGCAATGAGTTGCAAGGAACAATTGATTGTTGACTCTGTCACATGTAACCAAGCCTGTACCAACCAAAGAAACTTCTTTGCTGCCTACGTGGATTATACAAGGTCTTCGACTCAGTGACACATCAGTGACTCAAAACTATATTGAGAATATATAGGGTCGATAATCATTTTGTTTCCTTTTAGAACGCATCATGTCATTCTTGGACAACTAGGATCCAATTACAAGTGTCATCCCGCGATATCATCGAAACTAATACAATCCCAATACGAAGGCGAATATTTCAAGGCGATTTGTGGTTCTGTCTTGCAATGAATCCACTATCATGCCGTTTAACTCTACCAGGAACGGCTTTAGTGTTAGAAATAACAACGAAGTAACATTGAATCATCTTCTATACATGGATGATCTCAAACTGATAGCATCTACCAGAAACCAGCTTGAACAAATGCTCAAAATTGTGGAGGAGTTCTCCGGGGATATCGAAGTGCCGTATTTTGAACATCGTTAAAGGAAAGATTCAACCGGGAACGTTTGAGATGCAGACCGGCAAAATAATAGCTGCAATGGAAGTGGAACAAACATACAAATACCTAAGTATGAAACGGGTTAAAAGAATTGACCATCACACTACGAGGACCGAACTCACCACCGAATTTGTCAGGAGGGTAAGGCGGGTATTACGGACTAGTTTAATAGTAGAAATTTGTTTAAAGCGCTCAACACGTACGCATGCTCCGCGCTTAGCTACTCTTTTGGAATTGTAAAATGGAGCAGGAGGTACATCTAAAACTTGTAAAGAAAAATAAGAACACTCTTAACAAAAGCACACAAATACCATCCTCGGAGTGCTATTTAACGTACAATGCTTCCAAGGCATCAAGGAGGAAGTGGTTTTGTGGATATTGGTAAACAGCTCGACCAACAAATAATAAACTTACGTTCTTATTTCCACAGGTTAGGGGGCTCTTCCACTCTACATCGAGCAATATGCGAGGTAGAAGATCAACGCCGCTACAGCTAAAGGAACAGGATATTGCTTTTCACCACCAAATAGACCAAGAGACGTTATAAGCCTGGTTACACAAGCCACTTCATGGACGGCATACAAATGAAGTCATCCAGGACAATGTCGACAACTCAGCGTCGAAATACTGGTTGATTTCAGGATAGATGTTTCCAGAAACAGAGAGCTTTTTGTTGGCTATCCAAGACTAGGTTATTCCAACGAAAAGTATCGGAAGAGCATTACCAGAGATCCCTCAATTGAAAACGATCAATGTAGATGTGGATGTCAAACATCAGAGATAATTCAATACATAGCTGGAGGATGTCAAGCATTTGCCGCAATGCTGTATAAAGAAAGATATGACTCAGTCGCTAATATACTCCACCAAGAGTAAGCAGAGTAGTTAAATATATTGCAGATAGGAAAAATGCTTTACTACAAATACAACCCGGAGCCTATTCTCGAGAGCAACGAGTTTAAGCTGTATTGATACCGAACGTTTCTTAGAAACAGTTGCTCATAATAGACCAGACATTATATTAATACATAAAACTTCTAGGCGAACCACATTAACTGACATTGTAATACCAAACAACAATAACCTAAGGACAAAATACAATGAAAAGATCGCCAAATAGAGAAACCTGGAGGTGCAAATTCGCAGACAATGAGGAATGAACTGTATCCGAACGATTTCCAAAATATTGTCAACAACTGAGGTGATACTAAAGAACCTCTTGCAGAACGTCAAGAGTCTGGGTTTTAATGAGCATCTGTATAAACCTATTCAAAAAGTAATGTTCCTTGCAACCGCGTGGACCGTCAGAAAGTTTGTGGGGATTACTGCAGACCACGTCACCTAGGACCCGATAACATGGAAAGGGTCCCCACAGAACTCAATACTCTTGGTATCTTTGTATACCTGGTATGAATCAATATTCCCTGGAGGTAGTGTCAAGCCGTTTGGCTTGAAAATCGTATGATAATAATAATAAATATATTTATTTCTAAATATTCATTTACATATTATATGAGACTTAATTAAGAAAAAAATCACAATATTTAGATCATACTCAACCCCCTGAGTTATTAAAATGTTTTGTTACCTATACTAATTATATGGCTCACGTTAGGCGAAGAAGATAAGGAAATTAAAATAAAAGTAATTATGGAAAAACAGAAAGAAGAAAATAAATACAGAAAAGATGGTCAGCGCTTATTCATTACAAATTTAATTTAATTTATTTTAAAGCAGATTGTGAAAGCCTTTTTAATTTATCGGGCAAATAATTGTAAAATTTAACATTATTGAAGGCTGTCCCAATAGGAACGTCGGATTTAAGTTTCGCCAATTTCCTATTTTGTGAAAAGTACAATCATGAATATATGATTGTTGTAGTGCAAACACATTCCGATTTTATCAGTCGTGGAGCGGTGCTCTCTAGAACAACGTGTTATCATTATTAAGACCTATAATAAATATGGAGAAAATTTAACGATTTGTACCTTAAATTGCGAATAAGTTACATATACTTTGAAATTCAAGCTTTGTACATTAAATTTCATTGAATGTTACTTTAAATTTCAATACAGTAACTGAAAACATCCCAAATTTAATGTATAATTACATTAAATTTAATGTAAAAATTATTAAATTTAATGCATTAAAATTAAACGCATTACTTTAAATTTCAATGCAGTAACTGAAAATATCCCTAATTTAATGTATAATTATATTAGTTTTAATGTAAAAATTTTTAAATTTAATGCATTAAGATTAAACGCATTTAATAAACGGTTTATGAAATTTACTTCCAGCACATTACCTTAAAATTAATGTGAAGTTTTTTACAGTGCATACTGTTAAAAATAACTTTAAATTTAAGGTACATTCATTAATTTAATTTAATGATTTTGCACCTTAAATCGTGATTAAGTTACATGTACTTTGAAATTAAAGCTTTGTACATTAAATTTAATTGAATTTTACCTTAAATTTTAATAAAGTTACTGAAATTATTGTTATAATTACATGGTATTTAATTATAAAAATTATTAAATTTAATGAATTAAGTGAATTTAATAAACGGTTTATGAAATTTGCTTCCAGCACATTACCTTAAAATTAATTTAAAGTTTTTCACAATGTTGGTATTGGTCATCGAAAGGTGCAGACTAGTTCTTTAAATTGCCCCTAGAGGAAAAAAACTACTGTTGTTCTTATCGAAGTAAATTTACTAATAGCTATAAATAAAAAAATTATATCGAAAACTGACGTTTAGATAACATTTACTTTTTTGAGCTACTTACAAGAGTTTTATTTGTTGTTATATGTTTTAAAATAAAGTTACTTTTAACCACCTTTTCAATCTCTACGTTCTCTTTACTTATAACTTGATTAGTGTTCTTATTAAACGATAATGTTGTTTAAATGAAATTTAGAATGGCCTCGTGAAGGGTTGATTTATACTCTTATTTTTTAGCCCTTCTGTAAGTTCAAAAATAATTTTGAAATCGCAGGATTATCCTCTGTCATCTACTGTCAAAATTCATTTTTAGTTTTTCTGAATTTTTAACTTTACTAACTGAGACTTTTACTTTTTTAAGTCACTCTATGTGTCCAAGTTTGTGTTAGATTTTACCGAAATAAGTTTGTGATTAAGATGTTTCATATTTGTGAGATATTTTACCTCATTTTACTAAAAGTGATAACGTGTTGGACCAGAACAGAAAAAGGATTTGTATTTAGCGACCCAAAATTTATAAAGAAGAACTTTTCTTACGTGGATCCACAAAATATTTATGGTATTGTGTTATTAATAAATAGCAGTAAGTAATAGTTACAATAATAAGTATTAGCGCCAAGATAGATAATTTTTCTTTTTCTTTTTCACATGCAAGTCTTAACGAAGATGGGATATCATCTTTGCTAGCATAACTTTATTTGTTGCTCGTTCAGAGAGATCAATTAAGATGCATCCAAACCATTCACGTTGGTTGTGCAGCCATGATATTTTTTTATATCTTGATTTTACCTTGTGTGATATTTCTAAATAACGTTATATTTCTATCCGTTCATGATGTAGCCCAGATAATCCAGTTTTTTCCTCTTTATGATGTTTATAATTTCATATTCTATGTCTAATCGTTGAATGACCGGTTTGTTTATTAGGAGATTCGCTCTGATGTTCTGGGTTCATGATATTACTATGAGTTTCGTTTTTTTTGAGGTTTATTTTTAAACAGTAATTGTTGTATTGTTAAGGTTTTGAGGTGGTGAGGTTTAGTATCAGATACTGTAGTTTGTCTATATTTTCCACTAATAGGATGATGTCTTCGGCATATCCTATATTATTGACAATCTTTCCATATATTATTATATCTTCGGAGACTGCTGGTAGTGCTTTTTGACAAAAGAAATCACTGTATGAATAAAATAAGCGAGATGACAGAATGTATCTTCAACATACTCCGCGACGTCTCTCTGTTTCATCTGTCAACTTATTTTTAACTTTTACTTTTGTTATTTCATTTCAATAAAAATTGCATATAATTCAGATGTCTTTACTGTCAATATTTTTGTTCATCATATATCTTATATATTCATATTGCACTTTATCAAATGCTTTTTCAAAGTAAACGGAACATGCATATAATTCTTGATTCATATACAGTACGTTCATTCGAAACAAGGCGTTTCTGGTTCTTTCAATCTTTTAAGGATTCTGTTGTATATAATTTTCAAGAAAAGTTTTAACATCTTAGCTTGGTGTTCATGGGATTCTTTAGCATTAGGCTTCTTTAATTGTTATTCACCTTCAAATTTCTTTATTCGTACTAATTTTACAATACTAAAAGATATTTACAATACATATACACATATACTGATCAATAAAAGATATCAGAATAGCATTACACGTGTTGCCTCCTACCCAGGAGCAGACATCAGCTCGGATCATAACCCTCTTGTTGCGAACTTCTATTTTCGATGTAAACTACTATCAAACCGACGTAGACCCCGAAAATATGATATTCAGGCATTAAAACAATTGGTAGTGCAGAGGAGCATGAAGACTGCATTAGATAGGCTTTGTCAAGAAAATAATCCTAGTCAGGAAGTTGCAGCTGATAAGACCTAGATTACGCTAAAAACAAACATCCAATCAGCTAATGAAACTGTTCTTGGTCGGCCGAAACAAGAAAAAATTAAACCATGAATGACCGACGAAATATTGAACTTGATGGATGAACGTCGGATTATTAAAAACCAGCATGATAAATATAAGGAATTGAATCGCACTATCAGAAGAAAGATAAGGGAGGCTAAAGAGAAATGGACTCAGGAACGATGTGACGGGTTGAAAGACTTTAACAGCTGCACGACTCCTTTAATTTCCATAGAAAAATCAAGAAAATAACTGGAACAACAGCATTGCCGTCAATAAGAAATAGACAAGGAAGACCGAAATTGGATACCGACGAATTAAAGGAAACTTGGAAGAACTATGCGAAGACTTTGTTCAGTGATCAACGAGCAAATGCCCCTGACAACATGAGTGGTCCAAAAATTCTTGAATCTGAAGTCAGGTACGCAATGAACTGTATGAAGAATGGTAAAAGTGCAGGTCACGATGATATATATGCAGAAGTTTTAAAGCAAGTCGATATTGCATATCTCTTTAACGTGATATATGACTCTGGGCAAATCCCAGTGGATTGATTAAAGTCTACGTTCATTGCTATTCCAAAGAAAACAAACTCCAAGAACTGCGATGATTACAGACTCATAAGCTTGATGAGCCACGCTCTTAAAACGTTCCTTTCGAGTAGTCCATTCAAGAATATACAGAAAGTGTGAGGATATGAGTGGCGACACACAGTTTGGCTTTATCAAGGGACTTGGCATTAGAGAAGCTCTCTTCTCAATGAAATTCCTTGTGCAAAAGTGCTATGATCAAAGGTAAGACGTTTTCATCTGCTTTATTGACTATCAGAAAGCTTTTGACAACGTAAAGCACGAGCCGCTGTTGGAAAGATTACAGGAGATCGGTATCGATGATAAAGATATTAGAATAATAAGAGAACTTTATTGGCAACGGCTAGCTGAGATCCGTATTGATGTCGATCTGTCAACAGAGACCTTTAATATACCGAAGGGAGTCCGGCAGGGATGTGTACTGTCGCCTGTTCTGTTTAATATTTACGTTGAGAAAATATTTCAGTTAGCATTAGAAAATTAAACGCGAGGTATCAAAGTCAATGGCATCCCAATAAACAATATTCGCTATGCCGATGATACTGCAGTCTTAGCTAAATACTTTGAAGATCTCCAATCAATATTAAAAAAACTCAACGAGTGCGGTGAACAGTTCGGGCTGCATATTAATACTGCCAAAACAAAAATGATGGTGATTAGTAGGCATCAGTACATCACTCCTTTAAACATCAACGGGGAAAATATTGAACGTGTCGCACGGTTCACGTATCTTGATGCTACTCTGAATGAAAAGTGGGAATGTGACGAAGAAGTGAACGGAAGAGTTGGCCGTGCAAAAGAAACTTTCTTTAGACTTAAGGATCTTCTCCTTCACAGAAATATGCCACTATACACCCGAATATGTGTGGTTTAATGTTACGTATGGCCTATTCTACTATATGGTGCTGAAACTTGGTTACTTAAGGCTGGGACGCTGAATCGGATCGAAGCTTTTGAATTGTGATTACTCCGCCGATTACTGCGTATCCCCTGGATTGCTCACATGACGAATGATGCAATTCTACGAGGAGCTGGCGTAGAAAGACCACTAATGGACACTGTAAAACAACGAAAAGTGTCATATCTAGGGCATATACTAAGAGGACCTAGCTACTCCATACCAAGACTAATACTACAGGGAAAAATTGAAGGCAGACGGGGGCCAGGTCGAAAACAACACTCTTGACTCAGCAATATAAGAAACTGGCATGGTATGTGTTTTATATTGTTATATTTTTCATATAATTTTTTATATAATTAGACACAATTATCACTAAGGTTATTTATTATGACATTAATACAATGAATTAGCACTTAATTACTTAAAAATTTTAAAATCTAATGGAATGTTTGTCCATGCCTGTAGTAACATCTACAACTCAACTTTTACTACCGAGAGGGTGTGCGATTGCCACACTTCTTTGATACATTTATTTGAAGAACATATTTCTTCGCTCACGCCACCAGGTGACAGCAACTGCCCATCTAACGTAATTATAACGGTTTCTCGGCGGCCAATGTTAGGCCTAGTGATAAACATCCTCTAGCTTTAATCATTGTTTATCTGCAGAGTTTATGGTTTATAGTGAGCCTTCTTTGCAATTGTAATGATGGTCGACTGGAGCCATTCTTTCTATATTATTCCCGATCTATATAAAGTGTTGGATAGATCTAACATGGTGGAAATAAATTTGTCATTTAGTAATTTAAGTTATTTTACAGGAATTTCATTAGGTCCATATGTTTTTCCAATTTTCATTATTTCTAGCCCCTCCGAGTTGAGGAGTCTGGTCTGATAGGGTAATTTTATAAAAAATTCAAACATGAAAATCGCATATCAAACATTTTTATAGTGAGTTATAAAAGAGAGATAGAAAACAACACAAGTCTTTACTATATAAATTAAATTGTGAAGACTGTAATAAAGGGTATATGATTTAAATAGATAGGTGCTTTCAGAAAATAATTACATGATATTGTGAAACAATATTACCAACATTTTTATGAAAATTTTAAAGTTTCTTTTTACAATTTTCGAAATAAACACACTGAGAAGTAATTACATTTTAATTAATGATAAAATCGATTTAAAAAACCTCTCATTATCAATTTTTGTAGACCATTAATTTAGGATCATAAGTTCTGTTAAAGGTACTTCGAAAAATCCATAAGTTTCTATAGCTCTTAGATAAGTGAAAAATAGAGTAATAAATCTTGTTCGTCCAAACTCGAACAGTCGAATAAGCTAAAGAATATCGAAATATGACATGTTTTAAGTTTAAACGTTTAACCTGAATAAGGTGAAAATTTTAACTAAATTAGTCTTTTACTTAATGCGTAAGTGTAATTATTGGTATCTACGCTTTATTCGATTGTTGGCTACTTTTACCATACTAATATATTTTCCCTCAAGATTAAATCCACGCATACATTGTTCTAATTTTATTCACGATCAGCATCTTTAAATATCCTGTATAAACACATTTTTATTTTATTTTACAGTTTCAGAATGGGGCTACGAGATCTAGTTTTAATTTTAAGTCTAGCTACAGCTATAACAGCCTATAGATTACCTCAAACGGTGATTCCAATGTCATACTACATTCACCTAAACCTGACAGAAGCAACTTTTACTAATGAGCCTAATCAGTACTCAGGATTCGAAAACATCACTATAAAAACAAGAGAATCAACTAATGAAATCCGGATTCACGGAGCTCATGATTTTATTAACATAACAATGGCGCATATTAATGATGAAAATATCTATAATATAACAGTTGATAATGAAACTGATATTATAACTTTGGGCATTGGAGCTAACTTGGCAGCTAAGGCTAGTTATGTGTTGTTTATTGAATTTATAAGTAGGTAAGTACCAATTCAGAATATTTTATTCTAAGACCTGGGTAGGTAAATATCTGATTTAAACTAGTAATAAATTAAAATCTAAAAATAATCATTAAATTTTTTCACATGTCAATGATCACAAAAAAAAATTGTGAAAACTTGTCCAAATGGCATTGCAAAGCTTTTATTCAATTCTTTCTTTTATTCAGCTACAGCAGATCTGTGGTGGTAAGCAGCTTCTCTGTTTTTACTGTTGAGTAAAAATTGACAAAAAATAGTTTAACATTTCCAGGAAATTTTCAAAAAATGTCTTTAAAAAAGGAAAATTACATCAATCCACGTTCCTGATAGAATTATTGGAGATTAAAATGATGACTTTCTACAGCAGCAAAAAGAAGATTGAAACCGTTGACTCCACTTTCCTGCAAACACCAGGAATGATTGCGTCTGAGTTTCATAAATTTCTGCAATGGATTTATGACTCCATCGAAACTATTTTGAACAATATTTTACTTCCAAATATGATGGAGCCGAATCATTCGTGCATACTTTTAGGACAATCATGTTACATATTACTATGTTCCAATTCCTTAAAACTCATTTCTTGTTGTAAAACACTTCATAAAATACAAAATAACTAACACCTTGAATAGGTAGGTATTTTTTTAGGATCGGAAATGAGGAACAACAACAAAAAAGTCACAAGCTGTTTAACTACTTTGTGGTGGGATAGGAATTTCTCCAGGAAAACCAGAACTTGCCGGTGAAAAACTTTAATCGGTACTTCTTTAGGGTTCAGATCTATGAGTTATGGGAATGAATTTAAAAATAAGAATAATAACGGTAACCATAGACTATCCAATTCCAAGCCAACTGCCGGAATCTCTGGGCTAGAACGAAAAGTAACCAAAAAAGTAGAATGAATAATGATTGTTGATGAAACTATGATCACGAAAACAGAAAAGAAAGGTTTAAAACTATTTAGTCACTTCTTTAAAATAAAAGACCACAGATGATCCAAAATAATGTTTCAGTAAATGCGGTCAGGTACAAGCAAGAAAGGAAGGCCATGAAGATCGTGGAACAAATAAAACAAAAGCAAAAACAAATTACATGGTGCTAGTTTTGAAATCCAACTACCCACTTGAAATATTTTTGTAAAGCAGAGAGGATTGGAAGGATGAGTAAATTGATCTCCACAGGATGAGAGAGCTGAAGCGAGAATGTGCGGTAGGAGTACGGGAGTCAGAGTTTTACTCTCTCAGGCAACATGCAATGGTCTTTTAAGTTCTCTGTGAGAAGGATATAAACATGGATAAGACAATAAACATATGCTCAGACAATAGGGCTTTAATATTGTTACTGAAGCCTGATGACGTAGCTTTATGGCTGGTTTCTGAGTGCAAGGATGTACTGGATACTCTAACAAAGATCGTCTGCACAATCAGATTCAAAGCGGAAGCAGATTTCATGAAAATGGAGTTCGTGGCTGAACTATACTGACTCCAATCAATTCTACCTGTTCCAGTTGATAGGAGGAAATTAAAACTTTTTAATTTATTGAATCATGGAGGACGGCTCCTGGAATAAGGTGTGCCAAGGAACATATATAACTGGAGCTAATGCACGACTTACTAGAGAGCTTCTCTTTTTGGAGAAGAAAGAATTGCGAATCGAAGCAGGACTGTAAGCAGGACATTGTTAGATGCCAGGCAGTCTTCATAAGATTAATATCGTAAATGATCCGGTGTGCAGATGATGTCTAGAGGATGACGAAATTGTTGACTATGTCCTCAGAGAGTGACCAGAGTTCAACAAGTTGCGGCAGCGACATTAAAGAGATGCAATATTATTACCTGAAGCCATCAGGTAAGTTCAGTTAACGAGGCTGCTGGGATTCCAAGACACTGGCTTTGAAATGACTTGCAGTTATTGTAGAATATAAAAAGCTTAATGAGGCCTAAACATCGAAGATCAAGTATTAATTAACACTTTTTATTCATTCATTTATTCATTCGATACACTAGCTACACATGGTGTCCGGGAGTATGAGATATTAAATAGAGACTTATGACGAAGGACAATGAGAAGGTAGCACTAGTCAGTGTTTTTTGCTTTTTTTTTTAAAGCTAAACTCTGAAATATATACATTCTTTCTGAAAATAAATAGAATTGAAATATCTTGTGACCTTTTTGAGTTGTTACAATAATTATGTGAAATTTCGTGACGCTACATACATTAATAAAAAAGTTACGGTAGACCATACTGAAATCAATTGATCAACGAATTTGAGTTAAATTTTGTGTTTTGAGCAAAATTAACTACACAAAAATGTTGAAAATGGCAAATTGGGTCTATCCGCAGGAATATATGTCACGTACAATAGTTATTATGTAGCCTAACATGTTCACTGAGGGTCGTGAATGCGTCGATGATTACACTGACCTCAACATCAACCGATGATAGTCATTTCCCTCAGACAAAGTAATGTCAGTCGCTTCTGAGATGATGATCGTCACACTCAGAAACCCAAACTTTATGAAGCGCAAAATGATCGGAGCTGTGACATAGGTACATGAGTTGACATGCCCATCCAGTAAAGACCAATAAGAGCATGCGAAAGCAAGTAAAAAATAAAAGTAATGCTAATTTTCTTCCCAATTATGAAGTTTAAAGAGTAAAAGAGATCATACACAAAAATAATCCAAAATGTAACACGACAATTATACGACTCTGGTACCCCGATAATGCACCACTTTTCCCTTCGCTCATTTTTGTGAGTTTTTGGCCGAAAACTCAATTAATATTCTAAAAGAACAGTATTTATCTGATATGGTACCGTGTGTGTAGACAGCAGAGACGTGAGAATTATTAAAAATCTACATTGGCGGCAGAAAGCAACAGTAAGGCTAAATGGAAAACTCACAAAAGAAAGTAAAATTCTGCGAGGCGTCAGACAGGGCTGCATACTATCTCCACTGCATTTTAATATGTATTCAGATAAAATCTTTAAACGGACTACTCAAGGACAACGAATGGGAGTACAAATCAATGGAGAATATATAAATACAATACGATGTGCTGACGACACTGTTATCCTAAGCGACAAACTACAAGACCTGCTACATCTATTAAACTGTGTTAACACTGAGGGTCAAGAAATGAGACTCAACATGAATATCAAAAAGATAAAATTTATGGTCTTTAGTAGACAACCTCATCTTAATGCTTCATTACAAATAGAAGGAAAAGTATAGACAGGGTGACTCATTTTAAATATCTTGGATGTTATATCACCGAAAATCTAAACCCAGATAAAGAGATAAGGTGTAGAATCGAGACTGCTAGAACAACTTTTCAAAAAATGAAACCACTTCTCTGCAATGATAACCTCAACCTAAAACTACGACTGAGAATGATTAGATCATACGTCTGGCCGGTGTTATTATATGGGGCAGAGTTCTGGACAATTAAGGCTGCCACGATTAATCGGTTGGAGGCTCTCGAAATGTGGTTACACCGGCGAATGTTGAGAATACCTTGGACAGCTAGGCAGACCAACGAAATGGTACTCAATAGGGCCGACACAACTCGTTTACTATTAAACACTGTGAAGTGTAGAAAAATTTCATATCTTGGACATATATTCAGAGGGGAGCGATATAGAATTCTTCAGCTAATCATGATAGGTAAAGTAGAGGGACGTAGAGGGGTAGGAAGGAGACAGGCTTCCTGGTTGAGGAATATTCGTGAATGGACATGTATACGTAGCGCGGGGGAACTGTTCCAGCTGGCGCAGGACCGTGAAAGACTTGCCAATGTATTTGCCAACGTCAGGGGGACCTGATATGGCACTTAAAGAAGAAGAAGGTACCGTGTGATTTCTTTTTGTTTTCGAAACATAAGTTGCTACTTCAAGAATATCGTTTTCAGACCACTGAAGACATAAAACGAAATTCGTTGAGTGAACTTAAGACTACACCACAAAGCGCATTGCAAAGGTATTCGCAGGGGTGAAATTATAAATAAATAATATTTTATGGGTATTTTTTAATTAACTTCTAAAAGAAGGTTTTAAATTCGAACTCTATGTATGTTTTTTATGAATGTACGTCAATTATTTCGGAACCGTTGCATCGATTTGAACGAAATTTTTTGCGGAAGTTATAGGGATGGTCTCAAATTATTTTGGCTGAAATTGATTTAGACAAAAATTTAATTTTGTCCGATTTTATTCAAAATTGGCATGGGGGAGTTTTTGGGTCATTCATAACAATGTGACGCGTTTTTACGTAGGCGGGGAGCAGGCCGTGCTCTTTGGCTCTTCTTCGTTCACGGCAGCGGAACATCGGTCAGTGGATATTTCTCGTGCAGACAGTCATCGGTCAAATGCTCAGCGCAGGGGTATCGGGTCGGCGGTATCTACGTATATTCGGGATATACCTGCTCTCTTAACTGATCAACGGTTTGACTGCCTGAAGGTCAAAACATCCACTTGGTGGTCGGTTCTCGGGCGCCACCCTCGGGATTAATGTAGTCGAGGGTCCACTTATACACCGGGCAGCTTGTTACAGTGGAGAAACGGCAAGCCAGGGGTCAATTGTGCGTATTAGTGCTGGCTGCCGGCTGCCAATTGTTATATGTAATGTTAAAAATGGGACTAAGAAAGAAAACAAACGGTTATAAAACATCCTGTATCCCTGTATTCCATTCCTTTATACAAATACATGGCCTAAAACTAATACAATCTAAGATATACAACAAATTAACAATTAAACAGTCTGGAGGGCAAGAGTATGTTTGGAGATCTGATCACGTTAGCTCGTACTGTTCGGTTGCGCTGCAGACGGTAACCCGGCGGTATCATTCACGACACTATTCACGTACCTCGTACTATACGGTTGCGACGCTATTCACGACGGCTTGTACGCAAATTATCGCGCCTTGTATCTAAAATCCGCGTTCACGGTTCACGGCGCTACGTATTAAAATTCGACCGTCGGCGGTATACGGGGTAACAATCACCCGGCATCGATCGGCGATAGGCGGCGTCTCTACACGCGGCGGCGGCGATAATCGTCGGTGCGGCAGTTGTTTAGCGCCCTTATCAACGGACATCAGAGGGCAGCTGGCGATAAAACACATTCCTGGTCAATACGGAAACAAAGATAATATTGACAGCATTTAGTGCGTGTGTGTATCGGTGATGGTAGGAAGGAACGAAAGGAACTGACGCTGCCCGTTCTTATAAGGGTCCTCGACAGCGTCAGCAGGATGGAACGACATTGCCCGTTCTTATAAGGGTCCTCGACAATGTCGACCAATAGCGGTAGGAAATTAGGAAAGGAACCGACACTGCCCGTTCTTATAAGGGTCCTCGGCAATGCTGGCCATTAGAGGGGTAGGACGTAAGGAAGGAAGTGTATGGTAAAACAGTATATACACACAAGCCCAGCCTCACCTACATTGCTAGACCAGGAAGGCGCGGTCCGGCAGGCGACCCACTCCTGTCCGTTTGGACTGTTGACCCGGGTGGAGAACGTGTAGTTCTCAGCGAAATAATGGTCTGCTCAGGCTTAAATAGACGGCCCGAGCTCCCACTACGCTGACGTGTGACGGTGTGCGATGATCGCGCATACGTTACTGCTCTATGCGGCGCGCGATTACTATGGTCGGATGCTCTGAAAATCTCGGAAAATAATATTTTCCGACATAGCGCGGTAAATCTAATTATATTCCGATAATATGGAAACTTTCAGAAATCTTTTCCCGCAAGAATCAGATTTTTCGGATGTAAAATAAATAAATTAAATCCCGGCGAACATACTCATGCCCAAAAATATAGTAACTTCGTTCCAACAAATCTAAAATTATTTAAAAAAAAATAATATAGCGGATCCAATGTGGCGGTTTAAAAATGTAAAATCTTTTGATTTTATGCAAAATTGGTACCGGGGGTTTTTGAGAGTGTAAATGACGAATTTATAATTGTTTTAATAAAAATTCAATATGGTAGATGCAATATGGTTGTCTAAGGGGGATCGAGGGTGAAGATTCAGATTAAGTTAACAGTTTAATTTTTTTTTTAAATTGAAGATGGCGGATTCAATATGGTAGGTTGAAAATTTTACGTTGATTGCATTTTTTCAAAATTATTACTAGGTGGTTTTCGGAATCGAAGGTTACTAATCTGAAGTTAAGTTTTTACAATTGTAACGAAGTTACTAAATTTTTGGGCAAGTGTATGTTCGCCGGGATTTAATTCATTTATTTTATATCCGAAAAATCTGATTCTTGCGGGAAAACAATGTTAAAGGTTTCAAGATTACCGGTATATAATTAGATTTACCGCGCTATGCCGGGAAATATCATTTTCCGAGATTTTCAGAGCGTCCGACCATAGTAATCGCGCGCCGCATACAGCAGTATCGTATGCGCGATCACCGCACACCGTCACACGTCAGCGTAGTGGGAGCTCGAGCCGTCTATTTAAGTCCGAGCATGTCGTATTATTCACTTAAAATTAACAAAAAATATAATTAATTATAATTTTAATCATAAATTTTGCTCAAAATAAGACAAATAAAACATCCTAAATCATTTATAATAGCATATGCAAGCTCATGCAACGCAAATTTAATTGCTCAAAGTGAACAAACGCCACCTCCTCTCACGTGATCGTTCCGGTCGCTCGGATTGGTAGTAGGCTCGACTATAAAGTAAAATTTCAACCGAGGATAAGGCGGATCCCAAAATCCGAACTCAAAATCGTATAAATACGGTACAAAATTTACAGTCTCTCTCTTCTCTATTAGACCTGTCAACGAGGGAATTCATAAGTTAGCCGTAGGTCTAAAACGGTTCTTCAGTCGTTCAGACTAGCAACACGCATTTTAGCTGGCTAGTCATCGTGTCGCGAGATCGCTATCGTAGACTAAGTACCTATCAGTTGCACTTTGATAGCGAACGGTCTTGGGGATCTTCAATCGCGGGGCTTTGCGTGGGTAATTTCTGCCACGAAATTATTCACCAATTCCCTTGCAGAAGCAACAATTAATTCTGACGACGGCCGCGAGTAGGGCAGTATAAAAAATAAAAACTTTCAGGCAAAAAGGTGACCCAAATATTCCCGCGCGAATATTTGTGAATTGGTAAGCTGGGGAGATCGGTTTTATTTCCCTACATTTGTAATTACCGCCGAAAAGTCCTGAAGTTGTTCTGATAGCTTCATTCGAGGTTGGCTAACCGTAGTATTTGGTAAGTGTCCTTTACTACGGGACAAACTGCCATTAGAATCCTTTCTAATCCATAGACTCTTTTAAACAAAAAACTTGTTTAGACTAATAAACTCTAAAGAACTCTTATATCAACTCTAAAGACAATTTTTCGTGAATCTCGTAATAAGTGACAAGCGCGTATCAGTGAATTCATCTGAATTTAATTCGTGAAATTAACTCTTCACATTTAAATTTATAAATAGTAAAAAACATTCAGTTTATTAAACATTCAAAAAACTCAATTAGTGAAATTAAAATCATTTACAAAATTAAATTGTGATTAATTAAAACACACGTGTAAAAAGACTAAATTTGGGAAAAACCCAGAATACGACATTGAAGACTCCAAAGCTTCCGGTCCATCTTTTGTTCAGCGGCGCTTTTGATCGGCGGCATCGTAAACCCTGTCTCGATCGCCGACCGACCCGACAGTAATAATAATCCTTTGTTCAGATTGCATACAAATAGATATTTTCTAAAATAAGAAAACGCAATTTGGTTAAAAAAAACAATCTACTTATAAAATAACTCGCTGGTTAATTACATAGTCGTGAAAAAATTTAAGCATTGATATCTAAATACAACTAAGAATAAATTTTTATTTTCACTTATTTACGGACAATTTTTTTTTATTATAGAATCATTTTTTTTTTTCATTTATTTTCCTTTATTTTATAGTTGTATTTATATCTAATACCTGCGTTTGTTGAAATAAATTAAATTTAAATTTCACGGATCATAATGGATAATTATCACACCCTAAAGTAATTAACCAGTAGAATTATTGACCATTGTTAGGTCATAAATCTATAAGATAAAAATTAACCTGTAATGTAAGGGAGCAAAATATTCCTATAAAACCATCAAAGATATTAAATATTGTAGCAATATACAGGGTGATAATTTATAATATTTGTTAGATTTAAAAAATATTAACAAAAAACTGTTGTTAAAGCTTAGAAAAAAAAAATTACATATTACTCGCGTAAAACTAACTGACATTAAGACAGAATACCATATATACAATAACTACAGATTTTTCAATTAAAAAACTTCCTCACTTAACCATTTCCCGGTTAAGAAATAATAATCCCATTTTCTAAATAAATAAAAAGTAGCCCTCCGTGAGTAATAACTTCTTGCAATTAAAATTCCAATTGATTAATAAAATAACAGTGCTGAAAATTTTCCTTCAATAAAAATGTCCACTCCCTTAATAGATTTCAAGTCCGTGTCAAATGAGGCGGGCGGTCTTCCAGACTTCTCGGGTGGTTATGGCGGGTCCTCCGCGCCGATTCTGATCGGTGCGTCAAAAGACATGGCAATTAATAAAAATATATCTTCCCCTGAAAAGACAGATGACTCATCGGTCCTATTCGGATCGATAAAAAACCTAGTAAATTTCTTTGAATCGACTAATATAAATAAATCAAATAGTGATAAAAGTAGGGAATCATTTAGAAATAAGTTATACACTAATAGAACCAATAATAGCGCGGAGTCAACAATATCCACTTCTCAACCGAATAAAAAATTGTCGCTTAATTTACCAGATCCTTTAAAAAAGAAGGAACTAACGGGGACGTCGTTTGAAGCTGTCCAGAAGAACTTTCAGGATGACGCAGCTTCATCTAAAACTAAACCTTCAATTACAACTCCTATTTCGCAAGTTAATCGGCTTAGCAATCCTAATTTCGGAACGCTAGTTAAACTGTTAAAAGAACGTGCGGGGAAAAAGCAAGCCGATACCGAAGAAAAGGATGGCACCCAACGACGAGACGGCGAAGCGTTATTGCGACATGGCATCCCTGGTGGGGAAGCGGAGCAGTTTAAAACGTCGGATTTCGATTCCGACGACGATTCATTCGATACGACCGAAAATGACGGGTACGATAGCGTGGCGGACAGTAAATCCGGGTTTAAAAGCAAATTTGTTACGGAAAACGTATTAACCAATAAAACCTCTCTGCCTCAGGTTGTTACTAACCTGACGTACCCACGAAGGAACGAGCGCTCTTATAAACCACATAAAAAACACAAAAAATCGCGAACAGTTCAGAAACCCATCGTCAAACCTGAGCCTAAAGAAAATTTAGAGCTAAACACAACCAGGCAGACTGAACTGCAAATTAGTCTAGAAAATGCAAGAACCATGACTTTATTAGCTCAGCACTTAGAGCGCGCAACGCCAATAAGCAAAACGCCTCTAAGAGCGAGTTTTAACGGGGAAGATTTTGAGGACCCGTATGAGTATTTACATTCAATAGAGCAATGGATAATGGAAAATAAAGTTCCAGAATCCGAGACGTTATACTACGCTCGTGAAAAACTATTCGGAAAAGCTCGAGCTTGGTTTGAGCCTTACAAACCTTATGTAAAAACATACTTTGATTTCGCCACAAAATTAACTGATCGTTTTTCAAGCATCGAAAACATTGCGGATTTACAAACTAAATTATACGGGGTGCGTCAGAAAAGCTCAGAGAGTGTGGAGATGTTTATCCTACACAAGCACGCACTTTTCTTACGATTAAACCCAGCTGGAGATACCAGTGCCTTTTTGCCTATAATCTTAACGCAGTTGTTGCCCGCTATTCGCTCCAGGTTAAGAGGCTGCGTAATAGAGTCGCTAGAGAAGCTCTCAAACCTCTCTAGAATAGTAGAAAAAGATTTGAAGGAGGAGTATGAATTACAAACTCTTCGTTTTAACAAAGGACGAGAATCAAAAAGGCCCGTAAGTAGTAAGTTAAAGATCAAATCGCGTACTGACCAAACAGAGACTCCGGGGAGTGTCCGAGTTACCGCTTTGGGTAAAACATACCAACCTGTTCTGAAAGTGAAATGTGACGGAATAAGTCACGAGGCATTAATTGATACCGGGGCGGATTGTAATTTAATCGCTAGACAATTCGCTACTGAAGAACTCAGACCGACGAAACTAAAAAAAATACAATTAGCATGCGATAACATCGAGGCTCGTATATGGGGAGCGTGTGATAAAACATTTCTAGTGGTTGATCGCTTGGATGGACATCTTCTGTTAGGAGTCCCTTTCTTAAATAAGGAGCAAGTCATTATTGACTTTCCCCGGAAATGCCTATATCTAGGCGAGAAAGACAGACAAACCATATATTGGCAGAGACCGACGAAACTTGAACCAGGACAAATCGAATTACCACACTTGGGCGAAGAATGTTCAGAGGCGTTCAAAGAACTAGTCAAAGAATTTAAGGGATTATTTGTTAAAGGCCTAACTCAACCAACCACTAGAACAACAACACATAAGATAACATTAAAAGAATAAAAAGTAGTGAATAGGCGCTGTTATCTATTAAGCGTCACGAAAAAGAAAATTTTATATAAACAGTTGGAAGAGATGTTAACACTAGGAGTTATTGAACCTTCCGTTTCTGAATTCTCGAGCCCCCCAGTCATCGTAGAGAGGGAAGGGAAAGAGCCGAGATTCTGCGTGGACTTCCGGGAGTTAAACTTGATCATGGCCGACGAATCAGCCAATTTACCTAGAATTACAGATGCCCTCAAGGACATTTCTACAGCCCAATACTTTTCCGTATTAGACTTACGAAAAGGATATTGGCAAGTACCAATGCAGGAGCACTCAAAGAAATATACAGCTTTTAGTACGCCAGACGGAGCGTCCTATCAATTCAGCGTAATGCCATTTGGATTGAAGAACGCTCCTAGCACCTTCCAGAAATTAATGACGTCCGAGGTGTTGACAGGATTAATTCAGAAGAGCGTGATTGTCTACCTGGACGACATAATCATTTATAGTAACTCAGAGCAAGAACACTTATTACACGTGCGACAGGTTTTTGAACGGCTTCATATGCATAATTTAAAAGTGTCAGGGAAGAAAAGTCAAATATGCACTCGAGAAATCGAATACTTAGGACACAAAATAAAAGGAAAAGAAATTGAGCCGTTACAAAAACATAGGATTCAGGTGGACAATTTTCCGAAACCTAAGAGCTGTAAGGATATACAAGCTTTTCTAGGACTGACTAACTGGCTGAGGGAGTACATCCCAAATCTAGCTAAGCTAACGGCACCGCTAAGTGAACTGTTAAAGAAAAATAATAAATTCAAATGGACCAAACTCGAGCAAGACGCCTTTGAAGCCACGAAAGCAGCCATAAAACAATGCAAACCGCTTCATCGGCCTGATTTTAACCATCCGTTTGTGTTACAAACCGACGCTAGTAAAGAGGGCATGTCTGCAGTTCTATATCAAGAGATCGAGGGCACAAAGAGAATTATTTCACATGCGAGTGCAAAATTCAATGCAACCACTAGTAAGTACCATGTAAATGAGCAGGAATGCTTAGCTGTAATCTGGGCAATAAAAATTTACAGCGGGTACTTACAGGACACGAAATTTATTCTGAAGACAGATAGTCAGGCCTTAACATGGTTACATAAATTTAAAGACTCCCGGGCGAAACTTACGAGATGGGCTATCCAACTCCAAGAGTATAACTTCGTAATAGAACATGTGTCAGGTAAAAATAACCAACTGTGCGATTTTATGAGTCGGAATCCGGATGAGAACAACAAATATGACATGGAACCGGATAACGAACGGTTAGTTCCACCTGATACTATTTGTCGGGTGAGCATGGTAAACCGAGCAAACCTGTTCGAAGAAGTAGCGTAGGCTCAGAAAAACACTCGCTATATTAAGCGACTGAAACGAGCACTAGAGATATTAGAAAATAAAGAACCGACTACACCAGGTCAAAGACAAATCAAACGGGAATTTGTACGTCACGGGGACTTAATATATCGAAAACATCCAAGCGGGGATAAGATCATAGTACCGAAGAGGCTAGTAGAAAAAATTATTTATAGTTACCACGACGCTGAGGAAATGGCTCACCCAGGCATTGACGAAACCCATAGAAGCATTACCGCCACCTTCTGGTGGCGTAAACAGAGAGATAAAATAGCAAAATATATAAAAAACTGTCTGGTGTGCGCCATATGTAAAACACAACAAAAGCAACCTAAGGCACCATTACGTGCTCTTACCCCTAAGTTGCCATTTCAAATGGTGTCAATCGATATATTGGGTCCCTACAATCCCCCAGCAGCCAGAACTGGCTCAAAATACATAATTGTGGTGGAAGACATATTTTCCAAATGGATAGAAGCTAAGGCATACGTAAGTTCACACTATACAGCAGTTTTTAAACGATGAAATCATATGTCGATATGGTGCTCCAAAAACGCTAGTTTCGGACCAATCTTCCATATTCACCTCAGATGCGATTAAAAAATTCTGCAATCAGCATGATATTGAACAGCGGTTCTCTCCTACCTATCATCAACAAGCGAACCCGGTCGAAAGGAAAGTACAAGAACTTAAGAAAGTATTAAGAATTTTACTTCTGAAACGTAGACCAAGCGCCTGGGAAGAAGTACTTCCCAAAGCGTTAAGAGTACTGAGGGGCCGAGTTTGTCGGGCGACGGGAGAGACCCCGGCGTCCATTGTACTAGGATATGAACTGAACGCACCTGGGGAGTGGAGAAAAAACTGGCCGAAACAACGGTTTGCCTTAAGAAAAGAAGAAAGAGCCAGAGAAAAGGATGGCACCCAACGACGAGACGGCGAAGCGTTATTGCGACAAGCAGACCATTATTTCGCGGAGAACTAAACGTTCTCCACCCGGGTCAACAGTCCAAACGGACTGGACTGGGTCGCCTGCTGGACCGCGCCTTCCTGGTCTAATAATGTAGGTGAGGCTAGGCTTGTGTGTATATAGTGTTTACCATACACTTCCTTCCTTACGTCCTACCCCTCTAATGGCCAGCATTGCCGAGGACCCTTATAAGAACGGGCAATGTTGTGTCATCCTACCGTCACTGTCGAGGACCCTTATAAGAACGGGCAGTGACGGTTCCTTTCCTAATTTCCTACCGCTATTGGTCGGCATTGTCGAGGACCCTTATAAGAACGGGCAATGTCGTTCCATCCTGCTGACGCTGTCGAGGACCCTTATAAGAACGGGCAGCGTCCGTTCCTTTCGTTCCTTCCTACCGTCACCGATACACACACGCACTGATGCCGTAAGTTTGTTATTGTTTCCCTAATGACCAGGAATGTGTTTACCGCCAGGCGCCCGCCGAGGTCCGTTGACAAGGGCGCTAAACAACTGCTGCCTCGACGCCTATCGCCGCCGCCGTGTGTAAAGACGCCGCCTATCGCCGATCGACGCCGTGTTGTTGTTACATACCGCGTATACCGCCGTCGGTCGAGTTTTAATACGAAGCGCCGTGAACTGGGAACACGGATTTTAGATACGAGGCGCGATAATTTGCGTACAAGCCGTCGTGAGTAGCGTCGCGACCGAATAGTACGAGATACGTGAATAGCGTCGCAAATGATACCGCCGGGTTACCGTCTTCAGCGCAACCGAACAGAATGAGCTACCGTGAACAGCTCTCAAAACATACTCTTGCCCTCCAGACCGTTTTGTTTGTTTATATTATTGTACATCTTAGATTGTAAGTTAGTTTTAGACCATGTCTTTGTATAAAAGAATGGAATACAGGATACAGGATGTTTTTAACCGTTTGTTTTATTACCTAGTCCCATTTTTACCATTACATGTAACAATTGGCAGCCGGCAGCTAGCACTAATATACGCAATTGACCCCTGGCTTGCCGTTTCTCCACTGTAACAAGCTGCCCGGTGCATAAAGTGGGCCCTCGACCACATTAAATCCCTAGGGTGTCGCCCGAGAACCGACCCCCGAGTGGATGTTTTGACCTTCAGGCAGTCAAACCGTTGATCAGTTGAGAGAGCAGGGATATCCCGAATTTACGTAGCTGCCGCTGACCCGATACCCCTGCGCTGAGCATTTGACCGATGACTGTCTGCACGAGAAATATCCACTGACCGATGTTCCGCTGCCGTGAACGAAGAAGAGCCGTAGAGCGCAACCGGCTCCCCCGTCCCCGCATACGAAAACTCGTCACACAATTTAATATGCCAAAAAAAAATATGGGGGATTAAAAATTTTCTGATTTCGTAAAAAAATGTAGCGCCAAATTATTACTAAATGAAATATGTAACTACTAACAAAAGATACATACAAGCTACGGTAAGAAAATAATTATATATAAAGTATTTCTCAATCTTTTTATGTTAATCATATTTAGCGCCGGCTTTTTAGCGCATTTTTTAGAAGTTGGTTCAATTTTTATATAAATATTGTATTTAAAGTGCCATTTATATCTGGGCAGAAGGTATATACCACTATAAATTATTTGCTTCGTAAATAGCCAAAAATAAACAGCGACAGTATTGATTAAGACAGAATTAAGTCAAGTATTATATCTTGTGGAATACTTTAATAATACATTTTTTGTCAAAGAAATAGTTACATTACCTCTAAATGTAATGTGTGTCATAAGTCTGTATAAAACAAGAAGTGTGTAGAAACTGGACATTCCGAGAAGCTGCCATGTTTTGTACATGCTAGGGAGGGTAGACAATAAAATATTGAAACTATGTCTCCTTTTATAGAATAAGTACACATGATATGCATGGTTTCTACAAGAGTAGTTATACTTTCAAAGAGACAACGAAACATTTACTAACAACTCAGTTTCAACCAGTTTACGCCAGAAGAGCCTTCCCATGTTTTGATGAACCTGGCTTTAAGGCGACTTTCGAAATTTATATTACTAATCCCGTAGGAATGAACGCTCTCTGTAATACGCCTGGTCAATTTCATAACACTTCGGATATTGTAGACGATGACCCGTAAGTACTGTACATGTAAAACAAATAGATTTTCCAGAAGTGTAGGTCCATTGTTCAGGGTGAATCAACGTTTGGATGAAGTAAGTTTATTATGCCTCTTAGGTAAATTTACCCACATTTAAAAAATATTTATGACTCAGAGAGTGTGAGAAAAAACGAGGACAGCATAAAGTAGAATTTTTTTTATTGGACATCCTGTATTCGAATCATTTTTTCCTTTAAAGTATAATATTATAAAGGATGGTTTTTATAGAGGTATAAAACTTTAAGTGGGCAACACTTTTTTAACTGGCGGCCATTTTGTCAGCTGTCAAGTGATTTATGTTTAGTTTGGTTTGGCATTTCAACATGAATAGACTGACGTCTGAACAACGCTTCCAAATTGTGCAAATTTATTTTGAAAATCATGGTTCTGTTCGAAATACGGATCGCGCACTACGTCCATTTTACGGTCAACATAATCGTCCATCAGAGCAATTAATTTGATTAACTATGCAACGTTTTCGCACCACGTTTACTCTAAATGATAATACGTATCCACAGAGACATCGTACAATGCGTACAGAAGAAGTCATTGCTGCTGTAGAGCGTAGCGCAGAGGAAGACCCGAATCAGTCTATCCGCCATCGTGCACAGGAATTGGATATGTGTCCATTCACTTTATGGAAGATTTTACGGAAAGATCTTGGTTTGAGTGCTTACAAAATCCAACTCGTGCAAGAATTGAAGCCACACGATCACCTAGCAAGGCGTAGATTCGGTGAATGGGCCCAAAACAAGATTGCCGTTGATAAGCGAATTTTGTTTAGCGATGAAGCTCACTTTTGTTTGAATGGATACGTCAATAAACAAAACTGCCGTATTTGGAGTGATGGTAATCCTCAAGTGTATGTTGAGACACCGTTACATCCAGAAAAACTGACTGTTTGGTGTGCTTTATGGGCTGGTGGAATCATTGGTCCGTACTTCTTTAAAAACGATGCTGGTCAGAACGTTACAGTCAATGGTGACTGCTATAGAGCCATGATTAATGACTTTTTCGTTCATCAATTGAACAACCATGATGTGCAGGAGTTGTGGTTTCAACAAGACGGCGCAACATGTCACACAGCTCATGTCACAATTGATTTATTGAAGGAAACGTTTGGTAACCGCATAGTTTCACTTTTCGGACCCGTGAATTAGCCTCCAAGATCGTGCGACTTAACGCCGCTAGACTATTTTCTGTGGGGATATGTGAAGTCGCTAGTCTACGCCGATAAGCCCGAAACGATTGATCACTTGGAGGACAACATTCGCCGCGTTATTGCCGATATACTGCCACAAATGTTGGAAAAAGCCATCGAAAATTGGACCTCCAGATTAGACTACGTCCGAGCCAGCCGTGGCGGTCATATGCCAGAAGTCATATTTAAATTATAATGCCAGAAGGTTATCTTTCGAATAAAGTAAATTTCATGTCAATTTAAAAAATTCATCTTTGTTTTATTCCATTTAAAAGTTCTATATCTATAAAAACACCCTTTACTTTAATTTTATAGTTTTTGAAACAATTGTGTTTAAGAAAAAAATTACATTTTCAAGCATCCATTCAATCGTAAATACCGTTCTTAATTTTGTGAGAAATATATTTAGATTTAAAGACCGAGGAAGACCAAGGCTAAGTAAAGACTATTTCTATTAAATATTTGTAATAACAACTACAGGGTGTTAAACACGTTGATTCAAATTCAAAAAATTTTAAATTAAAATATATCACTTTTTTCAAACAGTACATTATTTTATTTTATAGATTTTTAAAAAGCCTACATTTTCTGTTCAATATGCCCTATACCCATTTCTAATAGTTTTTGGGATGTTTTGATTTCTTTGCTTTTGTTAACAATCCATCAGAAATCACCCAGACCATATTGTTCAACATTTTTCATTTTCCTAATTTTTTTACCATTTATTCCTCAATACTGAGCGAGTTAAAAACTATGGTTAAAAAATTTTTAGGCTCATACTTTTTTTGAAAACTATTTTAAATTTGCTTGTAGTAGGGGAGCCCAAGAGGCTAAATGAGTAGTTACTCGAGCGTTGTCGGGACCTATTGGATTGTGAAGATTAGATGCTAAATAGAAAAAAGGTTTATATGATGTATGCCCCAATACTGGTGGGGGAAGCGAGTATAAGTTTTCAAAAATGTAATAAAAAATCAGTCACAGAGACATACTCAAGCGCGTCAGACATTAACAATGTATACGCGCAACCTGTTTCTGGTAACGGAGGGATGTTAATCTGACGGCTTGCTAGATGGGGGTAGCCACACGAAGGGGTGGAAAAAATTAGAAAAAAAAAGTTATTCGAACACGTCAGATATTCAGGGAGAATGTTAAGTGAACCCTTAAAGATGTCATATTAGAAAGACTGACGATTTTGATGCAACTAGAACTCATAGCCGATTTTTGAAAGAGTAAAAAAAACCTGACCTTGAAATACTCGAGCCCGTCAGATTTATATACAGTCGGTTCAACATGATGTCCTTATCATGTAGACCTATAATCTGACAATTGTGTGGAGGAATTTTTTAAATCTGAAAGTCTAATTTTTTTTTCTTAATGAACCGAATAATTTCAATGAACAGCAAATAATATATAATGTCATAGAAAAATATAAACGTGTACAATTTTATCATGTATTTATGAGAAGAATGTTGAATGAAAAAAAAAATTCAAAAAGAAGATTACTTCATCAACATCAGTGGAATCGGGAGTTCGAATCACTTTGGTCATTTTCAGCTACATCTTGCGTATCTGTAATAAGAAATGGTTATGATATTTAACAATATTTAAATTATTTCATGATATTATTAGTATTTTAAAAAGAAAACATACCTGAATCTGGAGTATTCCCTAAAATATCAGATGTTATGACAACATCTTCATATGCTTCTGGGAGTTGATTTCCAACGAACCAAGTCATCTCCAACTTTCCATCCACATTTTTCCACCCGAAATCTGTTGGTGACATCTCAGTGACGATTCGAAAGTGGGCATTCCTCCATTAGCATGCGATGTATTGCGTTCGTAATAATTGTTGCCGTAGCTCTGATTGGCATGGAGGAAAGTTACAAGCATCATAATAACACTGAACTTGATAGCCGTCATTTAATGATGTTTCCTCTGAAATTTAAATTTCAGTGTAGATGCTGCGTGATTTTCTTCGAACCGGCTTGATTCGGCGATACTCCAAAATCACCATGCATTTTTTTAATGTTTCTGGTGTAAATTTTATTAATTTTTCATGTATTTCTTGACCACAAAATACACAGTTCACTCTGTTACCACTATTATCACTCATTGTAGTAATACATATAAAACTTACTGCATTTAATTCACTAAACTTTTTAAAAATACAATAAACAAACGTTATACATCTAAGAGCCCAAACGCGTTGTTGTGATCAGCTGGAATAACATCATGGCGGCAGAAAGTAGTGTGGGGACGGTGCGAGAGAGTGAGAAATAGAGAAAGAGTGAGAAGGAGAGAGAGGCGCGGAGTGGGAAATACATTATTCTCAGCACCTGCACGTACTACACTTGATTGATGAAATTAGCTTTTTCGGCTTGCGAAAATCGTCAGATTATATTATTTCCGTGATCCTTACATGATTTCCATAAAAAAAAAAAAATTTCAACCGTGCTCGAATATGCCCAGGTGACGTTTTTTTTTTGCAACTTTGTCACTTGCTCATTTTCTTATGTCACGCTAAAACCGTCAGAATATTGAAATGTATACTTTTCTGCATGTAATTAACTTATCTTGTCTTAATCTGACGAGCTCGAGTTACTTTAAGGATCGATTTTTTTTACTAATTTGATCGGCTGCCCTAAACACACCCCCTATATTTAAGGTTCATTACAGGTTGATAGTTCATAACAGGGTACAAACTTTCTATCTTTATAGTATTCTTCCGAGCTTGCATAAATCCCAAAATCCCCGCTTGGGCTTCCCTACTATTGGAAACGGTTTTTTGGCTAAAAACAAGTATTTTGCGCAAATGTATCTAACGCTGTTAATTTTAAAGATATCAAGACAAAAAAGCAAAGTTATCAGAATGATATGCTGTAGATTTTTAGTTTTTATATATGATTACTTAATAATGAGGAAAGTGAACAAAAATTCACAACTATAAAATGAAAATTAACTTAAAACGGGACTTTTAGCGCTTAAAAATTATTAAAAGCACTTGATTTTTTTTCTTTTATAGATTTATTATAGGACTACTTGCTATAGAAGTTTTAAGCTTGAGAACTTTTTCTTTTTTTTTGTATAATTTTTTAAAAATTACCCAAATTTTAATTTTAGCAATATTTAAGTTGAATCTCTCAGATGGAACGAAATTTCTAAAAAAGGATTTGAAATAGGTATAGGACATATTGAATAAAAGGTAAAGAGTTTTTATTAGTCTATAAAATAAAGAAAATACAGTATGCTATTTGAAAAAATTGACATATTTTAATTTATTTTTTTTGTTTGAATATGGACCATGTTTTGAACATATAATATTTGTTGCAAACGATTAGTAGAAATAGTGTTTACTCAACTTTTGTATTCCTTGGCAATATATTTGAATATATTTCTCGCAAAATTAATAACGGTATTTTCGATTGAATGCATGCTTGGAAATGTGACTTACATTTTTCAACACGATTATCTAAAAAACTATAAAGTTAAAGTACAAGAAACTTTTAGTAATAAACTTTCAAAATAAAACGTTAAATAGAAATAATGTTTCGTATACAGGGTGTTCTACTTAAAAAAAACATGTGTCACCATAGTAGTGAACATAACCCGATTCGCTCGATCCCCCCACTCCTCGACCTTGACCTTGACCTTGCTTCACCCCTCTTTGGCCCCGCCCACATGTCCTTGTCATTGACCTTGAAAGTGCACGTGTGCTTTGGCCTTGGCCTTGTGTTCAAGGTTGTGTGTGTGACCTTGACCTTGACCTTGGTCGAGACGACCTTGACTTTGTTGAAGGTCATCTTGGGTGTGTGACCTTGAAGTAGTTATTTGTGCATTGTAATAGTGTGGGATGATCTTGAAATGATTTTGACCTTGCAAATTGTTCTATAAATTGTGTGAGTCTACTTGCATTCATTCAGTGTGAAATGTCAGATACGGAACTATCTAAAGAAAAAATTATAGAGCAAGTCGGCAGAGTAATTTGTTTATATCAGAGTAATTTAAAAAGTTTGTGTGATTTTGAAGAGAAGGCTCTAGCATTTTTTCCTCTCGAATATTTAAAAACTTGCGTTGATACGCTGAGTTTACGGCAAATTTGGGATAAGCTGCCAGCGTCATATCGGTGTAACAAGGAACTACAGTTAAGCTTACCCTGTTACATTCACTATGAACAAATATATCGTCATCATATAGATGGGCTACCACCAGCAATAAAAAAGTGTCGTGAATGTAAAAATGAGTGAATAATATGAATAGTGCTTTGCAAGAGACAGTAAAAAAATTGGGCGATGAGTTCACTGAAACGGCTAATAATTATTTCAATGATGCAATGAAAAGTCGAGCAGAATGGGCGTCGCGCTATTGTGATTTGGCTTATGAATATGAAAAGGCTGCGAATGCATGTCGTAAATATTGCAGCAAAACAATAAATTTACAAGACTTTGTTCGTGAGATAAAAAAGTTGGGGTTTAGTGACTGTTTGGAAAAACTGATTAGGTTCATTGCAGATCCGGTTGTGTTAGATGAAATTAGAGTGTAGGACTTAAGTTTAACGTAGTAGTAGTTAATATGGAAAGTTTAGTGCGAGAAATGTACGAGGAATTTCTAATTTCTGCAGCCTGTTCGGAATTTTACGCATATGAAATGCAAGATTCGGAGGCTCAGGACTTTAGTGTATTTTTTAAGTATATGGACCATGCCGAAGTGTGTCTTTTAGCCAGTATAGTTTGTAAGAATTTTCTTAGATATAAAAACAAACAATTATTATTGAACAAATTAAGGAAATTAGGTTTAGGTGATAATGTTAAACGCATAGAAGAATGGCAGAAAAAAATCAATGAATAAAGTACATAAAATGTAGTTATTTGTTTCATTATATTTTGTCCTTGAAGTTATCCTTATACCAATTTAAATGTGTGACGTCATTTGACCTTGAATACTCCTCCCACTATTTCTATCGTTAAGCTACCCCCGCCATTGTTACAATTCGACCTTGAAACCCCGCTATAAAGGTTCGTGGGAGAAGAAGTGACTTCAAACAGTCGCAGATATCAGTGGCATAAACATCAAATATTGTGTTCGTGTAGTGTTCTGAAAGTGCTTTTATATTCACGGTAATTTTTGGATTTATATATCATTTTTTTCAATAATGAGTATTGCAAAAGAAACTCTAGATGAAATTAATGAAATGTTTAGCAAAGATTTCGAGGTTTTAGAGAAAAAAAAGGTTACCGAAATGATTGTAGGCAAAGTGTATAAAATTGTAAAGATGGTTTCAATGACTACACGATTTGGTAAAACTCTTTTAGTGGCTTTACACGATGACGGTGATAATAGCACATTTGAGACTTTTTTACCAAAACGTGTGGCCGAAACACTACCTGACGATATTGTAGATATTATGAGTAAAACTAAAGATAAATACACTCTAACTTATTTGGGGCAGGGCACTAGAGTTTTTGGAAACAATACTCGAACATTATTACGTTTTGGCTCATTGGAGTAAATTGTATGTAAATTGTTTGAAAAAAAGGATGTAATTAAATTTAAAATATAGTTGCACATGTCAGAATACTTACGCGTGTTCATTATTTCTGTTAAAGATGTCTGCTGATGCGACGACGACGACGACGACCGCCAACGAATGTGTAGATAGATACATATTTTGGTTGGGGAGAGAATTAAGAAATAGGGCTCACGATATGTTAGATAGCGTAAATGATTGGTCGCATATTGATGTAACCAAAGATCAATATAAGAACGAGATCAGGGATACAATCAATTTTATGGCTGGGGCACACTTGTGCGACAAATTTTTATATGGTTCCATAGACATGGATACATTTTGTGCTGAAATGGTTGAAGAAGAATTAAAAGAATACCTCGTCAATATTCCACATTTACCAGGTGAGCTTGCTGCAAAATATGAATTGGTTTCTGCAACAGCAACAGCCCAAGACGTTGACGATCGAAATAGTGTCGGATGGGATAGAATTTTGAGCAACGAAAACGAAGACATGGAAAATTAATTTTTTATAATTTTTGTATTTGTGCAATTAAATAACTGTAAATAAATATCTATTACAATCACAGTTTTATTTTATTTCTTTTATAAACATACCAACCCAGTAGATCATAGTCAGTGTTTCTTTATCTCAGCTGAAATATTTAATATAAGTAGGGCAAATAAAAATAAAATAGTTTAGTAAAGATTGAAAATGAGTCGAGGAAACAACACAATTGATAAATTTGGTCGTCAGAAATATAATGAAAAATATCATATATTATCTGGGCCACAAGGGATTGGTTTTAAACTTACAGCGGATGGGCAGTATGATATGGGTGGAAAAATCATAACCAACTTAGGCGAACCTAAAGATGATGACGATGCTGTGACAAAACACTTTGTTAATAGAAAGTTTTACAATTTTGCAGTTGTAATATGTGACATATTTAACAAGGATGTCCTCCCCATGATATACAAAAATAATAGTGAGCTTAAAACAAAAATTGAAGTTATGCAGAAAATACTCTATCATCAGCCTTTAAATGACTCATTAAGCGCACTGTCGTACGACTCGACTTCAAAAAAAATCTAAAAAAAGCAGATTAAAGAATAGGAGAACGCACTCCGAGTGGCATAGCCTTGAAGATAACGTCGTAGTCGTCGGTGAATTGGACCTTCCCTCCAAGAATATTGAAATGTTATTTATGTGTATGATGTTTTATTGTCATTGTTTTTAATAATGAAGATTGAAATAAAAAACTTTATTTTACAATATATTGTTTATTTATTTTACATTTTAAATAAAAAATATAGTCATACAATATGTTATTTAAACAATATTAGCTTTATCTATCCAAGAGTTGAAGTGGTTGGGAAATCCTAGCCATTTGACAAATAATTGTTCGATGTGATTTTTCTTGCGTTGTCTAAGGACCTTTTCTACTAGATAAACGTCAGGACTGCTTGTTTTTTGTAGTTCTGATTCGTAAAAACACCCTCTTATAGGCTGACCTTCTAACGATTCCAACAAGTAAGTAGGTGGATTTGTAACGTTAACTTTTACAACTTTAAACAATTCGGTTGACCAAGAGGGCGTATATCCTTTCTCGAATAAGCTTTTGTACTTGCTAATACGCACAATGTCACCCATGGAAAACTTAAATTTTTTAGGTACAATTTTTAAATAATCATATGCTTTAATATGTGTTTTTTCTTGCACGTCTGCAGGCTTCATTCCAATGGTGCGATGTTTCGAATGGTTATAGGTTTTTGTTACTGCCGATAATATATGTATCCATTTGTAAGATCCTCTTGTCGAGAATTGTTTATATAAATTATTTTTTAAAGTCCTTATGACTCGCTCAACAATTGCAGCTTTCTTTGTGCTGTAAGTGGAATAATGATTTATATTATATTTTTTCATCAGGGCTTGAAAGTTTGTATTATAGAACTCCTTTCCTTGATCACTTTGCAGATTTGTTGGTGTATATGATGCCTCCTCAATGATGCTTTCCATCGCATTAGTAACTTCTATACCAGTCTTGTTTTTTATGGCTTTGGTATAGACAAATTTCGAGTAACAATTTATACAGACCAAAATATAACGATAACCATCGTTTTCATCAGCATACTGTTGCATTTCAGCCAAATCAATTTGCCACAAATCTCTGTATCCTTTTATTATCGTGCGCCGTCTTACAAAATTTTTTCTAGCCGTTCTATGTAGTTCATTAACAATCTTGATTTTTTCTAGACTGGGCTCCATATTATTAGTAATACTAAAGGTTTCAGATCGAAGGAAGAACTGAATAATATCATTAAATATTGAGCTTAATATATTATATCTTCTTCTCGTAATTCCTCTATGATTGACATAATTTCATTTTCGTGTCCAGTGTGACCGGCCATTTTGGAACTCCACAACAAACGTAAACGATCCACCAACTCTTTAGCTTTGTTCCAGTAGACATATTGAAATTTTTTCGAAGATAATTTCTTTTTTGTGGGTAACTGTAGTTTTTCCGAGAGATTTTTTCTTGTAATAGTACCACCTAATTTTGTGCCCATTATCAGAGGTTTAATAATTCGTAAATATTTGTTCCATCTGGTCTCCCGTAAACCATCACTTTTTTTAAAATTGTTGTAGACAGCATTCGTTGATTCCAAAATTTCCTTGTACGTTGAAAGTACATTATCACTTAATTGTTGTTGTTCCTTGCCTACACTTGGGGGTGTTTTAAGAAATAACAAATCATAAAGTGCCGGTGATCCACCATATTCTGCAATATTTTTCCCTTTTTTGTATAAGACAATATTTCCATTTCGAAAACGCACCTCTAAATTACCAATAAAATTTTTGTTATGATCTGTTTTTGAACCAAAACGTACACCATATACAGTATCGTATAGAGATGGTTTCGAACGTAATCCTTTCAGGTGTGCGTTTAAAGTATCGGAAGTTGTGGTGTCAGCGGATGCGAGAGATGTATTAGTTGATGTCGAGGGTGTATCAAACACCGATTGGCTAATATCTTCTTTTGAAATGCGATGCTGCTGCTGCTGCTGCTGAATAGGTGTGGAGGTTTGAAAGGAATGTGTAGGTTGGGGAAAACCTGATATTTGAGTCGACTGCACTGATGTACTGAGACTATGTGGCTTTGTAGCTGGATAATGTTGTTGCTGTTGTTGCTGCTGCTGCTGCTGCTGACGTTGCTTAACCACATCAGATATAGTTGTCAACGGCTTAGAAATGGGTTCGTAAAACTTTTCCAATTCCACAACATTAAACTCTTTAGCCGCTTTAATTTGTTTAAATTTTTTTCTGACGGCATTGGTAGCTTCCACTAGTTTACGTTTTAAGTCGATCGCGTTATTCATGATGTTAACAAAGGACGTTTCAACAATCAAATGAGCGTTTTCTCTTATTATTACAGTAATATATAGCTATCAAATCCTTTGCGGTATCTTCCCGATTTCACATCACTGTCTTTATCAATTACTAAAAATCCATACTTATTATCCCAACATTTTGAGCACATTTCTTGAAATTGAGTAAAAGTTAGATCCGGTGAAACGTGGTCGGAAAATATGTGTTTCATATTCAACTCATCTTGTTTAAACATAATAATAAAATTGGCGTTGTCTCGCACAAGCTGTTTAGGCACTCGCGAATATGTTTGCGCTAGGTAAAAGGAGTCGATATTTTTATGACGTCCCATGCTAAAGTACGATCTTATAACATCTTGTTTTTCACATATAACATCATCAAAGATAAATATAGAGTTTGGTTTTGCATCGGACGGTTCCACAATGTTACTGGAATCACTAAAGGCATAGTAGCCTAAACCTTTGATGGGCGCTAAAATTTTCCTTAAATACTCATATTTCGGTTGATACAGAGATTTCGAGTAAATATAGACATTTTCGAAACGTAGCCCAAGGGGGTGTGTAAGCAGCGAAATCATGACATTAGTTTTTCCACAATTGGATGGACCAATTAACAGGCCGCGAATAGAGGAAGGAAGTAAAGGACCGTGTCTCTTCATTATCTTCTTTTCAAATCCAAGTCCGACTTTTTCATCGAGATTGTCAATAGGAAGTTTTTGTTTAAGATCGATAACGCGCATCTTAGGAAAATTTGATATTTTATAGGCAATTTTTCACAAAAACTGTCATTCAGATGCCGAGCGTCAAACGAAGTGGATGGTCTCACGTTTCCAACAAAACTGGATACGGTATTGTGAATTCGTTAATAAATAAATTACCATTCGAGGTACACATTCCTGGTTATCAATATTGCGGACCCGGAACAAAAGTAATAAAACGTGTAACAAGAGGTGATCCAGGCATTAATCCTTTGGATGCCGCATGCAAAAAACACGATTTAGCCTATTTACATAATAAAGACAACATAAGTGTGAGACATCGAGCGGATTACGAGCTCGAACAAAGTGCTTGGAATAGAGTAAAATCGAAAGATTCCAGTTTAGGTGAAAAAACAGCAGCTTGGTTAGTTACAAACATCATGAAAGGAAAACAACGTTTTGGTATGGGTGTACCATCATCATTATCAACAAAAAAAACATCTAGTAAAGGCACGCGTCATACAAAAAGGAAAGGTGTTAATAAAAATCGACATGTTCGGAAAGCCAGTTTCGGAACAGCTATTCGACAAGCAGTTCGAAGGGAATTATTAAAAGCCGGAAGTAAAAATGTGTTGGAAAAAAATGTCATGAATGCATCTAAAATAGCTCTGTCGGCAGCACGTAGATCGGTAAAAGCGGCAGGTGGCAAAAGGAAGGTTCGTACACCGAGAATAATACCGATTCCTAAAACTGGTGGAATATTACCATTAATACCAATTTTTGCCGGGTTATCAGCTTTGGGTTCATTAGCCGGTGGGGCAGCGGGAATTGTGCGCGCCATAAAAGCAGTAAAAAAAAGCAGCGAAGATAAAACCGGTGCCGGCCTGTATTTAAAATCGAAAGGAAATGGTTTGTTTCTAAAGCCATATCGTAAAGGTATGGGATTATTTTTAAATCGTAGATCAAAAAACTAATTGAATCCCTACCTCGAAGACCACTATCTAACATCGATATAGAAAAATATGCCAAAAAGAAAAGAATAGGACACTTTCGAGGCGTTTATATGAGGGATTTATTACCTAGACAAGGTCCTCGACGTTACGAATCAGCAATAGTGAATTTGGATAGTACGCGTGGTGCAGGGACTCATTGGGTAGCTTATAGAAAAAATAATTCTAAAGTAACATATTATGACAGCTTCGGCGATTTACCCCCACCGATCGAATTGGTACGATATCTACAAACGGGATCGGAACCATCAAAAATTATTTACTATACATACGATCGTCAGCAGGATTTTGGAACAGTCTGGTGTGGACATTTGTGCTTAAAGTTTCTTGTCGAATCATCAGCGTAAAAGATGTCATCATCATCATCGTCACCATTAACACCGCAAATGGATCGCAATAACTATACTAAAATGTTGCAATCACTGAAAGCATTTCATCTAGCCGGTGGATTAAGGAAAATGACCGTGAAACAGTTAGAAAACATGCCCAAGGAAGTGATGATTGCATTAGCCCCAAATGAAATTCCATTCGTTTGGGAAAAGTTGCCCGAGCACCTTAAAAGCGATATCGATATATTAAAATATCAGTGCGGTTGCAAACATTATTTCAGCAGCAGCAGCAGCAATTTAAACGAGGTTACGTCTGATGAGGATCTTACAGCTAGAAAAATATTTTGTTGTTATTGCAAAATCAGCGATGTGCGCATAAAAGCAGAAAATAGCATAAAAACATCACTATCTAATGCAGTGAGAAAAGGTGTGAAGATGAATCTTTTTAAATGTTGCCGCTAAGAATAAAACCGAGATGTGTGATGTTTAATGGTTAGTCATGTCTTATACGTTCACACTAACAGGACACTCGAGCGTCTTAAGCGCCGATTTTTATCCACCAGTCGAATTAAATAGAGAAAACAAATATGGTCTGGCATTGCTGGGATTTTACACATACAATTCAATTTTTAATGTGGACGAAAGCAACAATAAGTTTGCCTACATGAAGGAGGGTTACACCACCGAGTCGATACAATTGCAGATTCCACCTGGGGCCTATGAAATAGATGAGATAGGTAAAGCTATGTTGGAGGCTTTGAGGATTTCAACTGAAGAAAAGAACGATGGAATCTTTTACTTGGTCGCTAATAATAATACGCTGAAATGTGAACTGAAATCCCAATATACTATAGATTTCCGGGGAGAGGCGAGTATCGGTAAAATGTTAGGATTTAATCATACAGTGTTAAAAAGAGACAAAAAGCACGAATCAACCGAGATGGTGGAAATAATGAAAGTACGCATCATACGCGTAGATTGTAATATAATTTCCGGAGCATATATGAATTCGGTGGAAGGTCATACCTTGTTCGAATTCGATATCGACGTGGAGCCCGGTTACAAAATCAGTAAAGAACCACAAAATAATATTTATATGCCGTTAATGCCGGCAGGACGTCAGTTTATCGACAACATTACTCTTCGCATCTTGGACGATAGCGGTGATCTAATCAATTTTCAAGGCGAGAAAATAATCGTGAAATTGGAACTGAAGAAACTTTCATAAAAATGGGTTTTTGCTTCAATCGTCAATTGTGTGTGCTGTCGACTAAGATGGGGGAACCGCCGAAACATAATAAAAGTAAAAGAAGAGTTAACGTCAAGGTTAGTCGTCGTCCAGACGTTAGATCACAAACATCTCAACAGTTATCTGCCGAAGACTATAAATTTTTAAAATCAATCGGTCTTAAAGTGCGAAAATGATTTCCATCACCAGCGATAAAATAGAGGTTTTCTCCGAGCCCATCTTGGACAATTCCATTATTAGTCTAGAAGAGCATACGTATAAACCATACGGATCTCCATCATTCAACAATTCGGATGAAGTCCGTATCCCCATTAATTTTCAAGATATTATACTGGATATCGCCGAAAGTTACATATATATCGAAGGAAAATTTAAACCCATAGACGCAACGAAAAGATGTTTTTTATCAAATAATGCCCTCGCATTTTTGTTCGATGAAATTCGCTACGAGATGGGAGGTGAGCAGGTCGCCGTGGTTCGTAAACCTGGAGTTATGACGACATTAAAAACCATGGTTTCATTCGGAAGTTTGCAACAAAGATCTCTCATGACGTGCGGATGGGGTCTCGACGAAGCAAACCAAGATATCGTAGACACGGCAAGTAACGTATTCTCCGGGAAATTACCATTAAAATATCTTATGGGATTCGCCGAAGATTACGCAAAAGGTGTTTTCAACGTAAAACAAGAGCTTATTATGATTATAGCTCGCACTTTTACCAATTGTTACGTCGGCGAAGTAGAGGCAGAAATTAGTATCGACAAAATCGAATGGAAAATTCGTCACATCATTCCAGACGACAAGCAAAAATTGAAAATACTGTCTCGCATTAATAAAGGAGGAAACAATGCCAGTATTCAAATGGCATATCGTAAATGGGATCTGTACGAATTACCAGCTTTAAGGCAAACATCTTCCGACGTGTGGGCCTTGAGAACGAGTACAAGTCTGGAAAGACCGCGCTATATAATCGTCGGGTTTCAAGACAGCAATAATTGCGACAAGAAAGAAAAAAACGCAACCCAGTTTACCCACGCCGACGTATGCGACATTAGACTGTATCTGAATTCAACCGTTTATCCATACGAAAGATGGAATTTAGATTTCGCCAAGAAACTGTACGCAGCAGCCTATTACAATTACGAAAACTTCCAAAGCAGCTACTACGGGCGCGAGATAAACGATCCGATGATAACGTTCGCGGAATATATGAAAAACCCCGTTTTTATTATCAATTGCAGTCATCAACCAGAGGCGATTAACTCATCGACAGTGGATGTAAAATTGGAGTTCCAAACGAGAAAGAATAAATTCCCCAAAGACACTAAAGTGTACGCATTAGTTATTCACGACTCATTTTTTAGTTATAATGTATTAAACGGTTCGGTGACCAATAAATCTATATTTTAATGTATCTATTATATGTAACACAAAATAATGTTCTTGAATCAATAAATTTGTAATGAGTGAAGTAGTAGTTTTATATTTATTTGAAACCCAACCAAAAAAAAAAAAAGCTGGCGGAAAAGCCCACTCTTTAAGAAAAGAGTACGGGAATTTAGAAAATGGTGGTTTATTAAGTGGAAAAAAGAGCTTAAATAACACAAGAAAAAATTTTTAAGGCAAAATATGAAAACAACGATTTAGAAAATTTGTAGGAAAGTAACGGTTAGGAATAGGGAAAAAAATTATAAGAAAAAATTATAGAGGAAATCGAGTACTATAAGCAAGCATTTTTCTCGATAGTAAAAACGTAAAAAAAATTTTTTTCAAAAAAAAATTGAAAAATGGTGAATGCGCGCCAAAGTTGAAGTTTTGGAGCAAAATGATATTAGGAAATTAGAAAGAGAATTTTTTTCTACATATGGTAGTACTTTTCAAAATTCAGAAAGATGAAATTTTAAGAAAAGGGTTATAGTAAGTTAGTAATTTGGATTTTTTAAAGCGCTGTAGCTCGGGAACCGTTCAAGATAGAGAAAAAATAAAAGCACTTTAATTACCTAGAATTTTGAGTAGAATACAATGGTGAAAAAAAAAATTAGAAAATCTTAAAAATGACAAAAAATTTAGATGAAAAAATTGAAATTCTCGCGTTAGGAGGCTAGGGCCGCCGAACGGGAGTATGTGGAAGTTGTAGGGGAGGTTTTTTTTTTTTTTTTTTTTTTTTTTTTTTTTTGTGTGCCTGCTCCGCGCTAACGCGCTAGGAAGAAAGACCCGCCAGCCGAGGCTCATCCATCTTTAGTGATGACACCGTAGCCGACAACGTTGGAGACCTGCAAGTCTTCGACGACGACGACGAGGTGGATTTTGAAATTGACGTCCTACGTTGGGACGACTTGGATGAGCCAATTCCGCTAGTATATTACCATGATCCGGGTCTAGTGGAATTAGACGATGCGGGCGATTGGGTCTTACAAAGACTCGAAACTCCGTCGCCGCAGCCAGAGCCGGACTCGACGGAAGATGCGGTGCTGGAAATTCCAGCATCACCAACACCCGACGACCCACAAGGCCCCTGCGATTCGTCAAGCTGGTGGTCGACCAGCGAGGATGGGGCACCATAAGCCCCACACTCTCCCTGGCCCTTTTTAAGGGCACACAACAACGGTCCTTTTCAGGACCACAAAATACTTTGATCGTAGTTTTAGTACATATTAGTACTTTGTTACTAATATTGTATGTATAGAATATACAATATTAGATACAAAGTATTAAAACTTTAAGTGCTGGTGGAACCCAGCTAAATCGTTCGTTCGTATTTGAGACCACAAACAACTTTTGGTCTCAATACGTAATACGACATTTGTTTTCACCCCCCACCATTAATTTGTCTCTATATATACGACCGCCAATACTTATTACAATCATTTTAGTTCAACATGTCAGCGACTCAACAACAACAACAACAACAACCCATCCAATGCCCTGTGGTAGATTCTACCACAGAGAATTGTTTGGAGTGGGAGCCGAACGATCCTAGATGGGATGAACTTTGGCGGTTCATCATCGCATATACAGAGGACAACACCACCACCCCCGCTGATGATGACGGGCCGTGCGACTCCACAACTCAATAAAAGAGTCGCATGTTTTACAACCAAACGGTCCTTTTCAGGGCCACAAAATAATTTGATCGTAGTTTTAGTTCGTTATAATACTTTGTAACCAATATTTTATGTTTTTTTTTCATAAAAACATACAATATTGAGATACAAAGTATTAGAAGTTCTGGCGACAGAACCTTAACTTCATAAACCGAACCATGTTTTAGCATACTTGTAAATATTATCAGAAAATATTTACAACTATTGCTATTGCGTAGTTTTAGTGGATTATTCACTCTTTTTTTTTTATTACCTAATATTATGTGGGACAGGGCCTATATGAAATAACACACAAAAATAAATTTTCAAGTCATTTTTATTCTCATTATAAAATATAAAAAATTTGATCAAACACTTTCTTATTAACTACAATATATATATATATATATATATATATATATATATATATATATATATATATATATATATATATATATATATATATATATATATATATATATATATATATATTTACAAACTTAATACTATAAATTAAAAGCTAATATCTACAACTACCTAACACCTACTACATAATTTATTAAAGTCCTCTAATTGTCTTTTTAACCGCGCAGATTTCACCTTTTTTATCTCTAATTGTTTTTCAAGTTCTATAATGTCACTGTCACACTCGTCCACTTCTTTCACTAAGCGTTTTTTCATGGCATAAATGTCGGTCAATTTGGTCTTCTGAGAGTTGGTGAAGTCTTCGACCCACTCCGGTTGTGATGGCTCGGAAGAAGACGCGGTTTTATTTGGTGAAGACGATGACGACGACGACGACGACGAAGCAGCGGAAACTTCATCGCCTTCAAAACAACGCTTAAACCGCTTCTTCATGGGTTTCCGGCACCCCAATATCGGCGACAGTGGCGCTGGCGCTGGGGAAGACTTCACCTCCGACACTATTTCATTCTCTACGCTGGCCGGTGTTGGTGGCGTTGGTGGTGTTGGTCCATCGGGGCCTTCTATGACTTCCACTTCTACTGACAGTGCCTCTTTTGGTGCTGTTTTTAGGAAGTCGGGTAATGGAACAGGGGTGGAGGGACGCTTAAAGTTAAACTTTTTCTTCTTCCCTTGTCCCACACCTTTAATCGCCGAATAAAATGTTTTTTTATCGGCGATTTCCGACTTCCGCATAGTCAAGAGCTTTTTCAGTTTCGAAGCTTTCGGAGAAGATTCCCTACGCCGCGATGCTTTTCGCACAACCACATCACTAATCACATTTATCTTTGGCTCCTTCTCCTCCGTCCAGCATTCCAGGAATTGCGCTGCCGACTGAACTAACTCTTCGTCGCGACCATCGTTGAGGGCTCGGTCTTCGGCATCTTCATGCTCCACGCCATTCCAGTTCTCGAACACCCCCGGACTTAACACTTCTAAACCACTCATGTTATCCAGCATGCCTTGCTGTGAACCGCAGCTCACGTCAAGAGCATCTAAAAGAGACCGTACACTAGACATTTTCGATATTCAAACTCACACAATTAACTTTTTCTTAGCACTGTACTGTTTGCTGTTCTGACGAACTGTGAAGAGCTCGAGCCAGCAAGTCTGCTTTTATGCCCATTTCCCCCACTACACCGCCTTTATTCCTTTTGTTCGATGCATTAAGTATAATATTTAAACTTGTCAGATGCAAGGCCAAGGCCAAGGCCGACGTAACCGGCAATACCAGGGTCGTTTTCAGGGCTGTAATTTTCATGGATTTTTTTTTTGTCCCTGTCAAGGTTATTTTAAAGAAGCATATAAATATAGTACTAAACTTGTTAGATGCGAGGCCAAGGCCAAGGTCAAAGTACCCGTCAATGTCAGGGTCGTTTTCGAGGTTGTAATTTTCAAGGATTTTTTTTGGTCCTGTCAAGGTTATTTTAAAAAGTAATACATAATTAGAGTACCGCGATTGAAAAGTACAACATATTCAAACATCATGTTGCCAACCGATGAACAACCTAGTGAAGCAGCCAAAACATACAGTCATATACCAAAAGCTTTTTATTTAACTTGTCATCATTGTAAAAGACTAGGTATCTGCTGGCGAAATGATCTTACGTACGACTTCAACTACATTGACCTTTTCAGGGTTAAATTTGTACAATGCGGCTTTTGTGGACTAGTTTACTACCAGTTCAAGGACATTAATGAACGTGCCATCCAGAGAAGAAATTGGGTCATAGAAGAAGCTTACCTGTACAGAAGAAATTAACATGTATTTTATTTCTTAATTTTTAATTTTTTTGTTTGTTATTTTTTTTATTTTTTTTTTAATGATAAAAAGTAAACTCAATCTTTTGTTATATTTTAATTTTTTTTTCAATAAAACAATAGTAAAATGAATCTGTATGTGTATTTATTAAACATCATCTAAAATACGTTTTGCAATCCATATTTTTCAGCAGAGTCCGTTTATTAATGAAATAGAACCATATATTAGGGTGAAATCTAATGGTTTCAAATCAGTCTCACATAACAATGTCAGAAGTAAACACTATTGATAAGTTCGGTCGCAAAAGAAAATTTAAGGATTTTAACTTTATGCGAGGTCCTTTAGGAATAGGTTTTAAACTTACACCTAATGGAGATTACGACATGGGAAGCAAAAGATTGTGCTATTTAGCAGAACCTCTTGAAGGAGACGATGCGACCACACGAAATTATGTTGATAATAACCTTGCTCAGTGTGTGCAAGATACGCAGAAAGCTTTACATGACTCAACAATTGTTATTAAAGATATATTCAGAAACCAACTTGAAGGTTACGTACGCAAGAAATTAATTGAAACCGGTCAAGAACTTAGAGGATACATTGATGATACTGTTATTGCAATATATGAACTTAGGCAAGACGAACTGCGTGATGAACTTAACTCTAGAATGTTGAAAATTGAAAAGACTATGGAGGATCTTGTCAGCAAACCTGTTTCACATTAAACATTTACTCGTAGACCTGTGCGTTTAATTTACTATTAGACAAATTTTTCAACAATAACTTTTACAGTTTGTTATTTGTCGACACTTCATTATATTTATAATTTTAAAATAAAGGTTCAATAAAAAAGCAATCAAGTAATGAATACATGTTTTTTATTTAAAAAAAAAAAAAAAAAATTACAATACTATCGTTACATATTAATGTTGTATGTTTAATAGAAATAATAAAAACAATACAAATAATGAAATATGGATTTGACTAAATTTGCTAAGTTTTCTTCCGGGTCTGTTTTGTAAAAATCTATGTCTGCATGCCCCCAAGGTAGAGTTTTGGTTGAACTGGGAATTACATAACGTTTATCATCGCTATGTGACAATGCTACTTTATTTATTATGTTGGTATAAATGTTATGTAATTCACTTCTAAATGTCTTCATCTTTCTTAATATCAAACCACCCCGTTCAACAATTCTTTGGTTGTCTTCCTGATGAAGGTCTTTCTCGATAACACATTTTTTGATACCTTTGGCTTTTTTTAATTCATTATTAATGGACTTTACATAATAAGCCTTCGCGCCGGTACCATAAAAACTTATTATCGGATCACCAGGAAACTCGTCTTTCATTCTACCAACTACAGAATTACTTTTAATTATGTTGAAATTATTAATTTCGGGGTAATTTGATGTATCGAATTTTTCGGGGTTTTCTGATATAGTTTGATAAAAGTTTTCCGTATACACTTTTAATATAAGCGAGTCAGTATCGGTGTAAAGTAACGAAGCATCATCGCCAAACTTGGATTTAATAAAATTATAATAAAAATCGTATATTACAGTCTTTGATATATCTAATATGGAAAAACCGATATAAATTGGTTTATTGTACAATATTTTAACTTTATTCATATGTATAGCAACAAAGTTCTCGGTAAATATCGAGCTACTATTGAAATTGGGGCGGGATATTAGTGCTCTAGCTCCATTTCTGCCTACACTGTTCTCCCAATGTGTTACTAATTTTATATCCTTTCGATTTTCCACATTTTCCATAGTTTTACCAAATATCGCGTTATTTTTTAATTTAAAAGTGTCCTTCGCAAATTTTGTGGTGGCCTTGTTACGTAAATTGGTATTAAAATCAATATACGATTTTAGCCATTTTGATTGCTCAAACTGTAATACTCGATGGGTTTGCATTACCACTAAGCCGTTGGCGATGGCTTGTTTTAAAGTTCTATAGTGTACAATGTATTTTTTTTTATCTTGTAAATTAGGAATTAATTTCGGTAATTTAGCGTTTTCTGTTGGCGGTATGATATTTTCTACTAGAAATGGAAGATCAGAATGTGCATCATGCAACTCAGTCGGATAATGCACATCCACTTCCAAAACGTAGCCATGTAAACTATCATCACCAACAGCCATAATATTTAAATCCAGAATTTCGCGCTCGCTTAACCATCGAAAACTACCATATGGTAATGCTTGTGACATACTATGACCATATAGATTTGTAGCATCAAGGTATGTTATAAATGAAGAAGGTTTTGTTGGGTCATAGTCTGGTAAAAAAATATTATTAGCGATGTGCTTCCTTTCTGTACACTGGCTTATGCCGCCGCGTATACCTTTCTTAAAAAAATGTATCATGTCTATATCAGTTAAGAGCTCTAACTCTACCTTAGTCATACGTAGCATACAATCAAATGATAAACTTGGAAGGGTATAGTAATGTGCTGGATCAAGTTTATCGAATTTTAAACAATTATTCCGAAATTGCTCAAAAACATCACACAATAGCAACACATCTGATTTTAAATACACGTCCGAATAGTCCCCCAAAGTTTTACACCCAAACAAGCGCCATACTTCTTTTGCTCTTCTATAGCTTTCATCGCTAATATGTTCTTCCCGTAAATTATCATAAAATTCATCTTTACTTGGAAGACATGTATTTTCCATTTTTTCTATAGAGTCAATAAAGCTATAGGGAAAAACACCCTTTTGACGCATCAAATTAAATTGGTTGATATTTGAAAAATGTTTCCGCGTTTCAATAAAATCGTCGTCGTTTAAACCGCTGCCTAAATTTTCCAAAGACGTTGACAGAAATTTAAAACTATCAATAAATCGCAACTTTAAATATTTCCTCTTGACTTTTCCACATTTACTATCAAAATAATCGTGCACATAAATGCTTTTGGTAAATGATATGTACTTTTCCTTACTTTGAGCCAAAACACCAATTTTATCCCCATATTTACATAACTCTTTTATAAATAAATGGCTGTCGTAGCCGCTTAAGTTATGAAATATGATAGGGATAAAAGAGGGTAATTTATAATTTAAATTACAAACGGAATGTGTAGCACCAAATCTTTTTGCACCAGTTATGTGACAGTGGTCTCGTACTTTAATCTCACCCTCTTCAAAAGGGCCTTCACATATACCACATATTTTAGCATCATTAAACTCCCTTTTTTCTTCAGGCGTTAACGGTTTCATAGGCTTAATGTCTTTTAAATATGTGTTGTATAGAGCCCTTAAATCACACTCGATACGATCCACAAAGACTTGAGCTGCATTATTCCCCCGAAATAGCTCAAATTTCGAAAGTGAGTCGTCAAAAGAGCATTTAATTAAATAAGCAAAAGAATATGGTTCATGTTTAAAACTTTTTACAGTGTAAGAATTTTGTGGGTTTGGTTGTACCGTTTCAACGGGTTTTAAAACAGATTCGAAATCTGCATAAACCACGAATGGAACGCGCATTTGCTTTTCTATACCCTCGAATTTTAAAATATTTTCAGGCACACTCTTTCCAAATTTATCGATTTTTAAATCCACTGAGGGTGTTTGCGTGAAAATGTGGTTACAATCGTAGCTTTGATGTAAAGTTAAAGCTGACGGTGTACTAAAATAAATGAGGCAACCATCACAGAAATATATTTTATGTTGTTGACAACTAATTTGACTTGAAACTAAACGTGATAAATCCCGAATCCAACAATAATGACTCTTTGAACAAGTCGTATCACAAAAATGTTCACCGCCATCTTTACTACTACAGTCTTTTGTAATTAACAATAAATTTACATGCCTATCCAACTTTTTTGACGCATACCTCAGTGGACCAATAACTTCATGTATTACTTCATTATTTTCATATTTAGATTCCAGACCGTATACGTTAATTGATATGTTGTTCATTTCCTCAAATTTTTTAATGTCACGTAATTTTACTGGAAAATCCATACCTGTTACATTTAGCACTCTAGAAAAATGGGGGTAGGATGTCTTCTGTGAAGTCTCTGCTGTTGGAGGAAACAATGCTGATGTTACAGCCCACGCAAAGCAAAATTCGTCCTGGTTAATCACATTGACGACAGCTCCTTCCTTTTCAATAGAACACGGCAACTTGATGTATGATGAGCCACCCATAGGCATATACTTGTTGATACCAACTTCCAAGTATAAAATTCGCACAAGAGCCCATCCTATAACAAGAAAAATAATATATAAAAATCAGTTTAATATATCGGGTTTTGATTTTTCCATACCTGAATCTTTCTCCTGGAACTCTGTCGCCTGCGTTTTTATTAATTCGGTGAAAGAATGGTAAACGGCATCCAAATCACTTTCTACACTAATTATTTGATTAGCAGTGTTGAAGGATTTTTCACTGAATATTTCTTGTGATGGAAGCATGTACTCGCCAACAGCTGTCATGTTAACTTTTAAAGCATGATGCACACGCAATAAATTATTAACAAGTTCCACCACCTTGGATTTAATGTCTGCAAAGAACATTACGTAATCGGAATGCTCCATATCACTGCTAACCCGATAGGTTGCAATTCTCTTTTTGAAGGCACATTGAACGAGTTGCACACCATGACATACCGGCAAACATGAATTATTTTTATGTTGTTGTGTTCGTTTATGCACCGACATATGATTTATTGGAACATCTACATTACATGTAGCGCAATTAATTAGCGGAATCGTCGATGTATACTCTTCAATTCGGAGCCGTTTTCCTCCAGGCACTTCATTAAATCTCGCCGCACACGATTCTCTTTGATGACGTCTCATATTATAAATATTAGTAAACTTAGAACCGCAATTTTCACAAACATATGCCATGATTTGTCAAATATTAACACATGTACTACCTATACAAGTCAGAGCCAACTGATGAATGAAACTGCCCCATACCTTATATAAAACCATTCAAGGTCACCCCCAACCACGTAACATATCTTCAAGGTCACACACCCAAGATGACCTTCAACAAAGTCAAGGTCGTCTCGACCAAGGTCAAGGTCAAGGTCACACACAACCTTGAACACAAAGCCAAGGCCAAAGCACACGTGCACTTTCAAGGTCAATGACAAGGACATGTGGGCGGGGCCAAAGAGGGGTGAAGCAAGGTCAAGGTCAAGGTCGAGGAGTGGGGGGATCGAGCGAATCGGGTTATGTTCACTACTCACCATGCTCCAAATATTTTGAAAATGTGTATATAATTTATCCATCTTCTTCTTCTTTAGGTGCCATGCCTGTATTCAGACGTTGGTGGTCATCATGTTTACAATTTCCTGAAATCTTTCTCTATCGGCTGCTGGGCGAAATAGTTCTTCTACCGTGCAATCACACCACTGCCTGATGTTACGCAGCCATAAAAGCTTCTTTCGGCCTATCCATCTTTTTCCTTCCACTTTTCCTTGTATTATAAGGCGAAGTAGCTGGTATTTAGGTCCTCTAATTATGTGACCGAAATATTCTGTTTTCCGCTTCTTTATAATGTTCAAGAGCAGTCGATCTGTATCCATCATTCTGAGAACATCCTCAATGGAAGTGTGCGAAACCCATGATATCTTTAGGATTCGACGGTAGCACCACAATTCGAATGCTTCCAGTTTGTTTAGCGTTGTGGTTTTTAGTGTCCATGTCTCGCAACCGTATAATAGAATAGACCATACATAGCATTTCAGGATCCTTTTACGAATATGCATTGATAGGTTCCTGTTGCATAGAACTGGTTTCCATGTCATAAAGGCCTTCCGCGATATTTCTATCCTAGCTATTATCTCTTCATCTGAGTCCCCATTTACATTCAACCAACTGCCAAGGTATTTGAAATGGTTTACACGCTCTATCCTCTTCCCTTCTAGCCAAAGTTGACATTCATCTACAGTAACCTTTTCAACTGCCATCCACTTTGTTTTTGAGATGTTGATTTTAAGGCCTCTTCGGCAGCTCGCTTCATTGACTAGGTTTACTAATGTTTGGAGATCCTCGATGCTTTCCGCAAGAATGGCCGTATCATCAGCAAATCTAATATTGTTGATTACTTCTCCGTCTAGTCTTACTCCTTCTTGTCTGTCATCCAAAGCCTCCCTAAAGATTTCTTCAGAGTATACATTAAAGAGACAGGGTGACAGAACGTAACCCTGTCTTACTCCACGTTTGATGGCATTTATCCATATAATGCAGTAAATATTTTTTCTTGGAAATTTTTATCTAAAAAGCATAAAATTACTTCATCCAATCGTTGACACTTCGTGTACAAGTTCCTGTTAATGTAGCTTCGGCATTCTGACCAGTGTCAGTTTCTGTATAATATTTTGTTACACTTTTTTTTAGGAATTTAATCACAACTTATTTTCCTCCCACCGGAATAATGCCTACTTATTTGGTAGCTTTTGTAGTATCAGAATTTACATGCACGTTCGGAGAAAATATCGAAACAGATTCTGTTCCCTACAGGATTTGTTCCAGGGATGAAACTAACCTTACTAGAGCGTTTGCTGTAGATATTGGACCTTTGTTGTTGAGAAGCTTGAATAATTTTACGAATTATACGTAAGTAAAAATGATAGTAGTGAAAATTGCTTTTATAAATACGTCTGAAGAAAAATAGAGATAGAGAGAATTTCTTAATTGAATCGTTATAATTTTTAAGAAATCAAAGCGGTGGAAGTCGTAGCTTATTAACTTTTGTTGTAGATATGGATCTATGGGTTTTTCTAAAATGGATCAGGTCGCTATTCCAGATTTTGCTTCTGGAGCTATGGAGAATTGGGGGCTAGTAACCTACCGGTAAAAATTTGTACTACTATCCTTGTATTTGATAAAAAAATATAAGAACACGTAAAAAGGAAAATATTGCTTCTCTGGAAATCTATTTCATATTAACTAGAGATTGGTATTTTGTAGAGAAGAAACTTTATTGTGGGATTCTATAGAGTCGACTAATATGGATCAACAAATAATTGCAACCGTTATTTCTCATGAATTCGGACATATGTGGTGTGGGAACTTAGTTACAATGCAGTGGTGGTCTGAAACCTTCCTTAATGAAGGTTTTGCTACCTATTTCGAATATTTTATGACACATGAGGTAAGTTAACATTAAAAAAAAATTTAAGAGAACATTTATTAAACCGTATTTTATTTATTAGGTATTACCTGAATGGGAATTAGACAAACAATTTGTGGTTCGAGTGCTTCAGGCGGTACTAGAAACAGATTCCTTGGAATCATCAAAACCCCTACAATCTGCTGCTGATAGTGACGCTCAGGTTTCGTCAAGATTCAATCAGGTTTCTTACTTAAAAGGTAAACAGTTATAAATGGAGGTAGGAGTTGAAAACATTAAAAATAAACGTTTCTTTTTAATATTTTCTAGGTGGAAGCATTTTTCGAATGGTGGAACACATAATGGGTACTGAGAATTTCAAAGAAGGTCTTCGTACTTACTTATCTACATAGTAAGTAATATTTGGAGTTTTGGAATAAAATATTTGTTAGGTAACACTTTCTTAAACTTCATTTTGTTTTAGCGCTTTTAAAAATACCGTACCAGAAGACCTTTGGACTATTTTAAATTCGCAATTGGAAAATGCTACGGAACGGTTGCCGTATGATACCACATTGGGGCAAGTTATGGAAAACTGGGTAGTGAATCCTGGATATCCGTTAATCGATGTGAGACTGGCCGATTATGCTGTTATTATTTCCCAAAAAGTAAGCATTTTCGACAAAATAATGCATTATAGGGCTAAATTTCGAATATACTTCAGTCTAAAGCCTTATTGTGTTGTCTATTATGTCTGTTCTATGTTGACATATTATACCTAAAGTCCATAATTGATGCCAGTGACTCATTGCTCAAAGAGATAGTGATCTAGGTTGTGCGATGTCAGAAGAATTAATTCCAGTGTATTGTGTATTTCAGAAAATAATAAATGATATAATTTTTTGGGAATATAAAATTTGTTTTAAGTTAAATTTATTTCGTCACATTCTTACAACTTTTTTCCTGGAGGGGAAATCTTGCATAGGCACCTTCAAAAAGTTTGAAAGGTAGTATTGGATTCTTACTGATTGAAATCTCTCCAGACTGATGGTCCTACCGATTTTCCTTGATCTGCCATTTGCTGTGGTTGCTGGCAGTCCATGGTTATTTAGTGATGCCTCCGATTTCCAGGCCATTAAGCTTTAACAAATCTATGGTCTTCACTCAGTGCAGCTGCTTCAGGTGCCGGTGGCCCTCATTGCCTCGCACTTTTTCTATATTTTGCTTTATGTAGAGTTGTTATTTTAAGATATTCTGCACTTTAGGTGCCCTTAACTTACTTTATGTATATTAGTCGAAGGTTTGTTGCTTACCTGCTTCCCTGAGTGAGGTCTAGTGTATTTCCCTTCTGATTTCTACGTTTCGGACCAACCAGAGTGCGTCTAGTGTCATCCTTAGAAGAGTGATATAGGTAATGTAGATCACTTAGCTCACATTGATTCATCAGCAGAATTTCTGTTAAGAGACATCTGAATCTGAGTAACTATCAACGTCAGGGGTGATTAGTAATAGTTCAATCACTGCCTCAACGTGAATGTCTAAGTCCTACATTCTTTTTTGTTCTATTTTAACATGATCTAAGCAATTTTTCCAATCATTGGCTGTCACGTCAGTAATTTCCTCGTCCAATAGTATTTTGACTTTTGCAAATTTGAATGTTTTGTTTTTCCGTGCCATTTTACTGTTCATTTGTACTCATACTAATGCAATTGGTGGCAATTGCAACACTGTTATATTTTTTTCCGCGCCATTTCATTAATAGCATATTTCATATATTTTAACCTCACTAAATCCAGCAACTGCACTTTAAGCATTGTTTCGTTAAATTCAATGTTTTTTGAGATGAGAGATTGTCACATTTTTGCCGGAATTTTTTCTCTCCGTCGACTATGATACATTGTCCATTACATTTACCGAATCAGGTTCCATAAGGTTTAAAATCGAAGAAAACTATCACTCCAAAACATCATGGTAGTTCCCTGTTTTTTAAGATTCGAAAACGTTAGGGTCGCCATCTAAAAAACAAGACACATTTACAATGTGAGGCGATGACCTTTTCCACTAGCATTGCGTAGGTCTTGCGAAAATTCTTCCATAAATGCCTACTTCAAACTTTAATTTTCAGATATTGCCAAACTTTCCCAACCATGTGCCATTCATTGAGCCATATTTCATCAATATAATATAATTTTTTTACCTCTTTTTTCCGAAACTCCCATATTTTTTTAAAATATTCTCGCCACCATAAAATAATTTCATTCTTCTCAATTAGTAAGATTTTCTATTTCGTTTAAGATATCTAAAATTTATTTCTTTTAATGTTCGTTTCAAAACTTTTAATGACATTTTATGTAAAGATGTGTCGTTATTATTTTCTGTCTTAATATCTTTTAATGTTGATGTTTCATTTTTCAAAAATAAATAATGGCGTATTTTGTGTTAACCTTCGGGGATTACTGCGTGCAAAGAAATTTTCCTTAAAGTACCACATATTTCTGTAGCATTCAAAGTGGTTACTCCAGGGTTTCGTTCTCGAATACCATAGTAAACATCAACTGACTATTTTTTTTTTGTTGGCGAATCAATAATTGAAGGTTTTTAATACACGGATATCAACATACACTTTAATAAACTATAATAAAAAACACAACACACTATCTATATACAACAAAAATATAGTAAATAAAATGTGAACTCACAGAATCTATCCATGAATCAATAATAAATCAATAAAATATTCAAAAAATGCGAAAATTCAATCGGGACACTAATTTCCAATTCTATTCAAGATGGATATTTCGTGTTGCCACATCCATTATCTTCGCGATAAGAAACCAAATATATGTTAGTGGGCATTGCTATGCTATTTTAAATGCGATCAGCTGATTGCTATTTAAGGCTCGCAAAATTTGACAACAATGTGTTTTAAGCTTTTAGTCCCTGTCCTGTTAATAGAACGGCAAAATGTTAAATCAATTGTATTTTGCTGCTTCGTCGCTTTGGTGACAGAAAATGTGGACTTTAGGTGTAAGATATTCATCCATAAATAGTATTTTTAACCGACTTCTAAAAGAAGGAGGTTCTCAATTCGTTGCGTATATATTTTTTTTATGTATGTACACCGATTACTCCGGAACGGCGGCACCGATTTGAATGAAATTTTTTTCGTAATGTAAAGGAAGTTACTGCGGTGGTCCCATATTTTTTGGACAAAATTGATGCAGTAATATCCAAGATGGCGCTTACAATATGGCGACCAAAAAAATTAATTTTGTCCGATTTTCTCCAAAATTGGTATGAAGGAATTTTTGGGATTGTACCCAACGAATTTGAAATTATTTTTAAAAAATTAAAAATGGCGGATTTAATATGGCGGACAAAAAATTTATTTTTGTCTGATTTTCTCAAAAATTGGCATGAGGGAGTTTTTAAGGTTGCACATAACAAATTCAAAATATTTTTAAATAATTCAATATGGCGGATCCAATATGACGGACGAAAAAATCGATTTTGTCCGATTTTCTTCAAAATTGGTACGGGGGAGTTTTCGGGATCGCACATGACGAATCTAAAATTATTTTAAAAAAATTCAATATGGCGTATCCAATATGGTGGATAAAAAATAAATTTTGTTCGATTTTTTTTTCAAAATTGATATGATAGAGTTTTTGGGATAGCACATTACGAATAAGATATTATTTAAAAAAAATTAAATATGGCGGATTTAAGATGGCGTCTTAAAGATTCTACATCTCTAGATTTTGTCTGAAGTCAGTATGGAGGGATTTTTGTTATTGTTAATTACGAAGTGAAAATATTTTTTGAAAAACTCAATCTGGCGGATTCAATATGGTGTTCTAAAAATTTTACATATCTCGACTTTCTCGAAAACTGATAAAGAGGGTTCTTGAGGGTGTAAATTATGAATTTGATCGTATTTTTCAGGACTCAATATGGCGAATGCAATAAGTTGACAAAAAATTTTGCATGTTTCGATTTTGTTCAAATGTGGAACTGAATCGTTTTTGAGGATGTAAATAGCGAATATAAAATTATTTTAAGAAAATCTAATACGTCAGATGCAATCATCTAAAATTGATGCTAGGGGGCTTTGAAGGGTTTAGATTTAGATTAGATTAAGACGTTAAAATTGTTTTTTTGAAATTCATTATGGCGGATCCAATAAGGTGGGTTGAAAATTTTACCTTATTCACATTTTTTTAGATTTGGTATTAGGGGGTTGGGGGTGGTGTATTATGAATATGAAGTTAATTTTTTACAACTATTGGGTTGATAAGATACAATATGAAGGACTAAAAATTTTACATTTTCCGGTTTTATCTAAAATTGATATTGCGGGGTTCTTAGGGCGTGTACAAACTCAATATGCAATATAAAATATATCGGGCTAAGAAATTTACATCTCATGTTCTTTAAATATTGATATTGGAAGGTTTTGAGGCCAATATTACCAATCCAAAATTAATTTGAAATTTAAGATAGTATATTTACTTTTACAGACTAAATATTTGCTTGACACGATTTCACTGGTATTTGGAGAACTCTAAAAATCAAAGAATTTTTAGTGGTTCATTTTAGGGTGATTTAAAATTCTGGATAAAATAGGTACTTTTTTGCCACTTTGGAGGTACATTAATCTCGATTAGCATGTAATTCAAATAATTTATGAATATCATAGAGAATTCAAAACTAAAAATCGAAAAATAAAATTTTTATAAAAAAATTGAACCGACTTCTAAAAGTGCGCTAAAAAGGGGAAATAACTAGAAATTTTTATATGTAATTGAAATCATTGAAGTCGGCTTCAAATTATTTCTAAATGAAATAAATAACTACTAATATATACAAATTATGGTAAGAAAGCAATTACAAATAAAGTATTTTTAATCTGTTCGGCGCCGACTTCAAAAATTTCAATTTCATATAAAAATTTCTAGTTATTTTTCCCATTTTAGCATACTTTTAGAAGTCGGTTCAATTTTTTTATAAAAATTTTATTAACAATATTAAACACTGGTTTTGAACCAATAAATGTTGATACGTGTGTCTTGCAATTTGATCTGCATTTTCATTACCTAAGATACTCTTATGTCCTGGTACCCACGCAAGATTAACCTTATTGTGTTTTACCAGGGCAATGAGGTCTTGAAGGCATTTCTAGACCTTTTTAGATCATATCTCAGTAAAGGTATAATTAATTACTTGTTTTGTTTTAGGGAAGATTTTTACTAAACGAAGGAGATAACTTATCAAGATGGTATGTCCCTATAAGTTACACCACAAACAGCGATCCGAATTTTAATAATACCTCTGCACAAGAGTGGCTGCTACCAATTGGATATATAGAAGTTCCTTTTTTGGTCGACAGTGGTTGGATTATTATAAATAACCATGCCACAGGTAGATATGTTGAAACCAGGGTATAACTGAAATACTGAATAAGCTGTGACCACCAAAATTCATTCATAAAGTCGGTAGTTTTCGTATTACCGCGACCAGCGCTGTCGTGAATAAATTTCATTTAGAATTGCTTTCTTCATTAGGACTTACCGGATAATATTAACATAATTATGTGAATCAAACAATTTTTAGTCAAATTTTAGGAGATATGTAAAAATTGTGTCTGCTTTCCTTCCTCATTTGAAGGAAAAAAAGTTTTTTAGAATTCCGTACGATATGTGTCTCTGTAACCTAACTGAAAAAAAATAGAGACCTCCCCTGGTGTAAAAAGTAGGGATGAAAAAAAAATTCATTCACGCCATCGAGTGGGTAATCGATAGATAGATCTTCAAAAATATAAATATACGTTTCATATTACATTTTTTATTTAGACACGAGTAGTGAACATAACCCGATTCGCTCGATCCCCCCACTCCTCGACCTTGACCTTGACCTTGCTTCACCCCTCTTTGGCCCCGCCCACATGTCCTTGTCATTGACCTTGAAAGTGCACGTGTGCTTTGGCCTTGGCCTTGTGTTCAAGGTTGTGTGTGTGACCTTGACCTTGACCTTGGTCGAGACGACCTTGACTTTGTTGAAGGTCATCTTGGGTGTGTGACCTTGAAGTAGTTATTTGTGCATTGTAATAGTGTGGGATGATCTTGAAATGATTTTGACCTTGCAAATTGTTCTATAAATTGTGTGAGTCTACTTGCATTCATTCAGTGTGAAATGTCAGATACGGAACTATCTAAAGAAAAAATTATAGAGCAAGTCGGCAGAGTAATTTGTTTATATCAGAGTAATTTAAAAAGTTTGTGTGATTTTGAAGAGAAGGCTCTAGCATTTTTTCCTCTCGAATATTTAAAAACTTGCGTTGATACGCTGAGTTTACGGCAAATTTGGGATAAGCTGCCAGCGTCATATCGGTGTAACAAGGAACTACAGTTAAGCTTACCCTGTTACATTCACTATGAACAAATATATCGTCATCATATAGATGGGCCACCACCAGCAATAAAAAAGTGTCGTGAATGTAAAAATGAGTGAATAATATGAATAGTGCTTTGCAAGAGACAGTAAAAAAATTGGGCGATGAGTTCACTGAAACGGCTAATAATTATTTCAATGATGCAATGAAAAGTCGAGCAGAATGGGCGTCGCGCTATTGTGATTTGGCTTATGAATATGAAAAGGCTGCGAATGCATGTCGTAAATATTGCAGCAAAACAATAAATTTACAAGACTTTGTTCGTGAGATAAAAAAGTTGGGGTTTAGTGACTGTTTGGAAAAACTGATTAGGTTCATTGCAGATCCGGTTGTGTTAGATGAAATTAGAGTGTAGGACTTAAGTTTAACGTAGTAGTAGTTAATATGGAAAGTTTAGTGCGAGAAATGTACGAGGAATTTCTAATTTCTGCAGCCTGTTCGGAATTTTACGCATATGAAATGCAAGATTCGGAGGCTCAGGACTTTAGTGTATTTTTTAAGTATATGGACCATGCCGAAGTGTGTCTTTTAGCTAGTATAGTTTGTAAGAATTTTCTTAGATATAAAAACAAACAATTATTATTGAACAAATTAAGGAAATTAGGTTTAGGTGATAATGTTAAACGCATAGAAGAATGGCAGAAAAAAATCAATGAATAAAGTACATAAAATGTAGTTATTTGTTTCATTATATTTTGTCCTTGAAGTTATCCTTATACCAATTTAAATGTGTGACGTCATTTGACCTTGAATACTCCTCCCACTATTTCTATCGTTAAGCTACCCCCACCATTGTTACAATTCGACCTTGAAACCCCGCTATAAAGGTTCGTGGGAGAAGAAGTGACTTCAAACAGTCGCAGATATCAGTGGCATAAACATCAAATATTGTGTTCGTGTAGTGTTCTGAAAGTGCTTTTATATTCACGGTAATTTTTGGATTTATATATCATTTTTTTCAATAATGAGTATTGCAAAAGAAACTCTAGATGAAATTAATGAAATGTTTAGCAAAGATTTCGAGGTTTTAGAGAAAAAAAAGGTTACCGAAATGATTGTAGGCAAAGTGTATAAAATTGTAAAGATGGTTTCAATGACTACACGATTTGGTAAAACTCTTTTAGTGGCTTTACACGATGACGGTGATAATAGCACATTTGAGACTTTTTTACCAAAACGTGTGGCCGAAACACTACCTGACGATATTGTAGATATTATGAGTAAAACTAAAGATAAATACACTCTAACTTATTTGGGGCAGGGCACTAGAGTTTTTGGAAACAATACTCGAACATTATTACGTTTTGGCTCATTGGAGTAAATTGTATGTAAATTGTTTGAAAAAAAGGATGTAATTAAATTTAAAATATAGTTGCACATGTCAGAATACTTACGCGTGTTCATTATTTCTGTTAAAGATGTCTGCTGATGCGACGACGACGACGACGACCGCCAACGAATGTGTAGATAGATACATATTTTGGTTGGGGAGAGAATTAAGAAATAGGGCTCACGATATGTTAGATAGCGTAAATGATTGGTCGCATATTGATGTAACCAAAGATCAATATAAGAACGAGATCAGGGATACAATCAATTTTATGGCTGGGGCACACTTGTGCGACAAATTTTTATATGGTTCCATAGACATGGATACATTTTGTGCTGAAATGGTTGAAGAAGAATTAAAAGAATACCTCGTCAATATTCCACATTTACCAGGTGAGCTTGCTGCAAAATATGAATTGGTTTCTGCAACAGCAACAGCCCAAGACGTTGACGATCGAAATAGTGTCGGATGGGATAGAATTTTGAGCAACGAAAACGAAGACATGGAAAATTAATTGTTTATAATTTTTGTATTTGTGCAATTAAATAACTGTAAATAAATATCTATTACAATCACAGTTTTATTTTATTTCTTTTATAAACATACCAACCCAGTAGATCATAGTCAGTGTTTCTTTTTCTCAGCTGAAATATTTAATATAAGTAGGGCAAATAAAAATAAAATAGTTTAGTAAAGATTGAAAATGAGTCGAGGAAACAACACAATTGATAAATTTGGTCGTCAGAAATATAATGAAAAATATCATATATTATCTGGGCCACAAGGGATTGGTTTTAAACTTACAGCGGATGGGCAGTATGATATGGGTGGAAAAATCATAACCAACTTAGGCGAACCTAAAGATGATGACGATGCTGTGACAAAACACTTTGTTAATAGAAAGTTTTACAATTTTGCAGTTGTAATATGTGACATATTTAACAAGGATGTCCTCCCCATGATATACAAAAATAATAGTGAGCTTAAAACAAAAATTGAAGTTATGCAGAAAATACTCTATCATCAGCCTTTAAATGACTCATTAAGCGCACTGTCGTACGACTCGACTTCAAAAAAAATCTAAAAAAAGCAGGTTAAAGAATAGGAGAACGCACTCCGAGTGGCATAGCCTTGAAGATAACGTCGTAGTCGTCGGTGAATTGGACCTTCCCTCCAAGAATATTGAAATGTTATTTATGTGTATGATGTTTTATTGTCATTGTTTTTAATAATGAAGATTGAAATAAAAAACTTTATTTTACAATATATTGTTTATTTATTTTACATTTTAAATAAAAAATATAGTCATACAATATGTTATTTAAACAATATTAGCTTTATCTATCCAAGAGTTGAAGTGGTTGGGAAATCCTAGCCATTTGACAAATAATTGTTCGATGTGATTTTTCTTGCGTTGTCTAAGGACCTTTTCTACTAGATAAACGTCAGGACTGCTTGTTTTTTGTAGTTCTGATTCGTAAAAACACCCTCTTATAGGCTGACCTTCTAACGATTCCAACAAGTAAGTAGGTGGATTTGTAACGTTAACTTTTACAACTTTAAACAATTCGGTTGACCAAGAGGGCGTATATCCTTTCTCGAATAAGCTTTTGTACTTGCTAATACGCACAATGTCACCCATGGAAAACTTAAATTTTTTAGGTACAATTTTTAAATAATCATATGCTTTAATATGTGTTTTTTCTTGCACGTCTGCAGGTTTCATTCCAATGGTGCGATGTTTCGAATGGTTATAGGTTTTTGTTACTGCCGATAATATATGTATCCATTTGTAAGATCCTCTTGTCGAGAATTGTTTATATAAATTATTTTTTAAAGTCCTTATGACTCGCTCAACAATTGCAGCTTTCTTTGTGCTGTAAGTGGAATAATGATTTATATTATATTTTTTCATCAGGGCTTGAAAGTTTGTATTATAGAACTCCTTTCCTTGATCACTTTGCAGATTTGTTGGTGTATATGATGCCTCTTCAATGATGCTTTTCATCGCATTAGTAACTTCTATACCAGTCTTGTTTTTTATGGCTTTGGTATAGACAAATTTCGAGTAACAATTTATACAGACCAAAATATAACGATAACCATCGTTTTCATCAGCATACTGTTGCATTTCAGCCAAATCAATTTGCCACAAATCTCTGTATCCTTTTATTATCGTGCGCCGTCTTACAAAATTTTTTCTAGCCGTTCTATGTAGTTCATTAACAATCTTGATTTTTTCTAGACTGGGCTCCATATTATTAGTAATACTAAAGGTTTCAGATCGAGCTTAATATATTATATCTTCTTCTCGTAATTCCTCTATGATTGACATAATTTCATTTTCGTGTCCAGTGTGACCGGCCATTTTGGAACTCCACAACAAACGTAAACGATCCACCAACTCTTTAGCTTTGTTCCAGTAGACATATTGAAATTTTTTCGAAGATAATTTCTTTTTTGTGGGTAACTGTAGTTTTTCCGAGAGATTTTTTCTTGTAATAGTACCACCTAATTTTGTGCCCATTATCAGAGGTTTAATAATTCGTAAATATTTGTTCCATCTGGTCTCCCGTAAACCATCACTTTTTTTAAAATTGTTGTAGACAGCATTCGTTGATTCCAAATTTTCCTTGTACGTTGAAAGTACATTATCACTTAATTGTTGTTGTTCCTTGCCTACACTTGGGGGTGTTTTAAGAAATAACAAATCATAAAGTGCCGGTGATCCACCATATTCTGCAATATTTTTCCCTTTTTTGTATAAGACAATATTTCCATTTCGAAAACGCACCTCTAAATTACCAATAAAATTTTTGTTATGATCTGTTTTTGAACCAAAACGTACACCATATACAGTATCGTATAGAGATGGTTTCGAACGTAATCCTTTCAGGTGTGCGTTTAAAGTATCGGAAGTTGTGGTGTCAGCGGATGCGAGAGATGTATTAGTTGATGTCGAGGGTGTATCAAACACCGATTGGCTAATATCTTCTTTTGAAATGCGATGCTGCTGCTGCTGCTGCTGAATAGGTGTGGAGGTTTGAAAGGAATGTGTAGGTTGGGGAAAACCTGATATTTGAGTCGACTGCACTGATGTACTGAGACTATGTGGCTTTGTAGCTGGATAATGTTGTTGCTGTTGTTGTTGCTGCTGCTGCTGCTGCTGCTGACGTTGCTTAACCACATCAGATATAGTTGTCAACGGCTTAGAAATGGGTTCATAAAACTTTTCCAATTCCACAACATTAAACTCTTTAGCCGCTTTAATTTGTTTAAATTTTTTTCTGACGGCATTGGTAGCTTCCACTAGTTTACGTTTTAAGTCGATCGCGTTATTCATGATGTTAACAAAGGACGTTTCAACAATCAAATGAGCGTTTTCTCTTATTATTACAGTAATATATAGCTATCAAATCCTTTGCGGTATCTTCCCGATTTCACATCACTGTCTTTATCAATTACTAAAAATCCATACTTATTATCCCAACATTTTGAGCACATTTCTTGAAATTGAGTAAAAGTTAGATCCGGTGAAACGTGGTCGGAAAATATGTGTTTCATATTCAACTCATCTTGTTTAAACATAATAATAAAATTGGCGTTGTCTCGCACAAGCTGTTTAGGCACTCGCGAATATGTTTGCGCTAGGTAAAAGGAGTCGATATTTTTATGACGTCCCATGCTAAAGTACGATCTTATAACATTTTGTTTTTCACATATAACATCATCAAAGATAAATATAGAGTTTGGTTTTGCATCGGACGGTTCCACAATATTACTGGAATCACTAAAGGCATAGTAGCCTAAACCTTTGATGGGCGCTAAAATTTTCCTTAAATACTCATATTTCGGTTGATACAGAGATTTCGAGTAAATATAGACATTTTCGAAACGTAGCCCAAGGGGGTGTGTAAGCAGCGAAATCATGACATTAGTTTTTCCACAATTGGATGGACCAATTAACAGGCCGCGAATAGAGGAAGGAAGTAAAGGACCGTGTCTCTTCATTATCTTCTTTTCAAATCCAAGTCCGACTTTTTCATCGAGATTGTCAATAGGAAGTTTTTGTTTAAGATCGATAACGCGCATCTTAGGAAAATTTGATATTTTATAGGCAATTTTTCACAAAAACTGTCATTCAGATGCCGAGCGTCAAACGAAGTGGACGGTCTCACGTTTCCAACAAAACTGGATACGGTATTGTGAATTCGTTAATAAATAAATTACCATTCGAGGTACACATTCCTGGTTATCAATATTGCGGGCCCGGAACAAAAGTAATAAAACGTGTAACAAGAGGTGATCCAGGCATTAATCCTTTGGATGCCGCATGCAAAAAACACGATTTAGCCTATTTACATAATAAAGACAACATAAGTGCGAGACATCGAGCGGATTACGAGCTCGAACAAAGTGCTTGGAATAGAGTAAAATCGAAAGATTCCAGTTTAGGTGAAAAAACAGCAGCTTGGTTAGTTACAAACATCATGAAAGGAAAACAACGTTTTGGTATGGGTGTACCATCATCATTATCAACAAAAAAAACATCTAGTAAAGGCACGCGTCATACAAAAAGGAAAGGTGTTAATAAAAATCGACATGTTCGGAAAGCCAGTTTCGGAACAGCTATTCGACAAGCAGTTCGAAGGGAATTATTAAAAGCCGGAAGTAAAAATGTGTTGGAAAAAAATGTCATGAATGCATCTAAAATAGCTCTGTCGGCAGCACGTAGATCGGTAAAAGCGGCAGGTGACAAAAGGAAGGTTCGTACACCGAGAATAATACCGATTCCTAAAACTGGTGGAATATTACCATTAATACCAATTTTTGCCGGGTTATCAGCTTTGGGTTCATTAGCCGGTGGGGCAGCGGGAATTGTGCGCGCCATAAAAGCAGTAAAAAAAAGCAGCGAAGATAAAACCGGTGCCGGCCTGTATTTAAAATCGAAAGGAAATGGTTTGTTTCTAAAGCCATATCGTAAAGGTATGGGATTATTTTTAAATCGTAGATCAAAAAACTAATTGAATCCCTACCTCGAAGACCACTATCTAACATCGATATAGAAAAATATGCCAAAAAGAAAAGAATAGGACACTTTCGAGGCGTTTATATGAGGGATTTATTACCTAGACAAGGTCCTCGACGTTACGAAGCAGCAATAGTGAATTTGGATAGTACGCGTGGTGCAGGGACTCATTGGGTAGCTTATAGAAAAAATAATTCTAAAGTAACATATTATGACAGCTTCGGCGATTTACCCCCACCGATCGAATTGGTACGATATCTACAAACGGGATCGGAACCATCAAAAATTATTTACTATACATACGATCGTCAGCAGGATTTTGGAACAGTCTGGTGTGGACATTTGTGCTTAAAGTTTCTTGTCGAATCATCAGCGTAAAAGATGTCATCATCATCATCGTCACCATTAACACCGCAAATGGATCGCAATAACTATACTAAAATGTTGCAATCACTGAAAGCATTTCATCTAGCCGGTGGATTAAGGAAAATGACCGTGAAACAGTTAGAAAACATGCCCAAGGAAGTGATGATTGCATTAGCCCCAAATGAAATTCCATTCGTTTGGGAAAAGTTGCCCGAGCACCTTAAAAGCGATATCGATATATTAAAATATCAGTGCGGTTGCAAACATTATTTCAGCAGCAGCAGCAATTTAAACGAGGTTACGTCTGATGAGGATCTTACAGCTAGAAAAATATTTTGTTGTTATTGCACAATCAGCGATGTGCGCATAAAAGCAGAAAATAGCATAAAAACATCACTATCTAATGCAGTGAGAAAAGGTGTGAAGATGAATCTTTTTAAATGTTGCCGCTAAGAATAAAACCGAGATGTGTGATGTTTAATGGTTAGTCATGTCTTATACGTTCACACTAACAGGACACTCGAGCGTCTTAAGCGCCGATTTTTATCCACCAGTCGAATTAAATAGAGAAAACAAATATGGTCTGGCATTGCTGGGATTTTACACATACAATTCAATTTTTAATGTGGACGAAAGCAACAATAAGTTTGCCTACATGAAGGAGGGTTACACCACCGAGTCGATACAATTGCAGATTCCACCTGGGGCCTATGAAATAGATGAGATAGGTAAAGCTATGTTGGAGGCTTTGAGGATTTCAACTGAAGAAAAGAACGATGGAATCTTTTACTTGGTCGCTAATAATAATACGCTGAAATGTGAACTGAAATCCCAATATACTATAGATTTCCGGGGAGAGGCGAGTATCGGTAAAATGTTAGGATTTAATCATACAGTGTTAAAAAGAGACAAAAAGCACGAATCAACCGAGATGGTGGAAATAATGAAAGTACGCATCATACGCGTAGATTGTAATATAATTTCCGGAGCATATATGAATTCGGTGGAAGGTCATACCTTGTTCGAATTCGATATCGACGTGGAGCCCGGTTACAAAATCAGTAAAGAACCACAAAATAATATTTATATGCCGTTAATGCCGGCAGGACGTCAGTTTATCGACAACATTACTCTTCGCATCTTGGACGATAGCGGTGATCTAATCAATTTTCAAGGCGAGAAAATAATCGTGAAATTGGAACTGAAGAAACTTTCATAAAAATGGGTTTTTGCTTCAATCGTCAATTGTGTGTGCTGTCGACTAAGATGGGGGAACCGCCGAAAGATAATAAAAGTAAAAGAAGAGTTAACGTCAAGGTTAGTCGTCGTCCAGACGTTAGATCACAAACATCTCAACAGTTATCTGCCGAAGACTATAAATTTTTAAAATCAATCGGTCTTAAAGTGCGAAAATGATTTCCACCACCAGCGATAAAATAGAGGTTTTCTCCGAGCCCATCTTGGACAATTCCATTATTAGTCTAGAAGAGCATACGTATAAACCATACGGATCTCCATCATTCAACAATTCGGATGAAGTCCGTATCCCCATTAATTTTCAAGATATTATACTGGATATCGCCGAAAGTTACATATATATCGAAGGAAAATTTAAACCCATAGACGCAACGAAAAGATGTTTTTTATCAAATAATGCCCTCGCATTTTTGTTCGATGAAATTCGCTACGAGATGGGAGGTGAGCAGGTCGCCGTGGTTCGTAAACCTGGAGTTACGACGACATTAAAAACCATGGTTTCATTCGGAAGTTTGCAACAAAGATCTCTCATGACGTGCGGATGGGGTCTCGACGAAGCAAACCAAGATATCGTAGACACGGCAAGTAACGTATTCTCCGGGAAATTACCCTTAAAATATCTTATGGGATTCGCCGAAGATTACGCAAAAGGTGTTTTCAACGTAAAACAAGAGCTTATTATGATTATAGCTCGCACTTTTACCAATTGTTACGTCGGCGAAGTAGAGGCAGAAATTAGTATCGACAAAATCGAATGGAAAATTCGTCACATCATTCCAGACGACAAGCAAAAATTGAAAATACTGTCTCGCATTAATAAAGGAGGAAACAATGCCAGTATTCAAATGGCATATCGTAAATGGGATCTGTACGAATTACCGGCTTTAAGGCAAACATCTTCCGACGTGTGGGCCTTGAGAACGAGTACAAGTCTGGAAAGACCGCGCTATATAATCGTCGGGTTTCAAGACAGCAATAATTGCGACAAGAAAGAAAAAAACGCAACCCAGTTTACCCACGCCGACGTATGCGACATTAGACTGTATCTGAATTCAACCGTTTATCCATACGAAAGATGGAATTTAGATTTCGCCAAGAAACTGTACGCCGCAGCCTATTACAATTACGAAAACTTCCAAAGCAGCTACTACGGGCGCGAGATAAACGATCCGATGATAACGTTCGCGGAATATATGAAAAACCCCGTTTTTATTATCAATTGCAGTCATCAACCAGAGGCGATTAACTCATCGACAGTGGATGTAAAATTGGAGTTCCAAACGAGAAAGAATAAATTCCCCAAAGACACTAAAGTGTACGCATTAGTTATTCACGACTCATTTTTTAGTTATAATGTATTAAACGGTTCTCCTATATTTTAATGTATCTATTATATGTAACACAAAATAATGTTCTTGAATCAATAAATTTGTAATGAGTGAAGTAGTAGTTTTATATTTATTTGAAACCCAACCAAAAAAAAAAAAAGCTGGCGGAAAAGCCCGCTCTTTAAGAAAAGAGTACGGGAATTTAGAAAATGGTGGTTTATTAAGTGGAAAAAAGAGCTTAAATAACACAAGAAAAATTTTTTAAGGCAAAATATGAAAACAACGATTTAGAAAATTTGTAGGAAAGTAACGGTTAGGAATAGGGAAAAAAGTTATAAGAAAAAATTATAGAGGAAATCGAGTACTATAAGCAAGCATTTTTCTCGATAGTAAAAACGTAAAAAAAATTTTTTTCAAAAAAAAGTTGAAAAATGGTAAATGCGCGCCAAAGTTGAAGTTTTGGAGCAAAATGATATTAGGAAATTAGAAAGAGAATTTTTTTCTACATATGGTAGTACTTTTCAAAATTCGGAAAGATGAAATTTTAAGAAAAGGGTTATAGTAAGTTAGTAATTTGGATTTTTTAAAGCGCTGTAGCTCGGGAACCGTTCAAGATAGAAAAAAAATAAAAGCACTTTGATAGCCCAAAATTTTGAGAAGAATGCGATGGTGTAAAAAAAATTATATTTTTTTTTTTTTTGAAAATGCTGAATACGCGCTAAAGTTGAAGATTTAGAGAAAAACGGTATTGGGAAATTAAAGAGAGAATTTTTTTCTACATATTGTAGTATTTTTGAAAATTCGAAAAAATGAAATTTGAAAAAAAGGGTTATAGAAAGTTAGTAATTTGAATTCTTTAAAGCGCTGTAGCTCGGGAACCGTTCAAGATAGAGAAAAAATAAAAGCACTTTAATTACCTAGAATTTTGAGTAGAATACAATGGTGAAAAAAAAATTTGGAAAATCTTAAAAATGACAAAAAATTTAGATGAAAAAATTGAAATTCTCGAGTTAGGAGGCTAGGGCCGCCGAACGGGAGTATGTGGAAGTTGTAGGGGAGGGTTTTTTTTTTTTTTTTTTTTTCTAAGTCCGTCGTAGTTTAGTAATCGTCACTTATGGGGCGAGATATTCGTTTAACGATGATTTGTCTCGTAGCTTAAGTGCCAAGTTATATGCTTGAGAACCTATGAAAATGTTAACAGTTCAAACAAGGTTTCTATTATTTTTTTTTGTAATGTATTCTTCACAAAATATTAAGAATAAGTCTTATTGTCTAAACAAATCTAATTCCTTATTTAAAGTTTTTGAAAAAATCAATAATTCTATAAGCTCTCACCAATACATAACATTTAGAATCCGTTGGTTGGGTGGGGGTAGTTCTATATATATGAGACTGGGCCAGTTACACAGTCATATATTCATCAACCCTCATATGATGAACATGGAGGAAGAAAGACCCGCCAGCCGAGGCTCATCCATCTTTAGTGATGACACCGTAGCCGACAACGTTGGAGACCTGCAAGTCTTCGACGACGACGACGAGGTGGATTTTGAAATTGACGTCCTACGTTGGGACGACTTGGATGAGCCGATTCCGCTAGTATATGACCATGATCCGGGTCTAGTGGAATTAGACGATGCGGGCGATTGGGTCTTACAAAGACTCGAAACTCCGTCGCCGCAGCCAGAGCCGGACTCGACGGAAGATGCGGTGCTGGAAATTCCAGCATCACCAACACCTGACGACCCACAAGGCCCCTGCGATTCGTCAAGCTGGTGGTCGACCAGCGAGGATGGGGCACCATAAGCCCCACACTCTCCCTGGCCCTTTTTAAGGGCACACAACAACGGTCCTTTTCAGGACCACAAAATACTTTGATCGTAGTTTTAGTACATATTAGTACTTTGTTACTAATATTGTATGTATAGAATATACAATATTAGATACAAAGTATTAAAACTTTAAGTGCTGGTGGAACCCAGCTAAATCGTTCGTTCGTATTTGAGACCACAAACAACTTTTGGTCTCAATACGTAATACGACATTTGTTTTCACCCCCCACCATTAATTTGTCTCTATATATACGACCGCCAATACTTATTACAATCATTTTAGTTCAACATGTCAGCGACTCAACAACAACAACAACAACCCATCCAATGCCCAGTGGTAGATTCTACCACAGAGAATTGTTTGGAGTGGGAGCCGAACGATCCTAGATGGGATGAACTTTGGCGGTTCATCATCGCATATACAGAGGACAACACCACCACCCCCGCTGATGATGACGGGCCGTGCGACTCCACAACTCAATAAAAGAGTCGCATGTTTTACAACCAAACGGTCCTTTTCAGGACCACAAAATAATTTGATCGTAGTTTTAGTTGGTTATAATACTTTGTAACCAATATTTTATGTTTTTTTTTTCATAAAAACATACAATATTGAGATACAAAGTATTAGAAGTTCTGGCGACAGAACCTTAACTTCATAAACCGAACCATGTTTTAGCATACTTGTAAATATTATCAGAAAATATTTACAACTATTGCTATTGCGTAGTTTTAGTGGATTATTCACTCTTTTTTTTTTTTATTACCTAATATTATGTGGGACAGGGCCTATATGAAATAACACACAAAAATAAATTTTCAAGTCATTTTTATTCTCATTATAAAATATAAAAAATTTGATCAAACACTTTTTTATTAACTACAATATATATATATATATATATATATATATATATATATATATATATATATATATATATATATATATATATACATATATATATATATATATATATATATATATATATATATATATATATATATATATATATATATATATATATATATATTTACAAACTTAATACTATAAATTAAAAGCTAATATCTACAACTACCTAACACCTACTACATAATTTATTAAAGTCCTCTAATTGTCTTTTTAACCGCGCAGATTTCACCTTTTTTATCTCTAATTGTTTTTCAAGTTCTATAATGTCACTGTCACACTCGTCCACTTCTTTCACTAAGCGTTTTTTCATGGCATAAATGTCGGTCAATTTGGTCTTCTGAGAGTTGGTGAAGTCTTCGACCCACTCCGGTTGTGATGGCTCGGAAGAAGACGCGGTTTTATTTGGTGAAGACGATGACGACGACGACGACGACGAAGCAGCGGAAACTTCATCGCCTTCAAAACAACGCTTAAACCGCTTCTTCATGGGTTTCCGGCACCCCAATATCGGCGACAGTGGCGCTGGCGCTGGGGAAGACTTCACCTCCGACACTATTTCATTCTCTACGCTGGCCGGTGTTGGTGGCGTTGGTGGTGTTGGTCCATCGGGGCCTTCTATGACTTCCACTTCTACTGACAATGGCTCTTTTGGTGCTGTTTTTAGGAAGTCGGGTAATGGAACAGGGGTGGAGGGACGCTTAAAGTTAAACTTTTTCTTCTTCCCTTGTCCCACACCTTTAATCGCCGAATAAAATGTTTTTTATCGGCGATTTCCGACTTCCGCATAGTCAAGAGCTTTTTCAGTTTCGAAGCTTTCGGAGAAGATTCCCTACGCCGCGATGCTTTTCGCACAACCACATCACTAATCACATTTATCTTTGGCTCCTTCTCCTCCGTCCAGCATTCCAGGAATTGCGCTGCCGACTGAACTAACTCTTCGTCGCGACCATCGTTGAGGGCTCGGTCTTCGGCATCTTCATGCTCCACGCCATTCCAGTTCTCGAACACCCCCGGACTTAACACTTCTAAACCACTCATGTTATCCAGCATGCCTTGCTGTGAACCGCAGCTCACGTCAAGAGCATCTAAAAGAGACCGTACACTAGACATTTTCGATATTCAAACTCACACAATTAACTTTTTCTTAGCACTGTACTGTTTGCTGTTCTGACGAACTGTGAAGAGCTCGAGCCAGCAAGTCTGCTTTTATGCCCATTTCCCCCACTACACCGCCTTTATTCCTTTTGTTCGATGCATTAAGTATAATATTTAAACTTGTCAGATGCAAGGCCAAGGCCAAGGCCGACGTAACCGGCAATACCAGGGTCGTTTTCAGGGCTGTAATTTTCATGGATTTTTTTTTTGTCCCTGTCAAGGTTATTTTAAAGAAGCATATAAATATAGTACTAAACTTGTTAGATGCGAGGCCAAGGCCAAGGTCAAAGTACCCGTCAATGTCAGGGTCGTTTTCGAGGTTGTAATTTTCAAGGATTTTTTTTGGCCCTGTCAAGGTTATTTTAAAAAGTAATACATAATTAGAGTACCGCGATTGAAAAGTACAACATATTCAAACATCATGTTGCCAACCGATGAACAACCTAGTGAAGCAGCCAAAACATACAGTCATATACCAAAAGCTTTTTATTTAACTTGTCATCATTGTTAAAGACTAGGTATCTGCTGGCGAAATGATCTTACGTACGACTTCAACTACATTGACCTTTTCAGGGTTAAATTTGTACAATGCGGCTTTTGTGGACTAGTTTACTACCAGTTCAAGGACATTAATGAACGTGCCATCCAGAGAAGAAATTGGGTCATAGAAGAAGCTTACCTGTACAGAAGAAATTAACATGTATTTTATTTCTTAATTTTTAGTTTTTTTGTTTGTTATTTTTTTTATTTTTTTTTTAATAATAAAAAGTAAACTCAATCTTTTGTTATATTTTAATTTTTTTTTCAATAAAACAATAGTAAAATGAATCTGTATGTGTATTTATTAAACATCATCTAAAATACGTTTTGCAATCCATATTTTTCAGCAGAGTCCGTTTATTAATGAAATAGAACCATATATTAGGGTGAAATCTAATGGTTTTAAATCAGTCTCACATAACAATGTCAGAAGTAAACACTATTGATAAGTTCGGTCGCAAAAGAAAATTTAAGGATTTTAACTTTATGCGAGGTCCTTCAGGAATAGGTTTTAAACTTACACCTAATGGAGATTACGACATGGGAAGCAAAAGATTGTGCTATTTAGCAGAACCTCTTGAAGGAGACGATGCGACCACACGAAATTATGTTGATAATAACCTTGCTCAGTGTGTGCAAGATACGCAGAAAGCTTTACATGACTCAACAATTGTTATTAAAGATATATTCAGAAACCAACTTGAAGGTTACGTACGCAAGAAATTAATTGAAACCGGTCAAGAACTTAGAGGATACATTGATGATACTGTTATTGCAATATATGAACTTAGGCAAGACGAACTGCGTGATGAACTTAACTCTAGAATGTTGAAAATTGAAAAGACTATGGAGGATCTTGTCAGCAAACCTGTTTCACATTAAACATTTACTCGTAGACCTGTGCGTTTAATTTACTATTAGACAAATTTTTCAACAATAACTTTTACAGTTTGTTATTTGTCGACACTTCATTATATTTATAATTTTAAAATAAAGGTTCAATAAAAAAGCAATCAAGTAATGAATACATGTTTTTTATTTAAAAAAAAAAAAAAATTACAATACTATCGTTACATATTAATGTTGTATGTTTAATAGAAATAATAAAAACAATACAAATAATGAAATATGGATTTTCCAGATTACGTGCTGTCCTGACTTAGAAATGATTCCAACACGGTGACTAAATTTGCTAAGTTTTCTTCCGGGTCTGTTTTGTAAAAATCTATGTCTGCATGCCCCCAAGGTAGAGTTTTGGTTGAACTGGGAATTACATAACGTTTATCATCGCTATGTGACAATGCTACTTTATTTATTATGTTGGTATAAATGTTATGTAATTCACTTCTAAATGTCTTCATCTTTCTTAATATCAAACCACCCCGTTCAACAATTCTTTGGTAGTCTTCCTGATGAAGGTCTTTCTCGATAACACATTTTTTGATACCTTTGGCTTTTTTTAATTCATTATTAATGGACTTTACATAATAAGTCTTCGCGCCGGTACCATAAAAACTTATTATCGGATCACCAGGAAACTCATCTTTCATTCTACCAACTACAGAATTACTTTTAAATATGTTGAAATTATTAATTTCGGGGTAATTTGATGTATCGAATTTTTCGGGGTTTTCTGATATAGTTTGATAAAAGTTTTCCGTATACACTTTTAATATAAGCGAGTCAGTATCGGTGTAAAGTAACGAAGCATCATCGCCAAACTTGGATTTAATAAAATTATAATAAAAATCGTATATTACAGTCTTTGATATATCTAATATGGAAAAACCGATATAAATTGGTTTATTGTACAATATTTTAACTTTATTCATATGTATAGCAACAAAGTTCTCGGTAAATATCGAGCTACTATTGAAATTGGGGCGGGATATTAGTGCTCTAGCTCCATTTCTGCCTACACTGTTCTCCCAATGTGTTACTAATTTTATATCCTTTCGATTTTCCACATTTTCCATAGTTTTACCAAATATCGCGTTATTTTTTAATTTAAAAGTGTTCTTCGCAAATTTTGTGGTGGCCTTGTTACGTAAATTGGTATTAAAATCAATATACGATTTTAGCCATTTTGATTGCTCAAACTGTAATACTCGATGGGTTTGCATTACCACTAAGCCGTTGGCGATGGCTTGTTTTAAAGTTCTATAGTGTACAATGTATTTTTTTTTATCTTGTAAATTAGGAATTAATTTCGGTAATTTAGCGTTTTCTGTTGGCGGTATGATATTTTCTACTAGAAATGGAAGATCAGAATGTGCATCATGCAACTCAGTCGGATAATGCACATCCACTTCCAAAACGTAGCCATGTAAACTATCATCACCAACAGCCATAATATTTAAATCCAGAATTTCGCGCTCGCTTAACCATCGAAAACCACCATATGGTAATGCTTGTGACATACTATGACCATATAGATTTGTAGCATCAAGGTATGTTATAAATGAAGAAGGTTTTGTTGGGTCATAGTCTGGTAAAAAAATATTATTAGCGATGTGCTTCCTTTCTGTACACTGGCTTATGCCGCCGCGTATACCTTTCTTAAAAAAATGTATCATGTCTATATCAGTTAAGAGCTCTAACTCTACCTTAGTCATACGTAGCATACAATCAAATGATAAACTTGGAAGGGTATAGTAATGTGCTGGATCAAGTTTATCGAATTTTAAACAATTATTCCGAAATTGCTCAAAAACATCACACAATAGCAACACATCTGATTTTAAATACACGTCCGAATAGTCCCCCAAAGTTTTACACCCAAACAAGCGCCATACTTCTTTTGCTCTTCTATAGCTTTCATCGCTAATATGTTCTTCCCGTAAATTATCATAAAATTCATCTTTACTTGGAAGACATGTATTTTCCATTTTTTCTATAGAGTCAATAAAGCTATAGGGAAAAACACCCTTTTGACGCATCAAATTAAATTGGTTGATATTTGAAAAATGTTTCCGCGTTTCAATAAAATCGTCGTCGTTTAAACCGCTGCCTAAATTTTCCAAAGACATTGACAGAAATTTAAAACTATCAATAAATCGCAACTTTAAATATTTCCTCTTGACTTTTCCACATTTACTATCAAAATAATCGTGCACATAAATGCTTTTGGTAAATGATATGTACTTTTCCTTACTTTGAGCCAAAACACCAATTTTATCCCCATATTTACATAACTCTTTTATAAATAAATGGCTGTCGTAGCCGCTTAAGTTATGAAATATGATAGGGATAAAAGAGGGTAATTTATAATTTAAATTACAAACGGAATGTGCAGCACCAAATCTTTTTGCACCAGTTATGTGACAGTGGTCTCGTACTTTAATCTCACCCTCTTCAAAAGGGCCTTCACATATACCACATATTTTAGCATCATTAAACTCCCTTTTTTCTTCAGGCGTTAACGGTTTCATAGGCTTAATGTCTTTTAAATATGTGTTGTATAGAGCCCTTAAATCACACTCGATACGATCCACAAAGACTTGAGCTGCATTATTCCCCCGAAATAGCTCAAATTTCGAAAGTGAGTCGTCAAAAGAGCATTTAATTAAATAAGCAAAAGAATATGGTTCATGTTTAAAACTTTTTACAGTGTAAGAATTTTGTGGGTTTGGTTGTACCGTTTCAACGGGTTGTAAAACAGATTCGAAATCTGCATAAACCACGAATGGAACGCGCATTTGCTTTTCTATACCCTCGAATTTTAAAATATTTTCCGGCACACTCTTTCCAAATTTATCGATTTTTAAATCCACTGAGGGTGTTTGCGTGAAAATGTGGTTACAATCGTAGCTTTGATGTAAAGTTAAAGCTGACGGTGTACTAAAATAAATGAGGCAACCATCACAGAAATATATTTTATGTTGTTGACAACTAATTTGACTTGAAACTAAACGTGATAAATCCCGAATCCAACAATAATGACTCTTTGAACAAGTCGTATCACAAAAATGTTCACCGCCATCTTTACTACTACAGTCTTTTGTAATTAACAATAAATTTACATGCCTATCCAACTTTTTTGACGCATACCTCAGTGGACCAATAACTTCATGTATTACTTCATTATTTTCATATTTAGATTCCAGACCGTATACGTTAATTGATATGTTGTTCATTTCCTCAAATTTTTTAATGTTACGTAATTTTACTGGAAAGTCCATACCTGTTACATTTAGCACTCTAGAAAAATGGGGGTAGGATGTCTTCTGTGAAGTCTCTGCTGTTGGAGGAAACAATGCTGATGTTACAGCCCACGCAAAGCAAAATTCGTCCTGGTTAATCACATTGACGACAGCTCCTTTCTTTTCAATAGAACACGGCAACTTGATGTATGATGAGCCACCCATTGGCATATACTTGTTGATACCAACTTCCAAGTATAAAATTCGCACAAGAGCCCATCCTATAACAAGAAAAATAATATATAAAAATCAGTTTAATATATCGGGTTTTGATTTTTCCATACCTGAATCTTTCTCCTGGAACTCTGTCGCCTGCGTTTTTATTAATTCGGTGAAAGAATGGTAAACGGCATCCAAATCACTTTCTACACTAATTATTTGATTAGCAGTGTTGAAGGATTTTTCACTGAATATTTCTTGTGATGGAAGCATGTACTCGCCAACAGCTGTCATGTTAACTTTTAAAGCATGATGCACACGCAATAAATTATTAACAAGTTCCACCACCTTGGATTTAATGTCTGCAAAGAACATTACGTAATCGGAATGCTCCATATCACTGCTAACCCGATAGGTTGCAATTCTCCTTTTGAAGGCACATTGAACGAGTTGCACACCATGACATACCGGCAAACATGAATTATTTTTATGTTGTTGTGTTCGTTTATGCACCGACATATGATTTATTGGAACATCTACATTACATGTAGCGCAATTAATTAGCGGAATCGTCGATGTATACTCTTCAATTCGGAGCCGTTTTCCTCCAGGCACTTCATTAAATCTCGCCGCACACGATTCTCTTTGATGACGTCTCATATTATAAATATTAGTAAACTTAGAACCGCAATTTTCACAAACATATGCCATGATTTGTCAAATATAACACATGTACTACCTATACAAGTCAGAGCCAACTGATGAATGAAACTGCCCCATACCTTATATAAAACCATTCAAGGTCACCCCCAACCACGTAACATATCTTCAAGGTCACACACCCAAGATGACCTTCAACAAAGTCAACGTCGTCTCGACCAAGGTCAAGGTCACACACGCAACCTTGAACACAAGGCCAAGGCCAAAGCACACGTGCACTTTCAAGGTCAATGACAAGGACATGTGGGCGGGGCCAAAGAGGGGTGAAGCAAGGTCAAGGTCAAGGTCGAGGAGTGGGGGGATCGAGCGAATCGGGTTATGTTCACTACTGACACGTAATTTACAAAATATGAGCCTCCAAATTGGCTTTTTAAATCTCCCCCCTCCTTTTAAATTTCTGTCGGTAAATTTTAAAAATTTTAAAAAATTTGATATATTAGCTCTTATTAAGTGTATGCAACAAAAATTATCATAGGTAAGTTACGTCAACTAATTTATGAGATGTAAAATACGTTAAAAATTTGATTTCGAATTTTTTGTTATTCAGCACGTTCTTTATGAGAAAAAATAATATTAAAATAATTAATTTGTTTTTAGGATATTATAGAGTTAACTATAACAATCTTTGGGATAATATAACAGAAGCTTTACAAGATACAGAATTTTCTGGAATTCCAGAAGTCAATCGGGCTTCGCTTGTAGATGACGCCTTCCATTTAGCTAGATCTAACAAAATAAATTACTCAAGAATGTTTAGTATAATTGAATTTTTGAAGAACGATACGTCACATTATGCTTGGTATCCTGCTTTTGGCGGTTTTAATTTCTTGTTGAGGAGAGTAGGAAAAGATTCAGCATTAGGAAGAGCGATTTCGGTATATATAACATTAGTAAACTTACTAATTTTGATATTATTATTATTATTGGTTATATTACTTTACAAAGCTTTTGTTAATAAAATGAACTACTTTTTTATTTTATGCTTCCTCAACTGGAGAAAAATGTTAAAAAAAATCAATTTTTGAGATATTTAATAAGAAATACGAAAAAACGAACATAAACTATGGTAACATCAATGGTTTCAGTAACCATGAGTTTTCAAGACAATGTTTTTCACAAAAAAAATTGAACGTATGTTACGAAATCATTTTTAATGCGGTTTTTACAACAACAAATAAAGAATATAAGTTTCCGTTCACAGCTAACCTCTATTTTTTTCCTCGGTATTTTTAAAAAATAAATTAAAAGATATCTTGTTAGTTATAGAATAAACGGGTTTTTGTAATATTTATAAATCCAGAAAGTTAGTTCTAGATCTTAGAAGTTTAATTTAAACGAAGTATTAACTATTTTTCATTTTAGAGCTAAATAATTTCCAAAAATGCTTCCTAGCAAATAGTTTTACTTCTGTTTAAACTAAATTTTTAAAGCTAAATGATATATGAGTCTGTACAAAATTAACTTTCATAATAACTTTCCCAGCGAAGCTAAGAAATAAAATTCGGAGACAACTTGTATTACATGAAGTAAGTCTGAGTTTTAAATTTTGATTTTACAGTTTTATATACTAACTGACACAGCAGTCAAATAATATAAATAAAATAAACCACGGATAAATGAAAAGCACAAACATAGTAATAGGGTTCGGGGTTATATTTTTTGGTAAACTGAACTCATGATCCGGTAAATCAACCATCAATTATGAAAGAGTTTCTTGTAAATAACCAACTTTTTTATTCTAACCGTTCGGTAACCGCATATTGTGAAAGTGAACCTTAAGTAAGGACAAAAAATTAAAAATGAACAGTTTTAGCTCTTTTCTTGTAGATGCTTTTATCTGTAACCCTTACAGATCAATAATAGTCTCCAAGCATGTTCTGGTTTCAAACTCATTGATAATTTTGCTTAAATACTTTCAGATTTTGATGAAATTGCTCGCCATGTTCATCATCACACATACTTCCAAAATTATCAAGAAAAATCCACACTGTTAAAAATAACCTTAAATGTAATGCAAATTTAATGTCCATTTTACATTAAATTTAATGATCTTGTACCAAAAATCGTGGATAATTTACATTTACTTTAACTTATATAGAAAAAACGTATCTCGTATGAAAATAAGTATTTTTTATATAAACTAGTGTTATGTTGGCGTTGATATTATTGTTAATGCTGTATACTGTATTTTAGAATCATCAGCTTGACCTTCTTAGCAACATCTACGCAACAGTCCCATGGACTAATCTTAATGATACTAACCATGTTTATACGCTGAAACAAGTGGATGTGTTATCGGTAGCATGTAAATTGGGCTTAGAAAATTGCGTTTCTCATTCCCTTGAAAGTTTCGGAGAATTCAGAATATCTGGAATAAGGTAAAAAAAATAACTGAAGTGTGATACATTTAAATAAAAAAAATCTGATTTTTAACAGTGGCGTTTTTAATGTTTTAGGCCCAAGAAAAATTTGAGAAGTATAGTATATTGTACTGCGTTGAAATATGGTCAAAGTAGGGTTGACTGGTTGTACCTGTGGGATTCCTACGGGACTACTGAGATTGCAAGCGAAAGAGTTAAAATTTTGTCAGCACTGGGATGTATTGAAAATGAGAGCATTTTAAATGAGTAAGTGTACACAGTGACATTTTCTTTTAGAGTGACATTTTCTTTCAGATCTTTAAAAAAAATTACTTTTAAAATTATTTTATGGTTAATGTTGTTTAGGTATACAAGGAAATCGTCTGTGTGTGTGTGTGTGTGTGTGTGTGTGTGTGTGTGTGTGTGTGTGTGTGTGTGTGTGTGTCCATATTATAAAAATTTTATCCACGAGGCATTTACAAAATTTTGGTTTCAAACACTACTTTTGCATTGCCTTCTGTTTCAAATATATCATAAAAAGATTGGATTTAACTGGCGAGAGTGAGGACCCCAAGAGTGCGTCATCTGCTTGTTTGTATATTTAATTATTGAACATAAAATATGTGTTTTTTAAAAAGTGTTCTGCAAGTTTAATATTGTAAGCTGAAAACACCCGTTTATGGTAACTTTGTCTAAAGTATTATCCACTATTATGCTTGAATATAGTGATTTTATTGTCGAGACTTGGTAATATGTCGTGTTCTTTAAGATGAATATTTTTGATCAATCTGGTCAGATGTTCGGAGTTTTTCACGAAGAAATCAGCCAGTTCGACTCTTGGTTCCATTAATATATATTTATGAAGTAAAATGTAACCAATAGTTGAACTGGCCGACTCCTTCATGAAAAACTCTGAACATCTGACCAGAATGATTAAAAGTATTCATCTTGGGCGATATTTTAGCCAAGTCTCGATATAAAATCAGTATATCCAAGCATACCGGAGGATGAGACTTTAGACAAAACCGCCACGAACCGAGATTTTACAACTTACACAACTGAACTTGCAGAATACTATCTAAAAATCAAACAGATGGCGCACCAATTATAGCTAATAGTTTAGCGCTAATTTGCTGACATTTTCTTGTTTAACTTTATTTGCGTGTAGCCAGGCTTGGAGTTTCTCTTAGTTTGGTTAGTGATGATCCTTCCACTGTAGCGGTGTTGAAGAGTCAGCCTCACATGTTTCCCGGTGCAGCATAGAATACTCTGCTAATCTGTGCAAATATCAACGTAGGTTTGTAAATTGTTGATCTAATTGCGTACCAATATCCACCAATCCTCTGCTTCCATGGTGCTTTGGTAGCATTGCCAGCTCTGTTGTGCGATGAAGATAATGAATGTTTGTGTGCCTTTTTTAGGCGTATTCTAACTTTCCTTTGCAGTATTTTATTATTTTTGTTAATAATTTTGAGACCATTTCTTACTATTTACAATTTTCAGTTATTTAAAAATGTAGGTTGCTTATTTGATTCATATTTTATATAGCCTAGTAAAAAGGTTTACATACTATCAGCACTAAATTAAAGATAATATTTAATGGCAAGCAACAAAATTATATTATTCTTTATTATCTGATGATTCAGACGGAATATTTTGACTAATTTTTATCTTTCAAATGATGTTTAAAGAATCTTATACAGTATGGATATAAAATAACTTATATATCCAGGATTTAATTCGACGTTTAAAAAACAATACTAATTTATTTTATTTTGCCCAATTTCATTTTTAGATATTTGGAACTGACTCTTACCGATGGGAGTGGAATCAGACCCCAGGATGCCATTACAGTCTTTACATCTGTATATTCTAGCAGTCCTACTGGCTTTAGCGTAGCTTTTAATTTCTTGCAAAACAATCATCGAGTTATTGAAGAAAGGTAAATCATTAAAAAATAATTCTCTATACTAGGTAAGTTTTTCTTCTTCTTCTGCTAATGCCTATCCGTTACCGGATGTTGGTGAGCATAATGGCTATATGGACTTTATCCACTGCTGCACGAAATAAGCCCACAGTTGATGTATTAAACCATACTCGGAGATTCCTCAGCCATGAGATTCTTCGTCTTCCTACACTCCTTTTGCCTTGTATTTTGCCTTGTTATAAGCTGCAAAAGCCGGTACCTTTCAGGATGTCTCATGATGTGGTCCAGGTATTCAAGTTTACGCTTCTTTACTTGATACAAGATTTCTTTTTCTTTTTTCATTCTATGAAGCACCTCTTCGTTGGTAATATGATCTACCCATGAAATCCTCAGAATGCGACGGTATAGCCAAAATTCAAAAGCTTCTAATTTGTTGCATGATGCTTCAGATAGCGTCCATGATTCAACGCCGTATAGGAGGGTCGAAAATACGTAGCATCTCAATGTTCGCATTTTGGTGTTTAAGGATAGGTCTCTACTTTTGAATATTTTTGCCATTTTAAGGAATGTAGTGCGGGCCTTTTCAATACGGCATCTTATCTCAACCGAGTAGTCCCATTCTTCATTGATATTTGTTCCCAAGTAGATATATTTGTTAACTCTTTGGATGGGTCTGTTATGTATCAGTAGTTGGCCGTGTATGCGTTTATTTTTAGAAATAATCATGAATTTGGTCTTTTTTGTATTCATCTTCAGTCCATATCTTTAACCCACTTCCACCATTCTGTCCATCAATCTTTGGAGTCCTCTCAAATCATTTGAGATAATTACCGTATCGTCTGCGTATCTTATGTTATTAATACATTCGCCATTGATAATCACCCCGTCGGAGGCATTTTCCAGGGCTTCTCGAAATATGTATTCTGAATATATGTTGAATATCAATGGCGAAAGTACACATCCCCGTCGAACTCCTCTCTTTATCATAACTTCCTCGGATTCCTCACTTTCTATTCTGACTGAAGAGGTCTGGTTCCAATAAAGATTTGCTATAATTCTTAGGTCTTGTTTTTCTAATCCAGCTAATTCAAGAACTTTCATCATCTTATTATGCTGAACCTTATCAAATGCTTTTTGATAATCAATAAAGCACGCGAAAATATCGTGATTAACATCCCGCGCTCTTTGAAACAAGACTTGGATACTAAAAAGTGCCTCCCTAGTACCTAGGGCATTTCTAAACCCAAACTGGGTACAACTAATCTGTTCTTCGCAAATCCTATATATTCTTTGATGAATTAATTTCAAGAAAAGTTTAAGAGAGTGACTCATAAGGCTAATCGTACGAAAGTCTTCACAGTTTTTTGCACTTGATTTTTTAGGTAGCGTTATAAATATACTTTTGAGCCATATTTCAGGTATAATTCCAGTGGAGTATATTTCATTAAATATATCTGTAAGCCATCTGATATCTTCTTCATTTAATAGTTTTAAGAATTCATTCCGGATATTATCTGGCCCTGGTGCTTTCCCATTCTTCAACCCCACTATGGTTCGAGTAACCTCATCAACGGTAATCGGCAAGAAATTTGGTACCCGGTAAGTGGGAGGATTTTCCGATCTGCTTGGGTCTTCGAACAACTGGTTTATGTATTCTTTCCTAAGTTTTTACTATTGATGAAATTGTCACTATGAACAGATTTGATTTTGTAGCGAATAAATTAAAAACTATTGATTTTTACTTAATATTCTAAAAAGAAATGTTGATTTTCAGGTATCAAAGTATGAATGCTCCGAGCAAAATGATTATTGGTCTAGCGGAAAGATTCACTACCCAAAGTCAAATTGACGAGGTAAGAATTTTACATGTAAAAACCGGCCTTGTCCCAGGTAGGAAGGTGATGTCTCAAAGACTTCATTTTTTGGTCATCATTTAAATATAGGAGTCCAAAATGATGACGTCTCATGGACAGTCAATTTGTCACAGCCAGAAGAAAGTTTTTAAGGGAGGTCTTTAGAACATTAAAACTGACATTATTGGATGCGATTTTCATTCTTGCGCCCATCTAGGTCTCTTTAAAAAATGTTTGAGCAGATAATCTTTACAAACATTTTTTAAAAATTATTTCAATGTGGTATGCAAACAATATTACGAAATATTTGGGATTTTCAATAAATAAAATTTGTATAAAAAAATTGTACCGATTTCTAAAAATGCATTAAGATATAAAAAATTGCATATCCAATTGATTTTTTTATGACACAAAACTATTTTTTACACTTTTCAGTCTTCATCCCCGATTCGGCATCTTGAGATTTTAAGACTAATAGGAAATTTGTAACTAGCGATCTCAATAACCATTTATTGCATACCCAACTCATACCAGGGGCGGATCCAGCCTCTTTCTTTTTTTTTGGGGGGGGGGCGGTGATATCACAAAAGTACGAAAGCGAAAGCAGGTTATCGACGGGGGGGGGGGACGGGAGGAAGAGACACCAGCAACATTCCCATTTCTAATGTAAAAAGCAGGGTGAGTCGGGTCAATTTTTCTGAATTTCAAGCTCTTGAAGAGTGGGGTGGCGATCACAAGAAAAAACAAGTTGCCGACCGGGGGGGGGGAGGATGCGAGCAGCATACAGTTTCCTAGTATAAGAGGCAGAATCGGGTCAATTTTCTTGAATTCAAAGCATTTGGTGGGGGGGGGGGGGCTATCGTCAGAAAAACAAGGTTGTCAACGGGGGGGGGGAGTGTTAGCAGCATACATATTCCTAATATAAAATGCAGAATCGGTTTTATTTTCCTGAACTCAAAGCTCTTGGGAAGGGGAGGGGCGATCGCAAGCATGCACATTCCTATACTCTATTCAAAAACTAGAGAGAGTAATAAAACTGTTACCGAAACCTCCAAGGTACCTGCTCCAGTGCGCAGGTAACTGAGGACTGCATTAAATCTAATTATATTTAATTATATTTAAATATTATAAGCTTTTATAAATTTACTGCAGCAATAAAATTTCTGAGAGTTCAATTTAATTTCAGTCAGTGAGCAAAGTACACCTTACAGTGTGTCCTTAGTGATTTATCTTGTTTGCGGTTGTTTTTATTTGAGATTAATGATATACCCAAAAGATTTATCCTTCCATTTCTATATTTATTCCAAAATAGTTATACTAGGGCATTTTTTCCTGAACGAAAAACTTATTACGATGAATGTTTATGATGCCTTAAGATCTCGATAATAATGTTAAAAGCTCTATTGAGATGTATTTCAACATGGCAGGAGTTGGAAAATCTACTATGTACCGAATACTGAAGGAGAAAAACACGACTGGAATTGTTAGTACTCCCAAGCTACATTCGATCACACAAACTGTAATCAAAGGAGTTGTACATCCATCCATTTTATTATGAGAAGCAGATCCCAACCGTCGACAAAATTCTAAATAAAATCAATGAAGATCGGTATTTACCTGAAACTAAAAGAACTGAGCTCTAGAAATTGCTCAGAGAACTTCATTTTTGCTGGGAGAAACGAGATAGGAAATCTGTTCTTATAGATCGTCCGGAAAATGTCCGTTGGAGAAGGAAAAATCTCTCTCAAGTAAAAGGTAGAGTTGCTAGAAATAACACAACTTACAAAATTAGTAATTTAACTGAACTTTTGAAAGATTTTTGTGAATAAAGTTAGTGCAGAAAATTGGGAAGAATCCAGATAATAAAAGAATAAAAGAAAATATGGAAACTCGATCTCATGATCGGTGAGATAGAGAAACCAATTATAATTAATTTGAGCCAAGATCACTTCACTGACTTTGATTACAAATTAGATACGTAATGTTTACCAGCGTAAACACAATTTATTATTTAAATTTTCAGTAACATATAAAAATTAACTACATTTGAATCCCTTTTTAGTCTTTAATTTTAATTCTGCAGATGGTTTAAGAAATAAATAAACTGAAACGTCAAATATCCTAAAAATGTTTTTAATTAATAATAAAATGACCGATAGCTCCAAAAAAAAATTAATATTGTATGGACGAATTTTTTTTTATGTTTAACTTCTTGTATTTTTGACAATGGGTATTTTGTAAATAATTAAATTATAACTTAGAATTTTTTGAGAGAAAAAGGCTACGTTTTAGTCGGAATGTACCTGAAATAATTTCTATGCCAAAATTAAAAATAATAAAAATACTGTTGTGATTTGTGTTAAATATGTCAAAATTATCTATATTTTCTAATGTATGTGAATTATTAAGAAAACATAAAAAAGAAAATAATATAAAAACTTTTTACTTTATGTTTTTAACCGAAATAATATTCTATGCTATCAATATTTAGTGATAAAATAATCCTCTTTCCGACGCCTATGACAAGGATTAATATCCTTTTTAACACTTCACATCAAAATATCTTTTGTTATTCTATCCAAATAGTCCATTATTATAGACCGGTATTTTTGTTTATAAAATTTCTAACCCAGTCCTATGAAAAATATCTGTGTCTAACAGATTTTGCCAAAGATGTCGGAATAAAGAACACAGGTAGAAAGAAAAAAAAGGGTAAAAAATGATATTACTCTCTCTAGTTCTTGAATAAACTATATATAAGAGGCAAAATCGGGTCTATTTTCCTAAACTCAAAGCTCTTAGGGGGGGGGGCGATCGCCCCCACCGCCCCCTCCTTGGATCCGCGCCTGACTCATACTGATTTTTACACTTTTCAGCGACCACCTTCGTTTTGCCATCTTGAAATTTAAAAAGCTAATAGTCACGAACATGACATATAAAACTTGACTGCTTATGAAAATAATTTTTGACCCCCCCTTATTGGTCGCCATTAGGTGCAATGATTTGTATGGCATTGAATTGAATTCCCTGCAAGTTTCTTATATTGGCGTAAATGTGTCGTCAATGAACGTCAATTCTATTCTTCTAACAGGTTTAGACAGTAAATCTCTCGTTCTATAGTATATCTAAAACAATAAATCGTTCTTCCTTGTTTTACCTGACAAGTTGAGTATATCCAATAAAAAATACTGGGATAATTGTTTCAGTAAAATAATATTTAACTTGAATTTCTGTTTTTAGTTTCTTCAAAATTGTAATTTGTCTGTTCAAAGCAATTTCTTTAAAGCTAATTTTTTTAAACTTCTTTGGAACAGCATAAATATGTTGCAATTTTATTATTTTCAGTTAACAAGCATGAAAGGTCAGTTCTTATAAATAAATGCTGTTTACATATTTAATTTTTTACAATAAAACTATTATTTAGCAAAATAGCTAAAATGTGAAATATACGCCATATACAAATTGAGACTAATTTTTTTTTAAATATCTGTTTTGGAAAAGATTGTGGAAATCAGTGGGTATTTTGTAAATAACATTAGTATGATCTACATCCCTCTTCGAATGTAGAGGATAAGAAGTTAATGAAACAAAGTATTAAGACATTTACTTTTAAAAATTGTATATCGTGAATTAATATACATGTATATTATTTAATGTAAGGTCTTGAAATGACCATATAATCTATCGCAAAGTATTAGTTTCATTATTTAAAAATAGGTTCGATTAGGTCTTTTTAAAATTATTTTCTCCTCGATTCTTTTAGGGAACTGATAAGTTAGGTATTTATATAGAGTTAACAACATTCATAATAATGTTGACATTTCCTTCATAATAATGGAGCTGTAATTTAAAGGAGTAAAATATCATTATGTACTAAACCATTTTTATAAAAAAAATTAAACTCCAAAGTGGATAAAATGTTAAAGCAGTCTATATTTAATTGTAACCGAAACAATATTTATTAAGACACTTCAAATATAAAAAAGATTTTAGCAACTTTTAATTTTTACACTAGGTCAAACTTTCCATTTACTTAACAGTCTGAGGATCTGGAATTGAGCTTTCCTAAAGTTGAATTTTTGAAATGGTAATCACAGCTTCTCATTACTTTGACAAAGGATTTTCCTGACGCAAATTTCCTTACTATCTGAGCTAAAATCAAGAATTTTTGTTTTATTTTTTTTTTTTTGAAATGATAAGTAATTAAATATAAATTTATTTTAAATTAATAACATATTCAAACAAAAGGTTATTATTTTATTTTTAGACAAAACAAATACATAAAAGTAAAATTTATGTAATTTCCAAACATGTTTAATAATATTGAAAAATTTCATATTATATACAATCATTTCTTTTTATTTTAATATGACATATTGGTTTTTAAACGTATGATCATTTTAAATTAAAACAGCATACCAGTTTCGATGTTCAGCTTTATATGTCAGTGGAACATTAACTTCATGGTAAAACAATATTGTTGTTGGTTAATGCACACCTAATTCAGGACTTTTTTTTGTAGAGCCAGTGTATGTTATTAAGTCCAAGATTAGTTACTTCAAGATGTTCACATCAAACAGTACTTCATAGCTTTTTTCAGGCAGTTTATTTGTATGAAGCACACCACAAACTTTTTGCTCATCTTATTGTATAAAACTATTTTCAGAAAAATGCTCTGAATAGATTATCTGGTATATAAAATAATTATAATCATGATCAATTTGCTTCAGCCCTTGAATTTGAAGTTTCTTTTCTTTGAACAAACTAAAACATTGATAACATTTAAAAATTATCATACGTCATATCCATAAGATTAAACTTGGTACCCTTAGATTCACAATTTGATTCTAAGGTAAAATTTTAAATTATTATTATTGAATGCTTTAAAACTTACCAATTAAATCAATTCCACTTTACCACGTCTTGCGATGAAGAATCACATTTTTTAAAATACCAAAAAAAACCTTAAAATTCACGTTGCTGTTTGAAATTTTTAGTAAAACGTTGCATGAAATGTGAAAATGCATAAAATAGCAAAATCAAAAATAAATTCTTGTCAAAACGAAATGTGTTCAGTCAATGTCAAAAATACACTTTTACCAATATAATAAAAACTTAGGGAATTCATTGTTGCTAAGCCAACTATTTGCAAATAATGGCACTGAGCATGGTGGGGTCATTTTTAATATAAGGGAGGTATTATATACGAACAGTCCAGTTTTATATGTCAAGTTCGTGCTAATGGTAGATTTATAGTTTCCGACCTCAAAAATATTTGTGACGTGAATTGGAAGAGTAAAAATTATATTTCTATGAGAATTTTTGTTAGTTTAGAGTTTTTTTGCATAATACAGGGTAATTCAAGAAGGAGCTATGTCGTTTTTCAACTACAAATTCCATTTTTATCTCAGAATCAGAAAGGGCACATTTTTTTACATACGCCAAGGTAAATATCGATGTTGGTTACAGAAGGAAATCGTCAAGCAAATTTCTTTAATCGCAAGGTCTTTCACCTGCATAAAATTAGCGGTATTAAATTTGTGTACAAAGGATCCAATGTCATAAAAAGTCATTTTTGACATTAGATATCAGTACTTTGTATCTGAAATAAGTGTTTAACATTTTTGGTATGTATTCGAATGTTTATATTGTGTGGGTAAATGATACAACCGGTCCATGAAAGAATATGCATGATTGATTTTGCAAATACAACGCTCACACAAATGGAGGTGGTTGAGTTATTCAATGCAATTCACCCTAATCGGCAGCCTATAAGCTAAAGCATCGTAAGCCGAGTTGAGACAAAATTCGGGGAATATGGGCATGTTCAGGATATCAATAAATCTGGTGGACCCTCAATAACAGAAGATTAGCATAATATTCTGTTGACAGCTCAGAATAATCTTCTATCCACACTCATGGAAACCACTTCAATTTTTAATGTAAGACATTGAAGTGTGCGTGAAATACTGAAAAAGGCGAAATATCACTCCTACAAGATACGATTAGTTCAAAAGTTATCGGAACAATAATTTTGAAAAAGAATAGTTTTTTTTTGACGAAGTAACATTCACTTGAAATGGTCAGGCCAATAGGCAAAAATGTCGCTAGTGGATAAATGTAAATCCTCATTGGTTCACAGCAGTTAACAAACACAAATTTCTAGGTTCTTAATTCTTTGACAGAACCCTCACTAGTATTTGTAATTTCTTCAAACTAATATCATTTCTGCATTAATAACTTTGTATGCAGACCCACAACAATCCGATATGTTCCAGTGTGACCTTTTTTTCCCCAACAAGATGGAGTACACTTCAGTAACCAGCCAGATCACCAAATTTGAAACCACTTGATTATTTATTTTGAAGATACTTAAAAACTGGAGTAAACTTGACTTAGCACGACAATTAGGAAGTCCTATAAGTTTAAATATGTCAAAAATTACGCAACATAACCGCAGATGTCATCCACAATGTTTAAAAGAATTTATTCATCGATTGGCTATTTAGTTTTTGTTCTCAAAATACCATTAGTCGAACCTGAATGTCTTTTCACCTGTACCCTATATCCGTACTCAATAATCGAACAGGTCTGTATCACATCATTCCTGTTCCTCATAAATATATCGCTAGAGATGACGAATCAATGTTATACGTATCTCTTCGAAACCTGGAGAAATGCAAGTCTCTAAATCAAGGCAAGAAAATATGTTCCGAAGTTCTACCATATCCTATAGATAGCGAAGCCATATGTGACGCACAACTTCTGCCAAGGTATAGTCCTCTCTGTTAAGGAATACAACGTCATAGGAACTGATCAAAACTTTTGGTTAATCACAGTTTTTGACCCGTTACCAGAAACAGCGAAATACGAAGGCAAAAAAAAAAATAAAAACCAAGATAATAATTAAATCTCACTGCTAAAAGTCCAGCCACGCCTTCATAAGAAGCACTAGAAACCAGTCAAAATATTTCATAGAAAGATATCGAAATGTTACCTACAAAAATCATCCAATAAAAATTCCAGTTGTTTGCTGCGAAACAATTTCGTCAAAAAATTACATTCCTCACCTCAAGCCTTTCAAGCTCAATAAGATCGATATGGAAGATCTTAACGTGGAACGACAAAAATTGGACCAATACTCTGAGGAACTTGACCAACTAATGAATCAGTCGTTCATACACAAACACTTGTCTTGATTCACAATCCTCACCATTGTTTTGATATCTGCCCTTTTGCACATCTATATTTTCGGCAAAGGTCGTAAGAAGAGGTTGTCTAGGCTCACAACAAATGAAGACCAATCCTACCTACGTGGACCAACACCACGAAAACCTCCTAGGTTAAGACTACTCAGTACCCAAGAAGAAGACCCTCCCCCAGGAAGTCTCTGAAGATGAAGTCTTCGAGCTTAGGGAGAGCACAAATTTAATGCACCGCATTAACTTTTTTCTAAAAGGGGGAGTTGTTATATGCGAAAATACTATAGTTATGCGAAAACTATATAAATTTGTTTTTTTGTAAACTGCTTACGCAGCATTTTGCAACTTAACAACTTTACCCAAGCAATTTGAAGAAAGCAGATTCAGCATGCTACGAAATGGGTCTGTGTGAACACATGCTGACACGGCTTTTTTCTTGGTATAAATTCATGGCATTATTTTCTAGACATATTGTAAGTCGTCGTTATGCCAGTTTAAGCTTTGAAATTAATTATTGTATTTTAAAAAGTAACAAAAGTGTGTAAAAGTAAATAAATTGTTTTTAAAAAGTTTAAAGTTTAAAGTGAATTATTGAAGATAACATAGTTATCACATCACCTTAAATATTTAAAGTTAGAGTAGGGGATTACTGAAAAGAAAATTGTGGACAATCAGTACAGAAATATCGATTCTTACAAAGTTCTGTGTTTACTAATATTAAACGATAATGTCGTGATAATTCTCCAAATATACTGTAGCATAAAAATATGAATATTATTTAACATCATTTTTGCGGCGCTTGTTAGCCAGATAGAGTGTTTGCACCTCTTAGTAACTCCACTTATTAAGACAAAACTAATAACTCTTACATTTTTTAGTTAAGACAATTCATCTCAACCAACACTCTTAATGAATACTTCCATATTGCTGCAACTGCTGCTCTTGCAACCGCTGAAGCAAATCAGCTATGGTTGAACCAATCTTGGATAGAACTCCATGAATACTTTGGTCTAGATCCAGATGCGCCTCCAAATGCCACTGTTCCCCCACCTGAAGTTAATTCTGGAGGTGCAGCAACTACTCCAACATCGGTGGCTCTTATCGTTTTGTCTGTAGTTGCTGCATTGAGTTAGAAAACCTTTTTTATTTTAGTTCATTTTACATTCTACTAAAGATCACTTGTAAAAAAAGTTGAGGATTAAACATTTTAATGATAGTATTTCAGCAGATTGGAAAAGTGACCTTTAGAAGATTATAGGTAAAATTTATGTAAATAAATACTAAATGTATGTATTCAGATTTAAAGCTAATAGTGTAAACTGTAGAGAAGTATACTTTTTATTTAGATTTTTACAATTACTGCAATACTGACTTAAATATTCCTAAATAATGTGAGGTTGTTTATTTCTAATAAAATGTTTTTTAACTTGTTGCTCTTCTTAAACCTATTTCTTTATAAAAAACAATTGAGACAAATATCAATCAATAAAAGAAGAATAACACTGTTGTGCTTTCTCTAAAATTAATAGATACTGCGGCTAATTTTGATCTAGTTATTTTAAAATTGAATTTGAAATGAATCTATTATACATAATGTGAAGTTTTTCACTTTTTCCTAAGTCAAGGAAGTTTTAGAGAATATTGCAACACCGTATTTTTTAAAATAATATATATATATATATATATATATATATATATATATATATATATATATATATATATATATATATCATTGTCACACATATTACGCCGAAGTGTACTCGGCAAATGGAAGTTTTGTGCTGATTTGGAAGTAGTGACATTACTTACAGCTCTATAAAAATCTGTTGTTGCTATTAATGTGAATGGAACAGTAGAGCTACCGCCAAACATGTTTCTGGTTCTCCCGATATGTATTTGGATCAACTGATGGTACGGTCAGTGGAAATGTAACGAGCCAAGAGCAAAATTTACAGAAGCTCGTCTAATGGGATCAGTAGGTGGCTGAAGAGGACCAGAGTAGAATTTGTAGGAAATGAACTATCAGTCTATTTCCTTTAACGATCTGAAGGAGGAAGGGACCAAAACTATTTCATCTTCTTCGGAATCATCAATCTTCACCTTTACTATACATTCCGAACTAGAGGGTAACATCGCATCTTCAAGAAATACAACTTCCCAGATCGACATGTTACTATGTTTGGGTAGATTCATAACACTTTCTTTATTTCTAGTTCACACACTGGTGTTCCATGACATCTAGACCTAGTATTACTTCATCCAAAATATCAGCAACAATAATCACCTGTTTGAAAGTGGTACATCCTAGGGTTATTTTAGCTTCATGTATCCCTTTCACAGGTATTACTTCACCATTGGCGGTTTTCAGGACATAATGCTGTTCCGGAAGACAAATTTCACAATCAATCTACCATTTTACGTTCCCGACCCCATACCTATCCAGGTACTACCAAGCTTAAACCATTGTTTTGCAGCCGAGATACCTTAATTGTTTTTGTTGGTGGGGCTTGGTAAAACCTAGCCAGCTTTTCGCCCTCTTTAAGTTGGCTATTGGGAGTTTTCCTGATTCTGATCATTGTCAGAAGCAGTACTGTCAGTACAGCAGCTTTGCAAATGCCCCTCTTGACCACACTTCCAACAACGAATTCTAGTTCTGCTGTGGAAGGTTGTGTTTTTGTTGTCATATGCTTTTGGTTTGTTTAAAAATTCCTGCATCTCCCTCATTAACTTCATGAAGAATTCCTTGTTGATTTTGCGATCATCTTGGGAAACATTGACTCTTCTTATTATTCTTTCCTTTGAAGGGCATAAGCAAGAGCTTCGAAAATTTTCTTCAATTTTAAAGTTTGACGTGTTTTTGGGTCGTGTAAACCTTCGATAAAACTATTTACTGCTAACTCTTGCTTAATTTCTTCTCGGTATGTTGTGTAGGTCATATTTATATTATATAATTATATCATTATATCTTCCTCATATTCTTGAAGACTTTCGTTGTATTTTTGTCTTCTTCCTTCAAGTTGGGCTTTACAAACTTTTTGGAGGTGGGCTTTCCCATAGCGCATCTCCAGAAAAGTAACAATAAACTCGTAATTATTCTGTTTTTCTTCAGAAATGTTGCGTAGAACCTCCATAGCTTCACCTCGTTGTGCTAGAACAAGAGCACGTGCCTTTTCCGGTGAACTCCAATTATTGCCGATGGCGGCGGCTTCGAACTGATAGACATAGGTAAGCCAAGGTACTTTGCCGTCGAAGGTAAGTGGCTTCATCACGCTAGTTGCAGGAACCCTATCTACCTTTATTATACCTCTACTGGCTACCTTCTCCATTTGCAAATGTAACTGTTGCATCCGTTTATGGATTCCTGTCATCTCATGTTGTATTTCGTCACGTACGACTTCTCTAATTTGCAGATATATTTGTTGCATCTATTTCTGGATTCCCGTCACCTCATATTGTAGTTCGCGATGTAAGTCTTCTCTAATTTTACTAATCTTCCGTTGCATTTCTTGATCTATTCCCTCGATATCTTCTTTGATTTTTTGTCTTCTTTCAGTTCTTGTTCCATATCTTCTTGACTTGTTATTAGTTCGTGTCTTGTGTCTTCTAGGTTTGTTTTTAGTTCTTGTTTTACACTTTCTTGATTTTTCTTATTGTCCTCTTGGCTTGCTCTTAGCGTCACCAATAATTCTTGTTTCATATCGTCTTGATTTTTCGTTATATCTTCTTTCAGTTTTTATTTCATTTCTGCTTGGCTTCTCTTCATCTCGTCTAGGTTTGTTTTCATATCTTGTATCATCATCAATATTTGATTTAAACTAGTTTGCAGTTGTTCTTCAATTTTTGATTTCTGTTTCCTACTTTCCACTGGCATCCAATTTCAATTCAATTTTTTTTAATTGTCTAACCTCTTCTGGATATGATCCCACTTCTGACATCAATTTGTTCAGGACGGTCGATTTTTGAACACACATTGTATTATTGAACACACTCTATTCAAAATCGCTTTATTGTCACAATTTTGACAACTTGTCAAAATAATCCAAGTTGCATCGACGAACGCTCAAACTAAAACTGTCCTCGAAAGCCGATCTCGATTCTTTATATACCCTTTTGGTCGATACAGGAAGATTCATTAATTTTGTGGAAGGATTTCCATACTACATGGTGTAATAAAAATAAGAAAAGAGGTAATCAGGCGATTTCTAGGTAAAATTAATTAAATAAAATTTGAACTAGTAGAAAACAAACCTTAAATTCTATAATCTACAAACACAAACTAATACTATGAAATGTAAAACGCTATAAAGTTCGTTACAATATATATATATATATATATATATATATATATATATATATATATATACATATATATACATATATATATATATATATATATATATATATATATATATATATATATATATATACTTATATATATATATATATATATATATATATATATATATATATATATATATATATATATATATAATATATATATATATATATATATATATATATGTTAATGCGGATTTCACGGATTCCTCCGTGTGAGATGCAATAGCAGTGGATATATCCACATTATGCCGTTGTAGTGCTGAAATCACATTCAGCAAACATACAACTATATGCAGCTCCGCGTATGAATGAAGTAAAATGCGAACAGTAAATGCAAACTTCTCTCCATCATATCCTTTCTGTGTTAGAGGTTGCACAGTTAGAATAAATTGTTATAAAACGCAATTTATCCTATTCCACCACCACCGAGATGATGGCCTACCTGTACCACCATACCGAGAAGAAAGTCAAAACTTACCCTCCCCGCCACAGTGATACGGCAGAGGTACATGTTTCGTCTCTACTAGACTCATCAGGGTACCGACATGCACCTGACTGTGCAAAGGACAGATCGGAAGGAAGCATGCACATACTGAACGCAGCTTCTCCGGCCTCCCGCCGGATGGCGTATATATGTTAATGCGGATTTCACGGATTCCTCCGTGTGAGATGCAATAGCAGTGGATATATCCACATTATGCCGTTGTAGTGCTGAAATCACATTCAGCAAACATACAACTATATGCAGCTCCGCGTATGAATGAAGTAAAATGCGAACAGTAAATGCAAACTTCTCTCCATCATATCCTTTCTGTGTTAGAGGTTGCACAGTTAGAATAAATTGTTATAAAACGCAATTTATCCTATTCCACCACCACCGAGATGATGGCCTACCTGTACCACCATACCGAGAAGAAAGTCAAAACTTACCCTCCCCGCCACAGTGATATGGCAGAGGTACATGTTTCGTCTCTACTAGACTCATCAGGGTACCGACATGCACCTGACTGTGCAAAGGACAGATCGGAAATCCGCATTAACATATATACGCCATCCGGCGGGAGGCCGGAGAAGCCGCGTTCAGTATGTGCATGCTTCCTTCCGATCTGTCCTTTGCACAGCCAGGTGCATGTCGGTACCCTGATGAGTCTAGTAGAGACGAAACATGTATCTCTGCCGTATCACTGTGGCGGGGAGGGTAAGTTTTGACTTTTTTCTCGGTATGGTGGTACAGGTAGGCCATCATCTCGATGGTGGTGGAATAGGATACATTGCGTTTTACAACAATTTATTCTAACTGTGCAACCTCTAACACAAAAAGTATATGATGGAGAGAAGTTTGCATTTACTGTTCGCATTTTACTTCATTCATACGCGGAGCTGCATATAGTTGTACGTTTGCTGAATGTGATTTCAGCACTACAACGGCATAATGTGGATATATCCACTGCTATTGCATCTCATACAGAGGAATCCGTGAAATCCGCATAAACATATATACGCCATCCGGCGGGAGGTCGGAGAAACCGCGTTCAGTATTTGCATGCTTCCTTCCGACCTGTCCTTTGCACAGTCAGGTGCATGTCGGTACCCTGATGAGTCTAGTAGAGACGAAACATGTACCTCTGCCGTATCACTGTGGCGGGGAGGGTAAGTTTTGACTTTCTTCTCGGTATGGTGGTACAGGTAGGCCATCATCTCGGTGGTGGTGGAATAGGATAAACTGCGTTTTATAACAATTTATTCTAACTGTGCAACCTCTAACACAGAAAGGATATGATGGAGAGAAGTTTGCATTTACTGTTCGCATTTTACTTCATACATATATATATATATATATATATATATATATATATATATATATACATATATATATATATATATATACATATATATATATATATATATATATATATATATATATATATATATATATATATATATATATATATACACAATTTTTTAATTTCTTGGGTATAGGTTTTTACTTTAATTATGACATCAAAGGCTGTTTAATGTTTCGCCTGTCGTGGCAGGCTTTTCAAAAATATTTTTTTATAATTTAAATGAAATACTCTTTACAAACTCGATCACTACTTACTAAGTAATCGAACATGAAGTCTCGAGGTTGTAAACAATACTTAATTTAAAATTAAATAAATAAAATGTTTTTGAAAAAGCCTGCCACGACAGGCGAAATGTTAAACAGCCTTTGATGTTCGGGATAGAGGGTAACTGACTATATGAAAACTACACCTTCTAAAACAGTATTAGTTGAATCTAGGGAAATTACCTTACAAATTATAAAAAAAAATTCTTGGACCAATTCTGAGACTGGATAAATTGTTCTAAGATGAGTTTCATTAAAACATTTAAATTAGATTATCTCAGAAACGGCTGCTCAAAGTGACACCGACTAGGAATAACTTTTAAAAAAAAAAGATGTAAAGAAATAAGAATTTTTGATTAGATATTTATTATACCCAGGCAGAAAAAAGTTATGAAGCTTTAGATGTAGAAGTGCTATTGGGGGCGCCCTCTTTAGTGTATAATCAGACCTTGATTCCTCATCCTAAAAACCATTGAGTACTAAATTTAGAACAAATCAGGTTACTATTAATAAATATATTTACAAAAAGTTCTAAAAAATTGTAATTTTGGTACCCTGTATCTTTGAAACTCTCACCTTTTGTAATACGGTAAACTGGGCTAGTTTTCGTATTTTAGCCTCAAGAATTTGCATTAGCGTTATGTACAGACGTTTTAGAGACACGCTCTATAGCATTTCTAAAACAGTTTATAATAGAAGCAAATTAGAATAATTTTGATGTGTGGATGCCTGATCATTCAGGTTTTCATGGGATTGGAAAGGGAGGCCAGCTTATTAATATAGGAAGAATTATGAGAATGAAAATAGAGCAGTGATTAATTTTTCTTTTAGATATAAGAAAAAAAGGATCTATGCAGATAGAAGGAGCCCTTTTGAAAAAAAGGCAACTGGTATGCTTTAGTTCAACCATAATTTCTAAGAAGACCATCGTTTGCGCTTATAATGTTTACTAATAGAAGACATAAGTCTACTATTATCATAACATGATTAAGTCATTTTGTTATCTAAATCTATTTAAACCTAATAGGTAAAGTAGAAAAGCCAAGATGTGAATGTTATGCATATATTGCAAGTCGAGCCCATATTTTATTTAACTGTTTAATTATGAACAAAAATTTGTATCACTTAATTCTAAACATGAGCATATCAAGGCTCATCCTCAATACATGTCATTTTGGGTAATATAGATGACAATATAACTAAATCTTCCGTGAAGTTCCAAGATCAGAATCTTTCCTTTTCAGTTTTCTAGTTACCCTTTCTAATTCTTAGGGATTTCTGGGAGTATAATGCTGCCGTTGTTCGGGAGCGAGAACAATTTTATTATCATTGCAGGACAGTATTGTAACATTCTTTTAAAATATAATAATAATAATAATAATTTTGAGGATCGTTAAAGATACAACCAGCAGCATTTGAGATGCAGACCGGTGAAACTATAATTTGCTATGGAAGCAGAAGAAACATACAAATATGTAGGTATGAAATAGGCTAAAAGAATTGACCATCGCACTATGAAGGCCGAATTGACAACTAAATTTGTTAGGAGGGTAAGGCGGGTATTACGAACTAGTTTAAATAGCAGAAATTTGTTTAAGGCGCTCATCAATACGTATGTTAGCTCTACACTTAGCTACTCTTTAGGAATTGTAAAATAGAGCAGAATGGATATCCAAAACTTGCAAAGAAAAATAAGAACTCTCTTAAAAAAAGCACACAAACACTACCCTCACAGTGCTATTGGACGTACAAAGCTACCAAGATACCATGGAGGAAGAGGGTTTGTGTATATTAGTAAACAGCTCGGCCAACAAATAATAAATTTACGTTCATATTTCCACAGGTTAGCGGACTCTTCCACACTGTATCTAGCAATATGCGAGGCAGACGATTCAACAGCTGAGAGAACAGGGTTCTCACCACCAAATAGATCAAGAGAAGTTACAAGCCTGGCTAAAAACGCCACTTCATGGACAGCACTCAAATGGGGTCATCCAAGATAATGTCGACAACTCAGCGTCGAACTACTGGTTGATTTCAGGACAGATATTTCCAGAAACTGAGGGTTTTTTGTTAGCTATCCAAGATTGGGTTATTTCAACGAAAAACTATAGGAAGTTCATCATCAGAGATCCTTCAATAGAAAACGATCAATGTAGATATGACTGTCAAACATCAGAGACAATTTAATACATAGTTGGAGGATGCCAAGCATTTACCGCAACGGTGTATAAAGAAAAACATGACTCAGCCGCAATGATACTCCACCAAGTAAGCAGATAAGTAAAATATATTGCAGATTGAAAAAATGCCTTACTACAAATACAATCTGGAGCCTATTCTCGAGAACAACAAGTTTAAGCTGTATCGGGACCCAACGGTTCTTACAAACAGTTGCTCATAATAGACCAGACATTAAATTAATAAAAAAAAGTTCTAAGAGAACCACATTAATTGACATTGCAATACCTAACAACAACAACCTAAGGCCAAAATACAATGAGAAGATCGTCAAATACAGAGACCTGGAGGTGCAAATTCTCAGACAGTGAGCAATGAACAGCGTCTGAATGATTCCTATAATATTGTCAATAATTGAAGTGATACCAAAGAATCTTCTGCAGAGCGTCAGGAGTCTGGGCCTTAGTGAGCATCTGTATAAACCAATTCTAAAAGTAGTGCTTCTTACAACCGCGTGGACCGTCAGGAAGTTTGTGGAAATTACTGCAGGCCACGTCACCTAGGACCCGATAACATGGAAAAGGTCCCCACAGAGCAGAATATTTTTAATATCTTTGTATACCTGGTATGAATCAATATTCCCTGGAGGGAGTGTGAAGCCGTTTAGCTTGAAAATCGTATGATAATAATAATAAATATTTTTATTTCTAAATATTCATTTACATATTATATGAGACTAATTAAAAAAATCGCAATATTTAGAAAAGGGCGGAGTTCCGATTTGGCATCCTTGAATGACTCCCTGATCAAGCTCAACTCCTGAGTTATTAAAATATTTTTTACTTATACTAATTATATGGCTCACATTAGGCGAAGGAGATAAGGAAATTAAAATAAAAAAGTAATTATAAAAAACAGAAAGAAGAAAATAAATATAGAAGAAATGGCCAGCATTTATTTATTATAAATAATAATAATGATCCAAACGAAAGGACAGTCCGAAGGTTAGTTATTAAATATGAGGAAAGTGGTTCGGTTGAGGACATAAAAATACCTATGCATCATCGTACACTACAGCTAAATAAGAACACCAGTTATAAGTAGATCTCGAATGTAGAATGAGATTTACTGAATAGTTAAAAATAATTTTCTTGTAAACCGTTTAACAACTTGTAAGTGGCTCAGAAATTATTTATTGTTCCTGATTATATGAAGAGTGATAAATACGGCCTCATAATTACTTCTATACTGCTAAAAATATCCTTAAATTTAATTCCTTAATCAAATTTAATGATTTTGTACTTTGAAATTAAATCTTTTTACATTAAATTTAATTGAATGTTACCTGAAACTTCAATAAAGTAGCCGAAAACATGCCAAATTTAATGTATAATTACATTAAATTTAATGTAAAAATTATTAAATTTAATGCATTAACATTAAATGCATTTAATAAACGGTTTATGAAATTTGCTTTCAGCACATTACCTTAAATATAACGTGAAGTTTTTTTACAGTGTATACTGTTAAAAATAACCTTAAATTTAAGATACATTCACTAATTTAATTTAATTTAATGATTTTGCACCTTAAATCGTGAATAAGTACTTTGAAACTAAAGCTTTGTACAATAAATTTAATTGAACGTTAGCTTAAATTTCAATAAAGTTACTGAAATTATTGTAATAATTACATTAGATTTAATGTAAAAATTATTAAATTTAATGCATTAACATTAAATCAATTTAATAAACCCTTTATGAAATTCGCTTCCAGATCATTACCTTAAAATTAATGTAAAGTTTTTTACAGTGTAGGTATTGGTCACCAAAAGGTGCAAACTAATTCATTCAATCGCCCCCAGAGGAAAAAAATTAGTGTCGTAATTATCGAAGTAAATTTCGATTTTAAAATTTTTAATAATTCTGTAGGACTCAAGCTAAATTTACTAATAGCTATAAATAAAAAAATCTTATCAAAAATTGACATTTAGCCAACATTTACTTTTTTGAGCTATTTACAAGAGTTTTATTTGTTTTTAAATGTTTTAAAATAAAGCTATTTTTTAACCACCTTTTCAATCTCTACGTTCTCTTTACTTGATTAGTGTTTTTATATAACGGTAATGTTATTTAAATGAAATGACCTCGTGAAGGGTTGATTTATACTTTTATTCTTGAGCCCTCCTGTAAGGTCAAAAATAATTTTGAAATTGCAGTATTATTCTCTGTCATCTACTGTCAAAATTAATTTTTAGATAAAGTTTTTTTGAATTTTTAACTTTACTAATTATGACTTTTGCTTTTTTAAGTCACCGTATATGTCCAAGTTTGTGTTAGATTTTACCGAAATAAGTTTGTGAGTAAGATGTTTCATATTTTTGAGATATTTTACCTCATTTTACTAAAAGTGATGACATGTTGGACCAGAATGGACAAAGGATTTTATTTAGTTAGCCAAAATTTATAAGGAATAACTTTTCTTACGTGGATCCACAAAAAATATTTATGGTGTTGTGTGATTAATAAATAGCAGTAAGTAATAGTTACAATAATAAGTATTAGTTCCAATATAGATAACTTTCCTTTTTGTTTTTTACGTGCAACTCTTAACGAAGATGGGATATCATAATTTCTGGCATAAATTTATTTGCTGCTCGTCTAAAGAGATCAATTAAGCTGCATCTAAACCATATTTTTTTCTATCTTGATTTTGCCTTGTATGAATTTTATAAATAACGTATATTTCTGTCCGCTCATGATACGGACCAGAAATTCCAGTCTTTCCCTCTTTATGATGTTTATAAGTTCGTATTCTATATCTAATTGATGAAGGACCGCTTTGTTTATTGCCCGTTCAGTTCATGCTATTTTGAGAAACTGTCGGTAACACCACAGCTTGAAAGCTACTATGTTTTTGATGTTTTTTTTTTATTTTAACATTCAAACCTTGAGTCCATATAGAAGAGTTGAGAAGACAGAAGCATAGTATTCGTATCCGCAGTTTAACGTTAATATCTCGATTGTAAGAAAGTTTCTTCATTTTACAAGAGATTGTTTGAGAAATTTCGTTACGGCTTCAAATTTCTTTTGTTGGATCCGTATTATGTGATTCATGTACCTAAGTATTTTCAGTAATTTATTTTTTCGATTTTTAGATTGTCAAGCCACGATATTCGTTCTGATATTCTGGGTTCATGATATTACCATGAGTTTCGTTTATTTCTAAACCGTAATTGTTGTATTGAATATCGAGGTTTTGTATCAGATATTGTAGTTCATCTATATTTTCCACTAATAAGATGGTGTCGTTGGCATATCCTATATTATTGACAATCTCTACATTTATTATTATATGTTGGGATACTACTGGCAGTGTTTTTTGACAAAAGTAGTCCATGTATGAATAAAATCAGAGAGAATGACAGAATACATCCCTAACGTACTTCTCGATGTCTCTCTTTTTCATGAGTTAACTTATTTTTAACTTTTACTTTTGTTATTTGATTCCAATGAAAATTGCATTTAATTCAGAAGTCTGTACTGCCTATAATTTTGTTCATGATGTATCTTATATATTCATATTGCACTCTATTAAATGCTTTTTCAAAGTAAACGTAACATACATATAATTCTTGATTCATATATTCATTTTTGAGACAGTACGTTCATTTCAAACAAGGCGTTTCTGGTTCCTATTCCTTTTCTTATTCTCATATGAGAATCACTGATCCAATCATTCAACCTTTTAAAGTTTCTGTTCTATAATATTTTCAAGAACAGTTTCAACGGGTAAGACATCACGGTTATAGTTCGATGTTCATAATAATCTTTAGCATTAGTCTTATTTTATTGTTTTTCATTTTCAAAATCCTTTATTGATACTAATTTTACAAAATAAAAAGATATTTACACTACATATAGACATATTTCTTCGTTCACGCCTCCAAGTGACAGCAACTACCCAGCTGACGTGAGTATGACGGTTTCCCGGCGGCCAATGTTAGGCCTAGTAGTAAACATCCTCTAGCTTTAATCATTGTTTATCTGTAGGGTTTATGGTGAATCTTCTTTGCAATTGTAATGATGGTCGACTGGAGCCATTCTTTCCATATTATTCCAGATCTATATAAAGTGTTGAATTGATCTAACATAAAACAATAAATTTGTCATTTATTAATTTAAATTGAATTTCATCAGGTCCATATGTTTTTCCAATTTTCATTATATCCAGCCCAGAGTCTTCCCTGTATTCGTTTGGAATCTCACCTTCGCCTCTGTTTTCAAAAAGACCCGATTTATAAATCTATTCATTTTTTATTGTAGATCTGTTATAATTATACCATTTTCATCTCTGAGTTGAGGAGTCTATTTTGGTAAGGTAATTTTTTACAAAAGTTCAAACATGAGAATCGCATATCAAACAATTCTATAAGCAAATTTATAAAGAGTTATAAAACAAAGATAGAAAACAACATAAGTCTGGACTAAACAAATTAAACTGTAATAAAGGGTATATGATTTAAATAGATAGGTGCTTTCAGAAAATAATTACATGTTATTGTGCAACAATGTTTTCAACATTTTCGTGAAAATTTTAGTCTCTCTTTACAATCTTTGGAAATAAACATATTTAGAAGTAATTACATTTTACTTAATGATAAAGCCAGTTTAAATAACTTCTCATTATCAATTTTTGTCTACCATTAATTTAAGATCATTAGTTCTGTTAAAGGTATTTCGAAAAACCCCATAAGTTTCTGTGGCTTTTAGATAGGCGAAAAATAGAGTAATAAATCTTGTTCGTCCAAACTCGAATTAGCTAAAGGATAGCGAAACATGGCAAGCTTTAAGTCTGACACGTTAAATCTGAATAAGGTGGAAATTTTAAGTAAAATTTGTGTTTTACTTAATGCATAAGTGTAATTATTGGTATCTACGTTTTTTTCGGTTGTTAGCTAACATATTTTCCTTCGAGGCTTAATCCACGTATACATTGTTATATTTCAAGAAAAATTGTTCTAATTTTATTCAGGATCATCATCTTTAAATACCCTGTATAAACACATTTTTATTTTATTTTACAGTTTCAGAATGGGGCTACTACTCCTTGTTTTAATTTTAAGTATAGCTACAGCTATAACAGCTTATAGATTACCTCAAACGATGGTTCCACTATCATACAACATTCACCTAAACCTGACAGAAGCAACTTTTACTAATGAATCTGGTGAGTACTCAGGATTCGAAACCGTCACTATACAAGCAAGAGAACTAACTAATGAAATCCAGATTCACGGAGCTCATGATTTTATTAACATAACAATGGCGCATATTAATAATGTAAACATTTATAATATAACAGTTGATAACGAAACTGATATTATAACTTTGGACATTGGGTCTAACTTGACAGCTATGGCTAATTATACGTTGTACATTGAATTTATAAGTAGGTAAGTATCAGGGACAATCCAGAATATATTACTCTAAGGCCAGGGTAGGTAAATATCTGATTAAACTAGTAATAAATTAAAATCAACAAATAATTATTACATTTTTACACATATGGCAATGATCAAAATAAAAATTGTGAAAATTTATCCAAATGGCATTACAAAGCTTTTAATCAATTCTTTCCTTTGTTCAGCTACAACAAATCTGTGGTGATAAGTAACTTTTCTGTTTTTACTGTTGGGTAAAAATTGACAAAAAGTAGAAAAATTACATCAATCCACGTTTACGATAGGATTATTGAGGATTAAAATGATGACTTTCCACAGCAGCAAAAAGTAGGCCGAAATCATTGGCTCCACTTTCCTACAAACACCATGATTGGTTGCGTCTGAGTTTCAATCATTTCTTGAATCATGCAATGGATTTATGACCCTATCAAAACTGTTTTGACCAATATTTTACTTCCAAAAATGATGGAGCCGCATCATTCGTGCATATATTTAGAACAATCATGTTCCATTTCCGCAAAACTCATTTCCTGTTGTAAAATACTTCATAAAATGCAAAATAACTAACACCTTGGATAGGTAGGTATTTTTTTAGGATTTCTCGGAAATGAGGAACAAGATTACTACTAAAATGTCTTAGACTGGTTAACTACTTTGTGGTGGGGCAGAAATTTCTCTAGGAAAACCAGAACCTGCCGGTGAATAACTTTAATCGAATCGGTACTTCCTTAGGGTTCAGATCTATGAGTTATGGGAGTGAATTTAAAAATAAGAATAATAGCGGAAAAATAGACTATCCAAATCCAAGTGAACTGCCGGAACCTCTAGGCTAGAAAGAAAGGTAACCAGAAAATAAAATGAATAATAATTGTTGATGAAACTATGATCACGAGAACAGAAAACATGAAAAAAATGATTTGATCATTTCTTAGAAATAAAAGATCACAGATGATCCAAAATAATATTTTAGTGAATGCGATTAGGTACAAGAAAGTCAGGAAGGCCAAGAAGACCGTGGAACAAATACAACAAAAGCTAAAAAAACTACATGGTGCTGGTTTTAAAATCCAACTACCCTCTTGAAATATTTTTGCAAAGCAGAGAGGATTGCAAGGATGAGTAAATTTATCTCCACAGGAAGCTGGAATGTACGGTAGGAGTACGGGAGTCAGAGTTTTACTCTCGCTCTGGCAACATGCAATGGTCTTTCAAGTTCTCTGTGAGAAGGATACAAACAGGGATAAGACAATAAGCATATGCTCAGAAAATAGGGCTATATTATTGGTACTGACGTCTGATGACGCAGCTTTATGACTGGCGTCGGAGTGCAAGGATGTACTGGATACTCTTATAAAGAATGGCTACACAATCAGACTCAAAGAGGAAGCAGATATTTTGGTGAAATGGGGTTCGTGGCTGAGCTATACTCCAATCAATTCTACTTCCTCCAGTTACAGTTAATAAGAGGAAATTAATACTGTTAAAGGCTTCTGGAATAAGATGTGCCAAAGTTATATAATAATGCACTACTAACTAGGGAGCTTTACTTTTTGTAGAAGAAAGAATTGCGAATCGTAGTGGGACTGTAGAAAGGACATTGTTAGCTGCCAGGCCTTCTTCATAAGATCGATATCATTGATGACCCGGTGTGCAGATGATGTCTAGAGGATGACGAAACTGTTGACTATATCCTTAGAGTGTGCCCAGCGTTTAACAGATTGTGGCAGCGACATTAGACAGATGCAATATTATCATCTGAATCCGTTAGGTAAGTTCAGTTAACGAGGCAGGCTGCTTGCATTCGCAAAGGCGCCTGGTCTCGAATGACTTCTAGTTATTGTGGGATATAAAAGGCTTAATGTGGCCTAGATATGGAAGATAAAGTATTAATTAACAGTTTTTGTTCATTCGTTTATTCATTTGATACAGTAGCTACGCATGGTGTCCGGGAGTATAAGATATTTGATGGAGATTTATGAAGAAGGACAATGAGAAGTCAGTGTTTTTAGCTTTTTTTAAACATAAACTCTGAAATATACACATTTTCTCCCAAAAAAAATAGAACTCTTGAATTGAAATAGCCTGTCTTTTCTGAGTTGCTACAATCATGTGAAATATCGTGACGCTACCCATATTAATAATAAAGTTACGATAGACTATAATAAAATCAGTTGACCAACGAATTTGAGTCAAATTTTGTATTTTGAACAAAATTAATTTTGCGAAAACATTAAAAAAGATAAATAAGGTCTACCCGGAGGAATATATGTTACGTACAATAAATATTTTATGGCATAAGATGTTCAATGAGGGCCGTGAATATTTCGATGATTATATTCATTCTAAACTGGCCTCAACATCAATCGGCGATAGTCACATCCCCCAAAGTTTTGTCAGTCGCTTCTGAGATGATCATCATCACAGCCAGTAATCTAAACTTCATGAAACGCATTATGGTCGAAGCTGTGACGTAAACATACGAGTCTGACATGTCCATACTCCACCAAAGACCAATAAGAGCATTCCAAAGCAAGTAAAAAATAAAATCCATGCTCATTGTCTTCTCATTTGTTAAATTAAGTAGTAAAGCGGTAAACAAGAAATAATATTTAGCATGGTTTGCGTCATATTATACACAAAAAATAATCCAAAGTGTAGCACGATCACAATACGACTCTGGTACCCCGATAATGCACCACTCTTCCTTTCGTTCTTTTTTGTCAGTTCTTGGTCGACAACTCAACTAATATTATTCTACAAGAACAGTATTTGCCTGATATGGTATCGTGTGATTTCTCTTTGTTTCCGAAGCTCAAGTTGCTACTGCAGGGACATCATTTCCAGACCACTTAAGACATAAAACGAAATTCGCCGCGTGAACTTAAGGCTACACTACAAAGCTCATAGCCAAGGTATTCGAAGGGATTTTTTTAAATGACTTCGAAAAGGAGGCTGTAGATTCGACCTCTATGTATGTTTTTATATGTATGTTCTAGAAGTTGCTGCAGTAGTTTGGCCAAAATTGATTTAGACAAAAAATTAATTTTGTCCCATTTTCTTCAGAATTGGTATGGGGGAGATTTTGGCTCGCACAAAACAAATCTAAAATTATTTAAAAAAAATTTTATATGGTGAATCGAATATGGCGGATTAAAAATTTAATATTTCTTGATTTTGTGCAAATTTGGTACCGGGGGGTTTCTGAGAGTGTAAATAATGAATTTAATATTGTTTCAATAAAATTCATTATGTTAGATGGAATAGGGCTGTCTAAAAACTTTATGTTTCCGAATTATGTCCAAAATTGGTATTGGAGGAGGGGGGTTCGAAGGCGTAGATTAAGATTAGTTAAATTTTTTTTTAATTTAATATTGCGGAATTAATATGGGTTGAAAATTTTACGTTAATTGAATTGGTACTAGGTGGTTTTCGGAATGGTAGGTTTCTAATGTTTAGTTAAGTTTTTATAATTTAATATGACAGATAAAATATGGGGGACCTAAAATTTTCTGATTTCGTAAAAAATGAAGCGTTAAATAATTACTAAATGAAATAAGTAACTACTGACAAAAGATAGGTGCAAGCTACGTGAAGAAAGTAATTACAAAGAAAGTATTTCTCAATCTTTTTTTTTTAATCATATTTTGCACCAGCTTCAAAAATTTCTATGTGATATAAAATTTTATATTGTTATTTTCCGCTTTTTAGCGCATTTTTTAGAAGTTGGTTCAATTTTTACATACCAATTGTATTTAAAGTGCCATTTATATCCGGTCATAAGATATATACCATTGTAAATTATTTGTTTCGCAAATAGTTAAAAATATACAGCGACAGTATTGATTTAGACCGAATTTATCAAAGTTTACTAATTATCAAGTATTATATCTTGTGGAATAATTTATATATACCACCCTACTTTAAAATAATCAGAAATGAAGAAAAATATTTTTTTTGTCAAAGAAACAGTTGCATTACTTCTAAATGTAATGCGTGTCATAAGTCTGTATAAAACAAGAAGTGTATAGAAATTAAATTTGGACATTTCGAGAAGCTGTCATCTTTTGTACATGCTAGGTAAAGTAGAAAATAAATTATTGTAACTAAGTCATTTTATAGAGTAAGTACAGAGGATATGTATGGTTTCTACAAGAGTAGTTATACTTTCAATGGGACAACAAAATATTTACTAATAACTCAGTTCCAACCAGTCTACGCCAGAAGAGCTTTCCCATGTTTTGATGAACCGGCTTTTAAGGCGACTTTCGAAATTTATATTACTAATCCCGTAGGAATGAAAGCTCTCTGTAATATGCCTGGTCAATTTCATAATACTTCGGATATTGCAGGCGATCACCCGTAAGTACTGTACATGTAAAATAAACAGATTTTCCTGCTTTGTAGTACCATTGTTCAGGGTGATTCAACGATTGGATGAAGTAAGTTTATTATGCCTCTTAGGTAAATTTACACATTTTAAAAATATTTGGTACTAAGATGTTTGCGAAAAAACGAGAACAGCATAAAGTAGCATTGTTTTTATTGGACACCCTGTATACGAACCATTTTTTTCTTTTAACCTATACTTTTACATAATGGTTTCATATGCCTTAATTATATAGGTTTTGAAACAATTATGTTTAAGAAAAAATTACATTTTCAAATATCCATTCAATCGTAAACAGGGGTGGATCCAGCCTCTCTCTTTGGAGGGGGGGAGGAGATATCACAAAAGTACAGTAAGGCAAGCGAAAGCAAATTGTCGACGGGGGGGGGGACACCGGAAATATTCCTATTTCTAGTGTAAAAGGCAGGGTCAGGTCTATTTTTCTGAATTTGAAGCTCTTGAAGAGGGGGAATGCCAGCAGCATACACTTTCCTAGTATAAGAGGCAGAATCAAGTCTATTTTCTCGAACTCAAAGCTTTTGGGGGCGGCTATCGCAAGAAAAACAAGTTGTCAAAGGGAGGGAGTGCCAGCAGCATACACATATTAATATAAAAGGTAGAATCGGCTTAATTTTCCTGAACTCAAAGCTCTTGGGAGGGAGGAGGGCGGTCGCAAGCATACACATTCCTGTACTCTATTCAAGAACTAGAGAGAGTAATAAAACTGTTACCGAATCCTCCAATATACCTGCTCCAGTGCAGCAGGAAACTGAGGACTGCCGTCAATCTAATTATATTTAAATATTATAAGCTTTTATAGATTTATTGCAACAATAAAATTTCTGATACTTCAATTTAATTTCTGTCAGTGAGCAAAGTACATTTTAAAGTGTGTCCTTAGTGATTTATCTTGTTTGCGCTTGTTTTTATATATTATTTGAGATTAGTGAGATACCCAAAATATTTATCCTTCCCCTTTTATATTTATTCCAAAATCGTTAAACTAAGGCATTTTGTCCTTAACGAAAAACTTATTACGATGAATGTTTATGATGCTTTAAGATATCAATATCTCGATTATAATGTTAAAAGCTCTTTTGAGATGTGTTCCAACATGACAAGAGTTAGAAAGTCTCCTATATACCGAATACTGAATGAGAAAAAAACCCCTGGAATTGTTTATACTCCCAAGCCACCTTCGATCACAGGCAGACGAAAAATCTCGTTGGAAGAAGAGATAAAAACTGCAATAAAAGAAGTTGTACATATTATGAGAAGCAGATCCCAACCGTCGACAAAATTCTAACTAAAATCAATGAAGATCGTGATTTATCTGAAATTATAAGAACTGAGCTCTGAAAATTGCTCAGAGAACTTGATTTTTGCTGGGAAAAACCAGATAGGAAATCTGTTCTTATAGATCGTCCGGAAACTATCCGTTGAAGAAGGAAAGATCTCTCTCAAGTAAAAGGTAGAGTTGCTAAAAATAACACAACTTACAAAATTAGTTATTTAACTGAACTTTTGAAAGATTTTTTTGAATAAAGTTATAGCGGAAAATTGGGAAAAATCCATATAATAAAAGAATAAAACAAAATGTGGAAACTTGATCTCATGATCGGTGAGATAGAGGAACCAATTAAAATTAATTTGAGCAAAGGTAGCTTCACTGACTTTGATTACGATTTAGATAGGTAATGTTTACCAGTGTAAATACAATTTATTATTTAAATTTTTGTTTTTGTTGTATTTTATTGTTTAATGTTGTTTATATATATTTTATATATATTTTTATCCTTGTGTGTCCCATTTTATATATGTTTAATTCCCATTAGTCCTAATTTTTTTTATTATTTTATTATTGTATTTGTGTCTTTTTCTTAAGCGTGTAGAATTACCATGTTTATTTTATTTTTTTTTTGGGGCTATTGGATTCCCATATAATAAAGTAAATTAAATTAAGATGTCAGTGCAAACTAAAAATAAGCAGGTCTAATTTTAACTGTAACATATAGAAACTAATTACATTTGAATCCCTTTTTAGTGTTTAATTGTAATTCTGCAGATGGTTTAAGAAATAAATAAACTGAAACGTCAAATGTCCTAAAGATATTTTTAATTAATAATAAAATGACCGATAGCCCCAAAAAATTTTTTAATATTATATGGACGAATTTATTTTTTATATATGTTTAACTTTTTGTATTTTTGACAATGGATATTTTGTAAGTATTTAAATTAGAACTTAGAATTTTTTGAAATAATAAGGCTACCTTTTAGTCTGAATGTGCCTAAAACGGTTTCTATGCCAAAATTAAAAATAATAAAAATCCAGTTGTGGTTTACGTTAAATATGGCAAAATTGTCTATATTTTGAAGTGTATGTGAATTATTAAGAAATTTAAGAAATAAAATAATCTTATAAAAACATTTTATTTTAAGTTTATTACCGAAATTATATTCTATGCCATAAATACTTAGTGATAAAATAAACCTCCTTCCGACGCCTATGATTAAAATCCTTTTTAACACTTCACACTTCCAAATATCTATTGTTATCCAACCCAAATAGTCCATTATTATTAGACTGGTATTTATGATTATAAAATTTCTAACTCATTCCTATGAATAATATACGTGTCTAACAGATTTTGCCAAAGACACCGGACTAAAGAACACGGGTAGTTTGCAAAAAAAGGGTAAAAAATGATTTATTACTCTCTCTAGTTCTTGAATAAACTATCGTATAAGAGGCAAAATCGGGTATATTTTCTTGAACTCCAGGGTCTTGGGGGGGGGGGGGGCGGTCGCTCGGTATTTTTAATTTATTTTATAGACTTTTAAAAACCCGACATTTTCTGTTCAATATGCCTTATACCTGTTCCTAATAATTTTTGAGATATTTCGATATCTTTACTTTTCTTAACAATCCATCAGAAATCACCCAGACCATAATGTTCAACATTTTTATATCACTAATTTTTTACCACTTATTCCTCAATATTGGGCGAGTTCAAAACTATGGTTAAAATTTTTTTTGATTCTGTAAATTTCAAAGATATCAAGACAAAAAAAAGTAAAGTTATAAGACTGATATGCTCTATATTTCTTGTTTTTACATAATATTACCTAAGTAGTGAGGAAAGTGAAGAAAAATTCGCAACTATAAAATGAAAATTAATTAAAACAGGACTTTTAGTGCTCGAAAATTATTAAAAGGACTAAAGACTTAATTTTTTTCTTGTATATATTTATTATAGGACTACTTGCTATAGAAGTTTTATTCTTGAGAACTATGTCTTTTTTTGAATAACTTTTCAAAAATTTCCCAAAATTGTATTTTGATAATATTTAAGTTGAATCTTTTAAAAGAAACCAACTGAAAAATTATGAAATTAATATAAATTATACCTCTTTAAGATATAAACAGAGTCAAACTGTATCAAGGTTGGATAAAAATTACCTTATATGCATACAAAATTTTTAACGGTTATTAATCGTAAAAATCCATTTTCCTAATTTTTAACAATAACAAAATGTTTTTGTCACTTAATAAATTTAATTCAGACAACAGAAATGTACAAAACATGTGTCGTAGATTAACAAAAAACAATAAAGCATTAGAAAGAAAATAAAGTATAAAATAATATAAAATAATTATTTTTTAAATCTTAATAAATTATAAATTAAACTTTTTGACTAGACGTTAGTTGGGAGTTTCCATATTAGTTGAAGTTGTCAATCAATTCCTAAAACTTTCATGTCAATACTTGTTCTTTGCCTTCTGACACAAGATGCCTGCAAGTTAAGATTTCAACAAACCATTAAACTACTTTAAGTTGAAAATGAGCTCACTAACTCTTATTCTTTTTGGGAGTGGACAAGTAGAAGAGTGTTATGTTAGTATCTGCCTGAAATGTTATATAACATTTTAGTATTTTCATGTAATAGGTGAATTGTACATTATATATATATATATATATATATATATATATATATTTATATATATATATATATATATATATATATATATATATATATATATATATATATATATATATATATATATATATGTAGAACTTTCCAAACTTCGATCAGTAAGCATTGAAAATGCCAAGTGCGACCTTGGCGAAACGTCTGCAAGATCCTTCAACAGGAAACAATGACGAACGGATGAACTTCCGGATAAACAATAAAGCACACATATATATATATATATATATATATATATATATATATATATATATATATATATATATATATATATATATATGTTTATATGGATTTCACGGATTCCTCCGTGTGAGATGCATTAGCAGTGGTTATATCCACATTATGCTGTTGTAGTGCTGAAATCACATTCAGCAAACGTACAACTATATGCAACTCCGTATGTAAGTGAAGTAAATGCGAAACAGTAAATGCAAACTTCTCTCCATCATATCCCTTCTGTGTTAGAGGTTGCACAGTTAAAATAAATTGTAATAAAACACAATTCATCCTATTCCACCACCATCGAGATGGTGGCCTACCTGTACCACCATACCGAGAAGAAAGTCAAAGCTTACACTCCCCGCCACAGTGAAACGGCAGAGATACATGTTTCGTCTCTCACTAGATTCATCAGGGTACCGACATGCACCTGGCTGTATATATATATATATATATATATATATATATATATATATATATATATATATATATATATATATATATAATATATATATATTGTAACGAACTATATAGCGTTATATAGCATTAGTTTATATGTTCAAGAAAATCCACATATTCGTAGTCATCATTTACTTGCATTGTATTAAACATCACAATCCACCGTTAAGCGTTCTACCGAAAAATATAAATATAGTCTACATGACATGGAATTACATCAAGAATTTTATGATGGGGATTTTGAGAAGCGTGTGTACTTTTACCAAACGATAAACATGCAGAATGAATTAAACTAAAATTTCTTATGCATTGTAATGACTCGCGAAGAAGCTATTTTCAGATGTAATGGATCCGCATTCCGACACAACATGCACTATTATTAGGGTTATAGAAAACCCCAACTATTAAATGGCTGTATTTACCTAAGCTTTTTGCAAGATGAACTACTCCTATTGCTTGAAGGCCTAGATAAAAATGAGTGCAATAGTGTATTGTGGAGTTATATGAAAGATGGGGTATTTTGGAATCTACCAACAGCCATATCACAAACGGGATTAGGAACACCCTTTTTTATTCCTTCTTCGTCTTCGGATGCATATCCATTAATAGATGCTTGCAATCACATGCTCCCTCGCTTCTCTATCTCGGGCGGTGTGGATCAGTGTTTGTACATCACGTAACCCTGTCCATTATCTTATGTTCCGAAGCCAAGGCATTTTCTTTCTCCCCATTCCCCTTCTGCCCTCAATTTTGCCCTCAATCATCAACTCTAAGAGCCCATATTTTTCGTTTCGCATGATATGTCCCAGATAGGCTATTTTTCTTTTCTTGACTACTTCGAATAGTTCACGCTCTCTTCCTACACGCCCCAGAACTTCCTCATTTGTCTTCCTCTCTGTCCATGAGATTTTAAGAATTCTGCGATACAACCACATCTCGAAGGCTTCCAGTTTATTGATATTATTCGTTTTTAGGGTCCAACCCTCCACGCCATAAAGAAGCACTGACCATACGTAGCATTTCATAAACCTTACCCTCAATATTGAATTCTGAGCAGGTAAGCACATTTTTAAGCTTCAGGAGGTCCGATGTCCAATCTTCACAAAGCCATGTTCCCAGGTATTTGAACTGGTCCACTCTTTCAATGGGCGCTGCATCAAATGTTATTCTGGAGTTTGTTAATGCATCCAAGTTTCTGGAGATGATCATAAACTTTGTTTTCCTAGTATTGATGTTCAGACCCATAGATGCACTGTGTTGTCCAACCTAATTTACTATTTGTTGAAGATTATCTATATTTTCGGCTATCAGGACCGTGTCATCAGCATAACGAATGTTGTTGATCCATACACTATTCACTCTAATGCCCTTTTTTACATCTTCTAATGCCTCTTGGAAAATGGTCTCCGAATATAGATTAAATAGGAGCGGAGATAGTACACACCCCTCTCAATTTGTACAGTATTGGACATACCATTTTCAATTTTTACCTGTGCACTCTGGACAAATTTTGGATGCCTCGGATGTCCTTTTGATCTATGTCTAGACTCTCGAGGATTTGTATTAACTTTTGATGTTGAACACGGTCGAAAGCCTTCTCATAATCTATGAAACATAGGCACACATATTTTCTTTGGTCATAGCAATTTTGTACCTGTACCTGTGTTGCGACTATCGCCTCCCTTGTACCTAATCCTTGTCTAAATCTGGGAGTCGCTCACGTGTCTTTCACATTTCTTGTAAAGGGTTTTCCAATAAGAGGTGTCATTTTGAAAAGCCCGCTATTTCGGTAGATGTCACTTTTGAAGCTGTAAGTTTTTGACGTTTGACAAGTAGAAACTACGCCATAAATAAAGATGGAACGATACACGCTTCAACAACGCATTGAAATTATTAAAATTCACTATAAAAATGGTGAAAATTTGGCAGAGACGGTTCGTAAAACTCGAACATTTTTGGGTCGTCATGAAGCACCTTGTCGGAGCGCAATAAAGAAATTGGTGAAAAAATTCGAGCTGTTGGGACAAGTTAGTTATGTGAAGAAGAAAACCCGTGCACGTCGCTCAAGAACAGCCGAGAATATTACTGCTGTAGCCGAAAGTGTTGAAGAAAACCCAGGTTTGTCCATTCCTCGTCGTTCTTTGGAATTAGGGATTCCACAAACGTCATTACACCGTATTTTGCATAAAGATTTGGGTCTTAAGGCTTATAAAGTTCAGTTAACGCAAGAACTCAAGCCGGCCGATCATCAACAACGTCGTGCCTTTGCTGATTGGGTTCTTGAAATGCATGAAAATGATCCGGAATTCCATCGAAAAATCATCTTCAGTGATGAGGCCCATTTCCACCTCGGTGGTTTCGTCAACAAACAAAATTGTCGCATCTGGGACTCGGAAAACCCAAGAGTTATTGTTGAAAAGCCTCTCTATCCTGAACGTGTGACTGTTTGGTGCAGTTTATGGTCCGACGGGGTCATTGGACCTTACTTTTTCGAAAATGAGGCTGGAGCAACAGTTACGGTGAATGGATTGCGCTATCGAGAGATGATTAATGATTTTTTATGGCCGGAATTGGATGGTATTTATCTGGACCACGTTTACTTTCAACAAGACGGCGCTACGTGCCACACAAGCAACGAAACCATTGATCTTTTACGGAAAAAGTTTCCGGGCCGTGTTATCTCTCGAAGAGGTGATCACAATTGGCCACCGAGATCTTGTGATGTGACACCTTGCGATTTCTTCCTTTGGGGCCACGTGAAAGACAAGGTCTACGCCAACAGCCCAGCGTCGATTCAAGACCTCAAAGATGGAATTCGTGAGGCTATCGAGGACATAGGGCAGCCACTTTGCGATTTGGTTATGGAAAATTTCATGAAAAGGATATGGTCCTGTAGGCATGGTCGTGGTGGTCATTTGGCTGATGTTATTTTCCATCATTAACGGCATACCTTCCTCTTTATAATGTAATAAATATCCGATCATTTATCTTAAAAAATGGCATTTTTCTTTGAATATCAAAATAACACCTCTTATTGGAAAACCCTTTATATTCTTTGGTGTATTATTTTTAAGAAAAGCTTTAATGTATGACACATTAGACTGATAAGTCTGTGATCTTTGCATCTTTTTGCATTGGGTTTCTTTGGTAACGGGATAAAAGTAGAACATAGCCATTGTCTTTTTTATTTGTGGGGTAAAAAAATCTTCCAAAAGACGCTAGTAATCAGGCGACCAGTTGGTTGGATTCCGTACTGCTAGGAAGTCACCTACCGACTAAAACGACTAAAGAACTTTTCGTCTATGGCTTATTAGTATCCTGTGCTGGAATTGCTGACGCATTTCTTCGGCATATGATTCAAGTATAGAGAAACATGTCGAGATTCCCTCGTCTCCCCTCTCCTTTAGACCAATATGAAAATATTAATAATAAACTTTCAAAATAACACGTAAAATGGAACAAATGTTTCTTGTACAGGCTGTTTCACTTAAAAAATACAACTTTTTGCTGTCTTCATGTCACCGTGTCCCAAATATTTTGAAAATGTGTGTATAATTTACTCATGTAATATAGTAAATATTTTATGACCCTTTTTTTAGGAATTTAATCACTACCTATTTTCCTCCCTCCGGAATAATGCCTACTTATTTGGTAACTTTTATAGTATCAGAATTTACATGTACATCCGGAGAAAATATTGAAACAGATTCTGTTCCCTACAGGATTTGTTCCAGGGATGAAACTAACCTTACTAGAGCGTTTGCTGTTGATATCGGACCTTCGTTGTTGAGAAGCTTGAATAATTTTACGAATTATACGTATGTAAAAAAGATAGTAGAAAAAATTATTTTTGATAAATGAGCAGATATATATCTGAAGAAGAATAGAGATATAGAGAATTCCTTAATTGGATCGCTATAATTTTCAACAACTCAAAGCAGTTGGAAGTTGTACTATATTAACTTTTGTTGTAGATATGGATCTATGGGTTTTCCTAAAATGGATCAGGTCGCTATTCCAGATTTTGCTGCTGGAGCTATGGAGAATTGGGGGCTAGTAACTTACCAGTAAAAAATTGTACTACTATTCTTGTATTTGATAAAAAATATTTAAGAAAAGAAAATATTGCTTCTCTGGAAATCCATTTCATATTAACTAGTACAGATTTGTATTTTGTAGAGAACAATATTTACTCTGGGATTCTATAGAGTCCACTAATATGGGTCAACAAATGATTGCAACCACTATTTCTCATGAATTCGGACATATGTGGTGGGGAAACTTAGTTACAATGCAGTGGTGGTCTGAAACGTTCCTTAATGAAGGTTTTGCTACCTATTTCCAGTATTTTACGACACATGATGTAAGTTAATAGTAAAAAATATATAGGAGAAAATTTATTTAGCAATATTTTATTTATTAGGTATTACCTGAATGGGAATTAGATAAACAATTCGTGGTTCGGGTGCTTCAGATTGTACTAGAAATAGATTCCTTCGAATCATCACAACCCCTACAATATGCTGTCAATAGTGACGCTCAGGCTATGTCACAGTTCAGTACGGTTTCTTACTACAAAGGTAAACAGTTATAAATGAAAGTAGGAGTTGAAAACATTAAAAATAAACGTTTTTTTTTCTAAATATTTTCTAGGTGGAAGCATTTTTCGAATGGTGGAACACATAATGGGAACTGAGAATTTCAGAGTAGGTCTTCGTACTTACTTATCTACATAGTAAGTAATATTTGGAGTTTTGGAATAAAATATTTGTTAGGTAACACATTCTTAAATACGATTTTGTTTTAGCGCTTTTCGAAATACCGTACGAGAAGACCTTTGGACCATTTTAAATGCGCAGTTGGAAAATGCTACGGAACGGTTACCTTATGATACCACATTGGGGCAAGTTATGGAAAACTGGGTAGTGACTCCTGGATATCCGTTAATCGATGTGAGGCTGGTCGATTATGCTGTTATTATTTCCCAAGAAGTAAGCATTCTCAATAAAATAATGTAGTATAGGGAAATATTTCAAATATACTGCAGTCTAAAGGCTTATTGTGTTGTCAGTTATATCTGCTCTATATTGACATGTTATACCTAAAGTCCATAATTTCTTTCAGTGACTCATAGCTCGCATATCGAATGCTTCGGATTGTGCTCCGCCAGGGGAATCAATTCTAATGGCTTGTGCATTTCTGAAAATAATAAATGATATTATTTCGTGGGAATATCAAAAATTTTTTTTTTAACTTAAATTTATTTATTCACATTTTTATCAACCTTTACAATTTTTCTCCTGGAGGGGAAACCGTGCATAGGTACCTTGAAGAAGTTTGAAAGGTAGTGTCGCATTCTTACTAACTGAACGCTCTCCAGAATAAAGGTCCTATCGATTTTACTTGGTTTGCCATTAGCCGTGGCTGCTGGCTGTCTACGTTTCCAGACAATTAAGCTTTAACAATTCTTTAGTCTTCACTCAGTGTAGCTGCTCCGGATGTCGGTTGCACCCATTGCTTGGCACTCTCTCTACGTTTCGCACTTTAGGTGCCCTTAAGGTATTTTATATATATTAATTCAAAGATTTTTGCTTACTTGTTTCTCTGAGTGACGTTCAGTGCATTTCCCTTTTGATTTGCACGTTTCGGACCAACTAGGGTGCGTCTACTGTCATCCTTAGAAGATTGACATAGGTAATGTAGGTCACTTAGCTCGTATTGATTCATCGGTAGAATTGATATCTGAACTTGAGGAACTGTTAGCATCAGGGGTGACTAGTAATGGTTCAACCACTGCCTCAACGTGAATATCTAAGTCTTACATTCTTTGTTGTTCTTTTTTAACATAATCTATTCTTTTTCCAATCATTCGCCGTCACGTCAATAATTTCCTCACACAATAATATTTTGATATCTGCTAATTTAAATGTTTTGTTTTTCCTTGCCATTCTACTCTTTATTTGCGTCCATACTAATTGGGTTAAGTTTACAATGGTACGGGGCTAACTTCAATACTCTTAGATTTTTTTCCGATCCATTTCATCAATAGCATATTTGATATATTTTTGTTTATTTACCCTCACTAAATTTAGCAACTGCACTTTAAGCATTGTTTCGTAAAATTCAATGTTTTTTTTAGATGAATTTTTCTTGCCGTCGACTATGATACGGAACACTGTCTATTACAATTACCGAATCGGGTTCCACAAGGTTTAAAATCGAAGAAAACTATGGCTTAAAAACATCGGCGTTTATGTCTTCGTGGTGGTCCCCTATTTTTCGAAACTCAAAAACGTTAAGGTCACCATTTAAAAAACCAGACACATTAACAATGTGAGTTATTATAAGATGATGGCCTATTCCACTAGAATTTAGTAGTTCTTGCGAAAATCCTTCGAACTTTTTATATTCAGATCTTTTCAACCGTGTGCACTTCATTGAGCCATGTTTCATCAATGTAATAAAATTTTTTTCGCTTTTTCCCGAAACTCCCATTTTTTTTCCAATAATTTTCGATGCCATAAAACAATTTCATTATTCTCAGTTAGTAAGCTTTTTCGATTTTGTTTTAAGATATCTAACATTCATTTCTTCTAATGTTCGTTTCAAAACTCTTCATATTACTTTAGGTAAAGATGTGTCTTTATTAAATTCTGTCTTAATTTTTTTAATGTTGGCATTTCATTTTTGAAAAATAAACTGTGGACTTTGCCACGAATGGTGTATTTTGTGTCACCGTCCAGGACTATTTTTTCCCTTTCTTTTATCTGCTTTGCTTTTTTTTGTTCGTTTTCTTTATAACGACCATTTAAAACCCTGAACACCGTGGGCGAAATTTTTTTTGTTAAAGTACCACATATTTCTGCATCATTCAAAGTGGTTACTTCAGGGTTTCGTTCCCAAATACCATGGTAAACATATTTAATTATTATTCGTTCTTTTAATTTTTTAGAGTAATAGGAATATGAACTCATAGAATCTATCTATGAGTCAATAATAAATTAATAAAATATTCAAAAAATGCGAAAACCAGTCGGGAAACTTATTTCAATTCTATTCAAGAAGAACATTCCGTATATGTGTGTTTCTATATCCATTATTTTTGTGATAAGCAATCAAGTACATGTTGGTCGGCATTACCGTGTTATTTTAAATGCTACCAGCTAATTGCTATTTATGCGAAATATGACAACAATGCGTTTTAAGCTTTTAGTCCCTGTCCTGTTAATAGAACGACAAAGTGTTAAATCGTCACCATGAGGTATATATTCCGCTGCTTCATCGCTTTGGTGACAGAAATTATGGGCTCTAAGTATCTATTCATCAACGAATAGCATTTTTAACAATACCAAATACTAGTTTTGGACCAATAAATGTTGAGACTTGTGTCTTGCAAGTTGATCTGCATTTTCATTATATAAGATACTCTTCTGCCTTGATACCCACGCAAAAGTAACCTTATTGTGTTTTGTCAGGGCAATGAGGTTTTGAAGAAAGTCCTAGACATCTTTAGATTTTATCTAAGTATTGATGTAATTAATTACTTGTTTTATTTTAGGGAAGATTTTTACTAAACGAAAGAGATAACTCATCAAGATGGTATGTCCCTATAAGTTACACCACAAACAGCGATCCGAATTTTAATAATACCTCTGCACAAGAATGGCTGCTACCAATTGGATATATAGAAGTTCCTTTTTTGGTCGACAGTGGTTGGATTATTTTAAATAACCATGCCACAGGTAGATATGTTAAGACCAGAGTATAACTAAAATACTGAATAAGCTGTGACCACCAAAATTCATTCATAAAGTCAGTAGTTTTTGTATTATCGCGACCAGAGTTGCGGCAAATAAATTTCATTTAGAATTGCTTTCTTCATTGCGGTAGCAAATAGGGCGTTATACTCCCTCACAACATTATTGAGATCTAAACTGTTAAAAAGACAATCCAAACTAACTCTGTACAGGTCAATTATTCGCCCGGTAGTTACTTATGGGAAATAAATAAATTACTCAGATTTGAACGAAAGGTTCTTAGAATGATATTTGGTCCCGAAAGAGATGAAACAACAGGAAATTGGAGAAGACGCCACAATGCTGAATTGGCGACATTGTATGGCAGTGAAAACATAGTCCGTTGTATAAAAGCCAATAGAATAAGATGGGCAGGCCATGTGGTAAGATCAGGGGACCACAGATTATTGAAAACAGTATTCTTTGAGAGACCAGATGGTAGAAGATCAATAGGCCGTCCCAGGAAAAGATGGAAGGATGCCGTCGAAGCTGATTTGTATAGGATAGAAGTCCAGCAGTGGGAAATGGAAGCACAAGGCTGTAGGAGATGAAGGGCGATAGTGGATGCGGCTAAGACTCACCCAGAGTTGTAAGACCAGGAAAGAAGAAGAATAAACAATTCTCAGTAAAATTTTAGGATATACATAAAAATTGTGTAGGCCTTTTTTCCCTATTTGAAGTGAAAAATGATCAAAAGTTTTTTTTGTTCCGTACGATATGTGTCTCTGTAATCTAATTGAAAAGAATTAGGGACCTCCTCTGCTGTGAAGAGTAGGGATGAAAAATAGTAGGGGAGCCCAAGAGGCTAAATGAGTAGTTACTCGAGCGTTGTCGGGACCTATTGGATTGTGAAGATTAGATGCTAAATAGAAAAGAAGTTTATATGATGTATGCCTCAATACTGGTGGGGGAAGCGAGTATAAATTTTCAAAAATGTAAAAAAATCACTCACAAAGACATACTCAAGCGCCTCAGACATTAACAATGTATACACGCAACCTGTTTCTGGTAACGGAGGGATGTTAATCTGATGGCTTGCTAGATGGGGGTAGCCACACGAAGGGGTGGAAAAAATTAGAAAAAAAAAGTTATTCGAAGGCGTCAGATATTCAGGGAGAATGTTAAGTGAACCCTTAAAGATGTCATATTAGAGAGACTGACGATTTTGACGCAACCAAAACTCATAGCCGATTTTTGAAAATGTAAAAAAAAACTTGACCTTGAAATACTCGAGCGCTTCAGATTTGTATACAGTCGGTTCAGCATGATGTCCTTATCGTGTAGACCTATAATCTGACAATTGTGTGGAGGAATTTTTTAAATCTGACAGTCTAATTTTTTTTTATTAATGAACCGAATAATTTCAATGAACAGCAAATAATATATAATGTCATAAAAAAATATATACATGTACAATTTTATCATGTATTTATGAGAAGAATGTTGAATGAAAAAAAAAATTTCAAAAAGAAGATTACTTCATCATCATCAGTGGAATCGGGAGTTCGAATGAATCATTTTGGTCATTTTCGTCTACATCTTGTGTATCTGTAATAAGAAATGGTTATGATATTTAACAATATTTAATTTATTTCATGATATTATTAGTATTTTAAAAAGAAAACATACTTGAATCTGGAGTATTCCCTAAAATGTCAGGTGTTATGACAATATCTTCATATGCTTCTGGGAGTTGATTTCCAACGAACCAAGCCATCTCCAACTTTCCATCCATATTTTTCCACCTGAAATCTGTTGGTGACATCTCAGTGACGATTCGAAAGTGGGAATTCCTCCATAAGCATGCGATTGCGTTCGTAATAATTGTTGCCGTGGCTCTGATTGGCATGGGGGCAAGTTACAAGCGTCATAATAACACTGAACGTGATAGCCGTCATTTAATGATGTTTTCTCTGAAATTTCAGTGTAGGTGCTACGTGATTTTCTTCGAACCGGCTTGGTTCGGCGATACTCCAAAACCACCATGCATTTTTTTAATGTTTCTGGTGTAAATTTTATTAATTTTTCATGTATTTCGTGACCACAAAATACACAGTTCACTCTTTTATCACTATTATCACTCATTGTAGTAATACATTTAAAACTTACTGTATTTAATTCACTAAACTTAACTTTAAAAATACAATAAACAAACGTTGTACATCTAAGAACACAAACGCGTTGTTCTGATCAGCTGTAATAACATCATGGCGGCAGAAAGTAGTGTGGGGACGGTGCTCCTGCACGTACTACACTTGATTGATGAAATTAGCTTTTTCGGCTTGTGAAAATCCTCAGATTATATTATTTCCGTGATCCTTACATGATTTTCATTTAAATAAAAAAAAATTCAACCGCGCTCGAATATGTCCAGGTGACTTTTTTTTTCCAACTTTGTCACTCGCTCATTTTTTTATGTCACGCTAAAACCATGAGAATATTGAAATGTACACTTTTCTGCATGTAATTAACTTACCTTGTTTTAATCTGACGAGCTCAAGTTACTTTAAGGATCGATTTTTTTTTACTAATCTGATAGGCTGCCCTAGACGCACCCCCCTATATTTAAGGTTTATAACAGGTTGATAGTTCATAACAGGGTACAAACTTTTTTCCTTTATAGTATTCTGCCGAGCTTGCATAAATCCCAAAATCCCCGCTAGGGCTCCCCTATTAAAAATAATTGTCGTTCATCCCATCGAGTGGGGAATCGTTAGATAGATTTTCAAAAATACAAATAAATGTTTTATATTGAATTTTTTATTTGGTAATTTTAATTTCTGATGGTAAATTTTAAAAAATTGAAAAAATTTGATATATGTATTAGCTTTTATTAAGTGTATGTAAGAAAAATTATCGTGGGTAAATTATGTCAACTAATTTATAAGATTAAAAAAAAAACGTTAAAAATTTGATTTCGTCCAATTCGTTACGTTCTTTATGAGAAAAAAATATTAAAATAATTTATTTGTTTTCAGGATATTATAGAGTTAACTACAATAATCTTTGGGATAATATAACAGAAGCTCTACAAGCTACAGAATTCTCTGGAATCCCAGAAGTGAATCGAGCTTCGCTTGTAGACGACGCTTTCCATTTAGCTAGATCCAACAGAATTAATTACACAAGAATGTTTAGTATAATCGCATTCTTGAAGAATGATACGTCATATTATGCTTGGTATCCTGCTTTGTATGGTTTTAATTTCTTATTGAGGAAAGTCGGACAAGATTCAGCATTAGGAAAAGCGATTTCGGTATATATAACATGAATAAACATCTAGTTCTGATATTATTTTGATCTTACATTAGTTTACAAGGCTTTTGTTCATAAAATGAAATATTTTTTATGCTTCCTCAACTGGAGAAAAATTTAAAAAATATATCAACTTTTAAGATATTTAATAAGAAATACATCAAATGTTTCAGGATCCAACACTTTTAAGTTAACCATGAATTTTCAAGACAAGGTGCTCCACTAATAAAAATTGAACATATATTACGGAACCATTGTTTTAATTTTATTTGTTAAAATTGGTAATTGAATTTTGTGGAACTAGGTTTAATACGATTATTACAACAATAAATAAAGAATAAAAGTTTCTCTATTTTTTCGTCGGTATTTAAAAAAAAAAAAATTAAAAATATCTTTTTAGTTATAGAATAAACGGGTTTTTGTATTGATCCTTAACCTTGAAAGTTAATTCTTGGTCTTAGAAATTTAATTTAAACAGAATTATTACCTATTTTTTACTTTAGAGCTTAAGATTAAATATTTCAAAATGATTTCCAAAAATGCTTCCTAGCAAATAGGTTTACTGCCGTTTAAACTAAATTTTCAAAGCCAAATGAGTCAAATAACATAAATAAAATAAACCACGATTGAACAAAAAGCACAAGCATAGTAATAAGGTTCCTGGTAAACTTAACTCATGATTAACTTCCGGTAAATCTTAAACCATGAATTATGAAAGAGTTTTTTGTACATAACCAACGCTTTTATCCTAAACTTTCGGTAACCACATTTTGTAAAAGTGGACCTTGAGTAAGAAAAAAAAATTACAAATGAACAGTTTTAATTCTTTTCTTGTAAATGCTTGTATCTGTGACCCTTACATATCAACAGTATAACCTAAGCCTGTTCTGGTCACAAACTTCTTTTAAATTTTGGTCAAATACTCTCAGATTTTGATGAAATAGCTCGCCATGTTCATCACTCATATTTCCAAAGTTGTTAAGAAAAATCCAGATATAAAATGCGAAAAATTTATTTTCAAAGGATATTCACACTCATCGGTTCTTACACCACAAGATGGAAGGAATTCCAGGCAACTTCAATGTCCATCGAATATTATCTAAAACCATCTTTTTATAGTGAGCTTTTCTGTCCTTGAGTTCTAAAAGCACAAAAAGCAATAATACATTGTGTAGCTGCCTTGTAAATTTAAAAACATACCTATCACCACAGATGTACCAACTGGGACATTCATATTTAACTAATTTAATTAATATGGATTCTGGTTCATGAATTTATTTACAATTTGCTGCATAATCTACTAGGATAGAAGGCTTTTTATTTCCGTTGTGCACAAGAATAGCTTTCAGGTCTGCCTTTGAAAAGTCGATAAAAAGGGGTCAGTCTTCTGGGTTGCATGGTTGTTTTATTTTTTTAAAACAAATCGATTAATATCATAATAGTAATAAAATTTCCTTTTTTTGATAAAAAAATCTGCATAGATCTCACTTCTGGAACGATAAATGCTAACTCTTGTGTTCTATGTTGAAGCCTTGCAGACCGTAATCTAGCTTTAAACTTGGATAACTCTAAATCTCTTGTAATATGGTTGAGTTCTGACTGAACTATCAAATTAGGATTGTTCTCATCGTCGGCAAATTTATCTGAGCTAGACTACTCAGTGTCACTACTTAACTGCAATGGAATACTGTTCGATGTATCTGTGAAATTTGGGTCATTTCTGCCGAGTGGTGTGGAAACTGGAAAATCCTTTCAATAAGGCTGTTAAGATCCCGGGAATCCCAAACAAAAAAAAGTTATCACTGTTGTGTTCCAAAAGAATCTCCGCGATGATAATATACTTTTACATACATTTAAACTAATCCGAAAAGCATTTCTACCACTGTGAAGATGTTAATGCCAAAATATGGTTAATGGATACTTCAATCTCGTTTCAGGCCTAAAAAATCGTTGATCACGCAGTTTGTTTTTCATGTATGGGTGCCAAGTAAGAGCTGTGCCCATTAATTCTACGTTTTGAGTACTCAAAAAGTCACTTGTTTGAGTCTATATGTGGCAGCTTGAATTGTCATAGTCGAGAATGATCCGTCACCTTCGGTTTGTTTTCTACTATTTATCGAAAACTTTCTCCGAAAAAATGAGTCTATACCGTGCAGAATTGACCGTTCTATGATTGTCCATAAGTACTGTTGCGACATGGTCAATATTTTCGTGCTTGTGCGCATTAATCTAAGACTTGTCACCTGATGTTTGTTTGAAGGTCATAGACAATGATGTTTCTTGTGAAGTAGTAGATATCTGTTGGACTTTCATTGTCTTTATTTTTGTTGAATATCAGGACGTTTCGGCTAGTAGTTATCTCTAGCCGTTTTCAAGTGAAACTAAATAAATCCCTTAGCTACATGACTATTTATACTAAAAGTAAATGCAGTAGAGTATGACTGAGATGGATGCAGTCATGTCTGCTATGGCAAAATATTTTTTTTTATGCTGCATTTAGTTTTAGTTTACAATTACTAAGAAGTGGTTTCCGCACTTCTCTTATATCTAAAGATGGTTTACTAAAACAACTCGGGTGTCCATGAGTCCAGGTATGGTTGGCGGCAACCAAATTTTTCTGTTTCTCCTCGAGATGTGCATTTTTGGTGTTCTTTGATCCTTACGTCAAGAGGTCTCTTTGTTTCGCCAATGTAGAAATTGCCACATTCACATGGTATCTGATATATACAGTTCTTCATGTCTCTTCGAGTTGTTGGTTTGACCCTAGTGAGCCGACTTCTCAGAGAGTTATTTGAATTGAAAACAATGTTTATTTTATATCTTTTTCCTATCCTTCTAACTTTTTCTGAAATGTCTTTAACATAGGGGATGTTCAATACTGGTTTTCGTTTTTCATTCGTTGTCGATATTGTCCTATTTCTGCGTTGTTCAAGAAATTTGTCGACTAGATATATTGGGTATCCGTTGGCTGTCAGATCATTTTTAATGTAATCTATCTCTTTCATCAAGTTCTCGTTGGAGTTGCAGAGAGTTAAGGCTCTATCTATGAGATTTCTTATAATGGTTGTTGGAGTGATGAGATGAACAATTAAGGTATTGTCTTGTGTGCGTGGCTTTTCTGTAAACCGAAGTTCGAATTTGTCTGCCATTTCTTTCAACCAAGACATCAGAGAATGGTAATTTATTTTCCACTTCTTTCTCCATGGCGAGTTTAATAGTTGGGCTGATATTGTTGAGATGAAAAAGAAAGTTTCGAAGTTCTTCGTCTTTTCCACTCCAAATAATAAAAGTATCGTCTACGTATTTGAGCAATAACTTTGGTTTCTTAGATGTGGATTCAATTGCAAACATCTCGAACCAATCCATGAAAATATTTGCGACCACCGGTGACAGTGAAGATCCCATCGGTAGTCCATTATCCTGGATGTAGAATTTTTCCTTTTCTTGAAAATAGGAATTAGTCAAACAACTTTCCAACAAGTCCATAATGGCGTGCGGTGGTAAAGATGTTCTTTCTGCATAAAAAAAATGATTTTGCCATAGCAGACATGACTGCACCCATCTCAGTCATACTCTACTGCATTTACTTTTAGTATAAATAGTCATGTAGCTAAATGATTTATTTAGTTTCACTTGAAAACGGCTAGAGATAACTACTAGCCGAAACGTCCTGATATTCAACAAAAATAAAGACAATGGAAGTCCAACAGATATCTACTACTTGTCACCTGATCTTATAAATGTTTTTTGAAGCAATGACATCGAATTTTTTGAGCATTTTCGATCGCTTCTTAATGACCAAAAATATCATACAATATATTATATACGCTGAAGTTACTCAAGCACAGGGATGTCTTAATCTCACGGTATGTCACTACTTCGATTTTAGACGACCTTTAGGGGATAGTCCGTGAGCGAACAATGACCTCAATTACCAACAACAAAAAATACTTTATTTACTACCCTAAGTAGCTTATATAGAAAAAATATATTTAGTACGAAAATAAGTATTTTTTATGTAAACTAGTGTTATGTTAGAGTTGATATTGTTGTTAATGCTGTATACTGTTTTTTAGAGCCATCAGCTTGACCTTCTTGGCAACATTTACGCAACAGTCCCATGGACTAATCTTAATGATACCAACCATGTTTATACGCTGAAACAAGTGGATGTGTTATCGGTAGCATGTAGTTTGGGCTCACAAAATTGTATGTCTCATTCCTTTGAAAGATTCGAAGAGTTCAGAATATCGGGAATAAGGTAAAAAACAGCAGAAGCGTGATAAATTTAAATTTAAAAAAACTGATTTTTAACTGAGGAGTTTTCAATATTTTAGGCCCGAGAAAAATTTAAGAAATGTAATATATTGTAATGCATTGAGATATAGTCAAAGTAGGGTTGACTGGTTGTATCTGTGGGATTCTTACAGGACTACTGAGATTGAAAGCGAAAAAGTTAGAATTTTGTCGGCATTGGGATGTATTGAAAATGAGAGCATTTTAAATGAGTAAGTGTACACAATGACATTTCTTTTAGAGCGACATTTTCTTTCAGACCTCTAACAAAATTTATTTTTTAAATAGATTTAGATATGGTATTCGCATAATATGTGATCTTTTCTTGTCTACTTATGGTTTTTTTTATAAATATTTGCGAGAAATAATTTCGTTCTAGAGCTGTTTAAATATGTTTTATTTCTTATTGTTTTGTTCCCGTTCTGTCAGGCGCTAAGCCGATTTTTGTGAAGGATGGTGATGTGATTCTTCATTGATATATCGATCACTGTGTGGGTTTCCGATATACGCTTAAACCCAGGATATCGTTGAGTTTTCTAGTAAGTAGCACGTCTTAAAAGGAAAGTTTTTTTTATCTTGCTCGATTTCTAGCGTGAATTGGATTCTATGGTTTAGGTATACGAGGAATTCGTCTAGGTATTTTTTCCATGTGTCCATATTATAAAAATGTTATCCACGCGACGTTTACAGAATTTCGGCTTCAAATACGACTTATACAGTGGCTTTTGCTCTAAATATATCATAAAAAGATTGGCTATAACTGGCGAGAGTGAGGACGCAAAAGTGCGTCATCTGCTTGTTTGTATACCGGGTGTCAACGAATCTATTAGACAAGTCATAATTTCTAGAGTATTATGTGTATCAAAATGACAATTAGTAAAGGTAAAAGGTATGTGAAGGGGAGAGTTTTCGCATATTTTCCACTTTCCGACCACTTTCGGTTTCACCGGAAATGCTCCCGGTTTTGAATTTTTAAATGGTATATTTTAACATTTTTGGATTTCTGAAACAATTCTAGATCAGAATGTGATATTTTAAAAACTTTTTACGTCTACTTCATTTTTTTAGAGCCACTTTTAAAATTTCATCTAGGTGACCATGATCGGACGCAAACTAATCTAAGGGCCTTAGGTGATGTCAAAAAAATACAATCGCAAAGTTTTAGTTACTAGTATGAAAGACAGGAATAAGACAAGTTGACAAAATTACGTTTTCATTTCTAACTATTAATTTTCAAATAGCGACCCCTTTTTGACAACTACTTTTCGAAAAAAGCATTCTTTGACGAATCTAATGGTACTAATTTATTTGCGATTGGATTAGACATAAGAACAGAAATTAAATATTATTAAGCAAAATACTGGATAATTTATTTACTTATGACAAGTGCGCCATGGACAGCCATGATGCATAATAATTTGCAACTGTTTTTATCAAGTCTTCTTTGGAAAACAAAGCACTCACTTAAGTAGATAATGACAGTGACATACGCTCTAAGAACAGACGTAAAAGTTTCTTAATTTTCGTTAAGTTTAGTTTAAATTTTCGTTAAAATAATGTATACTCAAAGTGAAAAAGTGGATATGTTATTAATATTTGGAGAGTGTCATAGAAATTCAAGGAATGCTGCCGAGTTGTATGCTCATAGATATCCGAATCGGCAACATCCAGCCCATCAGTATTTTCCGTATGTCGAGACTCGTTTTAGGCAAATAGGAAATCAAGAGGCGGAACAGAGGTTTATCATAAATGAAGAGACTGAAATTAACGTACTTGCTATGATTGAGGTTGATAAAACAGTTTCGTTAAGAAAAATTAGTCAAGAACTGCAGATAAGTTATGAATCAGCAAGACAAATACTGAAAAAGCGTGGATATCGACCATTTAAATATCAGTTACATCAACATTTGTATACTGAGGGTGGCGATAGACGGGTAGTGTTTTGTGATTGGCTGCTTCAAAATCATAGAGTTAACCCAAATTTTATCGATTTTATTCTATTTTCCGACGAATCCCGATTTACAAATAATGGTATGTTCAATAAGCAAAATACTCGGTACTTGGCCCAACAAAATGAACATGAAATGAGAGAGGGCAATTTTCAAGAAAGATTTGGCGTCAATGTCTGGGCTGGTATCGTTGGAAACAGAATAATTGGGCCAATATTGTTTCAAGGTCAGTTAACAGGGGTTAGATACTTAGGTTTTCTTCAAAATGAAATCGAAAATTTTTAGCAGTTTTACGGCGAATTTACTTTCAACAAGATGGAGCACCGCCTCACAATACTAGAGAAGTTCTTAATTATTTAATAGAGCATTTTAATAATCGAATTATTGCAACCAATGGTCCGGTACGCTAGCCAGCCCGCTCACCGGATGTTACTGTGCTCGATTTCTTTGTCTGGGGATATGTTAAAGAAAGGGTTTACTATGGAGCAGCCCCAGCTACTATTAGAAGAAATAATTTTACGGGCATTTAGAAGTATAACGCCCCAAATGCTACAAAACGTGTTGAGAGAAACAATTGGACGAGCTGAAATGTGTCGTGAAAAAGAAGGAATGCACTGTGAACATTTACTACACTAAACTTTTTAACAAATTCAGCTACTATACTTTCAAATATTTTAAGTGCGTCGTCTAAGTTATTAGTTTATTTTGTTAGTTTTTTGTTAAAATTGTTAAATTTTTAATCCAATTCCTGTCTTTCATACTAGTCACTAAAACTTTGCAATTGTATTTTTTTGACATCACCTAAGGCCGTTAGATTAGTTTGCGTCCGATCATGGCCACATAGATGCAATTTTAAAAGTGGCTCTAAAAAAATGAAGTAGACGTAAAAAGTTTTTAAAACGTCACATTATGATCTAGAATTGTCTTAGAAATCCAAAAATGTTAAAATATACAGGGTGTTCCATTTAAAAATTCAAAACCGGGGCCATTTCCGGTGAAACCGGAAGTGATCGGAAAGTGGAAAATATGCGAAAACTCTCCTCTTCACATAAAATTTACCTGTACCAATTCTCATTTTGATACACATAATACTCTAGAAAATATGACTTGTCTAATAGATTCGTTGCCACCCGGTATTTGGTTATTGAACATAAAATATGTATTTTTAGCCAGTGTTCTGAAAGTTTAATTTTGTAAGCTGAAAAATCTCCGTTTATGGAGATTTTGTCTAAAGTCTTATTCACCGGTATGCTTGGATATGGTGATTTTTTGTCGCGACTTGCTAATATGTCATGTTCTTGAACATGAATATTTTTGATCATTCTGGTTAGAAATTCGGCGTTTTCACGAATGAATCAATCAGTTCGACTCTTGGTTGCATTGTATTTAACACAAACTAGGATTTAGGAAATATAAAGCAACCAATAGTCGAATTAGCGGATTTCTTCATGAAAAACTCTGAATATCAAAAATATTCATCTCGAACGATATGTTAGCAAATCTCGACATAAAATTACTACATCCAGGCATAGTGGAGGGTAAGACTTTAGACAAAACCGCCATGAACGGAGATTTTACAGCTTGGACAACTGAACTTGCAGAACACTGTCTAAAAATCAAACAGATGGCGCAATTATGGGGTCCTCACTCACAAATATCATTCTGGTCCTCTCTCCTGCAGGAAATAAACTGTTTGTATATATATTTTTCATATTCTCTACCTGAAAGGAGAATTACATATATAACAAACTATTTAAATACGGCAGAAAGATTTCGTTATTTCTTATTGAAATTTTGATTTTCTTAAAAATTCACGTTACTCCAATGATTCATAGATGTCGTTAGAATGGCGATATTTTTCAGTTTGATATCGAAGTTGGTAGATGGCAGGTGCAATATCTTGCCAACATACCTTGAAATTTATAGTTCATATATCAGTTATTTCCTGCTAATGTTGCTCTCGGTCCGATACAGCTCCATTGACGAGATCATGAGGTGATGGAAACGCGTATGGAGAGAGAACCAGAGCGATATTTGCAGGAAATAAACTGTTTGTATATATATTTTTCATATTATCTGCCTGAAGGGAGAATTACATATATAACAATATTATATATAGTACATGTCAATTTAGCCATTGCATATAGTTTCATCATGCATGCCGATGACACACAGTTGTAGTATGCTTTTGAACTTGTTAATTTGGAGTTAAATAAGAATTCCTCATCAATCCAAATCAATACTAATTTAAGAAATTTAATTGACACGCCCAAATCTTTCATTACTTTATTTGGTCTTGAAACTTATTGAACTTCAGTTAACAGGGCATTAGTTGTGGAAGTTATATATATATATATATATATATATATATATATATATATATATATATATATATATATATATATATATATATACTTTTTTACTGAAACTTGTATTACGGAAAATAATATTTTAATTTTATCCCTAAGGGCTTTCGCACCCCCTTCCCTCCAGAGGAACATTTATTCACCCCATATATACTCGGATATCATAAGAGTGGAGCTTTGTGGGGGCCCTTTCCATGTTGTTATGGCTTTGGGGATGAAAGGGTCCTTTGCATTTTCTTTAAATTTTCGGACAGCTAGAGCTGTCCTAAGTAGAATTGCCTTTTGCATGCTTTTATACAGGTATTCGCCAAAGCCCAATCCATTGATCTTAAGCAGAAAATTTTTCAGTACTACGCCAGTTGTTGATATAATGATGGGGATAGTCCGGACGCTATTTATTCCCGCTGTCTTCGTATTTGCATCTTTTGGTCTCTGTATTTGACGATCTTCCTATTATGCTTACGATTGCTCTTGTTAGGGATGGTGACTTTTGTTAGTGTTGCTCGCTTGGATATTTTGTTTATTAAAATTACGTCAGGTCTGTTACGTGCAACTGTATGATCCGTAATCACAATTTGATCCCAATACAGCTTGAACTCGTTCTCCAGTATAGGTTCCGAGCTCTATTTATAGTATGGCACTTTCTGTATCTACAACAGTTTGAATTTCTCTGTCAACTTTTGATTAATGATCTTCGCTACTGAATTGTGCCTCTCTTTGTCCTCCGATGCTTGGTATCCTCCTGTTATGTGTTGAATTGTTTTTGACGTTTTTACGTCCATATCGACATTGGTTATTCTGGGTCAAAGGGTCTCTAATTATTTATTCCAGATAGTTTCTCAATAGGACAACTGATCTTGGATAACTAGTAAGAACCCTTCGGTTTCAAGAAAGTTTGCCCTGACATGAACCAATAGTTCGACGCTAATTTGCCGATATTTTTCTAGTTAATTTAATTTGGGGGTAATCAGTCTTGAAGCTTCTCTTAGTCTAGTAATGATGGAAGTCATTTCATTATCCCCTAATCACAGCGGTGTTGAATGGTCAGTTTCGCATGTTGCCCGGTGCAACACAGAAGATTCTGCTAGAATGTGAAAATATCACCGTAGCTTTGTTAATTGTTGATCCACTTGTGTACCAATATTCATCAATCTTCTGCTTCCTTAGTACTTTGGTAGCATCGCACTAACGAGCATTTTGCCTCAAAAACCGGACAAAAAGGAGAAATGCAAACTATACTAGTAGTCATCGAAATTTTTTTTTTTTGTATACCTGAGTAACCGTACTATCATAAAAATACGATAAAGTGGCCCTTCCATGCAGCTACGCTCTGCGCAGTTAATTGCGATCTAAGCTTCGTTCAATACGAATGCATTCGTTTTTGATAGATTTTTTTTCGACTTGTGTTTGGTGTTTCGTATTTTATAAACTGAATATTCAAAAAAAAATTTGTGATGGAATCTGAAAACAAGGGATGTATTTAATTTTAATATATATTATTTAAAAATATAATGACTGTTTAGTATTCTTATGAACCCAAAACAATATGCAAGAAAATTTCTTTTTTTTTTGTTTTTATTTTTAACTAATTAGTATTTTTGAAAATGTTCCGAGCTAGGTCGGGCTACAATTCTTTTTTTATAATAAACTATGAACATTAGCCATATCATAACAGTTAAAACATTTTCCACATGTTTCCACCTCTTAAAAAACAGCTTTGAGTTCCTCAGGGTTTTTTTGCAATAATTTTGGTTATTTTTTACTTACATACAAATTTGACAACAAATATAATTGAGGTATATCGGAAAATGTTGTACATGCTTTTTAAACAAAGCACGTCCAGCAGACTTGAAGATAAGGTATCATTTATGGAACATAAGCTTTGCGAAATGATGAAATGTCTCCAAAACGAGTACCATACCTTAAGTCACGATTTAAAACATTTTAATAGTGATTTGAAGAAAAGATGGATATCATCTAACTATCTACCTATCTATCTATCTATATTGAAGAAAGATTTTTGAAAAAAAAACGAGAAATGGCTTAATACATCAATACCACTACATAACTGGGCCACGAATTCTACGGGACGCCCAAGGAAGCATTTCCAAGAATTACATGATCGTAGTAAACCACAAAATACAAAAGAACTCCGCGATCAGGTACCTGTTGAGGAGCTTACCTATGCAGCCAGCGTAAGTCAACGAATGTCTGGAAATTCCGCGGCCTCTAAACTTATAATAGAGGCAACCTCAAAACCAACAAGAGCCAAACTTTACAGGAAGGTAATAAATACTGCTCAGAAACCGAAAGTAAAAAATTACACACCTGAACAAGCTTTGCAAATCTTTGTTGAAGGTGACTTTACAAGGAGGCAGTGGGAGTTGTTACACGATTCCAATAAGGGTATATTTCCTTGTTATACTCTAATTAGAGAAGCAATCCAAAACCAGAGTCAATCCGAGTTACGGAGACGAGCGTTGAAGTTGTGCTTCAGGACCTACTTGGTCACACAGTAAGAGACTTTGTTTTTATCTTGAGATAGATTTTTTATGGGAAAACGTACAATTACCGTAAGTCAACATATAAAACGATACCCATTACGTTTTTTTAATATTACTCCCCTCCCCCTCCCCACCCTAAGTCAGCGCCCCTTTACGCGATTGGTAAAATAATGCCAGAAATCAAATCGGAGCACCTAAAAATATATAAAACGATACCCATTATGTTTTTTTAATATTACTCCTCTCCCCCTTTCCACCCTAAGTCAAAGTCCCTTCATCCGATTGGTAAAGTAATGCCAGAAATGAAATCGGAGCACTTAAAAACATATAACACCATAACCATTACGTTTTTTTGATATTACTCCCCTCCCCCTTCCCACCCTAAGTCAGCTCCCCTTCACCTGATTAGTAAAATAATGCCAGAAATCAACTTAGCGCCCTCAAAAATCCCCGAATATTGATTTTGATATGTCTAGAGTCAAAAACAACGACGTTATTAATTTTGTCCGGTTTTTGAGGCCAAATGCTCATTAGTGCGTCGCCTGTTCAGTAGCGCTACGGAGATAATGTTTGTGTGTCTTTGTTAGGAGTGTTCTATTTTTCCTCTGCAATATTTTATTATATTTTTTGAAGTCAGTTCTTACAATTCAGAATTTTCAGTTGCTTAAAAATGTAGGTTGTTTATTTGATTCATATTTTATATAGCCTAGTAAAAAGGTTTACGTACTATTACCACTAAACTAAAGATAATATTTAATGACAAACAACAAAGTATTCTTTATTATTTGATGATTTAGAAAGAACATTTTAGTCAATTTTTAGCTTTCAAGTGATGTCTAAAGAATTTCATACAATATGGAAATAAAATAACTTATTTAACCAGGATTTAATTCGACTATTAAAAGACAACATTTTATTTTGCCCTATTTATTTTTAGATATTTGGAACTGATTCTTATCGATGAGAGTGGACTCAGACCCCAGGATGTCACTACAGTCTTTAGTTCTGTATATTCCAGCAGTTCTATTGGCATTAGCATAGCTTTTAGATTCTTGCAAGAAAATCATCGAATTATTGAAGAAAGGTAAGACATTAAAAACTAATTCACTATACTAGGTAAGTTTTTACTTCTTCTTCTTCTTCTTCTACGTTGACTAGGGATATCCCTGTATGTCCTTCTATCTACACCCGCCTTATTCTGCCGATGAAAAGAACCAGCTCTGGGCCCATCTCTTTGGTGGTCGTCCTGGTAATCTTCTTCCTCTTGGTCGTCCATACATACAAACTTTGGCTAGTCTCTCTTCACTCATTCTCTCAACGTGTTCTTTCCATCCTCTTTTTCTTTCTTTTGTCCATTTGACCACGTCCTGCACATTACATTTTTCTCTGATTAAGGTATTTGTCAGCCTATCTCTGATTGACACGTTCAGCATTGATCTCAGTACTTTCATTTCGGTGATTCTCAATCTCTGCTTTGTCTTCTTAGTGTCTGCTCTTGTTTCCGTGGCATAAGTTAGAATTGGTCGTATCATGCTCTTATATAATTTTGTTTTTCCCTCTATTCTCATGTATCTGTTTCGAAATATAACATCTCTTAAGCATCCTGCCACTTATAGGGCTCTTGTATTTTGTGACAGTACTTCTCCAGTAAGGTTACGACAGCTTGTTGTGTCAATGCCTAGGTATTTAAAGTTAATGACTTGTTCAATTATGGCATTTTCTATCTGTAGCTTACATCTTCTTGGTTCCTTGGAAATTACCATACACTTTGTTTTATTTGTTGATATCTCTATATTGTACTTCTTAGTTGATACGTTAAATAGGTGTGTCAATCTCTGGAGGTCGTCTTCGTTATCTGCGAATAGGACCACATCATCCCCATAGCATATTATATTGATATTGTGTCCGCCCATCTGGTATCCGCGTTTCGGTCTGATGTCTTCTATTATGCGGTCCATTATCAAATTGAATAAGAAGGGGCTTAGCGAGTCTCCCTGCCTTATCTCTTCGTTTATCTTCGGTTAGACCTTCGGATGTTACTATTTTTGTGCTGGAATTTGTGTACAAGTCATCAATTATGTTTATGATCTCCGCTGAAACATTTTTCTGTTTTAGGATGTCCGTTATGTGCTGCTTCTTAATGCGGTCAAATGCTTTTGTTAGGTCAACAAAGCATAAGTATGCAGGGTGGTTAAATTCTATTGATTTTTCGATTATTTGTCTCACTATAAATAAGACATCTGTGGTTCCCCTGTTTTTTCGAAAACCCTGTTGTTCCTCCGAGATCTCTATTTTCTCTTCAAGTTTGTCACGAATAATTGCTGTAAATAGTTTGGTGACAGAGTTAAGAAGTGGAACTCCTTTGTAGTTGTCCCGGTTTTTATGGTCACCTTTTTTGTGTACGGGAATTGTATAGCTGGTTTTCCATTTTTGCGGTACTTGCTCTTCTTTAATAATTTTATTAAAAAGCTTTTGTAACTCCTCGGTAAGCATTTGGCCTCTGTATTTCAATAATTCGTTGGTAATTAGATCTGGTCCAGGAGATTTTCTATTCTTTAAATTACATATTTTATATTCTATTTCTTCCGATGTTACCTGTATTTTTGTAGTGCTCAGATTTATGGATTTTGCTGTTATGCTAGTGTGAATCGTATTTGTATTACCAAATTGTCTTTCAAAGTATGATGTCCATTCTTCTTTTTTGATGAGAGCTGTACTGATGTATTCATTAACATCTTTTTTCTGTTTCTGAATCATAAGTTTTTACAATTGATGAAATTGTCACTATGAACAGATTTGATTTTGTAGCGAATAAATTAAATACTACTGATTTTTAGTTAGCATTCTACAAAGAAATTTTGATTTTCAGGTATCAAAGTATGAATCTTCTGAGTGACATGATTATCGCTCTAGCGGAAGGATTCACTACCCAAAGTCAAATTAACGAGGTAAGAGTTTTACGTGTAAAAACCGGCCTTGCCTCAGGTAGCAATATGATGTCTAAAAGACGTCATTTTTTGGTCATTATTTAAAGGTAGGAGATCGAAAACATGATGTCCCATGGACGATCCTATGCAGTCAATTTGTCACAGCTCCTTTTTGATTTACCCTGTATATTTCAGTATTATGCAAATAAAACTTTTAACGAAAAATAAAATTATATATATATATATATATATATATATATATATATATATATATATATATATATATATATATATAATTTTTGTATCTTAAACCTTTTGTTAAAGAGCTACCTCTAAATGAATATATTTCAAGTATAGAGTCTGTCATATATAACAAACCAGAAGAAATAAGAGATAGCATCAGATCTAAAATAGTAAATGTCATTACAAATCACAAAATAAAGACCAGGCATAATAAAGCTAAAACTAATAATTTCGAAATTAAAATACAAAACAAATTAATAAAACAAAACAATTTGTTAAACATAACCCTCAAATTACTATTCTAAAACCTGATAAAAGTAATAAAACTGTAATTATGAATACATCTGATTATGATAGAAAAATGAACGAAATATTTGATGATACTAACACTTATAAGAAACTTAAAAGTGACCCTACAAAATTGTTCCAAACTAAAAATAACACACTAATTAAAAAACTATTAAAAAATCAACATATAACTGAGGAAGAAAGTAAAAAATTAACAATACATAATGCTATAGCACCAAAAATTTATGGGTTACCTAAATTACACAAACCAAATACACCTCTCAGACCAATTGTTTCAAGCATACAGTCCCCATATTATAACCTGTCCAAGTACTTACCAAATTGCCTAACAAACATAACAGGAAAATGCAATCATTATATAAAGGACTCTTTCGCATTTAAACAATTCATTGATACAATACAAATACCAGCAAATTATAAATTAGTTTCACTAGATGTAGTTTCTTTGTATACAAATATACCCAATGATATCATTCCCAAAGTTTTGGAAAAAAAATGGGACGATTTAAAAGAAGACACAACATTGACACTCAATGAATTTATAGAATCTGTAAAACTTACAATAAAAAATAATTATTTCCAGTTCAAAGATATTTTGTACCAATAATTAGACGGTTGTGCTATGGGTTCACCAAACTTCCCAACAATAGCATAAATAGTTATGAAATATGTAGAAGAACAAGTACTGAAAAAACTGGATTTTAATATAATATTTTTTAAACGCTATGTAGATGACTGTTTGGCTGCTGTACCTGAAAACAAAATAGATAGCTTATTACAATATTTTAATAATTTCCACCCAAAACGGAAATTTACATCTGAAATTAAAATGGAACAAAAAATTAACTTTTTGGACTTAACTATACACAGAAATAAGACGGACAACAATCTTCATACAAAATGGTACACGAAAGATACTTGGTCGGGCCGGTATTTGAATTTTAACTTTCAACATCCAAATAAACAAAAAAATAGTGTCATAATCGGCTTAGTTGATCGAGCTATAAAATTATCTGCACCCGAATTTCGTCCAGAAATGCTAAAAAAGGTGGAAGAGACCCTAATAATGAGCCATTTTCCCAAACTACTCATAAAGAAAATAATTAAACAAAGAACCTTTTTACATTATAACACAAACAAAAAAAAATAAAATTTACAATACCAAAACACAAAACACTTTCATTGCATTACCGTATGTAAACCAACTGTCTGAAAAAATAAAATATATTTTGGATAAGCATAACATAACGGTATGCTATAAGGCGAACAATTTACTAGGATCATTTTATACGAAATTAAAAAGCAAAGTTCCCACCATAAACAGATCTAACGTAATATATGCAATTCCATGTCTAAACTGTCCTAAGAAATACAGTGGCATGACGACACAATATATTGAAATATATAGAGTGAATGGACACAAGTATACTAAAAACGCATCGATATCCTTACATAAACATGAACAAACATCTAAGCATGAATTTGATTTTAAAAACACTCATATTTTAGATACTGACAGAAATTATCATAAATTAGTCATCAAAGAAATGATACACATAAAAAAAGATAAAAATGTTGTAAATGACAAGCAAGATGTCAAAAACTTAAGTCAGATATACTATAATTTGATATTTGAATAAAACATACTTGAAGCGATTCTATAATAAATATGAGAAATAATGTAATGATGCTTGGAACGATTTCATATACACTCATGCAAATGAAAGAACGTTATTAAAAATAAATAATAATCTTTTTTCCATTTTTTTTTTGCTTTTTATGAAAAGAAATATATCCATATCAATTGCATACCAAGGATCATAATTGAATTTATTTTTAAATATACACACAAAACTACTTTCAAGGTATGAACTATTTTATTATCTTCATTATTTTAACCTGTTGTATTGTTTTAAATTTTAAACTTTAAGACTATTTTAAAACCTGTTTTATTTTTATTAATTTTAATTAAATTAAAAATATAAAAGTGTAATTACTGTGATATATGTTTATTATAAAAAATTTTGTAATTGTGTAGTTGTAAAATAAATATACCTAGCTCTTTTGAAGAAGCTCACTATGTAGAGCGAAACGTCAGAAAAAATTGTCCTTTGTTTCTCTTATGAAAAACCTATACCTAAGAAAATATTATATATATATATATGTATATATATATATATATATATATATATATATATATATATATATATATATATATATATATATATATACAGCGGAAGTTTTCTGAATGTTTATTTGACCTCTTTTTACTTCTGCGATAGACAGTGCCATATGTGTTTCGAAACACTCGAAAAGACGAGATAACACTATCTGCAGTGTATACTTGCGAACCATGCTCACTTTCCCCCTAAAAATAAGAATATTTGATCAAAATTGCAAAAGATTCAAAAATAAAAATTAATATAAATTCAGATAATTGTTAGATCATTATAAAATGAATGTAAACATAATTCATCACCTCAACTATTTAAAGTTAGAGTAATACTGAAAAAAAAATAGGAACAATCAGTACAGAGTTCTTAAATCATACAAAGTTCAGTGTTTACTAACATTAAACAGTAATGTCGTGATAATTCTCCAAATATACTGTAGAATAATATCGATACTATTAAACATAATTTTTGCAGCGCTTGTTAACCATTTTAATGTATAGTATTCTACTTGTGTGCTGCACCTCTTAGTAATTCTACTTATTAAGACAAAACTAATAACTCTTACATTTTTCAGTTAAGACAATTCATCTCAAACAACACTCTTAATGAGGACTTCCATAGTGTTGCAACTGCTGCTCTTGCAATCGCTGAAGCAAATCAGTTATGGTTGAACCCATCTTGGGTAGAACTCCATGAATATTTTGGTCTAGATCCAGATGTCACAGATGCACCTCCAAATACCACTGTTCCTCCACATGAAGTTAATGCCACTCCTCCTCCAGATCGCACTGCTCCTGGAGGTGCAGTAACTATTTCAGCATTTTTTGTTTTCGTTCAGTTTTCGTTCTTCTCAAGATCATTTGTAAACAAAGTTAGGGTTTAAACATATAATGATTTTAATAAAAGTTTTTCAGCAGACTGTAAAAGTGACTTTTAGAAGATTATAGGTAAGATTTATGTAAATAAATTCAAATGTATATATTCAAATTTAAACCTAATAGTAAAGAAGTATACTTTTTATTTCAATTTTTATAATTACTCTAATGCTGACTTAAAAATTCCTAAATGTTCTGATAAAGTTGTTTATTTCTAATAAAATGTTTTTTAACTTGTGGCTCTCCTTAAATCTACTTCTCTATAAAAAAAACATTTAGACAAATACCAAACAATAAAAAAAGCAATATTGCTAATATTGTGAAGTTTTTTTTTTCTTTGCGTCAAGGAAGTTTTAGAGAATATTGTAATACCGCATCCTTTAAATAACAGACATACGATATTGTTAACCATCTACGTCACTCATATTACGCCGAAGTATACTCGGAAAATGGAAGATTTGTGCTGATTTGGAAGTACTGGCATTGCTTACAGCACTATAAAAATGTATTGTTGCTATTAATGTGAATGGAATAGCAGAGCTAACGTCAAACATGTTTCTGGTTCTCCCAATATGCGTTTGGACCATCTGACTGTATCGTCAGTGGAGTTGCAACGAGCTAAGAGCACAATTTACAGAAACTTGACTAACTGGATCATTAGGTGGCGGGAGAGGACCACAGTGCAATTTGTAGGAAATAAATTGTCAGTCTATTTACTTTAATGACCTAAAGCAGAAAAATGGTAACTTATTAAACTCATTCTACGGCCGTGAAAGTTTCCTTATAACTCACTTCATTTTTAAGCTTCTCACTGCGGTGCATGTATAAATGATTGTTGATATTGTTACGATTTTTATCTTTTAGAAAATCGCTCACTGCGTTCGCAGAATAAAACATCACACCTTTCACTAATACTTCCAACTAACTATACTACGCTTATCCTATCTCTGTTTATATACAGATGGAAATTCCTATATAAATCTAGAAAATAAAAGTTGTGATCTCTCTAGAATACTGAATTTACTAGGCCTTAATTGCATCTGACAGTCCCATCTCATGTGCCCAGTTCGTTCACCTCTGTAGCACTCGATCTGGTTTCTGCTATAACGTGGAATATCACCTATTGTGCTCATTTCATCCTGATTTCTTCTGTAGCGTGAAGTATCATCTCTCTTGTCTACTTTTTTAAGAATTTCAGATAACATTGTCTCTATTGTTTGGTTCGGTAAGAACTTGATTCCTCTATAGTAAACGCTCTTATTTTCGACCTTGACACATTATAAGCTGCTTCTATTTCCAGTGCCCTGTCCAATGCTTCACTACAATAATTAAGGCATCGGGCATCAGTTTCATATTCTTGCAAACTTTCTTCATTTCTCTGATGTCTTAACTTGAGTTCTGACTGATATAACTGGTAGCGATGCTGATCGCCAAATCTTCTTTCTAGCGCAGCACTAGGGATTCCATAGTTTTTTTGTTGGGTTATAGAAATTGTTTGCAATAACTCTAGTGCTGTTCCACGAAGTGCAATTACTAAGGCAGTGGCCATTTCTTCGAAGTTCCATTTATTTGCAGTAGCTGCAGCTTCAAATTGTGGTTTGTACATGATGTTTGAGCGTGGTAAGTCGGGGGTTTGATGTTTTGTCCCACGGTTTTCACGCTCTCAGAAAGGCCATGTTTCTTTATTTTATTGACCTCTATCTGAAGGCACTTCTTTTTATATTCTATTCCGTCTACGACTTCTTTCTCCGTAGAATTTAATTGAATTTTTGCTCTTTCTGTACAGTGACCTCTTGTATCCATTTACAAAGTTTATTTTTATCTTTAATGCGACGTTCATCTTTTGTTGTTTTTGTTTCAGACGATGTTCTTTTTTTCCTGTTCTTCTTTTTGAAGACGTTCTTTTTTTTCTTGTTTTTCTTTTTCGCGGCGACATTCTTCTTGCTTTTCTTTTTGGCGGCGATTTTCTTCTTCTTGCTTTTCTTGTTGATGGAGATCTTCTTCTTGCTTTTCTTTTGGCGGCGATCTTCTTCTTGTTTTTCTTTTTGGAGCCGTTGTTGTTCTTGTTTGTCGATGCTGTTCTATAAGTTCCTTAAAACCAGCCAATGTTTTATTTGTTTGCTTCATTTCGACTGTTACGGACTTGGTTAGGATGCTATGCTATTCTCGGAAGTAGTTCTTCTCTTGTATTTATCGATGTTGAATAAACTAGTTCTTTTAGATGTCTCTAGAAGTAAAAGTCTAAGGGATTTAGGTCTGGAGACCTTGGTGACCATAAAACAGGCCCACCTCAACCTCTCCATCGAGGGCCAAAAACGCTTGTTTAGTGTTGACGTACTATACAGTTAAAATGAACACCATCAAGCATGTACCACATTTCAATTATTCAATCAAGAGGTACGTCTTCCAATACATTATTTTAATTTTGCTGCAAAAATTGTAAATAAATCTCACCATTGAGTATTTCTTCCGAAACAAATGGACCTATAAGGTTATTTCCGATGATGCCAGCTCACCCATTTACAATAAACCTTTGTTGGTGTTTGTTTTGAATTATCCGAAGACTTTTTGAACGTGGTACGGGTGAAGTAACTGTTCTGTTAGAGTTTCATGTACAATGCATTTTGTTACATTGTTTTCTGTCGCAAGCCTTCATATGCTGTTTGAAGGGTTGTTAGTAATATCTTGCAGAATTTGTTCCTCTACGTGAGAGTCTCTTGCTCTCCTGGGAGGGCCCTCACCGCCACGTCGCAAAAATGACCCTGAATAAACTACGTAAAAAATTAATTCGTTGACTCTAATAATTATTTTCTAATCATCTTTTACCTGTTTCCCTAAGGCTTCGATCAACTCTTTGAAAGGTTTTTGGACTTGGCAATGTTCGAGCTGGAAATCTTTTAACATAAAGTCTTCTTGCTTTCGAAGAATTTGGCAGTGCTTCACTATAAATTAAATGCATATCAGCATACTCTGCGTAAGAATATTCTTCCATTTTTTAAAATTATTTTTACTTGAAGGTGATTTTGACAAGTTCCGTCAATAGTATTTTGTTACGTAGGGATTAACAATAACAACTTGATTTTTATCTGTTTGTATTTAGCATTAGTAACTTTTGAGTGCTTCGCATAAAAACCGATTTATTTCGAAAACCGTCAGTTTTATCGAAATAAATGAAGAGTACCTTTTTTGAAGACGAATGATAAAAGTATTTAAAAAATCAGTTTTCAGCTCTGTTAAATGACACCTGTCAAAAACTAAGCTCGACGAGTGTGGCTGCAAGTCCGTTCCTGACATCTCTAATAATCTAAGACATCTACTGTAGTATAGTTTAACGAGTCTTTATAGCCTCTATAAAATATTTAAATTTCATTAAATTATACAAGTCGGTTCAAAACTTAGAACCGATAAGGTAAATCGCTGGGTACCACTTTAGAATTCTGTATCTACGATAAGGAGCACTTAAGCAATTTTTTTCTATGACGAAGTATGGTTATGTTGACCTCCTTTGCATGCTCCCGAGAAACTAGGAGTTACTTACCGAACACTCTGTATGTGTTATGTATAGTAATAAGAAGGGAGAACATAATTTTAAGACAAAACTGTTTATGCAGTCAATTCCCTCAGCCTTAGAATGTATGCCCATTATATATTAGGAAATACCAGTCTTAGTGAATTGATGAGACATTTTCTCTAACTTTATTCTAATAATTTGAGGTTGTCAGGAATGTCCATTTAACCCTTGTCTCCCCGGCTCATTTTTTTTTGTAAAACGACTCTCACTGGCGCATGAATGTCGAACAATGTTATAATATTTTCCTTAAAAAATCTAATTGAAGGTCAAAATAAAACTGGTCATAATTTATGTTTTTGAAATCTCAAAAATCACTAACATTAGGTTCTGACTCATATATAGGAATCAAAAGTTCGCAGAAAACCAAATCATGATCGAAAATATCTGGAACCGATAGAACACTGGACACCTCTATTGTAAAATTATCAAACACAATAATCTGTTTTTAGGTAGATGTGAAATGGAACATGGAAATTTTTGCATTAGAGCGTTTAGAATAACCTGATTAACGATAATTTTGATATTCGTACTTTCAAAAAGTTGGGCAACATTGTTTTTATTAATAAAAATACAAACTAACGAATAAAAAACTTTTTTTTCATCTTTTCTCTCGTGTAACTTTGAAGGTACTCATTTTAGAGGAAAGTTCAAAAGGAAAAAAAGTTTCACAATTAAATTGACCATAAGATAGAGTAAGTCGAAAATCTCAAAATATATTTCCGTTATTGCAAAATTGCAATAATTAAAAAAAGGTAAAAAAAGCAGGTTTTTAATCAATTTTTTTCGACCATTTAAATTTCTCTGAGGACCTTCATATTAAAGCAAAGAAAATGTTATGCCATGATAAAATAACACGCTAAAATTCGTTAGGATCGAATCGATAGTTTTGCACAATAATTTTGCAATCCTATTTCGTTTACAAAAATTGACCATTTTTAAAATTTGTCTGAGTCCAAAATATCACGTTAAGATATTTAAATTTATTTCGACATATATTAGGGAACTCAAGTTTTCCAACGCTTTTTTCAGAATCAAAATCGGATAATTTGGACGCCCTCAGGAATTGCTTAAAAACATTGTTGATATTTTTGCTTATAAACAAATAGATTATCTCGGCCGATTCTCTTTAGATTTTTTGCAATACATGGTTTGTAAGTACTTGGAAAGACGCTTCTTTTCGTCAAAAAAAAATTTCAATTCCTTCAATTGGTTTCCGAGATACAAACTGTCAAATTTGACTGCCTGTTACGGTGAATCAATAAACAATACTGACCTGATTCTTGAACCAAAAACTTTGTCTTGCCGAGTTCTTTTTTGATACAAATATTTAAATGTTTATGTTATCGGAAACTTTAATAAAAAATGAAAAGAATATCGCTCACGCGCGTGAAAAATGAAAAAAAGAGGGGTGGGGAGCTTTCATTTTAAAACTGAATTCGAAGATTCAAAATACATTCTGAAAAAAATTTTCATTTTCTCGGCTTCTAATGGAGCGATTTTGATCATTTTTTTAAAACCGATATACCGCGAATAAAGGAACTCAAATATCATAATGCCATGTTATAAACAAATGAAGTGATTTATGCATCATACTTACAGCATACTGCACCCTATAAACTTTCCAAGCGAATCTTTGTTTATTAATATAATTAAGCATACTATAACGATATATATTTACTTTAATTATCAAAATTGTTTAAACAATCATTGTTACAGATAAAAATAAAATAAATATTTTATATAAATCTTTTATGAAAATTTAATAGTTTTTAAGTTATAAGTTATACAATATTTCTACAAATATTTGGAGATATTATATTTTCAAAAATGAGAGCTTTAAAATGTAACCGTTAACATGGAAGTAGTGGGACGAGAGTAAGAAACATCTGCTCAAACTAGCTTTTAAAGGTATAGAATAGGCATTAAAGAGAGTTAGTCTGTAGTTATTACGTGTCCCTCTTTGTGGAAAGATACAGGGTTACCAAAAATTGTATTTTATAAATGAGCACGACATGGTATGTATAATTAACATGCAAATAAATTCAGTTTGGAAACAAATTTTTCAATTTGAATTAATGTTGTTTTCACCATTATGTTTACTTATTAATCAAATATTTTTCTTGATTTTTTCGTATAGGTGAATATTATGAAACAATTCATTTTTGCCGAAAGGAATGGTAACTGGGAATGGCATATAAAAAGTTCGCGTAGAATGTTGCCATATTTAAATGCCAGTGGCCATTTTCTTTATGCCAAATCTTTGGAAATATATATGCAGGATATGCACGATCTTCCAACCATAATGAACCCTACTGAATATGACAAATTCGTCAATCAGATTGTTTAATTTTAAGAAGATCTGAAAAATTCTGGTGTGGCGTTTGGACAGACATGTGTATCGAGCAGTTTGAAATATAATATTTAGTGTTAAGAGTGCTTTATTGAACTTTTTGAACATAATTTAAAAATAATAACTATTTTATTTTTATCTGTATTTTACGAATAAAATAATTTAAAACCAATTTTTTTTTCAATTTGTTTAGACAATGATTATTTAAACAATTTTTATAATTAAAGTAAATATATATCGTTATAGTATGCTTAATTATATTAATAAACAAAGATTCGCTTGGAAAGTCCAATACTATAGGGTGCAGTATGTTGTAAATATGATGCATAAATAACGTCATTTGTTTATAACAAAATGAATGCATGATTAGCACATGGCATTATGATATTTGAGTTCCATTATTCGCAGTACATCGATTTAAAAAAATCATCAAAATCGCTCTATTAGAAGCCGAGAAAATGAAAATTTTTTTAAGGTATATATTTTCAATCTTCGAATTCAATTTTAAAATGAGAGCTCTTCACCCCTCTTTTTTTCATTTTTCACGCGCGTGGGAGATATTCTTTTCATTTTTTATTAAAGTTTCCGATAACATAAATATTTAAATATTTGTATCGACAAAGTTTTTGATTCAAGAATCCGGTCAGTTTATAGATTCACCGTAACAGGCTGTCAGATTTGACAGTTTGTATCTCGAAAACCAATTCACTGGTTTGAAATTTTTTTTTACGAAAAGAAGCGTCATTCCAAGTACTTTCAAATCATGTATTGCAAAAAAAATCCAATGAAAATCGGCCGAGATAATCTATTTGCTTATAAGAAAAAATATCAACAAGGTCTTTAAACAATTGCTGAGGGCGTCCAAATCATCCGATTTTGATTCTGAAAAAAGCGTTGGAAAACTTGAGTTCCCTGCTATATGTCGAAAATAAATTTAAATACGTTAACGTGATATTTTGGACAAACTTGAAAAATGGTCAGTTTTTGTAAACGAAATTGGATTGCAAAATTATTGTACAAAAACTATCGATTCAATCCTAACGAATTTTAGCGTATTATTAATATGGCATAAAGTTTTCTTTGCTCGAATATGAAGGTTCTCAGAGAAATTTAAATGGTCGAAAAAAGTTGATTAAAAACCAGCTTTTTTACCTTTTTTTTTAATTATCGCTATTTTGCAATAAGGAAAATTTATTTTGAGATTTCCGACTAACTCTGTCTTATGAAAAATTTAATTACGAAACTTTTTTTCCTTTTCAACTTTCTTCTAAAATGAATATTTTCAAAGTTAAACGAGAGAAAAGTTGAAAAAAAAACGTTTTTTTTTTCGTTAATTTTATATTTTTATTAATAAAAACAATGCTAACTAACTTTTTGAAAGTACGCATATCAAATTTTATTTTTATTTAGGTTATTCTGAAGGCTCTCATGCAAAAATCTCCATGTTCCATTTCACATCTACGAAACCCCGATATTTTACAGATAAGCCCTGGTCTATATAGTTTAATGAGTCTTTATAGCCTCTATAAAATATTTAAATTTAATTAAATTATACAAGTTGGTTCAAATCTTAGAACCCATAAGGTAAATCGCTGGGTACCACTTCAAGGCTCTGTATCTACGATAAGGAGCACTTGAGCAATTTTTTTCTATGACGAAGTACGGTTATTTTGACCTCCTCTGTATGCTCCCGAGAAATTAGGAGGTACTTACCGAAAACCCTATATGTGTTATGTATAGTAATAAGAAGGGAGAACATAATTTTAAGACAAGACTGTGTATGCAGTCAACTCCCTCAGCCTTAGACTGTATGCCCATTATATATTAGGAAATACAAGTCTTAGTGAATTGATGAGACATTTTCTCTAACTTTATTCTGATAGTTTCTAACAAGATGTTCATTATTTGCCGTTTGAGACGAATTAACCATGAAAAATAAATTGAGCTCATCTTATGGCATATTGAGGTTGTCAGGAATGTCCATTTTACCGTTGTCTCCACTTAACTCAAACTTTCGAAGCTCTTGCTAAATATTGGGAGACTTTTCGTTTCAAAAAAAGAAAAATTCCCTTTTAGTTATGACAGTTATGTGATTTCGAATGCTTTTATAATACTCCCAGTGTCCTTGTGACCTAGATATTTTAAAATAAGTCATAGCTTTATTTCTAGTTTTAATCATTTTTCGTATTGTATCAGTTATTCACGGCTCATTTTTTTTTGTAAAACCACTCTCACTGGCGCATGAATATCGAGCAATTTTATAATATTTTCATTAAAAAATCTGATTGAAGGTCAGCATAAAACTGGTAATAATTTATGTTTTTGAAATCTCAAAAATCACTTACATTATTTTCTGACTTATATTTAGGAATCAAAAGTTCGCAAAAAACCAAATCATGATCGAAGATATCTGGAACCGATAGAGCACTGGACACCTTTGTTGTAAGCTCTTCAGACACAACAATAAAATCCAAAAGAGTCGAATTTGTACCACTAACTTGCGTGGATTCATCAATAATGTGATTAAGACCAGTAGATTTTAGAAGTGAGAGGAAATTAGTAATCTCCCTGGTATCTAGAGTCATCAAATTAACATTAAGCAGAAAAAATATAAAGATTACCAACGCAGTATCTTGGGCTATGGCAAATGTCAGATGTCCTTAAGTGGATGGTTCATAGCAGGAAGGAAAATAAAAGCGGGATAAATCATTAAGAGCGAAGCTCATAACCAAAAGTATCAATAACATAACTATTAATCTCCCTTAACAAAGTGCAATTTAAATGAATCAGACTATTTTTTATAAGGTTTTTCGTGCTTAAAACCTCATTATTTCAAAAGATTTTTTTGGGTAAACTCATAAAGCTAATAAATACCAAAATCGATAATTTAATTCAAAAACTATTTACAACTGACTGTACTTTATTGACTTATTCTAAGTAAGTTTTAAACAAAAATTTTTCATTTTAAATGACTAACAAGTCAAACATAATAATAGACATAATTTGATTTAGAATTTTATGATTTTAATTATAGTACCATCTTGCAGATACATATAGATTAGATAAATGTGTTAAAAATATGCGGATATAAGACTTGTGTGCCAATTTGTATACGAATTTAGACAGTGGTGTTTTGTACAAGGTAAGCATCTATTTTTGAATGTTTAATTAGTAGTGAGGAGATTTTTACCATCCTTCATTTTGTTTTTTATACGTATACTTTAGCAAAAATATGATTTGATGATTTTTTTTGAGGATAAATAGTCGAAAATTTGTTAAAAATTTAAGATATTTGTTTGTAATATTTTTTATACAATTTATTTACACATTTTATACCAATGATCCGCCTCGGCTTCTCACGGGTTTAATTAGATTTTAGCTGAGAGCTAGCATGTAATAACAACGTTTTTGTGTGCACAAAATTAGGTAATATGATGTATAATTATGTAAAATGCCAGTGTTGGAAGTTCTCAAAATGTAACCTCTATTTTTTATCAAATTTTAAACGAGAGACATCATAATTATGGACCAAGCTTCCGTGTTTTGTCTCGGACTTAATTTGATATCGTTGCTATTGCTCGGCTAATTTAACGTACATTATACATAAATCAAATTTTTTTCTCTGAAACCAGCCTAACTATTGCTACCAAACTGGATCAAAATTGATTTATTATTTTTCGAGTTTAACTCGGAAATAAAGATAGGTGAGGCTGGGGAACTTACTTTGATACTATATATTTATGAAGACATAAACTGCTTGTCAAAAGAAAAAGATGAATGAATTCCTTAGCTTTATTTTCACACAATTGTAGTTTCAAAATGGCTATGCCATGAGCTTTTCAGATTTTGAAAATTGGTTTTATTTAAATTTTATTAATAGCGATCAACTTGACCTTAATTTTTTTTCTTGTTATATGATAGCGTTACAAGTTTTAGGTTATATACACTGTATTTTTTAATATGCGCTCAAATTTATACATACACCTCAAAATGGAACAAAAATGTGAACTTGAAAGAGCTAAAACTGAGATGTCATATTAGTCAAATACCTTCAAAACCTGCCGAATTTTTATTGAATTCATATTTTTAGTAAAAGGGTTTTCATTTAAAAATTAGTTAAAGTGTCTCAAGATCTTTGCCTGGTTTACAAAAATCCGCTACTAAATAATGCAAAAAATGCAGAGTATTTAAAAATTTTCAATTTTTCCATGAATTTGTATCATAAAAAAAAATTATAATACCAAATTAATCAAAATAAATGAAATTTTAATAATAAAATCTGAAAAGCTCGTCCCAGTCGGTTAAGTCGTTGTTGTTTTTTTTGTAATTTTCACGGTTTTGGTTTATTTCGAGGATATTCATAATTGAAAATAGTTTTATTGTTTTTCAAAATATTCTTCATGATGATCATGCATTTTTATATGGGTCTGAACTAATACGAAAAGTATTTAAGCCACTCTAAACATGGTATCTTCAAAATATGGTACCTTCAAAATATGGCCTTTTCGGATGTAGAAAATTGTTGGTTACGTGGCTTTTTCTTCATGTACAGGAACAAGGAGAAATCACTGGGTGGCAAATTAGAGCAGTACGGCAGATTACCTATCAATTCCATGTTGTGGGTGTTCTAAAAATAATTTATTTCAGCCGATGTGTGAAAAATCGAATTGCCACTTTGGAAAATGACCCATCGTCTTCGATTCGCTTTCCTCAATTCACCAAAGTCTGTTGGCAAGCAAATTATTGTGTACCATTCTATGATTCTCTAAAGGCATAGTGGTGACATGGCTAGTTTTTCCGAAAAAGACGAAAAGAAGTATTTCGTGCGTAAGAAAGAAACTTTTGTTGGCTGCTGTTTACTTTTGAGCTTATACGCACCGCGATCATATTTTTTCACCATTTTTTTTTTGTATTAATTGATTGTTAGACTATGCAGTATTCTACACGATCATTGATTTTTTTACACCTAAATGTTCATGCAATATATTATATATTCTGGTGTTACTTATGCCCAGGGATGCCTTAATTTCACGGTATATCACATGACAATCTCTTATTATCAGTTCACCACACCTTAGATATATTATTGCAGTACAACCAATTTTGGATGACCTTCAAGCGATATAAGATGGTTTTTGTAGGTTTCTTTTTATCGCTAAGTTCATCGTTGCTCTTTTTTTGAGACAAATTAGGTCAAAATTTGTGAAAAATAATTGTACGAAAATGTTCACAACTTAATGCCATTTTTTGTTCGAGATGAAATTTTTTAGTTACTGCAAGCAACACAAATAGCGGTCGAATGTCAAAATATTCTGATTAAGAATACCATCAAAAATGTCCAACTTTATAACGCATATGTCAAACGATACCTAGAAACGTCAGTGTTGCCAGTTCCTGAAATATAAATGGCTACACTCGTACATATACAAACGAATCCTATTCTTTAAGATAAGATATGGAAACAACACACATCTATAGGAATTTCCTTTTTATATAATAAGGGCCATATACCGCAATTTGGAGTGCTGAAAACAAATTCGTTTATCAAAATTTTCTCGTCGGAGTTTTGAAATATTCTAAACTATATATGATAAGATGGTCATTTTTGGGTACATTTGGGCTCAAATATCTCAAAACTTAGACCTGATAAAGCAGGTTAATAAGCAGATTTGAATTTTACAGGAAAAAATATACGAAATAAATCATAAAATCTAAGAACAGACCTGGGTATATGACATGAATATATGGTCGCAAAATGTATGCACTCGAAAACTAAAAAGATGATTTTTGTGAGTGAAACTAGCTCTCAAACCTTGGATTGATTGCAAATTCACTTAAAGCAGAGGCGGATTCAATGGTAGACGGTGGAGGCCATTGCGCCCCTCCCCCAAGAGCTTGGAATTCAGAAAAAATAGATTCGCCTGCCTGATGAATCAGAAACGTGAATGTCGTTTCACTCCCCTCCGCTGAAAACTCGCCTTCGCTGGTCCTACAGATAGAAACCAGAGGTGAGAAGAATTTTATATGAAAGGATTCTATATCAAAAATTCATACCCGAGTGTCGAATTTGAAACTGTTTTTCTTGAAAGCTGGTTCCAGTTCCAAAAAGGATAAAAGCATATTTTTAGTTTTCTTATGCACACCCTCTGCGACGATAGAATGTGGCCACGAATGAGGTACCACACTCTAGTAAACTTCAATATTTTTGATTTTTCCAAGAAAAGTCATTCTTGATAAAGGCTTTGGTTACTTTCGGATTTTAAAACAGTGATTAAAGTTATGATAACGAATGAAGGTTATTCAAAATATTCAAAAATGTAGAATCAATTTTAAATTAAATTCTATTATTTGCAATTTTTGACCAATTTGATTTAAATAAGTTTTTCGGAAATAGAAACGAATTTTAATGGAAAATACAAAAAATAATTTTACCTCTAATTCATTTCTTTTAAACAATGTTGTGAAACTTTAATAATAAGTTTGAAACAAAAAAAATATTATTCCACATATTGGCCGCCCGCTAGTACACATTTTTCTAATCTTTTTCTAAATTCTTCGTATACAGATGCAATCATATCTGTAACAGTTTCCACAATTTTTTCTTTTAATAGATCATTGTTGTCATTAAAATCATTATTGTAAACATTTTTTTTAAGTAACTCCATAGAAAATAATCTAATAAGGTTAATTCAGGCAACCTGGCTGGTCAATCCACTTATCTTGGAAGTGAATATTTAACCAGTTCGTCATCCATAATGTAGAGTGAACAGGACATCGGTCTTGTTGAAAAATAAGATTTCTTTCAGACTCAGTTCGGTCATAACAAAATTGGTTAGAATTATACGAATTTCGAGTTAAATTATCTACTTAAAAAGAAAGTCCAATTATTATTATGATACATTATGCTGCACTAAACTTTATAAAACTTTCAACTATGAGTGGTGGCAATTATAAAATTCGGATTTTTCTGTACCCAGTATCTACAATTTTGTTAATTAAAAGCTGCCTTGTCGGAAAATAAAATGTTTCTATAAAAGAATCCATTCACTAATTTTTTTTCACCTGTTATCAAACAAAACTCGAAAGGGTTAGCATCATCTCCATCTTGCAATTTTGGTTTGAACGTTTCAAATTTGTTACTCACTAAAATATCATGGCTATGAGACTTACTAACTAAACCCAAGGTGTCTGCCCTTTCCCTTAAGGATAACTTTGGATTTTGTTATATTAAGTCAAGAACTACCAAGGTGGAAGTGTCATCATAGTTGTATTGCTTTTTTAACTTCGTGGTATTGTTCACATCTCCAGTAGCAAATTTTTGAATTGAAACTTCAATCGCATATCGATAAGATAAATTTCGAATTTCATAACATTCGAATAGGTAGAAATTACAAATACGAGTATTTTATTTAGGACTAGCGACCCGCCCCGGCTTCGCACGGGTGCAATGCTGATACTAAATACACTACAGAAAAACTGTGACTATTTATTTTATTTTTACAACAATTATTACATCGGCCTCCGACGCGCTATTTATAGGCACGCTGCCGCCGCCCCGGTCGGCCAGTACCGCCGCAAGCGCTACTTCCCGCAATTTTAAATCTGTAATATCTTCGAAAATATTCATTTAAATCTTGTGCTGTAAAGGACCATATAGATCTATATTAAATCAACAATGTATTTAAGCTATTTAATTGGATAAGGATTAATGCTGTATTGGTTAAAATTGCTTCAAAATTTGCCATTATTTGTCGTAAAAAGTAAATGACAAAAAAATGTTATTGTGGGATATCCATGAGAGATAGACATATACCATCGCGGAGTTTTCTGTAGACCTTTTCAATGTGTACAAATAATTAGTACATTATTTTGATAAATCTCGTAGGGTTCAGCCTGCGTTTGCAATGTAAGCGGAAAAAAATATGATAATTAACGACATCACATTAGAAACCTCAAAAATAACAGTATTTCTCCACTATTTAATGGATGTTATTATACATATAAACCTTCCTCTTGAATCACTCTATCTATTGAAAAAAACCGCATAAAAATCCGGTGCGTAGTTTTAAAGATTTAAGCATACAAAGGGACATAGGGACAGAGAAAGCGACTTTGTTTTATACTATGTAGTGATTTTGTCAACTTTTTAAAGATTTTGAACACCCTCTATACGTTGTTATGACTTTGATCACTGTTTTTGAAATCCGAAGGCAAGACAACTTTTTATCAAGAATAACTTTTTCTCGAAAAATTAAAAAATATTTAAGTTTACTAGAGTGCAGTACCCCATCCATGGACACACTAGGTTATAAAATTTATATTTTTTCATGTAGCATTCAAATCTGCTTACCAATATACTCTATAACCTTAAAAATTATGGTTCTTTGGTTTAGACCTGGTCAAATTGTAATTATTATCCGACGTTTCGCCTACGATTTTACAAGGCATGTTCAGGGATCTTTTCTCCATGAGATTACAACAATGAATCGTTTTAAGTAAATATCCCTGAAAATGCCTCGTTCAATCGAAGGCGAAACTTCGGATAATAATTCCAATGTGACATGGTCTAAACCAAAGAACCATGATTTTCAACTTGGCCAAAGCCTTGAAAGCTTTCGCTTTTTATTATATTTTATCACCTCTAATTTTTTAGATATTCGAACCCAAATGTACTCAAAAATGGGCACTTTGTTCCTTTTCTTCTTCGAGTATCACGCCAGATGGAGGCGCTGGTGACGGATAAGAGTTTTTGTTCTTCAGACCTGTTTCCCACGAGTTGTATATGACCTTCCTCCTGGTTTCCCGTTGCCTTCTACTTACTTATGTTGCTTAGTGTATTTGTTAAGTAAGAGAACTTCTTACTGTTCGCAGTCGATCCCAACTCTATGAATAGAGCCATTATTTTATTAGACCAAGGGCATCCTCGGTCGACACCGGCAACCAGCTTCGAATCAACATCTATTGAGCCGATTTCACTCGAAGCCTGGCGCTCTTACCACTGCGCCACGAGGTTACTCGTCGTCACTTTTAGATTAGAATATCTTAAGATCTTGATGCGAATTAATGTAAACCGATTTGAATTCAGCGCATCAAATTAAGTTGGGAAGGCCCATTATCATCAAAAAAGGGAAATTATTTGAATAGTTGTGTAATTATTGTATATACAACTGTTGCTGAGATGTTTAGCATAAAAACACTTTGTTGGATATGGATGTAGAAAGTTAGAAAAACAGAATAGATGGATCGAAACAGATCCTTGAGAGACACTCGAATTCCACATGTTAAAAAGGAACTTAAACATCTGGGGGTGTTTGTTATTAAATAACAAAGAAGAACAGCTAATAGATATCCATACTCTAATATGCCATTGATAATTCTATCTACAATCATATTAAATTTGAGATTTCCTTTAAAATTACTATATATATATATATATATATATATATATATATATATATATATATATATAGACAATTTTTACACAGTAATATTTTTTATGGATATTTTAATAGTTGTTATTACAGTAATTATATTAGCATAGATAAGTACAACCATAAATAAAAATTTTTAGTTAAAAAAATTTTCAACTTTTGCATAATGCATAGATAATGACAGAATACTGTACTCCATTCGAATGTCCATTTCTCTGTTTAAAATTATAAAAATTAAATTGTTTACTATAAGTGGTAACAATCGAAAAACAATAGAAGTAAATAATATAAAATTTAGTGAAAATTATCGTTATTATAACATCGTCAGTGAAAATCTTGGGTGAATGCATGTATTAATGTATATAGTCCAACAAGTGATGTTTAAAATGGTTGTAAAATAGGTCTATTTCGCAACGCGTTGTTTTTTTAAGGTAAATATTTAATATATATTTTTTTGAAGTAGATTTTCTTAAGAATAATAAAAACATTATCAATCATCATCATCATCATATAACCTTTCTTGTCCACTATTGAATATAGGTGTTTCATCTGGAGCAACCTTGTTAACAAGTATACCTTTAATGGCATTAGTCCATCGGGTAGGTGTACTTCCCCTATTTCCGAATTCCTCTCGGAGGTGTATCCATTCAAGTACCTTTTTTTCTAGGCGTGGGATTAGTCTAACAGTTTAAGGCGCTAGGACTGATAGGGACGACTACGACCATCGCGAGTTCGATCCTCGTGCGCGGCATCTTATTTAATCGGTAGACACGAAAACTGACAAAGAGTGAAAACTCGGGGTTAGTTGAGTGTCGAGGACCGTGGCTCGGAATCCCCGTTAAATTGTAGATCTCGTTACTAAAAAATCCTATTCTTTTTTATCCATTTCTCATTGATTAATCTGACTATATGGCTCGCACAACATTGGATATTTTATAGCTCTTTGCATTACCTGAAGTTTATTTTTATTTTTTTTTTGGTAATGTGAGAGTTTCTGCACCATACATAATATTGGGACGTTAGCTTTAAAAACTTTCATATGCAGCAAATGTCAAATTAGTGATTCCACAGGTTTGGCGGATTCCACAGGTTTGATTATTACTCTGTAATCTAATTTCTTACCCGAGATATTTATAGTATGCCATTTGATCAATCTGCGTACCCTCAATGATGAGACTGCTGTGGTCATACATTTTTTTTTTGAAACATGGATTTTCAATCCCATTAGTTGTGAATTGTAATTTAATTTGTGGAGTACTTTGTATGATCCAAACGGTCTGACTACCTCATCTGCAAAGTGGAGGTGATTTATCTACTCACCTTTGGTTTTACACTTATATTAACCAATTTTCTTAAGCAAAGATTCTATGAGGATAATGAAAATTTTGATGACGTAGTATCTCCATGACATAAACCTATTTTTATTCCGAAGCTTTCAGTATCCTGGTGAAGCCGCACGCTATATGTGGAGTTTTGATAATTATGGCTAATAATTGCTATGTATATTTAGTCTACTTGGCATTCGGAAAGTGCTTTTATCATCTCTCAATGGTTGACAATATTAAATATCTTTTCATAATCCATAAAAATTAGAATAAACGGCGTATTAAATTCAAGTCATTTTTTCTATTAATGATTTGGTGTTCGTTTGAATTTATACGTTTTATAATGTATTTTATAAAGAACTAATAACGTGGTGACAGAAAGCTAATTGGCCTATTATTTTGAAGATTGGTAATTGGCAATGTTACCCTTTTTATGGATGATGGTGACATTAGCAAGGATGTCTTTTTTTCTTCCATAAGGGATATGTTCTTATTTATCTTTGGTGGTTTCAATGAGAATAGAGTCATTTTCTGGTACCTTATTAGGTTTCATTTTTAATAATGACTTTTACTTTTTCTAAGCTAAAAGGTCAGATATCTTTCTAGATTCTTGATTTAATATTCTAGAAATGTTTTCTTCCCATTAGTTAATATTATTTTAAATAGTCGCTCTGTAGATTAATTTTCATCATGAGCACTGAGATAGTATATATCTTATATTACCACCCTAAGATATAAGCAAAATATAAATCAATTAATAAACTAAGTCATTTTTATTACTTTTGGGTCATTTAATCCAGATAATTTACTACGACATAAACTAAAAGCTTGTACCTCTTTTAATCTATATAAATAAATATGTCGAAGAAATTCTATCCTGGTTAGGGTAGTCTTAACATGTGGTAGCGGAGAATACTGATGAAATGTTTTTGAATATTGAACGATTTTTTTATTATTAGGAAACAAAAGAATATTCAAATAAAATCACTACAATGCAATATATTCCTCTGATTACATGTACAAAGAATTCGTATAATGACTGTTCTTTCTCTTTACTAGAAAGAACGCGTTAAATACGTTCAAAACCATTTAAAAGAGGGAATAGTTTTTTTTATACGATTATCATCGATTCTTTTCGTTATAGGAAGATGTAGATTAGTTTCATTAACCCTTCTGTTTAAAAAATAAGTTTAAGATGCACATATATAGGCTATTTCGGGAATTAAATGTCTAACAAGGATTGACTAGTTCTCTGTATGGACGATAAGACCTAACTATTCGGGAATGGAATTTACCCATACAGGGTTATATGGCGCGCAATAGGTACGAACGGGAATCGGTGGGGTTCCAGGGCAAGTTTGGCTTTCAAGAAGTAATAAACTTCAGTTACGGTGTGAAATTCGGGAGAAGTGGTTCGTTTGAAAATCGTCCGAGAAAGTTACGTGACGCATATAATCAGTGTTTAAGAAAGTTTTACTATTCTATTATTCATCTATCCTTGGAAAAGTTCCGTTGTATTACACCCGGGAAAAATGGCAACTCTGGCACTGTTTTCTTTACACAATTTAAATAGCTGTTTTTGTGTTTTTTTTTCTCTCCTTAATTTATATTTTAGAAAATTATTTATATGCATTATCTTCAAAATTATGTTTGATATATTTTTGTTAAAATAACGGCCAACAGGAGTAATTATTTTAGTTCCTTTGAAATTGTTAGTTGATATAATTTTAACTTTCTCATTGTAAATAACTTTGTTTTCATAGTTAGTTTTGTTAATAGGTTTAAGTGTTCTAAGAAACTTGTTTTATTTAATTTATTAAAAACTTTTACACGATTAAAATCGCGGTGAACTGATGTAAAAGTTTCAAAACAACAGGCGGGATCTGACCAGCTGGATAACAGCTTTTTCCGAGCCCTGAAGTTGTGTTTTTGGTATTGGAAAGCCTTAGAAACTTGTAGTTGTCTAGCACTAAAACTGCAAGGGCCAGGAGGAACAACCAGACTTATAGAAAGTCTTTCGCTACCATAATTAACTATTTGCCGGAATCCGTGATCAAATGTTGTCACATTATATTGTATAGGTTCCATCGAACATATACGATTTTCAGAATTTCTTGTTTATTTGTTGTTATATGTCCTTCTGGTTTCTCTAATTTATAGATTTTTTGTTTTAATTTGCTTAGTTTACTCCTTAGAACCTTCTAGATTTTCTTTTCTGTAATATCTTGTTTTACTGATTTGGGTAAATCCAATTCAGTTGTCGTAAATCATTTATTGTTGACGAGTGATTATTTTTCATTTTCTTTGTTTTCCATAATTTTTTTGAGTTTTTGCTCCCTTTATTGATTTTACAATGGACCCATTTAGTTTTTTCATTCAAATAAATTATCAATACGAACTTTTAGAAATTCTTAAACTAAATTTCGTCTTATAGTATTTTCAACTTGAATCAAATGATCCTTAGGGTAGAGTAACATTAATAAAAGTTGACAACTATAATTTTTCAAATCAGTTTTGAATAAGACGCACCTAAGCGAGATAGTGTGATATTCGAACACAGTCGAGTCGTAATCTACCGTAAATTAAGTATTACCGTGAAGATGCATCGTTGATGTAGTTTAATATCAGGTCAAAATCAGACTTGTTTCGGAACAGGACAGATTTTTCAAATGTCATTTTCAACAATGCGAAGTTTTCCATCTATTTGCACTTTTGTTCTGGCTTGCCCTCAGGATACCTTAAGCATTCCCAATGTTATTATTTAAGAGTAAATTAAAAATTATAATTTCGTAAATTCTCCCTGTATAATTGAAAGCCAATGTGAAAAACCAGAAAGTAAGTCGAGTAGACCGCGGAAAAACCAGCATTTAAAAAGACATTAAACAATTCTGTAATTTACTATAATTTTCAATAACTTTCCATTCTATTAAATAGTCGGTATGTCTCTGTACTAACTGCCATGACCAATTTCGAATTTAAAACTTATCTATATGTACGTGTGTGAAATTGGAGATCAGTACACTATGACCTAAAAGATCTATTGTGTTCCCCTTCTGCTGTCAAGTCGTTAGGGATACCTTGCCAACTAGAGCAGGTCCTCGAGTACTTAAGTTGGTAATTTATCTTCTTCTATTTGGTGTCATCTCAAGAACCGCATTTTAGGGTTTTCTAAAGCGCTGTACTCTAACAGCAGGTTTTGTCCTCTTCTTCACATAGTCTACACTTTTGTAGTTCCCAGGAAGTATCCTTGCTTGTCTCATTCCTTGCAGATCTTACTCCCTTCCTTTTTTTTTTAGTTATTTCACCATTGCACTGTTACTAATTCCACAAAAAAATTCGGGTCTCAGAAATGATGTTTTAACACCTTTTCTTGTAAGATTGTCTACTATTTCATTCTCCTTTACCCTGGTGTCTCGGTACCCACAGGAGGGTGACCTTATTACTCTTACCTAATTCGTTTAGTTCCTCTAGATATTGCCAGACCATCTTGAAGATGATTACTTGAGAACTCAGCGCACTGATGGCTGCCTGACTATCCGACATGATAATAATCTCCTGTCTACGATAGTTCTTCTCTTTACTCAATTGAATACATACATGGCGTTTATTTCCGCCTGAGAAATGCTTGGTGACTTACCAAAACTTTCATGGTGTCTAGTGCTGGGTCCACTTACTCCTATTCCAGTTCCCTCCGGTGTTTTAGGACTCAACTTTGTGTTGATAATTTTTACAAAGTCTTCTTTATTTCATCTTGGGGCATGTCTTAGATTTCTGGATAAGAGATTGAAACTTCGTTTTATGACGTCATTTTTCATCATCCTATATATTATCTTCTTTGCCATACTCTCCAGAAGTATATGCAGAGGTGTAAGGTTTAAGATTACCTTCATGGCGGTCGTTGGACAGGTTTTCACTGCTCCAGTAATTCACGCACAGGTCAGTCTTTGAACTTTTAAGAGGTTGGCTCAAGTATTGGTCAGACTGGTTCTTTTATTCCAGATCACTGCCTCATATGTAATGATTGGTCTTAATATTGCAGTGTATATCAACTACCGGAATTTTGGATTTGTGCCCCCCCCCCCCTAAGTGCCATGACAAATTTGAATTTTAAACGTTACCTAAATAAAGTAACTGTGAATTCTGGTCGGACAAAATGCGGATACATTTTTATTTGTATTTCACAAATTGTCAATTCTTGAACATAAGTCCCCAACTGAAACCATGAGCGTTTGTTATCTGTCTTTTGCATCTACTGCCTACCGGTTATCTTTTATATGTGATCGACCCATTTAATCTTCCTTGATGCTTTAGGTTTCGGAGTCGACATTGTATAAATCTCTTTATCAATCTGTTGTTTTTTACCCACACAAAGTGTCCTACCTATTTCAGTAATTTTTGTTCCCTCATGTATTGATTTGTATGTACAAGTTTTAATTCTATCATGTTTATTTTCTTTGAACTATGAGCAGTTTGAAATTTCGCGATGGTTTTATTTTGTCAAAGTCGACATCATTTAAACGTATGTTTCAGTTTGCCGAATACTACACATTCCATGGCTATGCGATGATCCTTCTAGGCAATTCGATTTTCTCCGCCTATTATTACTTATGTTTAAGTTATGTAAAACTCTGAACAATACTGTTATTTTCGATGAGATGTTTTTCATAATTTTCGTCTTACCTATTTCTATTTGTAACCATACTTTGGAAGATATTTGTTATAAATCTTCCAGCATCTTTTTCAATTTATTCAGGTTTCTATAAATTTGCATCTGCAGCGAAGCAGCGCTTTTCATTTATATCTAATCCTCTATCTTGCCAATTCTATTCTCTAAAGACATAAATACCTCTGAAAACATAGTACCTCTTTGCCTAACATATTTTTTAATCTTGATTTTTTCAAGCATTGTGCGCAGTTGAATAAAGGAGTTGTATAATTATAGATGTCGTTAATTTCTTGACTATATCTTTTGTCGATTCTCCAGTCTTTTGGGATAACAATCAGAATATATACTTCTATACTTTTTTCCAAAGTTTGCAAAGATCAGTATTAATGATTTTTGTATTTGCTATATTTCTCAATGGCTTAATGATTTGCATATGATTATTCTTTATGAATTCCGACCTTAAACCAGCTTGTTCTCTGAACTGGTGTTTATTTAGTTTGAATGTTAGCAGATTAACGATAATTCGTGTAAACAATATAACACATGGGACAACAATTTTATCGACATTTAGTTACTCAAATTTTTGATATCATTTTTTGTATGTATTAGTGTAGATATAAATCCCCTCATTAAGGAATGGGTGAATAATATTGCTAAATTTTTGTATATGTTATGTTCATAGTATTTTAATATCTTTGGAAATATCCTATCCTTATCAGGACCCTTTCCATGATTTCCTTTGGAAATGGCCTAGTTTACTTATACAGGTATTCGTTATGTTTTTGGAGTCAATATTGTATTCAATACGATATTTGGTCGTTCGTAAAAATAAGATTTTGAAATTTTTGGTCATACACCTCTTACTGACTCATTTCTTATTGAAGTAGCGTACAACTTAAATGCTCCTTGCTGGTAAATAAATAATAAATTTTCTCTACGCTTGACAGAATTATGGACATAGTCTGAGCGCAACTCATTCTTCACTGTCGGCGTCTTTGTACCTCCAGGTTTCTGTAATTGGCGTTGTCCTTATTATGGTGGATATATTTCATAATATTAATTCAATCCCAGTATAGCTTGAACTCGTTGTTTTATAGTTTGGGCTGTATTCATACTATGGTACTATCTTTGTCTGCAAAAGTTTTAATTTCTCCACTAATTCTTGGTGAAGAATCTTGGCAATTATATTGTGCCTTTTCTTGTACTCCGATGTGGAAGTGGTAGATATTCTCCCGTTACCTGCTGGATTGTGTCCGATGGTCGATGTTTATATCAGCATTTGGTCGTTCTGGATTAAGATATCACTGATACTGTGTATACATTACTTCATTTTCTCTATAGACCTAGCTACACAGCTTTTGCACTTCCTTTAGGAAACAGTCACTCAGATGGCGGACAAATTGAGCTTAGTGGGGGCTCTTCCTATATTAATGGGCCTTATGTAACGTCATGGCCTGTTATATTTCTCATAAACTGCCATACAGTTTGAGAGGTTTTAACAAGCACTACCTTTTGCATAACCTTTTACAGATGTTCACTAAGGCCTAATCTCTTGATATTAAGCAGAAGATTTTTTGTTTATAAGCTAGTTGTCTATAGAATTATGAGGATCGTCCAGACGCTATTCGTTGCCTACTCTCTGCGTATTCGTATCTCCAGATTTTTGTATTTTACCATTTTCTCATTATCCTTGTTCTTTAGGTTGTGGTAAGGGATGGCGTGATCTGATGGTGTTGCTCGCTTGGATGTTTTATCCACTAAAATAAGATCTAGTCTGTTATGATACACATCACAGAAAAATAAGTAGTTAAAGCTATCCTGGAGTCAAATATATCTTAAACTTCTTATTTTCTAGTCTAAGTTTCGCGCTGTATTTGAAAATCTTTAACTTAACTTTTAACTCTTGGTGGAGGATCTTTGCAGCTGAATTGCATCCCCTCATGTGCTCTGATGATGTACTTTAGATAGTTTGTAGTTGGAATGGCTAATAAGAAGCATTCGACCTTGAAAAAATTTGATCTAGGTTCAACCAGTGGTTGAACACTAATTTGTCGATATTTTCCCGGTTAAACTCTTTTGACCATGAAGACGCTTCTGCAGCTTGGTTTGAAGTTTCTTTTGATCTGGTGGGTAATGAGAAACCAGGTCGTGTTTTCTCAACCATAATAGGTGTTAAGTTGTTCATTTTGTTTATTGAACGACGTAGTACAGAAGAATCTGCTAACGTGTAGAAATATGGTCCAGTCCCTTAACTATATTTACCAATCCTCTTCCTCCATGGAATCTTGGTTATATTGTCCATATAGTAGCACTACTAGTTCAATAATGTTATTATTAATAATAAAGACAATAATTTCATCTGATCTACGTATATAGAATATCTAAGCAAAAAAGTAATTTCTTTGAAAGAAAAATATGTATTGCTTTTGTATTTTCAAGAAATCCTATTTATTTTATATATTACAACACATAGTTTATTAAAAATTTACAGTAAAGATACTGTTGTTGTTATACATTTGTCTTTGATTCCGTTGCTTGAACAAATTATGAATTTTAATTTACTTGAAAATTTACTAACAAGAAAATTGCGCTGGCTGAACTTTACCAATTTCTCTGGTTTCGAAATATATTGGTAACATAAAAAAATATTCGATTCCTACTTTGTGTCAATACTCAGGTTTACGGAGTGAAAAATTACTTTTTAAAATATTCATATGAAGAAAGTTGATATTATTACTAATAAATAAGCAATATTATGTGTAGTATTTTTACTTTTAAGGAAATCTAGAAAATCTCTATAAAAAGTATGTCGTTGCCACTTCCTAAACATGGGTACATAGTTTCCTTTTAAGTACATTTCACCTTCAAATTTGCCCTTATTTCTTTCTATAAAAAATACCGACTCATGAATCTGAAAAGTATGATATAAACAATGTAATTATTATGTCATAATTTTATGGACCAATAATACTTTTTCGAGGATTTGAGATAACAAAAGATAAAAATATTACGTTTATATACGATATTGCCCTATATGAGATTTTATTTCAAGGTAAATAAAAGTTCTTAGTAAAGTAGTAATAAAAGTAAAAATAATAATAACCATAAAATTTAAGCAAAATTTATCATTTTCCTTGTTCTTTTTTAAACAATAGTTGATACCATAATTGCTGGTTTATTTCATTTTTAACCACTAAAATTTTTCTATATAAAAATATGTCAAAATCATCTACCTTTGATGGAAAAAAATGTAAACTCAACATTAAAGTATAAGACCTTCATCATTTTTCTTACAAAACTTATGTAAGAAAAAATTTTAAAAAATCTTATTACGCTAGGCTCTATGTGACTGTCGTCCACAGCTCGAACATGTTGAATTTAATTTTCTGAACTTTGGTTTATTTACTCTCATTGTATCCCGATATGTCTATTTCTTGTTTAACTTTAGTCATTCTTTCTTTAAATATAGGAAAATATTCAATTATTTTTTTACTGTTTTTGTAGTAGAATTTCGAAAAATGCTGATAAACGTGTTTGCTAATTGGTTGTCAAGATGGTGCATGCCAATTTTCAAGCCTCCAGTTTTACTCGTCCATGAGAAATAAAAATTCTATTAAAAAATGAATTCTATTTTGACCTCTCTGTGATAAAATTTCAAAAAACGCTGAATGCTTATTTATTTCATTTTAAGAGGATACCTTTTTTGTGGAAATAAACGCAACTTAAAAAAAAGTACGTATAATTTCTTTTTAATTTGATGTTTTGTCTTCGAGTCATTATCATTAACTTCTTTTTTTTAAAAAGACAGTACTGAATTTCTAACGTCAACTTCTGAAAGCTAAAGGAATTCTGAATTCAACGATGAATCTCACATTATGATTTAAGTAAATTTTAAATCATTTTTTAACATTATTACGAAATTTTTAATATACTGACTTGTCTTTTAAGGCATATTATACTTTCTTTTAGTTTATTTTTAATTTATTATGATTTACAAGCCAAACGGCTTCGTACTCACTTAGGGAATATTGACTCATACCAGGTATACAAAGATACCAAAAGTATGAAGCTCTGTGGGTCCTAGGTGACGTGGTCTGCTATATTTTCTACGAACTTTCGGACGGTTCGCGCGGTTGAAAGGAGAACTGCTTTCTGTAACGGTTTATACAGATGCTCACTAAGACCCAGTCCCTTGATGTTCTGCAGAAGGTTCTTTGGTATCACTCCAATTGTTGACAGTATTATCCGAATCATTTGGAAGCTGTTTATTGTCCATTGCCTTCGGATTTGCACCTCTAGATCTCTGTACTTGGCATAATCAATTGCCAGATTTATAAGCCAAACGGTTTCACACTCCCTCTAGGGATTATTGACTAATACCAGGTATACAAAGACACCAAAGGTACGAAGCTCTGTGGGAACCCTTTCCATGTTATCGGGTCTTAGGTGACGTGGTTTTCTGTACGTCCTACAAACTTTCGGACAGTCCGCGCGGTTGCGAGGAGAACTGCTTTTTGGATCGGTTTATACAGATGCTCACTAAGGCCCAGTCCCTTGATGTTTTTCAGGAGGTTCTTTGGTATCACTCCAGTTGTTGATAGTATTATGTTATGGAAATCGTGTGGACGTTGTTCATTGCCCATTGTCTTCGATTTTGCACCTCTAGATCTCTGTGTTTGGCAATATTTTCATTGTATTTTGATCTTAGGTTGTCGTTGTTAGGTATGGCAATGTCAATCAGTGTAGTTCGCCTAGAAATTTTATCTGTTAGTACAATGTCTGGCCCATTATAAGCAACTGTTTGATCTGCTAGAACTGTTCGATCCCGATATAACTTGAACTCGTTGTTTTCAAGAATAGGCTCTGGACTGTATTTGTAGTAAGCAATAGTTTTAACTTATCTGCTAACTCTTGATAGAGTATCTTAGCGGCTGAGTCGTGTCTTTGCTTATTCTCGGTTGCGGCAAAGGCTTGGCATCTTCCAGTTATGTGCTGGATTGTTTCTGATGTTCGACAGCCATATCTACATTGGTCATTTTCTATTTAGGTATTGAGAGATCTCTGATGATGAACTTCTGATAGTTTTTCGGAATAACTTAGTCTTGGACAGCTAACAAGAAGCCCTCGACGCTGAGTTGTCGGCATTGTCCTGGATGACCTGATTTGGATGCCGTCCATGAAGTGGTTATAATTATAATGTTTACCTTTAAGTTAGAAATATACGAATTACTATGAAAAGAATTTGTATTTCAATACGTGATTATTTAAAATTAAAATATCCAGAAGTACCTCAACTCACCAAAGTACTTCTTTAATAGCATCAGAAGCATTTCACATCGAAACAGAAGAAGAGTTTAAAAGATTGGCTCTTGAAGCATTTTAAAGTATAAGTTCACATTATAATAGATTCCAGTTCTAAGATGCTATTTAGATTTAGAGAATGACCGCAATTTTTTGTGCACCTTCATTTTGATATTCGTATCATTATTAATATTTTTATTATTGTCCATATCTCAGTATTTTTTAATTTGTTTGTTTCAGTTATTGGTTGATAATTAAATTAACGTTCTATCAATATTATGCAGTACATTTCAATATTTTATTAATACTGTAAAACCTTAGAACCCTATTTAAAAAGAGATCAATTTAAATTACAGGTCCGTATTTTAAAAAATTTTTACAGTCAAAATAGATTCGAAATGTAATCAAAACCATAAAATGGGACAAATTATTCAATTCAGAATAAAAAAGAGCATTCCAAACATGATATTACAAGTCCATGTTTAAAAAATGAATTTTATGATTGTTGTTCTAAAACGGAACGTCAAATAATAAAATCGATATCGTCATTTTTAATGTCACGAAAATTTTCTATAGAAGAGTGTATCGGTTTGGCTTTCATTTTATTATTCCAAAATTTCTATAAAAAGTTATATAAAGAATATCTGACCACTATATCGTTGCTTTTTAAATTACGTCACTTATTATATATATATATATATATATATATATATATATATATGTATATATATATATATATATATATATATATATATATATATATATATATATATATATATATATATTTCTATTTTTATCTATAAGAAAAAGTTAGATCATATGTATAAAAAGCAAAAAATATAATACTTTTGAAATTGCGAATTAAAAAATTGTTGAAACTGTCCATAAATAATTCGTTGTTAAAACTATGAATTCAACAAACGTAATGAAACAATTCTATTTATACCAAGAATTACAGAAGCTACCAAGACAATCTTTTTGTATATATAACACATGAATGAAGAAAATAAATAATCCTATTTGAATTAGGAGTCTGAAAAGATACAGTCAAATTAATATGTAATTCTAGTGATTACCTTGAGCAAACAAACAAACAAACGTTACTTTTTTATTATGGTGGTATTAGTGTAAAAGTAAAGATGACTACGAAAGGGATTAAAAATGAGGCAGATAATAATACTAATAGTATAATAGAATTCTAAAAACTTTAGCCTAACTGAAATAAAATAGTTCTATTATTTTCTTAATAAAAATGAAGTTAAAAAATACTTTTACACAAGCTAATAATATAGGTTCAGTTTACAGTAAGGTAAAGGTTAACCAATAATTTTATACGTACCGAAAACAATTATTTCGACGAAAAACGTAAACAACAAGTATTTTTCTTTAATATATTCATCTTATGTATTGGTAATTTGAAATTTAATTGCAATAATTAACCTTTATCTGGTTTCACTTTAATAAACGAGGAATGACTGAAAAATTCTCAAATGTTAAAAATAAATAAAATAAAAAAGTAATTTTCCAATTCACTAACGTGCTTTACTCCAAGATCATGGAAAAATTCCGGGTCCGAAAAATGACGAAGGAGATCGTTAGTGCGACACTTTCTTAAACTGCTGAATTCGTGGTTGGTTTGGTTGCCGATGTCGGATAATGCGATCTCTATCCTTAGAGTAGCACATTTCGTGTATCGAGTTTTGATATATTCCTTTTTTAATTTTCCGTGGCGCCATCACACGGCGTTGTTAGTTTGTTTTGTTCTTGTTTTCTTGAGTGAGCCATCGAGATGTCGCCACTGTGTCTTATTTACTATTTTTCAACCGTGAAATCTGTTTATAAAACACAGATGCGAGATGATAGTTTGTACCGAATACAATGACCTGATGAGTCCCATACTAAGACGAAACAGCATTGTCGCCATTTTTCGGACCTGAAGTTTTTCTATCTTCTTCGAGTTCTCTGCACTTTTTAACATGATAGTAATATTTATCAACGGTCTTTATATCCGCATAGCCGAAAATTTCCCATTTTATTATATATATATATATCCTACAATGAGTAAATATGATAGTGAAGCAAATAAAGATATTGTTAGCAGCTTCGATTATACCCTTTAGATTTAAACAATAGATTTGTTTGAAGGCTGTTTATGGTCGGTGGAGAAGAGGCTTTTTTGATGTTTGACAGAAATAAACATGTTTACTTACCTTTCTTTCAGTTTAATTACTTGTCGTGGCTCTTTTCAGTATTTTTAAGTGTTAGAAATTACTATAAATGCGAAGTTTGCAATTAATATTAACAAAAAGATGATTTAAAAACTTATTTTTATTGGCAAATATTGTTAGATATTGTTTACATATTGAAAATTACAATAATAATAATTTAGGCAACCATGGACACCTTTCATTGATTTCTTAAAAATAAGTCTTAAGGCTGTGTAACTCCACAATGGAAACAAGTTGTCTTTAGTCACACTTGGCTATGCAATTCACATGAAAGAAACTTATAGCAATTTGAAATTGTTACCAGAGACCATACAATATGAAAGATATAAATGGCAAATTTGTGCGGATTTAAAAGTTGTGGCGATTGTGCTTAAAATGCAGCTAGGTTATACCAAATACTGTTGCTTCCTCTGCGAATGGGACAGTCGAGCATGATCGGATCACTAGAGATAGAAAATTTGGCCACCGAGAAAGTATTTTCAGCTAGGAAAGAAAAATGTAACCGGCGCGCCATTAGTTCCCTCAGAAAAGATTTTACTACTGCCACTTCATATAAAATTGGGACTTATCAAAAATTTTGTGAAGACCATGAACAAGGAAGGAAACTTTTCGGAGAGTGAAATTCGATTTCATACTTGAAGGCAAGGAAAAAGATACTTGGAATGCTTTTCAAAATGATTCCAACAAATTTTTTGGGAAACATAAAAGCAAATAGGGTGTAATATGTCCTTGAAAATTAATTTTTTGGATTCTCACGTTGAGTAGTTCCACCAGGATATTTCAAACATGGAAAAAAGGTATCAAGAAAAATGGAACTGTGAGAAGTTAGCCGACTATTGTTGGACTATTACGAGAGATAACCCAGATGCTGTTTTAAAAGGCAAGGTAAAAAGTGCAAAATGAATGTCTAAATTTTCGATTCAATGATAAAAATGTGCTATTTAATTGCTCTTGTTGAACCAACAATATATTGTTATCTGTATTTTGTATGTTCATTATATATGCCTAGGAATTAAAATTTTGTAACAAATAAAATCTTTATTAAGTATTTTTTAGTTACTTGGGTGTTCAAAAAAATTGGATTGGTTCAGGAAACAAAAAAAAAGTTGAAATTTGTTCCTCGGTGATATCATAAAACGTAAATGAATAAACAATTACGCAAAAAGAAATTGATTTCCGTCATTCGAAATTCATCAAAGTCGTTAATTTTAATTGACTTTAAAATATTCATTTCATTATACATTATTATATTTTCTCAGATTGTTGAAAGATTTCAAATAATAAGCTACATATGGCCACTAAAAATTATACGTGCCTTTGTACAATTTATGTTGTATACCCCGAAATAGCATGACATTTTTGTGCCTGCCTACTTAAGTAAAGAAAAAAGGAGAAGAGAGGGGGTAGTGAGGAACGGTTTTGGGATACTAATACTTTATGTCACATCAATTTACTTTCTACATAAAATGGGCTTATGATTGTAGTTGCTAGCTGAAGGTAATTCTCGCAGTAATTTGCTGGGTAGAATCCAAATTCGTGATTAGAATTGGCCCACCACGTCAGAATTTTGAGATATTTGACGTTATGTACTTGAAAAATGTATTTTTTGACTATATTTAGGGTTATGTGCAGGATGCACAATTGTTTTTAGTCTTTTTTTTCTAGTTGCATCATGTAACTAGACTGTCTCTAAAAATTTTCAAGTGAAATTTTTAGATACCGATATCATTTTTTGTAAATTTTGATTCACCGTTTTGAATCCATCAGCTTGAAAATGAAAATTTCAATTTTCTGACTTTGTATTTGTACTCAGGGACCTTAAAATTCTTCAAGCATAAATTTTTGAGAGAAATGTTTACAGTAGAAAGATGTATGCCTCAAAGGGTTAATACGAAGTTGCTGTGTTGTAACTGTAAAAATTCTAGCAAAAAACAGTGTAATTTTTATAAATTTCCAGTAGCAAAAGAGAAATTAAATCAAAGGAATAAATGGATAAGATTAAGAATTACGTATTTTAAGTAATACAATATATAGTTCAATAGTTCTATTTGTTTTAATGGCCATCCAGGGTAAGTATCCAGATATATATATATATATATATATATATATATATATATATATATATATATATATATATATATATATATATATATATATATAATAAGTATTATTCCACGTTATTATTCAAAGTTTTTTTTTCATTTTGATATTACTTAACCTAAATTACGATGAGTTTTGATTATATCTTTATTGAATAAACTTACTTTTTTCAGCTGAAGTAATCAATCAAAATATATAATAATAATAAATTATTTTTTTCTTTTTTTATAAACCCATATATTTTTGACAATAAAAAAATAATTATAAATTGGGAATTTTCATTATATTTTGTTGTCAATATATTCAAATATCGCCTTTCAGTTCATGCATTAGATGGCGCTGCTGTCACACATGAAACCAATAGGACACGTAATAGAAAAATGTCCAGAATTTTACGGGAAGTCTAAAAGTGTACAAGTAATTGAGATCACTGTATAAAAAATCAAAGTGAGTTATGGCACATCTTCTTTCGGGTCATCCTGTAAAATTTAATATGTCGAAAAAAATTCTTATCAAAAAATATAGTGGAAAGTCGTGTCCGAGCGATTTTTCAAAAAAACCAGTGTTCCTTAAATAATGAATATATTCCAGACTGCATTATATATGTTAAGATTTCAAGTTTCAATATCGAAATAATGTATGACGATATTGAAAATATCAAAAAGCTATCACGATAGCATATGTTTATCTTTCCAGAAGCGTTTTCAATAACTGTGATCCTCGTTTAAAACATGATAAAGAGTAGAGGCTAGACTTCAAAAGCTTCATAAACTGGGACTTCTTATATATCATTAGATCACATACTTTCATGCATAAAAAAACATTATTATTACTGAGCTCTCATTTAAAATTTTAGATTTAATTCTTCGGTCACTGTTAATCATTTTTATTATCTCCAACTTTTCTAGGCGTTCTGGTATAACAAATAAAAATAATGAATCAAAGAAATGTTGTGGTTAAAATATAATTATTAACTACAGAATGTTTTTAAGTTTATAAAAATTAATTTTCCCGGATTTCATTGGGCATACAACAATTAGAAAAAAAAATAATATTAGATATTTTTAGATTTTTATGTATAAGAAAAATGGTTTTACGCTTGAAATAATATGTGTATCCACATAAATTGTATTCAATTTGGTAAGCGAATCATTATATAATAAATTTTGGTCCATTTCATTTAGTAAGAATTGTTTAAGAACATCTTCATTTTATTTATAAAAATTGAAAATCATTAAAATTTATTCGGTTATTACAGTTTATATTCATATATTAAATTAGTCAGTTGGTTACTAGATAATATAAATATTAGCGTTGGAGCTCGAATATATTTTTTCTACTATTGCTTTAGTGACATGGAAGACAAATTATTTGCTATCTCTAAAAGTTTTACCATCTGTTATTGTGTAATAAAGATAGGAAAATGTAAAAACATTTTAGGGTTAATATATTAATTACCTTCAATAAACGAAATATTGTTTATTATGTATTTTGCGTGATAAATATAAATTTTATACAACTGATTCTGAGAATGGCGAAAAGTTTAGTACACATAAAATTTTTATACAATTCATTGTTAGTATATATTTATTTATATTAAATCTTATGATGATTATTATGATTTCGTTGCCAGCTAGAAATTTTTATAGTTAACCCAAAAACGTATGTAAGGCGAAACTACTAAAAAAGTTAGAGTACCTCACCGTACGCGAAAGATAGAATGTATTTTTTTTGCTTACCCTATCGAGTGGAGTATTGTTGACTAGATTATCAAAAATGCAATTAAATATGTTATACAGGGTGTATCCAAAAGGCATGTACAAAATTCTATCGCATATTCCTGAGGCTAGAATAGGAGGAGCTAGTCTAATTTACCGTAGCCCCAAAATTATAATTTTTTAAATTTTTTTTTGTAAATATTTATTATAATATCTCGATATGCACTAAATTGATTACTTTGAGGTTTTTAGGCTGATAAATCAAGATCGGATTACAGTTTGGATATACATTGCAAATTAACGTATAGGCAGAGATCATTGACAGATTTATTATAATTGATCTCATCATCTTATCATCTAGTTTAAAGGGTTCGAATTACCTAAAAAAACCTAGTAAATTTGCTAAATTTATTAGATGATCTCTCACTAGACCAAATATGTGGTTCATTCACAATGGTGCACTTCTCTACTTCGGATGAAATGATAGAAATAATGAAGTGAGAATTCTCAAGATCGATGAATTGAAACAGCAAGCTCAATTTTAAAGTTAAAATTGATCCATAAGCTCTTCATAAGATGGATCCTGCCCTTTAGTGCTCTTACGTGGATCACCATGGGCAGATCAAGATTCAGCACATTATATGGCTTTCAAAACAAAGTTTTCCGCCTCATCTGTGGAGCCCCGTTCTATGTTAAAACAGTATAATGTACAGAGATCATAGATGTGAAACTTTCACTAATTTCATCGAACACACTTTAGCGAGATATTTGGACAGAGTTGAATACTCTAACAATGACCTTATAACAAGATCTCACAACCACACCGCTACCCAACCTCAACACTACCAGTTTGTAAGAAATTGATTACTCGACCATTAACTGTGATCTGTGTCTAAATTAACTGGCCTAAAGGTCAAATTAAAATCACCTTCAAACCTTAAGCGAAGCGTGTAATTAGAGAAAAGTCTATGGACCCGTTCCGACTTGAAAACCAAAGAAGATCTAATGGAGGAAATGATACTCCTACAAACTGGCCATCCCGCTAGCCGGATTTAATGCTTGTGAATTACTTTATATGAGAAACCCTTAAACAAATGGTACACTGTGGACCTGTAAACACCGAAGAAGTATTGTGGGCATGAATACAAAAATTAATAAGCACTTTATAAAGGGTGTTTTTTTATAGAGGTATAAAACTTTTAAATGGAATAAAACAAAGATGAATTTTTTAAATTGACATGAAATTTACTTTATTCGAAAGATAACCTGGCATTATAATTTAAATATGACTTCTGGCATATGACCGCCATGGCTGGCTCGGACGTAGTCTAATCTGGGGGTCCAATTTTCGATGACTTTTTCCAACATTTGTGGCCGTATATCGGCAATAACGCGGCGAATGTTGTCCTCCAAGTGATCAATCGTTTCGGGCTTATCGGCGTAGACTAGCGACTTCACATATCCCCACAGAAAATAGTCTAGCGGCGTTAAGTCGCACGATCTTGGAGGCCAATTCACGGGTCCGAAACGTGAAACTATACGGTTACCAAACGTTTTCTTCAATAAATCAATTGTGGCACGAGCTGTGTGACATGTTGCGCCGTCTTGTTGAAACCACAGCTCCTGCACATCATGGTTGTTCAATTGATGAACGAAAAAGTCGTAATCATGGCTCTATAGCGGTCACCATTGACTGTAACGTTCTGACCAGCATCGTTTTTAAAGAAGTAGGGACCGATGATTCCACCAGCCAATAAAGCACACCAAACAGTCAGTTTTTCTGGATGTAACAGTGTCTCAACATACACTTGAGGATTATCATCACTCCAAATACGGTAGTTTTGTTTATTGACGTATCCATTCAAACAAAAGTGAGCTTCATCGCTAAACAAAATTCGCTTATGAAAATCGGGATCAACGGCAATCTTGTTTTGGGCCCATTCACCGAATCTACGCCTTGCTAGGTGATCGTGTAGCTTCAATTCTTGCACGAGTTGGATTTTGTAAGCACGCAAACCAAGATCTTTCCGCAAAATTTTCCATAAAGTGACTGGACACATATCCAATTCCTGTGCACGATGGCGGATAGACTGATTCGGGTCTTCCTCTACGCTACGCTCTACAGCAGCAATGACTTCTTCTGTACGCACTGTACGACGTCTCTGTGGATGCGTATTATCATTTAGATTAAACATGGTGCAAAAACGTTCCATAGTTAATCGAATTTAATTGCTGTGATGGACGATTATGTTGACCGTAAAATGGACGTAGTGCGCGATACGTGTTTCGAACAGAACCATGATTTTCAAAATAAATTTGCACAATTTGGAAGCGTTGTTCAGGCGTCAGTCTATTCATGTTGAAATGCCAAACCAAACTAAACATAAATCACTTGACAGCTGACAAAATGGCCGCCAGTTAAAAAAGTGTTGCCAACTTAAAGTTCTATACCTCTATAAAAAACACCCTTTACTTAGATCAGAGATGATGGAAAGGACGCATTTCAACTTTCTCCGTAAAATTAATTTTTGTGCACAAGAAAACCGAGGTCATTTTCAACATTTACTTAGAATTTAATTAAGCAATTAAATAAAGAATTAGTGCAAATTAATTTATTATTAAGATAAATATTTACGAAAAGGATTTAAAAAATTATGTGTATTGTATTTCGGTAACTAAGAACACTTGGTATTTTATTTTGATGTTTTTTCTTTATTCAAAAGGGATGAAATCTAGCAGAAATTCATTAGGAATACGTACAATAAATAACTTTTTCTTAAAATCTATTTCAAAATAGCATTGGCTTAATAATAAGAATAATAACACATTTATATATTTACAGACATACACCATATAACACACCATGGCCCTCCTACACCTCCTCACAATAGCACTTGTAATAACAACATCTACAGCTCAGAGCTACAGGCTCCCAACATATTACAGTCCTAGTAGCTACGTCATAAGTCTCACTTTGCCGCAAGACATCTTCACAACAGAAAATGCAACAGCATACACAGGCGCGGTTGCTACAACATTTACAGTTTCATCAGAAAATATCAGTCAAGTGGTGTTACATGCTAGTGCTAATTATATCAACGTCACGTCAGCAACTCTTATTTCTGGAACTGTGACGTATAATGTCACTGAATGGTCCGTTAACAGCACTACTGACATATTAACTGTTACACTAGGAAGTTCGTTAAACGTCAGTTTGACATATACCTTGACTTTATATTTTGGTAAGTCAATAAAAACCGAATCATAATTTTGTTAGACGACATTTCGATTACTACGTGCCATTAATCGGTTTTACGAAGCAAACAAGTTAATCGAAACGTAATTTAACAAAAAAATCCAGGTTAAACTAAAAATATGAGTACGTTTTGGTCTAATACCTTTTCTTCTTTTTCAGAGGGCAAAGTTAGTATTACCGATATGTACGGCGTGTACAAAAGTAGTTACACTGACAGTTCTAACACAACCTATTATCTGGCTACAACTCAGATGGAATCTACGCACGCTAGGAGAGCTTTCCCTTGCTTTGATGAACCTAGTTATAAAGCTACTTTTACCATTTCTTTAACGTACCCGTCAGAACTCAATGCTCTTTGCAATACTGCTGCGAATAGTACAGCCACGAAGTAAGTAAAATCAAGTTAAACTAAATTCTTTATCCCTCTTCTGGCGTTGTCTCGTAATCCGAGGTTGTTTAGTAACCTGGCATATCTCCATTTGTCTCTCGCGGTCTAAATTCGACTTTCTTTGTCTGATCTTGTCTAATTTCGGGTATTACTGACCTATGGAATTCTTCGTATTCCTCTGCCTCTTTTACCCTCTGTCTTCTCTCTATTCTGTATTGAGTAATTTAATATTTCTGATGTGTTTCTATATGTCCGAGGAACGGTAATGTTCTTGTTTTATTAACACTCTATTTTTCAAGCTGCGTATTTAATCTTCTTCGTTTATTATGCTGTCCATCCACAATATTTTGAATATGCGGTGATACAGTCATATTCCAAACGCATTTAGTCTTGTAGTAGTATCTGATTCCAAAGTTCACGATTCTAACACACCAAATATAACTTTTCAGAAATCAAATTCTCAACTTCAAAAGCACTATTTATTGATAAAAAAGTTTTTAATTTTTATAAATGCTGATCTCGCTTCTTCTATTTCGCATTTTACTTCCATATTGGTATCTATCCGGTTACCGATAATTTTTGCGAGATATTTGATTTTGTTCGCTTGTTCTATTCTAGTATATTTCCTGTAATATTTAATCTGATCCGATCTCAGCTAATTATAATCTACCTGCCTTTTTGTGCCACAAAGTCCAAGAGGCTTTGCAGTTCTTCTTCTCTTTTGGTGACTAAAACAGTATTATCGGCATACCGCAGATTATTTAATTATACTTCATTTATTTTGACTAGCAAAGGAATTGTGAAAAATTCACTAAATAAATCTGAAAAAAGATATGTAAGTTTTTGGGGTCGCTAAATCCAAATCTGTGGTTTGTTTAATTCCCCAAGGTCAGTTACAAGTCATTTCAGTGTTATTTCAATGTCAAATTGAGAAAAATATACTAAATAGATCTGTAAAAGAAAATAGGTAGACTTTTGACGGCGCTGAGTCTGAATTCGTGGTTTGTTTAATACTTCAAGGTTAACCAGAGGCCAATTCAAAGTCAAATTGAAAAAAATCTACTAAATAAATGTGTAGAAGAAGAGAACCAACGCGCAGCTAGATCAATATCCGCTGTAGTAGACAGGCAAGTGGATCAAGTTTTTGAGCCGAAACTCAAGCTCCCAAAACCTCGTACCCCACGTACAGCTAGACTGGTGTCCATTACACCGCAAGCAGGGGAGCGGATCGAATTTTTAAGGCGAAACCCAAGCTGCCAAAACCACACATCCTACGTGCAGCTGGATAGATTGCCGCTATACAATAGACAGGCGACCGGACTAAGTTTTAATAAATATGCCAAATATAAGCTATCATAACCACATATTTTACGCGCAGCGAGACCAATGTCTTTTACGCAACACACAGAGGCGAAAAGCAAGGATTTATGAGTGTATGAGATAAAGCCCAAGCTTTTCGAAAACCATATACCCTAAGCACAGCATGTATGAGAGTTTGGGATTTGTGTTATACACTTATAAAAACTCGCTTCGCTAGCCTAGCTGTTATGTAATGGATATCGATTGATCTACGCGAGGGGTATGTGGTTTTAGAAGCTTGGGTTTCGCCTTGAAAACTCGTTCCGATTACGTGCCTGCGTGGGGTACGTGGTTCTTGGAGCTTGAGTTTCGCCTCAAAAACTCAATCCGCTTGCTTGTTTGCTGTGTAACGGATATCGATCTAGCTGCGTGTGTGTTCTCTTTTTTACAAATTTATTTAGTAGATTTTTTCAATCTGACCTTGAATTGACTTTGAAATGGACTCTGATTAACCTTGGGGTGTCGAACAAGCGCCCCCAAAAGTCTATATTTCTTCTTTTATAGATCTATTTAGTAGATTTTTATTAATTTGAAACAACCCTGACATGACCTCTGGCTGACCTTGGGCGATTTATTTATTGTATTTTAGTCCATTTGCCCTTGAATCTGACATGATAGAGGTTACTGGATCTCAGGCTTGGATTCAAGGCAACTAATTACATAAGGATCGAAGTCAAAAAAACATAAATATATATTTTGTGTCATATTAAGATATTTCTCCACAAGGGCGAACAGACTGGCCAAGACTTTTCTTGTTCCCATTACTGTCTTTAAGCCGAATTGGGCCTCTTCTATCTACGAATCAATCGCATTCTAGTTTTATTCAGTTATGTAGAATTCTAAGGAAGATTTTTAGGACTTATAGTTCTATACTGATTAAATTTTCTTGCCTAGCATTTTTTCGGAATTGTAATTTAGATTTAGCCATTCCTCCAGTATCTTTTTTTGGCTACACATTTTATTGAATAAGTTGGTGAGGGCTCGTATTCCTTGGTTGTCCATAAGTGTGGGGAATTTTAATTTTACGCCCACCTGGTGATTTGCTTTTAGTGCATGTTTTGACTGCTGTTTCCACTTCTGTATTTAATATTGTCGGGATTTCTTTGACGTTTGCTACATTTTCATATTATTCTGTTACTATTAAATATATCTTTCATAAACTTCACTCATTTGTTGTTTTTTCTTTATCTGTTATAAGTAATTTGTTCTGATCGTCTGTCAAAATGTCAGTGCTTGAAATATATACTTTCTATTTCTTTTAAGCATTTGTGAAGATGAAAATCTTCATGAAAGTTCTTCTTTGTCGTGCTTACTTCTTTCGTTATTTTCTTCTGAATTTCTTTGTATTTGGCCTCTTGTAGCTGTGATCAGAGGACCTTAACCACAGTTTATAGGTTGGTGGTGTCGTTAATAAACTGCACACCTATAATTTTGTATTATATTTAAGATGAAGGTTAGTGTAAAGAAAATTTTAAATATATTAGATTAAATGAATAATAATTTTTTTCTAGCACCACGGATAATACTAGCACCACTATTTTCAATCCTACACCAAAAATGTCAACTTATTTGGTAGCTTTCGTAGTATCTAGTTTCACTAACTCAGAAGGAAATCTTATAGAGGGAACCTTGCCAAACAAGGTTAGTATCATATTTTACTGCATTTATAGGTAGAAAATTTGAAGAATCTCCTGCAGTTTTCTCGTAACAAGTCATGTTAAAAAAGTGTAATTTACTGTTCACGTAAATAACGTTTTTATCCCAAAACAAATCAGTGACCTAAAGACATAAAGAACATCTGAAGAATGAAATTTTACCTTACTTGTAAATATCTGGAGTGACTTCCAGTTTCTTAGTTAATTTTTATCCTACAAATCATCTTGAATCTACTGACTGGATAAGTGCATCAGTTTCCATTTCTATCCTTTTTTAGGTTTATTCAAGGAATGAAACTTCAAGTACTAGAAGTTGGGCCTTAGAAGTTGCACCTTTGGCAATTGATAGTTTAAATTCGTATCTTAGCATCAACTATAGTGCAAATATGGCAAAACTGGAACAAGTGGCAATTTCAGATTTTTCCGCTGGAGCTATGGAGAATTGGGGATTGGTTACTTACAGGTAAAAAACTAATATTTTACGTCCCATTTATATTTAAGTCATAATTAAATTCATATCTAACGTTCTACAGTGGGTTGTTACTAAGATTACTGATGGTCAACGAGTTCTTTGATTGGACAAACTCTTGGGATTGATCACTGATAGATTAAATGGTCAATCTCAGATTGACACGCCAACCTCAGATCGACTAACCCTTATCCTAAGCGTTTTCGTCCTTTTATCATTCTCTTGTTTTTCCATGAAGTCAACAATTCGCATCCTTTAACAAACTTTGGCTCATCGTGACTCGGTAACCGACCTTGCTGACTTGGTGACTTTGCACGATCTACGATCAGTAAATAAAGATAATATTTCATAATCGGAAGATTATAAAATAATTAAAAGTAACACGAATTGTTTTTGTTTAAATTAAAAAAATAATAATTTGGAAATGCAGGCTATGTGACAATATCTAAATTTGAAACTGTTGTTTCACATTGCTTTTTTTTTCATATTTGGTTAGATGAACTAAAATGGCCTACCTTGTATGCTTTTTTAGGGAGAGAGCTCTATTGTACGATGCCAATGAAACTTCAAACGCATACAAACAGTATATAGCATCTGTTATATCCCACGAATTGGCTCACCAATGGTTCGGTAATTTAGTAACATGTAAATGGTGGAAAGAAATCTTCTTAAACGAAGGTTTCGCAACCTTTTTCGAGTATTTTACTACACATGAGGTGAGTTGCTTTCGAAAACTGTATGCTTTTTTAAGGATTTACCTGTGAATGCATTTTTTGTAATAAGTTAGCATTCATGTGTGCGTTTAAGAAGAGCTAGTTTTTACTTCACATATATAACAATCATTTATAGCTTGTTTCTACCGCAGATCCTCGTAATTTTTTGTTATTATTCTTATAAAAGAGCAAGAGTAAAAGAGATCTGATTGATTACAAATTTTTATATTATTTTAATCAAATTTCTTATAGCTTTTCCCCGATTACGAAATGGATAAGCAATTCGTTATCAAAACTGTACAATACATTTTGGAAATTGATGCTTCATCTAGTGAAGCCTTAGAGACTGATGCGTCAACGCCAAGTGAAATTTCTGCCAGATTCGGAAGTGTTTCTTACGATAAAGGTGGCAGTGTGCTTAGGATGGTCGAACATATTTTGGGTACCACAGCGTGGAAGACTGGACTTACAAATTATCTGAATCAATAGTGAGTATTTTGTATAGTCTAAAACAAATAGTTTGTTACGTGGGGGGACCCATTATGTTTGGTTGCATGAAATACTTACTTCACAGTGAACAAGGGGATTTATTGTTTGCAAATATTCATGTGTCGCAAATTGTAACAAAATCTCTTTTTTATTTATTTTAGTGCCTATTCAAATGCAGAACCCGACGATCTGTGGACAGCGCTAAATGCCAGTGCGACTACAGCTAATTTGCCTGTAGCAAATTTAAGTGTAGTCATGGAGAACTGGATTAAATATCCTGGATTTCCAGTTGTAACTGTTAGTATAGCTAACAGTACACTGACCATTTCTCAAGTACGTGGTAAAAATATAAAACATTAAAGTCTTTCTATTATTATTTGATAAATCCATGACTAGTTTTTGCAAATGTGTCATAGTGTCAAGGTTAGCTTAGAATTGAGATCCGATATGTCGATAGGACTGTTATAATTATTAATTCAATTATTTTTTTAGAAAAGATTTGTCTATAATAACAAGACCTCCACAAATGTCACTTGGTATGTGCCAATTACCTTTACCACATCTCAAAATACCGATGTTTTTAATGAAACGGCGCCAGTAACCTGGCTAACTCCTACAGCTGATCTAGAAGTAGCCCTTGGAGGAAGTTTGTCATGGATTCTTGTAAACAACCAACAAACAGGTATCAAAAATATAATTCCTGACTTTTCAGTGTTTGTTAATCATTTCCTATTGTAGGGTACTACAGGGTAAACTATGATGCCAACCTCTGGGCCGGTCTTACTACAGCCCTTCAACAAACTAGTTTCTCTGGCATTCCAGAAGTTAACAGAGCTCAAATCGTTAATGATGCCCTTCATCTAGCTAGAGGGGGTTACATTACTTATAGTCAAGCTTTTAGCATTGTTCAGTTTTTATCAAATGAAACTACATATACTGTTTGGTATCCCGGTTTTAGTTCTTTCGGTTATCTGATCAAAAGAGCCGGTGAAAATTCTACCCTTGGAGCGGCAATTTCTGTAAGTCAATAAAATTTATAAAACTTTACCACAAACAATTAATTCCAAATTTTATTTTTATTTAATCGTTTCAGAAAAATTTTCATATTTAAATTTTATTTCCAGATAGTATATGTGTTATATAAATGAATTTCTTATTATTTTTTAGAATCATCTTTTAACCCTTAGTGCTTCGGTTATTGCATCAGTTCCCTTAACTACTGTAAATGAATCTAACCACGTTTATACGCTTAATCAAGTATTAGCACAGTCTTGGGCCTGTAAACTGGGAGATACCACTTGTGTATCTACAGCAGTAGGGTTGTTTGCCACCTACAGAAACACTTCAGTCAGGTATGTGGAAAGATGTACACACATTGCTAAATATTCATTTTAAATATGAGAATATAGTTCGTTACTATTTTAATTGTAAATAATTTCCTCATTTTTTAGGCCAAATAAAAATCTACGATCAATTGTGTACGGTTATGGATTAAAACATAGTACTGATATTTCAACTGACTGGGAGTTTTTATGGAATGCCTTTTTAAGTACTTCTTTATCCACGGAGCAAGTTACAATTTTAGCTGCCCTTGGTTATACTAGTAACGAAACGATCTTGAATGCGTGAGTACTTGATATATAATGCGTATCTGATCTTCGTTGACAAATATGAAGGTTTTGCACAGCCGTTTTCTTGTTTTAATTTCACATTTTTCTCATAAGTGTACTGAAAAAAGTTTTTAACTTCTATTAAATTATAAGTAACAACTATTTTAAATAAGCACATTCAATACATACTTGATACACACTTCTAGAACCCGAAAAACTAAATTGATTTGCAAAAAAATGTACATTTTGCGACAATGCACACAAAATTCTGTCAAATTGCAGCACAAATTGTCATTTGAAACAATATAATAAACGATGGATTAACATGGAGTATCGGTGTGCCGACCAATTCAGTTGTAAATACTTAGCTTCTTTAAGTCTCTTTCGTGTCCATGGGTCACTGTAGACGTGGCTCTGAGCTATGTAGAATCAACCTTTCCTTTAATACTTAATTTATGAAGGATTACGACTCGTCTGTATTCAAAAATCTTACTTTACTTCTTAGATGTAAAAGCTTTTGGTATAATATAAAATGGAACTGATTTTTTTTTCTATCTAGTTATTTTGTGGTCGCCTAGGTTCAGAATGTTTCACTTCAAATTTATAATAGATTAAAAAAATAATCAAATGCCATAACAGGTATTGGCGTTGTTAGTTTTTTTCGGTAATTTGTTGTAGATATATGAGGAAAACTCATCAAAAATTCTAAGCTTCCATATAAAGAAACTAAATTTATTTTATTTTATTCGATATTTTGCGCAGCGGATCCACCAGAAGTCACACCCATAAAATAGGGCGACAATTGTAAGCAAATTTAGAGGCTCATATTTCGATTATTAGACGATTAAATAAAAATATTTCATGATACATTCAATTTGATTTTTGGCAACCTTTTTAACGCTAGCCCACTCAAACGGATAAACAAAAAAGACGAAATTAAATTTTTAACAGTTTTTTTATATGTGTTATAAATTGGTGATCGTAACTTAGTCGTTATAATTTTCGTTTATAATGTCAATTGCTTTCAGATTTTTAAAATAAGACGTTTAAAAATCAAAGGAGCCTATAAAAAGTCAATTTGGACGCTCATATTTCGGGAATGATGCGACAAAAGAACGAATGTGATATAAAATATTTACTAATATTTTTAAAGATGAGATAAGTTCAGCTTAGTTAGAAGCGACGAATAAAAAAGGCGATAAAAAATGTTTATTTATATTTTTAAAAACCTATCGAAAGAAAGAAATCGTTACTTTTCACACAGAGGGAGATAAATTAAATATTTTTCTCCAACCGTCTCTGGTCCGATTTTAGGTTAATGAAATGCATGTGTCCGCACACTATAAATGCTCCTAAATAATCTTAAAAATAATAGAAGGTGGTACCTTCCAATAGAGCTAAAGTTCTGTATGAGGGGAAGGAAATTTTATAGTGGTATCTTATTATATAAAACTATGTTTATCTCATATTTTTTTTAGATATTTGCAGAAAACTTTGACTGATGACTCCGGCATTAGATCTCAAGATTATGCGGCCGTCTTTTCGGCAGTTTACTCTGGTAGCTCTGTAGGTGTGGATGTAGCGCTAGACTTCTTTATTTCTAATTATCAACTTATTATAACTAGGTAAGTCATTCATCAAAAATACTATCATTCCAAAGAAAAAAAAGCTGTAATCAACATTTTCTTAAAAATCGTGTTTTTGATACCGTTGGATTCTGTAAAACTTTTTTCGATTAAAAACAGAAAAAGTCTTTGTTTAGACTAAATTTTTAGCTTAAAACTGTTATCTTTTAAAATTCGCACTCATATTAGAAGAAAAATGTGTATTCCAATTTTCAATTTCTTCATGTCTGCTACTTTGTCTCGAAACGTTAGCTTTGCATAAATATTAACATATGAAAAGTTATTTACATTTATATTCTAATTTACAGGTACACAAGTATGAATGGGGTAGGAAATATTCTAAAAGGAATTGCTGAACAAATTACGACCAATAGTCAGATATTAAAGGTAGGACATATGCTAAAATTAGATAAATATTTGAAAGCTCTGTTAAAAAATTAAACTGTTTCATGGTAATATTCAACCAGCATTATTAGTTTTTGCATTTGGATATTAAATACATTCATAAATAATAGTATTTCATCTGTAAGTAAAAAATAAACCTTTTTATTTCAAGTTTAAAAATAAGAAGTAGCCCAAGGTATTGTAACATTATGTATTGCGGTGGACTATAGAAAATTAAATACACTTACAAATGAAAATCACTTTCCTCAAACAATTTTTTCTTTAATAAAACATTATTTACCTTCATATATTATGTAAATAGATAATTTGAAATAATGCACTAGTATATATTTTTTGTTGCAGCTTCAAAATTTCATTACAACTCAAAGTCTAAATGGAACCATCTTAGAGCTCGCTAACGCAGCACTAACGATTGCTCAAAATAATTACGAATGGCTAGAAACCTATAAAAGTGGACTCTATTCTTATTATGGACTACAAGAAGAAACAACAGCCGCTCCAACAACAGCCGCCCCAATAACAGCCGCCCCAACAACAGCCGCTCCAACAGTAACAACCACTGCAGCACCATGCCCGTGCTCGGCTTACAAATTCTATGTAGAATTAAGCCTATTAGTTTTAGGATTATTGGTCATTAAGTTTTAACAAGTTTAAATGAAATCTTGGATTGCCAATTATAATTTAGCTCATTTTATTGAATTTTGGGTTACTATTTTTTTCCAGTAGGAATGCTGTGTTAATATTTAAGATTTTTATAATTATTTTTATTGAAAAGGCAAGTGAAAATAATAGCTTTAAAAATAGGTATATAAAGGAGGTTGTTATAAAAGCAAAATTAGGAGGCGGTTAACAAAATTCTATTTAAAAAAAGCACTTGCCGGGGGAATAAAATTTTTAAGGGGATTGAATTAGTTATGACTTATATTGTTTTGCTTAGTGTTTCTTTAAAATATAAAATTTTGCTTTAATGTGTCTTATCGGTATTTTTTCCTGCATCTTAGAGTCATTTAGATAAAATTTACCTAGAAGATTTATAATAGATAATTTTACAGGGTAAAATTTTAGGCCTTATAATTATGTAACAAATTGTATATATTTTTTTTGTATGAGTTTACTTTAAGAGATAAATTGTAAGGTATATGAATATAATTTACAATTAATGTTAAATATGTTAAGGATTTAAAACTGTGCTTTGCAATTAATTATTATGTTTTTTGAAGTTTCACGTTAAAAATATTTGATTATATTTTAAAACAAACAATATATGCTTTTACATTTCCTTACTGAATAACAACTTTCAAAATAGACAAATTCGCATTAAGAACTAGAGATGGCAATATTATTTTTTTGATGTTAAATAATTATAATATTGAAAGTCATTTATTTTTATTAATATTTATTTAGATTTATTTAATAAATATTATTTTATTGTTAATTAATTTAGTTAAAATAAATAAAATGATAGGAATTTTTGATTTTTTTTTATCTAGCACTTTACTATATTAAGGTTTGAAAAAAATGGTTTAGACTATATAAGCTAGATCAGTAGTTCCCTACTCTTCTTTAACTGTGCTCTTTTCTCTACTTTTTAAAAATGTTCGCTATCCTCCTTTCCTATCCTTGATTAATAAATCAAAAAGAAAGGGTTTGGAAAAATAAATTTTATAACTCACTAACAGTGAAGATATATACTCATGGAAAGTATGGCGAAGACGGCAATATATAGATGAGAGATGAAGTCATAAAACGAAAGTCCAATCTCTTATCCAAAAATCAACAAATCTGAGACATGCCTCAAGATGAAATGAAAAAAAAGTTCAATTTTGTGAAAAACTTCAACAAAAAGTTGATTCATAAAACTGAATGGGATAGAAATACCAGAATTTCATCAAATGGTATACAGATGGCTGAAAAATAACAAAGGTAACTGGAATGGGAGTGTATGAAACCTTGAAAGCTTGGGTAAATCATCAAGCATCTTCTAGGTGAAAATACACGCCATCAGGAAATGCATTCAATTCAGCAAAGAGAAAAACTCTAGCGGGCAAGAGACTATCTACATGTTGGATAGTCACGCAGCCGTCGGTACGCTAAGTTTTCAAGTAATCAGCTCCAAGATAGCCTAGGAATGCCTAGAGGAAGTAAACGAATTAGGTAAGAATAATAAGGCCATCCTCCTATGGATACTGGGACACACTGGGGTACAGGGGAACGAAATAATAGACAAGCCCGCGAGAAAAAGAGCCGAGACTCCATTTCTGGGGCTCGAACCTTTCTGTGAAATTAGTAGCAATTTAATAATGCTGGAAGAACTAAAAAAAAAGAAGAAGAGAGTAGGAGATCCAATTATTGGAAGGAACGAGACAAGCGAAGATACTTCTTCAGAGCTACGACCAGAAGGGATTCAAGGAATGTATAAGCCTAAGCAAAAACAACTTAGAGTTTTGACAGGAATCCTGACGGGGCATTGCCACTTAAACGAACACCTCAAGAAACTCGGATTGGTATAAAGGTGAGTGTACAGATTCTGCGAAAAAGAGAACGAAACTTCTATTCAAATCCTTTCAGAATGCAGATCTTTAGAAAACTCTAAAATGCGGTTTTTGGGAGCATACTAAATAGAAGAAGGGGATTTACTCACTTTAAAACCGTCTTACATTCTAAGGTTTCTAAATAAAATGGAACTGTTCTAAGTAAGGCATCCCTAACGACTTGATAACAGAAGAGAACACAATAGATCTATTAGATTGCACACATACATACTTTCACAACATGAGTCCGCCTTAAGACTTAAAAGTTGATCCTATATAAAATAATTTCTTCAAGTTTCATACAGATTTATAACCCCTTACAGTTTCCTAACCTTATATACAGCTAAGAAAATAGTTGTAAGATTTAAAACAAAAACGCAGGATACATGCAGTAGTAAGGAATGTCAAAAGTAGCTCTCATTGAGAAAACTCACGCAACCGTTATTATCTTTTATACCCCAGATTTTTTATTTTAAATCTTACAACTATTTTCACAACTAAAAAATTCATAATCACAAATTTTCGCGATAGTGTGGTATGGGAATTTGTGTGGGATTGTAAATCCGTATGGGCATTGAAAAAATTATTTTATACTTTTAGGTCCTTAAAAAAATTATTTATAACTATTCAGCTGTTGATCATCAATTTTTGACGTTGGTAATCTTTTTCTATAATTTTTCAGTCGTATTTTGTACAGTCTCTTTTTATCACAAAAGCACAAATACTTTAATTAATAATATTGTTACGATCTTGTCTCTTTAAAATCGTCCACTGGGTTTGCAGAATTAAAACACAACACCTTACACTAATACTTCCAATACTTATATTAGCTACTTATAAAAACACAATTCTCTGATTACTACTACTTAATCTTCACTATTCAAATACCACTATACAACTTCTAACTATAAAAATATACACCTAACTCTCCTACGCATATCCTGTCGCTATTTATAAACCTATGGAAATTCCTACTTAAATCTAGAAGATAATAGTTGAAATCTATCTAGAAATATGAATCGTCCTTTCGGCACATTACAATAAAAATGACTGGTCGCGTCGGAATATTTTTATATATGAGGGCATATCAATAAGTTTCTTCCAGTTGTTTGAGTGCATATCTATATCACGGTTCTTCTTATTTTGACACAATTACAAAAAATTTACTTAATGCCTCATATGCTACCGGTCTCAACAATAGAGACAATAAAATGATTGATCGGTGAAATCGTGACAAAAAGACTTACCTTAGAAACAATGTCAATGTCGTCAAGTCATGTTTTGATTTATACAGAAAAATGTCTTTGAATTCATTGATACTGAATTAATTTTTTGATATTTTATATTTTTTAAGTATAATTTACTGGTAATTAATTTTTTTTTAATTATCGTATATGTTTCATTTTTATTTTCTCGTAACAGATTTTTTAATAATGGTATCTTTAGCCCAGAACTATAGATTGCCAACATATTACCAACCTAGCGATTACGTTATAAGTCTAGATGTACCACAAAACGTCTTTAAAACAGAAAAAGCTTCAGCATATACCGGGACGGTGACTATAAAATTTAAAGTTTTGTCAGAAAATGTTAGTAAAGTGATGTTACATGCTAATGCGGATCATCTTACCCTAACGTCTATAATTCTTAGTTATGGAAGTATAACGGATAATATTACTAGTTGGTCAGTTGATAGAACTACTGAAATATTAGCTGTTCCACTGGAAAATTCCCTGAGCATGAACGAAAACTATATGTTGACTGTCAATTTTGGTAAGTCAAAGTTTTCTTAGTACTTACACAAAATTAGTATCTGCTGGCTTATATTTTTCCTAACTTTCAGATGGTCTACTCAGTATCAATGATATGTCCGGTTTCTATAAAAGTAGCTATACTGATAAATCCAACATCACCTACTTCGTAGCTACAACTCAAATGCAACCTACGTCTGCTAGAAAAGCATTTCCATGTTTTGATGAGCCCAGCTTCAAAGCAACGTTTAGTATTTCTTTGACATACCCAATTGGTATGAGCGCATTATCTAATACACCTGTGAAAAATACTAAAGAAAAGTAAGTAAAATTGGACCTAGAACTCGTTTTATTGTACAGGGCGTGCAATTTTCAATACTTTTGCTGGGTATTTCTATTATTAAGGATAAAGACTTCTATTTTTTTATTAAACAAGGGATACAACAATCAAAAATTCCCAGGCTTTCTCTGTTTTCAAAATATATGGCAAAACTGAAAGTTTTCTATTTAAAGCCTTCCTCGTATCTTAACTAATTACTCCATGGAAATTAGATTAAAAAAGAGCTGTTTTGTTAACAAAAATATAACATTTTTTTTTTACTGGAATGTGTTCATTTCGGCATCCTATAAAACATATCTCGATGGTAACTCTGAAAGACCTGTGTAAAAAAATGGCGGACCAAAAATGGTCACGATTTTCGGATCTTTGAGTTTATCTCGAAAAGTAAAAGTTGTATCGAAAAACGTTTCAAACAAAAGCTGTAGAGAATTAAAAAAAAACTATCGATTCATATGATATAAGTTGTAGGTGGCACCACTAGTTATCGAGATATATATTTTTTTTTCAACAAAATTTACGGTTATTGTTAAAAAAAGACATTTATTAACAAATTACCGATTTAAAATTTAACATAAATAGAGGTGTTATCATTCTAAAAAAGTAAGTCAAGCCCGGAATGTGCGACTTTTTTATTTTCCGAGAAATTCGATGTCAAAGTTGAAAATTCAACCTCAATTTTCCGCTTTCCTAATTAAGATACAATACTCAATTTTAATGTAAATTATTTGCATTGTTTTATATTTTGAAGATCTATTAAAAAAATAATTTTTTTCAATCGTGGGCCGAGAAATTTTGCAAAAACCAATTTTTGCACCAAAAAATTGCGATAACTTTTCACCGGATGGAGATAAAATTTTTTTTTTTTTTTTCAAAAATTCATAATGGCGTGGCAAATGAATATTGAGGGCTCAAATTGGCAGAAGATGCTTTTTAATACTTGTATTTTACCTGTGAATTTTTTAAATCCAAGAAATATACTTTCATACGTTCTGTGAACCTTCGAAAATTGGGCCGAATCTAATCGAAAATAGCTGCTCCAGGCCGCTGTCGGGGGTTGCCATTGTTCAGGTGCATTATTCATTGGCGCTTCAAGGAAACTTATGCATCACAAGTAATATTTATAATATTCATGTTGTTTTATTAATTTATATGATAGTAACAATTAGTTTAGTCATATTAATTATTAATTTGTATATCAACAAAATTTTTACAAAAAATTATTGAGAAAATCTTACAAATATTCAATTATATATTAAATATTATACTGTTTTTTTTTCTTTATATTATTATTACCTAATAGTTTATTAACAAAATTTTTACGACAATTTCTGTAAGCAAATCATATAAAAATATATTAATAATATATAATTCGTCATATAAATATTTAATAATATATTAAAATTACGTGCGAAAATCATACAAATATAACATATCAATTATACATTGATCTTTCTTTTTTTTTCTATTACTTCTATGCAATCGGCGTCCATTTTATCATCGCAATTATTACTCTCATTTACATGGCTCTTACCATTTTCATCATTATTCTCAAATTCATAATAATACAAACTTATAAAATTAAAGAGCATAGTTTTGTTAATAAACCATTAATGTATTATTAAATATTTATATGATTTGATTAAAAAAATTTTCGTAAAAATGCTGGATAATATTATTTGGTCGAACGAAACCAAATTCACAAAAAATGGATTGTTTAATCGACGCAATTCCCACTATTGGAGCGACTCAAACATACAACCACTTAGAGAATTATATTCTATACCATATATATATATATATATATATATATATATATATATATATATATATATATATATATATATATATATATAGAAATACATTTTTAAATCCAGACTTAAACCGTTCCTGTCCGATCACAAAAATAAGCCAACAAGGTCAGTTTTCTTAAAATGTTTGTTTTGTCTCTATATTTCTAAATAACTTGAGATCAACTGCAAACAATAAAAGTTTAGAATGAGTCAAAGCAATATCCACACCATTAACAACTAAGTTTAAAAGCAGAGAATTACAATGTGGTACTCCAGAAAGCACTAAAATTTCATTTGATACAAAATTGTTCATATGTACATACCGGTTAAATTCAGACAAAATTACAGATATCAATTTCAGAAGTGAAGAACCAAAGCTTAAAGCCCTCAACTTATGCAATGTTAACTTTTAATTCACTTGGTCAAACGCTTTTGATAAGTAGGTATATATACTGTCAATCCTCAACTTCCCCTCGGAGGCACCTAAGAAATACTGCTTGTGAGCAAGTAGGTTGATTACAGTGAACCTATCTTTAAGAAACCCATGTTGTTATTCCAAGATGACATTATTCAGGTGAATTGATCAGAAACTAAGTTATCAAGTAGTTTCTGAATTATCGATTGTATATAAATATTTCTATAATTGCAAATGTTTTATTCAATCCGAGATTTAAAAATGGATAATAAAAAATTTGTTTTTCAATAATTTGGAACTGAACCCGATTTTAAAGAAAGTTAAAACGTAGAGTGCAGAATACTGTTTTTTAGGTGTTAAGATTGAAATTTTTTGATATTAGGAAAGTTTTTAGCTAAATACGAGCTCCAATTATTAAAGGGGAATCCATAAAAATATAAGGAAATGTGACCAAATTTTAATGCGATTTACACAAGTTCAGATTTATATTTTTGGAATAATTCAAAAATATGAAAAACCAAACACGAGCTTTAGACATTCAAAAAGTTCGAAAATTTGGTAAAGCTTAACAACAGCTTTAACGCTCACAATAGTCAGCAGATAATTAAAGATTTAAGATGTGGTTAAAGCCGAACACAAGCTCTGACTATTAGAAGGTTCAGAATAAAGTTGCAATAGTACGAATCGAAGGAAGACGAGATTAAAAATTGTACAATATGCTAATAAATGATAGCACATCAGAGGATCCGTTGTCATGGAGTCAGCAACCATTTGTGGAGGCACTTTGATTAAATGAAATTTCTATTTTTCAGAATCTTTAAATAAACTGTACAGGGTGAGTCAACGATTGGATGAAGTAGGTTTGTGCCTTTTCGGTGAAATTAACAAAGAAACTATATTTATTGTTCGATACAGTTTATTTTTACGCAGATTTTAAAAATATTTAGGACTCTACAGCGTGAGCCAAAAAACTAGGACAGCATAAAGTTGTATTTTTTTAAATAGAACACCCTATATACGAATCGTATTTTCGATTTAGCTTATAATTTTAAATCTTTTTTATTAAGGGTTTACTATAACAAAACTTTATAGTTTCTGAGATAATTAAGTTTAAAGAAAAAAAGTCACATTTTCAAGCATCAATTCAATCCTAAATAACGTTTTCAATTTTGTGACAAATATATTCAAATTTGGAATTTAGCAAGGCCAAGGACAAGTTAATATAATTTTTACCTAATATTTCTAATAAAAGCTACAGGGTGTTGAACACATCGGCTCAAATTTGAACAAGTTTAAATGAATAAATATCTTTTGTTTTAAAAGGTACACCCTGTATATTTTCATGTTATTTAATAGAGTAATAAAAACCCTAAAAGTTTTGTTCAATATATCCTATACCTATTTATAATAGTTTTTGAGATATTTCAGTTTTTCTTATTTTCCATACTTTTTTACAGAAATAGTCTTCATTATCATAGTAGCCATGTAAAATAATAAAAAGAAACTACAGAAACAAACAGAATGCGGTTAAATATGATGAAATACATTATTCGTTATATTACAACGGCAATAGTTTAATTAAACATAATGTGAAAAAATTAACACAACAATAACGACAAGGCAAATACATATTTACTTTTATACTAAATTGAAACAAAAAAATTACCTATTAAATACTGAGATTAATTATTTCTTTTTAATAAGTGTTCGAATAAACGACCCTCTTGTGCAATGCACAAATTTAGTATTTTTTGTAGATTTTCTCGGACCCTGGACAAAATTAGTGGCGTTATTGTTCTACAGGTATCCCTAATCCTGTTTCGCATATCTTCCACTGTTGTTGGTGGATTAACATACATCTTATTTTTAATATAACCCCATAGGAAGAAATCTAATGGGGTGATGTCGCAAGATCTTGGTGGCCACTCAATGAAACCCCCACGTCCAATCCATTTTTGCGGATATCGTTGGTCCAAAAACGCACGAACTTCACGATGGTAATGCGGAGGCGCACCATCGTGCTGGAACCACATACTGTCGAGCTCATCCCTATCGAGACCTTGAAGCAGTTGGGGTAGTTCTTCTTGTAGAAAGTTCAGGTAACTATGGCCATTTAGTGGTTCATTAAAAAAGTGGGGTCCAATAATTCAATTATGATGAATACCACACCAAACATTTAATGACCAGTGGTTTTGATGTTGCACCTCTCTAATCCAAAATGGGTTTTCTGTGGCATAATAATGCATGTTGCGTCTATTTACGGCACCGTTACTTCTAAAAGTAGCTTCATCACTAAACATTACCTTGCATAATAAATTTGGATTTAATTGAATCTCCGTATTTATTGTACGACAAAAGTTTACACGACTTTCAAAATCCTGTCCATGCAATTTTTGGTGTAATTCCATGTGATATGGATGATACCTATATTTCTTGGTAGTATGATTAGCGGTGGATTGTGATGTTTCTCATAATGCTGCTAACTGACGGCTACCAATATAAGGATTTTCCTGAACATTTAACAATACTTGTAGTTCTTTTTCTTCATTAGTTACTGGTTTGTTGACCACTTTACGTTTTGGATAATCAACAGTACCAGAAGAATCAAATCTTTGCATTAAGTTTTGAAAAGTATGGGTATTAGGCTGGCGTCGATCAGGATACTTCATTTTGTAAATTCTTTGAGCAAGAAGGCAATTTTTTTGAGCCTCTCCTATTGTATAAATCATATCTATTAACTCATTCTTTGGAAAATTCATTTTACAATATAAGATGAATGCAAAAAAAAACCAAACTACACTACATAAAAACCAACAGAAGCGATTGACACACAGAAAAATGTTCTTTTACATTGTTTTTGCCATGGCTACTATGATAATGAAGACTATTTCTGTAAAAAAGTATGGAAAATAAGAAAAACTGAAATATCTCAAAAACTATTATAAATAGGTATAGGATATATTGAACAAAACTTTTAGGGTTTTTATTACTCTATTAAATAACATGAAAATATACTGGGTGTACCATTTAAAAAAAAAAGATATTTATTCATTTAAACTTATTCAAATTTGAGTCGATGTGTTCAACACCCTGTAGCTTTTATTGCAAATATTAGGTAAAAATTACGTTAACTTGTCCTTGGTCTTGCTAAATTCCAAATTTGAATATATTTGTCACAAAATTGAAAACGTTATTTAGGATTGAATTGATGCTTGAAAATGTGACTTTTTTTCTTTAAACTTAATTATCTCAGAAACTATAAAGTTTTGTTATAGTAAACCCTTAATAAAAAAGATTTAAAATTATAAGCTAAATCGAAAATACGATTCGTATATAGGGTGTTCTATTTAAAAAAATACAACTTTGTGCTGTCCTAGTTTTTTGGCTCACCCTGTAGAGTCCACAATATTTTTAAAATCTGCGTAAAAATAAACTGTATCAAACAATAAATATAGTTTCTTTGTTAATTTCACCGAAAAGGCACAAACCTACTTCATCCAATCGTTGACTCACCCTGTACATGGTTAAAAATAGAATAATAAGAAATGCAAAATCGGATGGTATCTACAGTTGAGGTATTGTGAAGAATATTTAAATAACTGTGATAATTGTTGTTATGTGGAAGATATTGTAATGGAGTAAATGTTAATTATTTTCCATTGTTCAATGTCAACTATATTCTGTTAAAATGAATAATTAAATAATCACTCTATGAATAGATATTCCGTGGGAACAGGGTAGTTATATTTTTTATCACTATCCACGAAAGTCTAAAGGAAAAATAAATCAGTTATAGCTTAACTTTTATGATCTTTGTCGTTTAAATGTTTTCTTAAAAAATACATAAAGTCAGTTAATTTATGAAGACCTAAAAGACCCTCTCTTAGAATTCCCTATAAATCTGTCTAAGTAATCCTGACCTGATTATGTAAGCAAAACCAGACGTGATAAAGGTAGTTTTAACATATGGTATATGAAATACTGTTAAAACGTGTTAAAATATTGAACCATTTTCCCATTATTAGGAAATAAAAGAATGATCAAATACACTCACTATGATAGAAATATATCGTTTGACCATTTGTAAAAAGAATTTTGATTAATAATTGTTTTTTCTATTCACAAGAAATAATGAGTTAAGATGTTTATTGCCAAAACAGCCAAGAAAAGTGAATAGTTTTTTTACAGTCTTTAACATATATTCTTTTCATTATAGGAAGACGTAGGTTAGTTTGTTTTACTATCCTTTTATATAAAAAATAGGATTAAGATGCTCACAGATCAATTCGTGAATCAAGCATCCTGTATAGTACAGCTAACGCCCTCGGTAACAAAAGTCCCAAATCTTCGAGCTTTAAGGGAATGAAATTGCCGGTCACAGGGCGTACGACCGAAAAAGCAACTAAAAAGAGGAAGAGGGGGTGTAAGATTTGAGAACGCTCTTTTTAAAAAAATACTAAAGTTAGTCACAATTTGAATGTCGGTTAGAACAGTACCAGTGCCGTAGAATAATTGCGTCACGGGTATAATCGTCGGGAAAGAAGGTTATCTTTGTTAATTTAGGAAACTAAGGGATTATCGTGTGTTATTTTAGTGGGGCATTTCGCGATTTTCATACGGTTCGATTAAGTAATATAAATAGCTGTTTTTCGCGTTTTATTTCTTTTTCTTTGTTTAATATTTTATTAAGCTATTTATACGTGTTTTTTTTCAAAATTGGGTTTTACGTTTTTGGATAAAAATAACGACCGAGAAGAGCAATTATGTTAGTTTTTCGTAATTGTTATTAGTTTTAAGTTTTTCATTGTAAATAGTTCGTTTTTATTCTATTTATTTTGTTAATAGACTAAGTGTTTTGAGAAACTTGTTTTATTCAATTTAATTAAAACTTTCACGCGAGTTAACTTGCGGGCGCGCTGCTGCTACAAAACAAGAGATGTCTACTGACCAACTAATTAGCAGCCTTTCCTGAGTCCTGACGATCTGAGTCAAGGTTGTGGTAAGCTTTAATAACTGTAGTCTTTGGTACTAAAGCTGTAAGAGAGAAGTTGAACGACCAGACTTCCAGAGTATCTTTATTACTGTGATATTTAATTGTAGGTTATTAAAATAGTTACTAATTAATATGGGGCAAATGATTATAGATAAGATAATTAACGCTACCTCAATACGTCATCGGCAAGGGTCTATAATCAAATTCTGTCACAATATAACCTAAAATCTATTACCTGTTGTGACATGTTTTAGAACACAATGGTTCTCGAAGATCGTCGTTTGAAAGTAACCATTACGACAAATTAGGTACTAGTAAAGTTTCAGAAACTTAGATACCAAGATTGTTGACACTTGTTTAGGCAGCAATCTCAAAATCATTTGGAAGCATTGTATATAAACCTTGACTTTTTCTCTACAATTGTGACATGGCCATGGTTTTTGGGACCAAGTCGGAGTTGTTTTTGTTAAATACATGTCGAAGAGTAATACAATAACAGAGGTGACCTGCTGTAATACATTAACAATATGACGCATGGCCATCGATTAGAAACATCATGGTTTGAGGTACAAGAATTTCTCTTTCTCACGAACATGCGTAAGTTCACAAAGCAGCAGAAGTCCAACCCATCCTTCGTAAGTGTAACTTTTTTGGGTTGGACTACATGCCTTATAGCGCAGATTTGGACTCGCCTTACTTTTTTTCAATGATCAAATAAAAGTAATTTGTTTTATTTTTAGGCAAAAACTTTTATAATTTCTCTTGCATATCATGGTACTGGTGAGGTGGAGTTGATTAAATGAAATACTTCTAATATAATAGTCGGGAATTAATTAAAATAAAAAAGTACAATTTTTTCTTTCAGTGCCGATAACACTACCACTACAGATTTTGAAACTACACCAAAAATGTCCGTGTATCTGATAGCTTTCATAGTGTCTAGCTATTCTTGTTCAAATGGAGATCCTATAGAAGGAACGCTACCGTATCAGGTGAGTATTTCTTTGGGGTTACTATTAAACATATGTGAAAATATCTTAATAATACGAAAATGACAGGGGTGTGCCAATTTGGAAGCTGATATTATATGATTCGGTGGTGTGAGCGAGAAAAAATTTCATTTCAAATTATTATTTATGGGGAGGTACTCTAAATCTTAGGACAAGATACCTCACGTTGATTTTCAATTTGTAGGCTGATTTTTATTTTTTGATTTCTTTTAATTGTCTTTGTTTGACCATATGTGCCATTTTTTAGATATTATAATTCAAAATTTATTATTTTATAGGTTTGTTCAAGAAGCGAAACTTCTAGTACTAGAAGTTGGGCGTTAAAAATAACACCTTCGGTTATTGAGAGATTGAATTCTCATCTTGGAATTAAATATAGTGATAATATGGCCAAATTGGATCAAGTTGCTATTTCGGATTTTTCAGCTGGAGCCATGGAGAACTGGGGACTAATCACGTATAGGTATATAGTAACATTAAAATTACGTAGATATAAATAGTACAGCTAAAAAGCAACACTACCAGTCGCGGAATTGCATGCAACTTTACAGGAAAAAAAAATAGTAACTTGTTTTTATACCTGCTCTTCCCCTATTTAGTGGTAAAAACTACTCCTGCCATACTTTTAGTATATACTCATATGGTAAGCTTTTAAAGTAAATAATTTAAAGTAACATAGAAAGTTTTAAATCATAATTATAATATCGATCAACAACTCGAAGTATATACTTATATATAACCTTAAAGACTTATATGGTAATGATTGATAAAGATGACATTGTTATTACATAAGGAATTTCTTTATTAATGCATACTGTTACGAAGGACTAGGAGAAACTTATTGATACGCCGTCATATACAAATATTCCGACGCGATGAGTCATCTTTATTATAATGTATCGAAAGGAATATTACATCGTTGAGTCATATTTCTAGATAGTTCTCAACTTTTATGGTAGTATATTTCTTGTTATTTTTAGGAAGTTCTATAGGTATATAAATAGGGTTAGGATATGAGTTTTAAGTTAATTGTATAGTTGTATTTGAATAGTGAAGATATTAAAAAATGGTAATTAGGTAGTTGTGATTTAGCAGTGTTAAGAAGTATTTAATACAAGTATTGGAAGTATTAGTGAAAAGTGTTGTGTTTTATTCCGCGGACCCAGTGAGTGATTTAAAGAGACCAAATCGTAACAACTGGTGTTACAACTGAGGATTATCATCGGGTTTCCGGAAAATTCTATTAGGAAATTAGAACAGATAGTGAAAAACTGACTTCATTACGTAGTCATCAACAAAGAAACTTATAACCCAATTTTTGATAAAGTTTTAGAACCTTCTATTTAAACGAAGCCTAGAATCGAATTGCGAAAAAAGGGCTTTCTCATCGGATTTATTATTAAAAAGGAACCTAGAATCGAATTTTTGACAGGGTTCTAGAACATTCTATTTGAGAACTAGAAGAGGTAGCAAAAACGGACTTTACCACTGAATTTGTTATCAATAAAGGAAATTAGAACCAAATGTTTGACAACATTCTAGAATATTCTATATGGAAATTAGAAGAGATAGCGAAAAACGAAGTTTACATTCGAATTTTGTATCAAGGAAGAAGTTTAGAAACAAGTTTTCGAGAATATTCTAGAACTTTTTATGGTATTTACTAGACAGCAAACAGCCGAAATAGAACAAATAAATAAAAAATATTAGATGATTTTATGGAAGATATAGAACAACATCGCCTTCGAGACAAACAAGAAGAAAAAAAGGAAGTAGAAAAGAAGAAGAACATCGTCAAAAAGGAGAACAACATTGTCCGAGAGAAAAGCAGAAAGAAGAGGACCGTCGCCTAAAAGAAGAACAATGTCGTCTGAAAGAAAAAAAAAGAAGAAGAACGTCGTCAACAAGAAAAACAAGAAGAAGAAGAAGAGTGTCATCAACAAGAAGAAGAACGTCGTGTTAAAAATGAAAATAAACTTTGCAAATGGATGCAAGAGATCGTCGTACAAGAATAGCAAAAATTCGATGAAATTGTACAAGAGCAAATGAAAAGTTTAAGAAAGAGATAAGCGAAGTGCAAAAAGACATAAAAGAAGTACGCTAAAAAGTAAATAGTATAGAATCAACTGTGTGACAAGATATAGAACAAGTGCGACAAGGCGTAGAAGAAGTGCGACAGGAGATCTTATAGAAGCTTAAATGAAGGATCTTGAGACAAAAGTCAACTCAGTAAAGCATGGAACTTATGAAAAAATAATAACCACTGGACAGCATTAAACTGCCAAGTTACGATGGTCAAACATCTTGGATATTGCACAAACTGCAGTTTGAAGCTACCGCTAGTGTATTACGAAGACATGGCTATTGCGTGGACCAGCACTAGAGTTTTTGCAAAAAATTCCTATAACACAATAAAAAGGCTATGAAATCCTTGGTGCTGCGCTAGAAAGAAGATTTGGAGATCAGCATTGGCGCCAGTTATATCAATCACAGCTGAAGTCAAGACACTAGAGAAATGGAGAAAGTTTGTAAGAACATGACACTGGTGTCCAACGCCTTATACATCTGGCTTACCTAGGAGCTACGGAAGAAATCCGAGAAGAGGTTATGATTCAGTATTCGAATAAAGGAATCACAGGTCAGAAAATACAGCGTATGTTGCCCATACGCAAATTTAATTATTACAGTGAAGGGTTGGACAGAGTTTTGGAAATAGAAGCAGCTTATAATGTGTCAAGGCTAAAAATAAGAACTGTTACCTTAGAGAAAAACAAAGACTTACTAAACCAAACAATGGAGACCATGTTATCTGAAATTCTTAAGAAACTAGACACGAGAGGTTATACTACCTTATAGAAGAAACCAGGAAGAACTGAACACAAGAGATGATATTCAACGTTACAGCAGAAATCAGATCGAGTGCTATAGATGGACACATGAGATGGAACTGTCAGGTGTAATTAAAGTCTAGTTCACCATCGAGAGATCATATAGTAGAGAACTAGGAAAATCTACATCATTCTCCAATTGTAAAATCAAACGTAGCAAAAAGGATACTTCATATAATAGCCAAAACCAGATCGAGTGCTACAGATGTGAACGAATTGGACACATGAGAAGAGATTATCGGGTGCAATTAAGAGACCAAATAAAGTGCTACAGATATGAACGATCTGGACACATAAGAAAGGACTGTCAGGTGGAATTGAGAAGGCACATAAAGTGCTACAAATTTGGACGATCTGGACACATGAGGTGGGACTGTCGATGCAATTAAGAGAGCGCATAGAAAAAAACCAGGAAAAATTGCAACAGTACAATTTTAATATCAAATATAGACCAGAAAAACTGCATAGCAACGCAGATACCTTGTTAAGAAGACCATCTAAGGAAGAATACAAGTATTGCAGTAAAATGAAACAGAGAGAAAGGTTTTCTATACGCAGAATCACTTATGACTTTGATCGAGGTTGGAGTACAACTCTGGTGAGTAAAGACCAACTTCAACTTACAGAAAATGTCAATGCTATTACCATAACTGTTGATACTGGTGCTGCAATATCTGATAAAGACAAGCCTTGTTGATAAATTTAGATTCCTATCATTGTCCAGAAAACTAATATTGAGAACTGTAACTGGAGAAGCAGCTGATATGATTGGAGAAAGGCAAGTTGAGATTAACTTGGAAGACTAAAAATTAAATCATTTGGTGTTAGTTGCTGACATGGAAGATGAGTTGATACTGGGAATGGACTTAACTCGTCAACATGGATTTTCCTTCGACAACAGGCTTCACATTCTGAAGTTCCGATGGCGAAGTCTGCTTTCGCTATCTCTTTCAGTTTTCAAATGGACTGTTTTAGAAGTGTGTCGAAAATTAATCTTATCTTCTTACTTGATAACAAATTCAACAGTGAAATCCATTTTTCTCTATCTCTTCTAATTTCCAATAGAATTTTCTGGAAACCCGGTGAAAATCCTCATTTCTGACACTAATTGTTACAATTTTATCTCTTTATATCGCTCACTGGGTCCGCAGAATAAAAAACATCACTTTTCACTAACTTACCATAACTACATCTTAACACTGATGAATCACAACTATTTAATGATTACTTCTTAATACCTTCACTATTCAAGTACAACTATACAACTATACTAAAACTCATATTCTGTCCCTATTTATGTACTTATAGAATCACCTAGTAATAACGAGAAATACACTATGGTAAAAATTTAGAACTATCTAGAAATATAATAACTCATCCCTATAATATTTCTTTCGACACATTATAATAAATAAGACTCATTTCATCGTAATATTATTCTTCTTGCGGGTGCATCAATATGTTTCTCTTAGTCCGTCGTAACAATACGTTAAATTTCTAGCTAGATTTCTTGAAAATTTGAATCACTCTAAAAATGAAAATTGTGTCTGGTAAAAAGGCTATTTTTAGTAATTTTTGTTTCATCAGTTTAAATTGTGTTGTCCAACAATGGACTTTAGTAAATGGAAAATTTTCATTTCGCCCTGTGTCTTAAAAACAAAGAGGGCTAGAAAAATTTTATTGGTTGTATCTTTTGTTTAACAAAAAAGTACCAAAAGTTTGCGAACATCGCAAGTCTCTCTATCTTTAATAATAATAGAGATACCCTGCAAAACTTGAAAATTGGGTATCTGTAAATGTCACTACACTGACATGGAAGTCTCTAAACACATTCTTTCTTATCAGAGCTTTTAGAACTTGTTTTAGTTAAACGAATTTTGGGTGTACTTCTTAATTTGAAGATTGTTTTCCTGTTCTCAAATGAACAACTTTAATCGTTTATTCTGGGTGAGTATTTTAAATCGTTATAAAGCCATATCGGGAAAATATCTTGGAATATTTTAATAAAAAGCTGGTGGAGTAATAAAGCCACAGGGGGGAGGGGGAAATTTTAAGATATTTTGCCACCTTTCTACGTACTGAATGGCGGTTTGTGGTTGTCATATATCAAATAGAAAGGTTTTTTCTTTCTGAAATTTCGATTCACTATTAAAAATCACTGATGTAAGCCAAAAATTATTACATTTGCTTCACTGGTTGCCTAATTATGATTTAAAATATAAGGAAAAATATAAATTAAAGCCTTACATGCTTTGAATTTAAATAACTGATTTCGTTGAGAAGTACTTATGTAATGTCTGTGTCAACTTGTGACATTAGTCGTGGAGGCCTTGCAAACTAACTTGCGAGGCCTCCCGATTTGACATCCTTAGATTTTTTGAGGGATTTATAAAAAATAATGACTATCTTTGCACAAGAAAATATAAAATACTGCACTTGAAAGGAATGTATATGAATTACACCCGAAATGTTAAATCGAGTGTCCAACTTTTGTCAAAAAAGAATCTAAAAATGTTAAGAAGTAACGATATGTAGTGCTATATTTCTTTTCCTATTTTTTTTAGATAAAAACTAGGCAACAAGTGAAGAAAATATAAAAAGTTTTAATGTATAACTAGTTTTTGATACAGAATCTAAATTTCCGAAAAGAAAATCTTCTTGATGTGTTACAGTTGCCACCCGTCTTTCAATATAAGGAAAGGGGGTAAATGCTAGAAGTATCGTAAAAGCTGAACTCTGTCGTTTTATTACTCCTCCAGTATTTTATTAAAATATTGCAGACCATTTTCCTAATAGCGCCTTGTAATAGTTTAAAGTTCTTACCCTGTATATCAGTCAGTCGATGTTTTTTTTTTCAGGGAGGCAAAATTACTCTTCGATGCCGATGAAGGTTCAAACGAAAATAAACAATACAGTGTGATATATATTGTCCATGAATTAGCTCATCAGTGGTTTGGTAATTTGGTAACATGTAAATGGTGGTCAGAACTTTTTTTAAACGAAGGATTGGCAGAATATTTTGAACACATAATTATGCAAGAGGTAAGACTTAAACATTATTTAAAAAATATAGAAAATTCACATGTATTGTCGTATTAACGGAATAAATAGTACTTTTTTTCCAATTTAATTTTGAATTTACCGAATTTTAGATAATTTTTTCCAAGAGTGTATTTCAACTACCTTTCGCAATTTTAACTATTTTTCAATTCTAACGAGACGTCAATACATCCCGCCATTATTCAGGATTTTTGTACCAATTTCCGAGAATATGGACCTATTTATGCACGTATCCGATTTATTGGATTAATTTTATCCTTCAGGAAACGTGGAAGTTTGTTACTGTCGGGATTAATTTATTTTAAAAATTTTCGCATTATCGATTATTTGTGTAAAACCGAAGTTTTAACATAAATTAAGGGTTGTTGGTGAAGTCCTGCCAAACCTCCTGACTAGAATAATAACTTTAGCTGCCTCACCTTTCATCTCGCTCACCGGGATAGAAGGGGAATGAATGAAGCTCAGAGTTAACGAAGATTAATTAAATTTTATTTTATCCAAGGAACACTTCTAAGGAATGAGCCAATTAGGAAGAGGTTATCAAGTAACACTCATCCTTGACTCTTAGTTAACTTTTTTTTTCACTTTTTTTAATTCAGTGCTGTTTTCCGCAAGTTAGGTTCGGGATAATTTTATTCTCCACCGTCACGTTCGGGTTTATTTGTCAAATCGGGATTTTCATAACTTTATAGCCAACACGAAGCTGACTATTAGTCGCAATGTCAATATCAGGTTATCTCCACTTGGTCACGTTCTGGTAATTATGTATTCATTTTTTTCTTCTCAGTATTATTTTGCGTAAGTCAAGTTCGGGATTATTTTACTCTCCACTGTCACGTTCGGGATTTGTCAAGATCGGTATTCAAAACTTTATAGTCAACACGAAGTTGATTATTAGACGCAATGTCAATATCAAGTTTTCTCCACTTAGTCGTGTTCTGGTAACCGTGTTTAAAGTCAGGACGCGTTTTTCGGGATTATTAAACTCTTCAGGACTGGCAAGAAATCTTCTGTTGTTTAGCTCTGCCGAGCATTACACAAGACCCGTAGCTCTTCCTAAACCAAATGTACGATCGCTTTGATTTATTGGCAAGACCCTTACTAAACAAGGTTTAGTCTCCGAATCCGAATTATTTACCTCTCCCGTGAATGTAAGAATTCGTACGCGCCACTAACCTCGCCTTTTTATCGACGGTCATTTTAATTTTTATTTTAGTAATGTAAGACATGTGCACGTTCTTTATTGTCAGAATCTCGTGACCACCGAAAGCTAAATTTAATCGGAAAAAGGACAAGTTGGCTCTAAGAGAGCAACCTGTAATTTCCTTAATTACGCCGCTGCCTTTTCACTTTTATAGCAGTGGTGCCACCGCGCCATTTAATGTCTGGATTTCCCCGCAATCGAAGAATTGTAATTTTAGCACTGTTTGCCTTATTACTTAATTTATTTTATTTAGGGAGTTTTGGGACAATATTAAATTTGAAATGTAATATTTTGTCGTAAAATAAGCGTGTATTCACAACCATATATATATATATATATATATATATATATATATATATATATATATATATATATATATATATATATATATATACGTGATTTAGTAAATTTTTGAGATTTTCTTCTCCGTTGCCAGATAACAACGCAACCATCGTCGTGGTTTGTGTGAGGACACAACATGCATACGTCATAAATATGACGAAATTCGATGTGAAGTTTCGGATTTAATAGCAAATTGTGGTATTCAAGGTTTTTTTTACGACACGGGACGGACTTGTCTCCGATACACAGTTCACAGCAGAAGAAAAATTAAAAAAAAATAAAATTAATAATATTTTGGATACTGCGACATATCAGTTAAAAAATCTACTCTCTGGTTTTCAAAATTTTGTTAATAGATTTAAATTCCTTGATTCCTCATTTATGTCCACCGTTACTGATACTGAGTTACAGAAGCGGGCTGAAATTTTGCAAAATAAATACGACTATGATTTATCTGATAATTTTTCCACCGAAATTCTCAGTTTTCGCTTAGCTTTTCATGAAAATTTAAAAGAATTATGAACTGATTGATTTTATCTTTTTTCTTTAGCATTAGAATAACTACATAAATTTAAAAAAATGCTTCTACACACTATATGCATAGAGTGATGATTTTTTTCTGCGGCGCCTAATGAGACTCAGCTCTGCCATCCCTGTTACCCTGGTAGCTACGCCACTGTTACTTCCAATCCTAAATCCTGAAACGATATCTTCAGAAATATATGTTGTTTTTAATTATAAAAACTGCAATTATTATAATATTTATGAATATTATTAAAAGTGAAAGTTTACCTTTTTTGTAGATATTCCCCGAGTATGAAATGGATAAACAATTCATCATTTTATATCTGTATGTAGCTATGTTGAGCGACGCTTCAAATGCTGAGGCACTACGTAGCAATGTCAATTCACCAACTGAAATTGAAACCAAGTTCTCAGATATTACTTACGAGAAGGGAACAAGCGTTTTTCGAATGGTTGAAAATATTTTGGGAACTGCAGCATGGGAAACAGGACTTAAGACATATTTGAAGAAATAGTAAATATTCTTTATCGTTGACGTAATTTTAATTTTTTAACCTGAACTAACCTGAACTAACCTTGCATGGCACGAGGTATCGTTAAGATTTTTGTACCAAAAAAAGTGGTGGCATTGGTTATTTATTGTTGTTTTTTTTTTTAATTTCAGTGCACATTCTAATGTGGAACCTGACGATTTGTGGGCAGTATTAAACGCAAATACTATTGATGCTAATTTGCCAGTAGCAAATTTAAGTACGGTCATGGCCAATTGGGTTAATTACCCTGGATACCCAGTTGTACAGGTTAATAAGAAAAATAATAGATTGGAAATTTCACAGGCATGTACTAAGGTTATCATTTACCTTATTTCGAATGTTTTTCTTTAAATATAATTGACATGAAATAATTTTTAATGGTAGTCAAATACCCTATTGTTTGCATTATATTCAGGAAGATACTTCGGTGATCTCATATCACTCTGAACAAGGCCGTCGCTAAAAAAAATCAGGCCTTAATTTTTTGGCATTATCCAAAATATTATTAATTATAATTTTTTTGAAGTCTTCTTCTACTGTGAATTTTGTATCGGAGACAAATCCGTCAAAAATTTTTCGGAATTTTTTATCGCTTTCAGTAAAAAAAGCTTTAATACCCAATTTGCTAATAAAGCTTCAAATCGAATTTGATGGTATTTATGACGCAGTTTACAAAGTTATTTATAAGAATTTTTAAATAAATTGAAACCTGCACAATATTAGACTTTTTACTTTGAAGAACGTTAGAAACTTTGTGTACAGAACGAAGAATTTTGAAAAACAATGCAATAAGAAATAAAAATTCAAAACTTTTTCTTAAATCCGATTGCTTCGGATATTTCTTCGTTATTTTTACTTCTAACAAAATTTCTGTTAGTCATCCAGGTAGCTACGCCACTGATTCTGACTGAAATTGGTTCTGGGGCGTAGATTACAAAGCTAAAATTAATTATGGTCAATAAAATATGGCTAGTTAAAAAAATACATCCCTAAGTTTTTCCTAAAGTAGTATCAGGGGTTTTTGGGGTCGTAGATTACCAACCTAAGTGAATTGGTTTAAATTTAAGACAACGGATTCACCTTAACAGACCAAATTGACAGATAAGTTTTGTCAACTAGTGTTGCCCTATTTATGTGATGGGGAAGGGTTCGTTGACATTAAGAGTGACCTGAACAGTTGATGTGACTAGTTTGCTAAATATGTATAATGACAATAAACGTGTTTCCATGACTTTGATACCATTTCATTCAATGCATTTGGAGGATTCTTAGAAATAATTGTGACTAAGATGAGTACTCTTTTTGCGACCTTGGAAACATTGCGAAGTACCCAAAACATCCAGACTAGTACTTAGTTCCATTAATTTACGACTATTGAGATGAAGTTGAAATAAAACTCAACAAAATTCCCTGGATAATCTTCGACTTTCCATCTCAGAATCACAAAAATTTGGCAACTAAAAATTGAGATGGAAGTCTGCAGCTGCTCTGGCCGAATCAAACCAGGAAAAAGTGAAAAATTAAGGCAAATTGACTTTTGTTATGCGCGTTCAGTTACCACGTATGAAAGAAATGACAGCTCGAAAAGAAAGACACTAGGCAGCAACAGTCGGACAGTCGACTGAAATGCATTAGTTGGTTAAGCCAGTTCGTTAATCATTAGCATTTTCCACTCAAAACACGAATAATAAATCTAATAAGTATCCCATTAATTATTTTTAAATTCAAGAAATATAAATTAATAAATCAATAGAAATTTCCTGATTTCTGCAATCCAATATACATAAAATCCCATCAAATACAAATATAATTGGCGGAAAAAAAAAGTTCTATCTGAATACAAAAAAAGGCAGGAAATAATGGCAAATAAAATTATTCGAAGCTGTACTTAATGAAATGCTTTCCTTCAAAGAATTCCTGGAAAATACTTAAGGAAAATGATACTGTGTTGCCCATAACGACAGTATTTGCAAAATAGGGTTAAATTAAATAAATTAGCCATAGTGAGTTCAAGCGCAAAATTGAACCGCAAAAAAATAAAATGATAATTAATATTATATATGGGTTGTTCTTTGAATTTTAATATTTTTTAGAAACAATTTTTCTACAACCAGAAATCTTCATCAGATGTGAAGTGGTATGTACCAATCACCTTCATGACATCTCAGAATATCCATACTTTCAATCATACTGCACCAATAGTATGGTTAACTCCTACAGCTGATATAGAGGCAGTTCTCCAGGGAAACTTGTCGTGGATTGTTATAAACACCCAACAGACAGGTATGAACAATGTTACTTAAGCGAGTAGGTATACCATTATACAGGGTGTCCAGTAAGTACCTTCTAATTTCTCGGGAGCATTCAGGGGAAGTCAAAATAACACTACTTTGTCATAGAAAATAAACCTAACCTAAACCTCCTTAACGGAGATACAGAGCCCTAAAGAGGTACCCAGAGCTTATCGGCTCTAAATTTTGAACCGACTTGTATAACTTAATTTTTTTATAGAGGTCTTAAAAATTCATTAAACCATACGGCAGTAGATGTTTTAGATCATCAGAGAAGTCAAGAACGGACTTGCAGCCACACTCGTTGGACCTAATATTTGATTCGAGGTGTGATTTTACAGAGCTTAAAACTGATTTTTAAAATACTTTGGTCATTTCTCTTCAATTTATTTCGATAAAACTGGCGGTTTTCGAGATAAATCGGTTTTTATGCGAAAAACCCAAAAGTTACCAATTCTAAACATAAACAGGTAAAAGTAAAATACGCAGGGTATGTTGATGTGCTTTAATTTATGGGGAAGCGCTGTCCCTCTCTTCAAATGGAAGAAAATGTTATGCTGAAAGATTATCAGTTCGAACATTGTCAAGTCCAGAAACCTTTTAAAAGGTTGATAGGGGTTCAATTAATTTATAACGCAAAAATGCAAAAATAGTGAAAAATTTTAAATGTTATTTTTGCAAATATTCAATATGAGCCCTACGTGCTTCAATACATTTTTTTATTCTTCGAATATTTTCTCGTTGCATTACAAATAATATTTCGGCATTATTATGGGCTTTGTTAGACTGCTGTGCTATTTTTTCTAGTAGTCCTTCTTTAGTATTTACTGTTGTTGAATAAATTTGTTGTTTTAGATGTCCCCAGAAATAAAAGTCTAAGGGATTTAGGTTTGGAGATCCTGGTGGCCATAAAACAGGCCCACTTCTACTTATCCACTGAGGACTAAAAACGTTAGTTAAGTGTTGATGTACTCTACGGTTAAAATGAGGTGAAGCACCATCATACATGTAACACATTTGCATTCTTCTATCAAGAGATACCTCTTCCCATAAATTATTTAAATTTTGTTGCAAAGTAAATCACACCATTGTGTCTTCTGTCCAAAACACATGGACCTATAAGGTATATATTGTTGGTGTCTGTTTTCAATTATAGCATGCGGGTTTACATCAGCCCAACAGTAGCAATTGAAGCAATTAAAGTGGAAAAGCCAAATGTAGTGAAAATAATAATCGCCCTAAAGTGAAATTGGGCGGGACATGTTGCGAGAGCCGACGATAATAATGGCTTAAGCGAATTACCGAGTGGAGACTTAGATGGGATACCTTTAGACATAGGGAGTGTTTTTCTACAAGATTGACCGATGATTTGAGATACATACGCACAAACTGGATACAAAATGTATAGAATAAACTGATATGGTAGCATTCCAGAGAGTCTTTCTTTCAACAGTGGTAAAACTTTTAGGTTACATGATAATGATGATGATGAGTTGTTGTAAAAAAATTTCCCACTTTAATTTTAAATCAATGTAAGCGTGATAAGCATGATGTAGCTAAAAATGTAAATAAACTATATATTCTTCCATTTTTATTAGACCAAGTAGGAAAAGGTCTATTTATTAATTTTTTCTTAATCTCCTCTTTTATTTTAATTTTTAAATGGTATTTTGTGTTAATAACTGTGTTTATTTTTTTTAGACATATGTATTTTATCGTTTTTTCACTTTGCTTCTTTTATGGTTATTTTAGGGTTGTTTCTTTCACTTTCTATTCTATAATTTCTTTACTCCATTAATTTTAGTTGTATATTGTATTTATTTTGATTCTGGTCATGTCAATTCTGATTAAAGTATACTATTTTTTACTTTTATTCTTTTTCCTCTTCGGTCTTATCCGTTCCGGATGTTCGCTATCATCAAGGCTATGCGCGCTTTATTGGCTGCAATGCGGAATAGGTTAATGGAAGTCATGCCAAACCACTTCTATAAGTTGGGGAGCTAGGAAATTCTCCTTCTACCCGGTCCCCGCCTTCCTTTCACTCTACATTGCAGGAATAGTTGCAACAGGAGGTATTTGACAGGATTTCTCATAATATGATCCAAATACTCAATTTTTCGATGTTTTATGATGTTGTAATGGAACAATATTAATTATTTCCACTGTTCAATGTGAATTATGTTCTGTTAAAATGAGTAATTAAATAATCACTCTGTGAATAGTTTCCTGTGGGAATAAGGTAGTATATGTTTTTTTTATTATTACCCAAGAAAGTCTCCAGGAAAAATAAATCAGTTATCGAGCTTAACTTTTATTATCTTTATCGCTTAAATGTTTTCTTAAAAATATATTGATTCAGTCAATTTATGAAGGCATAAAGTAAAAGACCATCTCTAAGATTTGCCTATAAATCTGTCGAAGTGATCCTACCATGGTTATGTAAATAAAACCGAAGAGGATGGTTTTTAACATATGGTATATGCAAATATCGTTAAAATTTATTAAAATATTCAACGATTTACCCATTATTAGGAAACAAAAGAATGATCAAATAAACTCACTATAAAAGAAATATATCGTTTGACAGTTTGTACAAAAAATTTGTATAATAACTGTTTTTTTTTCACAAGAAATAACGAGTTAAGATGTTTATTGTCAAAACAGCCAAGATAAGTGAATAATTTTTTTACAGTCTTTATCATATATTCTTTTCGTTATAGGAAGGCGTAGATTAGTTTGTTTTACTATTCTTTTCTATAAAAATTATGATTAAGACGCTCATTGGCCAATTCGGGAACTAAGTATCCTGTATAGAAGGACTAACGCCCTCTGGGACAAACTATTAGAACTATTAGGGATTGAAATTTACATGGATACATGGGGGTGAAATGCGTACCCGCGGGGTGTTGGGTGTACAAGTTTGGCCTTTTAAGGAGTATAAACTTCAGTTACAACCTGTAAGTCGTTAAGATCGGTACCGTTCTCTAAACCAGTGTCGTAGAGAATTACGTAACGGGCATAATTGTCGAGGAATAAGGTTATCTTTGTTTTGTTTTGTTTTTCAGTTAATTTGGGAAATTAAGGGAATATCGTGTTATTTTAGACGAGAGTTTCGTGATTCTAATACTATTTGATTAAGAAATATAAATAGCTGTTTTTTTAGCGTTTTATTCTTTTTTGTGTTTAATGTTTTAGGAAGCTATTTATACGTGTTTTTTTTTTCAAAATTGTGTTTTATATTTTTGATTAATAGAACGGCCAATAAGAGCAATTATTTAAGTTTCTCATTGTAAATAGTTAATTTTTTTTCTATTTATTTTTATTAATAGACTAAGTGTTTTGAGAAATTGGTTTTGTTTAATTTTAATCAAAAACCTACACGCGACTAAATTCGCTGACGTACTGCTGTGGGAGCTGTAAACAAGAAAGGTCATCTGTCCAGCTAATTAGCAGCATTGCATGAGTCCTGAAGTTCTGAGTTATGGTTATGGTAAGCGTAAATAACCCTAGTTGCTTGGAACTAAAGCTGCAAGAAAGAAGATGAACGGCCAGACTTCCAGAGTGTCTTTGTTATTGTAGAATTTAATTATAAGTTATTAAAATAGCTACAGATTAATATGTGACAGCAAAATGTTTATAGATAGAATGGCTAACGCTACTACAATATACCATTAGCAGGAGTTTATGATCAAATTCTGTCACAATGTGTATAAGAGTTAGTTCATCCTTCTGAGGACCTCTTCGTTGGTGATCCAATCATCTCAGTAAATTCTTAGGATTCTTCGATAAATCCACATTTCAAAACTCTGGATCCGTTTTTTTGTTGCTTCAGATACTGTCCAAGCCTCGACACCATAATATTGAAACAATATAGCATTCTATCATTTTCTTCTTGAGGGCCATGCTGAAATCTCGACAGCAGAGAAAGCACTTCATTTGTGTAAACATTGCTCTGGTCTTCTCTATTTTACACTATATTTCTATGGAGTGGTCCCACGACTCGTTGATGTTCCAACCAAGGTAACTAAAGTTACCCACTCTCTCGATAGCTTCGTTTTTACGGTCTAGTACAGAGTGTTGATCAGAGGACTGACTTATAACCATGTACTTTGTCTTATTTACATTTAGTTCCAGCCCGTACTGTTCACTTATATCTGTAACGCTGTTCTTGTATCCCTTTTAAGCTTTTAGCCAGTAAGACAGTGTCGTCGGCATTTCTGATGTTTATTAGCTCACCATTCACCCTAATGCCATCTGCGGTGTTCTCTAGTGCATTTCTAAATATTTTCTCTGAGTAAAAGTTAAACAACAAGGGTACCCACGCTTAATCTCTAAGCAGCCCGACTCGCTGTTTTCCAGTTTTATGGTTGCTTTCGGATTCCAATATAAATTGGCAATGATCCTTATGTCTTCTCCATCCACACCGGTTTCATGTAGAGTTTTTACCATTGTTTCGTGTTGACGGCGGTCAAAAGCCTTAGCATAGTCTATAAAACACACGAGAATGACGCAATCCATATCCCTACAGCGCTGTATAAGGACTTGTATGGCAAATAATGCTTTTCGAGTACCGATGCCGTTGCGAAACTCGAACTGCGACTCGTCCATATTTTCTTCGCATCTTTTGTGTAGGCGGGCATGAATTATCATTACAAAGATTCCTAAAACGTGTGACCTAAGGCTAATGGTGCGGATTTCTTCGGTATAGTTATAAATGCAGAGATAAGCGCGACTTCTGGAATCGTGCCACTATAATATATATTATTAAATAGTGATGTTAGTGTGGTAATACAATGCTGATCCATAATCTGTTGTTACATGGTCGGGATCAGGAGTTAATTTTATTACACAGCTTTAACTTCGGACTCTAATCATACACGGTCGCGTTACTAGTTTCCGAAATAATAAAAAATTGCGTTTCCATGAATTTTATAATTTTATAATATATCAAACAACATTTTCTTATTGTAGGCTACTACAGGGTGAACTACGATACTGCTCTTTGGACAGGCCTTAGCATAGCACTTCAACAAAATAATTTTTCGGGTATTCCTGAGATTAACAGAGCCCAAATCGTAAATGATGCCTTTAATTTAGCAAGAGCAAATCACATAACTCACAGTCAAGCTTTTAATATTACCCAGTTTTTGACAAATGAAACGTCATATGTTGTTTGGTATGTCGCGTTCAAGGAATTTGATCATCTGCTAACACTAATTGGGGAAAATTCTACTTTAGGAAAAGCAATTTGTGTAAGTAAATAATGGATTTGTAGAATCTAAGGATATTTTCCTGATTATTAAAATATTTGGACCCTTATAGAAAGGAATCTATCTTTACATGTATCCAAATCAGTCATCAAAATATGATCAATTTAGTAAATAATTTTTTTTTGCAGGGCCATATTGTAGCTCTCAGTTCTTTGCTTATTGAATCAGTTCCGTTAACTAATCTTAATGAATCTAATCATATTTATACCCTTAAGCAAGCACAAGCGCAGTCATGGGCCTGTAAACTGGGAGACCTTACCTGTATATCTACAGCTAGTCAATTATTTGAACTGTACAAGGATACTTCAGTCAGGTAGGAAAATTGGGTCAGATTCTATGGCAAATATAAGAAAACAGTTACTTTAGTTTAGGAAGGATAGAGAATGAAAAAAATTATGAGGAAAACATTTCTTTTATGTTGTTTTTACGGTGTAATTTCTTAAAAAATTACTTTTTGGACTTCATGAGATGCCATTTCAATTGAAAATTTCATTAGCCACAATTCTTCTATAGATATGTATCTACGAAAAATGCATAGTTTACGAGTAAAACTCAAAAAAATGAAAACTGGACAAATCTGTCTTAATTTCAAAAAAACACACCTTAATTTGGTAGCACATTATGTTTTTGTTCTATTTAGAGGTCAATTGACCGTATGAAACAATGAAAATTCTTTAACGTTTCAGTTCCTTTTATCCTTTCTTTTTCGACATAGTCAATAGCTTAAGGATCAGAATTTTACTTCTCCTTTCTTCATGACATGAAATGAAAAAATTTTATATACATTTTTGTCAGAAAACTACTCTGAAAAACGAAGTTAATGTTTAAGAATTAGCCCTAAATTGTTTATAGGTTCGCCGTAAACGCCTGTCAGCTTGTATCTTGGTAGCCAATTGATAACCTTAATTTTTGTTCTCAAAAGAAGCGTCATTCCCAATAATTTAAAACCATGTTTTCAGAAAGATTTTTCGATGAAAATTTCCCGAGAAATTTAACAATAACTTTAAACAATTCCTGAGCGGGTCCTAATTATCTGATTTTAATTTTTAAGAAAGGTTTTAAAAGCTTGAGATCTGTAATATACGTAAAAAAAAATTAAGTCTGTGACTTTTTTATTTAAGACTCAATCAAGTTTGAAAAATTTTCCAATTTTTGAAAAAAAATTAGATTTTAAAATTATTATGCAAAGACTGTTTAACCGATTTTAACGAAATTTAGCATGTTGTTTTATCACACCATGAAGTTTTTTTTTCAAGTATGAAGGTTCTCAAGAACATTAAAGTGGTCGAAAAAAATCGTTTAAAAAAGGTTTTTTTTGCCTTTTCCTACAAATTATTACTATTTTGCCATAAGAGTAACAAATTTTAAGATTTCTAATCCATATCATAGGAAATTTAATTGTGAAACTTTTTTCTCTTTTCAACTTTTTGCTTAAACCGAGTACTTTCAAAGTTAAAAGGAAGGAAAGGAGAAAAAGCGTTTTTTTTTTTCACTTTTTGTTAAATAAATAAATGTAGCGGTATTTTTTAAGAAGGAGCATATTTTAGTTATTGTTATGGGCATTATTTTGGAGCGTTTAGAGTAAAAATTAGCTCGCCTCATCTCAACAGCCAAATCATGATGGATTTTTATAGATGCGCCCCGGTTTATTAATGTTTTTTGCCGACTCTTGGTCATAAAACCAATATAATGTTATCGTCGGAATTTCTTTGAACCTAAACTTGCAAGTGGCACTTTTATTTTGATGAACTTATTCGGTAATAAATATAGACAAAATTTAGAATAACTATTAAAAAATATTTTTCATTAGTTGTCTGACGTCACTCGATTAGAAAACACACTGCATAGCTGAATATATTAAGTGTTATACTATTTTCTTGTTTTTTACTTCTGCGTTTTGTTTTCTGAAGAAAATGGGTAAAATCAAGCAATATTCTCAAAAAAAAGAGGCATAATTATCAACATTTATAAATCCGGTAAAATCAATTGTGAGATTGGTAAAATCAATCATGAGATTTCAAGACTATAAAAGATACCAAGGTGAAGGAGAATTGTACTGTGGCTTTAGTCAAAGACGGTGGAGGGTCACTGATGGTTTGGTGGTTCCGCCATCGGGGATCTTGGAGAAGGAATTTTGAAAAAAGAAGGCGATACAAACATATTAAAAAAAGAGTACAGTGCCTTTTGGGACCCGCTTAATTGTTCCGGAATTTTTATTTCAACAACATAATGCAAGACTTTTTTAAAAGAAAAAGGACAATACCAGGTGTTGAAAATCACGACATGGCCTCCGCACTCTCCGGACTTGAAGCCAATATAATTATTGTGGGAAGTACGAAAATGTAGTCCTACATTTCAGGAAGACCTTTTCCTGGTACAGAGTAAAAAAACTTCACATTAATGTTAAGGTAATGTGCTGGAAGCAAATTTCATAAACTAATTTAATTTAATAATTTTTACATTAAATTTAATGTAATTAAACATTAAATTTGGTACGTTTTCAGTTACTATTGAAATTTAAGGTAATATTTAATTAAAAAAAAGTTTTAATTTAAAAGTTTATCTAACTTATTTACGATTTAAGGTACAAAATAATTAAATTGAATTAATATATATATATATATATATATATATATATATATATATATATATATATATATATATATATATATATATTAAATTTATGATTATTTTTAACAGTGTAGCGGAATTTTTTGACCTCATATTAATGTTGGTGCATTAAATATGTGATAAAATATTTTAAATTCAATGAACACTGGCTGTATATTTAATGTATATAGTCACCTTAAAAAGAAATGATTAAAACTTTAAATTTTATGTATGATTACATTGGATTTATTGGAATAAATTAATTTAGATTAATGTAAATTATTAAATTTAATGCACTACATTAAATGCATTTAACAAACCTTTATGAAATTTGCTTCTAGAACACTTATCTTAAATTTAGTGCATTTTCTTTACCGTGTATCGAAAATCATCCCTTACCTGAGTTTATATTTTCGCGTTTAAAGGTCAATATCGCGATATTCTATGCAGTAAAATTAGCTCAAATTTTTTAGGGAATATATTTTACTTATATCTTTTATATTCTGAAAAAAAAACAGTAGGTTTTTTATTATCGAAATATTTCTTAATTAATCTCGAACTCAGTTTATACAAAGTTGGTCAGTAACGCGTTCACTGGTCAATGTGGAGATAGTAGAAATTAACCCACTTTTTTGGGAATGTTATAAACCGACTCCTAAAAGAAGGAGGTACTCAATTCGTCGGCTATGTATTTTTTTTTATGTATATACACCGATTACTTCGGAACGTCTGCACCGATTTGAATGAAATTTTTTACGTTATATAAAGGAAGTTGCTGCGGTAGTCCCATATTTTTTTAGATGAAATTGGTGCAGTAAAATCCAAGATGGCGCTTACAATATGGCGGCAAAAAAAATTAATTAATTTTGTCGCATATGATGAATCTAAAATAATTTTTAAAAAATTCAATATTGCGGATCCAATATGGCGGACGAAAAAATCAATTTTGTCCGATTTTCTCCAAAATTGTTATAGGGAAGTTTTCGAGGTCTCACATAAAGAATCAGAAATTATTTTAAAAAAATTCAATATGGCGGATTCAATATGGCGAACAAAAAAAATCAATTTTGTCCGATTTTCACCAAAATTGGTACGGGAGAGTTTTCGGGGTCACACATGACGAATCTAAAATTATTTTAAAAAAATTTAATATGGCATATCTAATATGTTGGATAAAAAATTAATTTATTTTCTTTAAATATATATCATAATGAATTCTAAAACTAAAAATAGAAAAATAAAATTTTTATAAAAAAATTTAACCGACTTCTAAAAGTGCGCTAAAAAGTGAAAAATAATCATACATTTTTATATGAAATTGAACTTTTTGAAGTCGGCGCCAAATTATTTGTAAATGAAATAAATAACTACTAATATATAAAAATTATGGTAAGAAAGCAATTACAAAAAAAGTATTTTAAATCTGTTTATGCAAATCACATTTTTTCAAGTATTAGTTTGGCGCCGAATTCAAAAAGTTTAATTTTATATAAAAATTTATGGTTATTTTTCACTTTTTAGCGCACTTTTAAAAGTCGGTTCAATTTTTTTTATAAAAATTTTATTTTTTTAGTTATTATCTTTAGCATTCCGAAATAAAATGGAGATAATTTAATGAAATACAAACATATTTTATATAATTGATGTCTGCTGGTTTGTAATCGATGCGAATATGGCTGCACCGATACAAACTTCAGTTACAGTTACAGATTGTATTTTAATATTCAGCAAAATAAATGATAATTTTTCATCTGTCATATAAATGGTATGAAATATTGTTCATTTACATAAAGGTGCGAATATGTCGGAAACAGTAAAAAAAAGGATGTAGAAGGTATTAAAATTTCAAGAGAAAAATATTTTCATTTCTCTTCTCGCACATATTTCGTTTACAGAATCTCATCTTTGATCCCTCTTGTTATACGCTTTTAGTCTCTATAATATTATAATAATTTTTTAGGCCCGATAGGAATATTAGATCAGTAGTATATAATTATGGAATTATGCATAGTAAGGCCGTATTTAACGACTGGGAATTTTTGTGGCAGTCTTTTCGAAGAACGTCTCTAGCTACTGAGCAAATAAATATTTTAAATGCCTTAGGGTGTTCTAGCAACGAGGATATCTTAAATGCGTAAGTATTATATATATATATATATATATATATATATATATTTATATGTATGGATCTTCTTGAACTATTGACATTTACTTTATTATTTTCTTCGAATTAAGTCCACATTAAAATATGGTTTTCGTCGCTTTGACGTTTCGTTCTTTGTTCAGAACATCTTCAAAAATAATCGTCTTGAGAGCTCAAGAACGATGTTTTAAATAAAAAACATATTTTAATGTGAACCTAATCTCAAGATATATATATATATATATATATATATATATATATATATATATATATATATATATATATATATACATACATAATACATATACATATATATGTTATATATATATATATATATATATATATATATATATATATAAAAGAAACAAATTCACGATCTATATATTTGAAAAAGTTGTTTGATTCTCCTTACGACCATTAAGAAAGGGGACAGACAGTATATTCTCTGCGAATTCCACTCTGGTTCTCTCTTCATACTAGTTTCTACTACCTGATGTTGTCATCAGTGGAGCTGTAACGAACCGAGAGCGAGAACGCATTTTACTCTCAGAGGGCAGGTAGAAGAGTTCTGGAGGAACCAACTTTCCACATCCTTCAATTGTAACATCGCAGCCGGCTGGGTTAATGAAGAACACCAAATCTGCCAAGACTACAGCCAGGTGCAGTTTGAGCTATTTACCACCAAGGAAATCTCGGGAATAATCAAGGAATTCCATATCTGGAAAGCTCCAGGTCTCGACCGGGTCCAGAACTACTGGCTCAAGAAGTTCTGGTGTATACACCATCAACTGGCTAATCCTATTAATGATGTTTTTCTAAATCCAGCAAAAATGCCATTGCTTCTGATAGAAGGTATTACGCATCTCTTATCAAAGGACGACAATAACACACATGACCCAGCTAAGTATAGGCCAATCAGCTGCCTTCCCAAACTATATAAGATAATTACTTTCTGCTTAACCCAACGCATCTGTACACATTGTGAACAAAATAGCATCATAGCAATTCAACAGAGATGCATCAGGCAGCAATGGGATGCAAGGAACAATTGATTGTTGACTCTGTCATATGTAACCAAGCGTGTACCAACCGAAGAAACCTCTTTACTGCCCACGTAGATTATAAGAAGGCCTTCGACTCAGTCCCACATGAGTGGCTCAAGACTATATTGAGAATGTATAGGGTCGATAATTATTTTGTTTCCTTTTTAGAACGAATCATGTCAACCTGGAGAATTAAGATCCAATTGCAAGTGCCATCCAGCGATACCATCGAAACTAATACAATCCCAATACGAAGGGGAATATTTCAAGGTGATTCACTAGGCCCATTGTGGTTCTGCCTTGCAATAAACCCACTATCACACCGTTTGAACTCCACCAGATGGGGCTTTAGTATTATAAATAACAACGAGGAGGTAGTAAGATTGAATCATCTTCCATACTTGGATGATCTTAAATTGATGGTTGCTACAAAAAACCAGCTGGAGCAAATTCTCAAAATTGTGGAGGAGCTCTCTGGGGATATCGAAATGCAGTTTGGACTTGACAAGTGCCGTATATTGAACATCGTTAGAGGAAAGATACAACCGGGAGCATTTGAGATGCACAACGGTGAAACTATAGCTGTAATGGAAGCAGAACAAACATACAGATACCTAGGTATGAAACAGGTTAAAGGAATTGACTATCGCAGTATGAAGGCCGAATTGACAACCGAATTTGTCAGGAGAGTACGACGGGTGTTACGAACTAGTCTAAATAGTGGAAATTTGTTTAAGGCGCTCAACACGTACGCATGCTCTGCGCTTATCTACTCTTTTGGTATCGTAAAATGGTGCAGGATGGACATCGAAAACCTGCAAAGGAAAATAAGAACACTCTTAATAAAAGTGCTATTGAACGTACAATGCTTCTAAGACATCAAGGAGGAAGAGGATTGGTCGATATTTGTAAGCAGTTCGATCAAAAAATAATAAACTAACGTTCTTATTTCCACAGGTAAGCGGACTCTTCCACTCTACATCCAGCAATATGCGAGGCAAACGGTTCAACGCCGCCACAGCTGAGGGAACGAGATATTGCTTCTCACCACCTAACAGACCAAGAGAAGTTACAAGCCGGGCTACAGAAACCATTTCATGGCACGGCATCCAAATAAGATGATCCAGGAAAATGTTAACTCAGCGACGAACTACTGGTTGATTTCAGGACGGATGTTTCCGAAAACGGAGTGTTTCTTGTTAGCTATCCCACAGGTTATTTCGATATAGAACTGTCGGAAGTTTATCATCAGAGATCCCTCAAAAGAAAATAATCAATATAGATATGGCTGTCGAACAGCAGAAATAATTTTGTTAGCGGCATCGTTTATTTCTTAAAAAAGTAGCACAGTGCCAAGAATATTCTTCTATTTGTACTAATAACGGAGATAACATGTAAAATCATAGAAAATTGGACACCCCTGTACATGAAAATCTAAGTAGTTTTCAACAATTATTTAGAGTTTAATTGAAAAAATTAAACCAAATCAGAAAAATTAATAATAAAATTTTTCTGATTTGGTTTGTTTGTCCACAAACACGCTCAGTACGCAATAAAACATTTAAATTAATTTATCTCAGACGTCTTGAAGTGGCACCTACTAGATAAAACTTTTTTGGATAAAATATATTAAGGAATGAGAATTCTTAATTAGAATTTCATATACTTAAACACAAAAAAGTTATGAAGCTTTAAATGTACGCGAAGTATAGCTAATGGCGCCTCTTGTAATATAATCAAATTTTTCATTCTAAACACCATAAGGGAACTAATTTGCAAATCAAGTTATTATTATGATAAATATTTATCAAAAATGTCTTAAGAATTATAATTTTGATACCCTGTATTTCGGAAACTATCAACATTTGGACAAAGATAAATTGAGCTAAATCCTCATATTTTAGCTTCATGAATTTGCGCTAGTCTTTTGCGCAGTCCTTTTAGAGACACTCTTTATATAACATTTTTTTTAAATAACAGTTGTTTAACGAAATCTTTTTATGTTTATGTTAATGAAGTGAGTTTTGTTTTTTTCCAGATATTTGCGGAAAACTTTGACTGACGATTCCGGTATAAGATCTCAAGATTATGTTTCAGTTTTTTCTGCCGTTTACAGTTGTAGTCCCACTGGTATTAATGTAGCCCTGAGCTTCTTTATTGATAACTTTAAAGTTATTTTAACTAAGTAAGTTATTTAGATAAGAAATACGTTTCTCTACCCACACTACATATGTCAATAGTATCCGTATTGTCGTTAAAAATTGAATGATGCATATAAAATACTAAAATCTAGTAGCAAGTACACATATTGTAGTTAAATATTATTGACGCTATACTTAAAGTCCATAATTTCTATCACTGACTCATTTAATACAGGTCACCAAAGCGGCGGAATAAACATGTTATGCAACTATAAATGATCAAAAACTTTACTGTTCTTTTAACAAGGCAGGGACTAAAAGCTTAAAACGCTTTGTTGTCATATTTGGCGAGCTTTAAATAGCAATCAGCTGATCGCATTTTAAATAGCACGTCGATCCAGACCAACATGTACTTGGATTTTTATCACAAAGGTAATGGATTTGGCAACACGCATATATGGAATGTCCATGTTGAATAACCTTGAAAATAAGCGTCCAGATTGGGTTTTCGTATTATTTGAATGTTATTGATTTATTATTGATTCATGGATAGATGCTGCGAGTTCATATACTATACTTTCGTTGTGTAAAAATTTTTTATTATTGTGTAATATAATGTATATTTGGTACATATATTTGTAGTAAACTATGGATATTAACGAACCTTCAATTACTGGGGCGTTTACAAAAAAAATAGTCAGTTGACGTTAAAGGATGAAAAATATTTTTTATGGTATTCGGGAACGAAATCTTGAAGTAACCACTTTGGATTCTGCAGAAATATGTGGCACTTTAACTAAAATTTCTTCGCGTACGGTCTTCAGGGTTTTAAATGGTCATTGTAAATAAATCGACTAAAAAAGCAGAACAAACAAGAGGACGGAAAAAAATAATCCTGGACAATGACACAAAATACTCCATTCATCACAAAGTCCATAGTTTCTTTTTCAAAAATGAAATACCAACATTAAAAAAATTAAGACAAAAATTAATAACGATACATCTTTACCTAAAATATCATTAAGATTTTTGAAACGAACTTAAAAAAAAAATTTTTAGATATAGAATATAGAATTGAAAAAACTTCCTAATTGAGAATAATGAAATTGTTTTATAGCAGCTAAAATATTTGGAAAAATACATTAATTTCGGGAAAAAAAAATTGTATTAGATCGAAGAACCATGGCTTAATGAAGGGCACACGGTTGGGAAGGTATGACAAGATAGGAATATTAAAAGTTCCAAGCAGGTATTTATGGAAAGACAGCGTAATTCTAGTGGAAAAGATCACTGTCTTTTAATAACTCATATTGGAAGTGTGTATGGTTTTTTAGATGGCGCTTTAACGTTTTTAAATCTCGAAAAATAGGGGACTATCATGAAAACATGGTCGCCGGTGTTTTTGAGCGATGGTTTTCCTCGATTTTAAACTTTGTGGGACCCGATTAAATAGTCATTTCACTTAAAAGACAAAATAAAATATGTAGATATACCTAATGATTATCTACTGGTTTCACTAGCTCTAGTCTCACTATATAAAAACATTCCAATTTCCCTTGCTATAGAAAACATTTAAAAACATGGAACGAAATCAAAAATATACTGACATTTCCCAAGATGATTTCTTTAATGCACTGGAACTTATATTAAACTCTATGCACCTTTCGTATAAAAACTAATGATACAATGAAATTGAAGGGTGTACTATGGGGTCGTTCATTTCAAATATCATAACGCAAATTGTAATGAAGTTACTCGAAAGACATTAAAATAACTTAGTTAAGCAATTTCCTTTTTTTTTATCGATATGTTATGATTGAATCAGTGTAATCCCAAAATAAAACTAATGATGATTTACAACATTTGAAGAACTTTCACAAAAAACTTCAACTTATCAAAGAAATAGAAGAAAATAAAAAACAAATTTTGGACACCACCCTACATCGCAATAATAATAATATTATAAAGACAGAATGATACATACAGGATACATGGTCTTCGAGGTAGATAAATTTTAACTTATGCCACCCTATTAACCGTTAGTACTATGTCTTGCTCATAGTGCAATAGAACTGTCTGATACAAAACTAAAAAAAAAATATCGATTAAAAAACTAAAAACGCCTTAAAACTAAATAACTTTCCATTAGAATTAATTATTTAATAAAATTTTCGGAAATAGGTTCAAAATATTTTGTAAAACAGAAAATAAAAAAATTATATCTCTACCGCCTGAAGATAGCCTGTTACAGCAATTGTACCTTCGAAAATCTCAAATTTTAAAAAAGTAATATTGAGTACGAAGTTTCTTGTAGAAACTGTGATGGTACATTCATTGGATAAACAAGTCAATATTTGGGAATTATACTAAAGAATCACAAGTATGACAAAAGAAAAACAACAGTTTTGACAAACATCAAGAAAATAAACATCTTTTTAATTTAAAAAAATACAATTTTACGAAATGGTGGAAACTCAAAAATTAAAATTTGCAATAAATGACAAAAAAGAAATAAATTATCTAAACAAATTTTACTTACCTCTTCTCTGATACAAAATATTTAGTTGTTTGTTGTCAATAAAACTTACAAGTGATTAGCACGCCGGTGTGCATGAGTGCATTTATTTTTAACCATTGTAGGCTAGACCCAAAATGTAATTAACAACTACATTTTCATAGTATGTTTTTAGCTTAATTGTTGTGGTACTACAGCTCATATTTGTATTTTAGTTTGATAAAGACTGGCATATGAAAGACACAATAAAATATAAACATTGTAGTTCTGAAAGTTAATGAAAATTCGGATTTGCTATCACTGATATATATATATATATATATATATATATATATATATATATATATATATATATATATATATATATATATATATATATATATATATATATATATATATATATGAAGTAAAATGCGCACAGTAAATGCAAACTTGGTTCCAACCATATCCTTTCCGTGTTAGAGGTTGCACAGTTTAAAAAAATTGCTAAGGAACACAATTTATTCTATTCCACCACCATCGAGATGATGGCCTACCTGTACCACCATACCGAGAAGAAAGTCAAAACTTACCCTCCCCGCCACAGTGATACGGCAGAGGTACATGTTTCGTCTCTACTAAACTCATCAGGGTACCGACATACACCGGGTTGTGCAAAGGACAGGTCGGAAGGAAGCATGGAAATACTGAACGCGGCTTGGCCGACCTCCCGCCGGATGGCGTATATATGTTTATGTGACTTTCACGGATCCCTCCGTGTGAGATGCAATAGCAGTGGATACATCCACATTATGCCACTGTAGTGCTGAAATGACATTCAGCAAACGTACAACTATATGCAGCTCCGTGCATGAATGAAGTAAAATGCGAACAGTAAATGCAAACTTCGTTCCAACCATATCCTTTCCGTGTTAGAGGTTGCACAGTTTGAAGAAATTGCTAAGGAACACAATTTATCCTATTCCACCACCATCGAGATGATATCCTCCCTTTCTTCTCCGTATGGTGGTACAGATAGTCACAAAAAGTCAAAACTGACTTTTTGTGACATTGAAAATAAAAAACTTAAAACAAATTTAGTATTTCTAAAATTGTTACAAGTGGCAGGTGAAAGATCTTGCGAATTAAAGAATCTTTCTTGACAATTTTTTTATGTATCCAACGTCGATATTTACCTTGTCGTCTGTAAAATAATCTTACCTTTCTGATTCAGAAATAAAAAAATGTTGCACTTATAGTTAAAAAAAATATATTGATGACATCTAAGTTCCTTCTTCAGGGGACCCTGATATATATATATATATATATATATATATATATATATATATATATATATATATATATATATATATATATATATATATATGATTTGCAGATATACAAGCCTTAATGCCGTGGACAAAATCATAAAAGGAATTGCTGAACAAATAACAACTGATGTTCAAATACAAAAGGTCAGTTAGAAGTATATGTACTATTATTGTTTACCAATTTAATATTTTTTAGCATGATTTCTTATTGGAAAAAATTTACCTTAATTTTACACAAAAAATATATTTAGAAAAGCACTTTTGGTATTGTGTTAGATTATAGGCTGACAAATACAATTTCTCATAGAAAAGATTATCACAGATTTGTTTATTTTGTCAGAAACAATAAAGAAATGTGGAAAACTACAATTTAAAAATATACAATTTCTATGTTTTAGCTTGAGAACTTCATTAAAAGTGGAATTGTTAACGAAACATACATTGACATGGCAAATGGTGCTTTGTCAATTGCTAAGGATAATTATAATATGGTCGATACCTATAAAAGGAACTTATATTCTTATTTTGGAATATCACCAGAAACGCAACCTCCAAAAGTAAGCTCAGCTTGCAGACCCTATGTAGAACTATATTTATTGGTTTTAAGATTATTAATTAATACGTTTTAGAAGGAGCTTTAAGGTTAAGAAATATAGGTATCTTCAGTTGGAATGGTTTTACATTATTTTGAACACAATTGAAGTTCATTATATGGAGTAATATGTAATTTCTTGTTTGTCCTAGAACTAAATGTATGATAAATGATTGAATAACAAAACAGAACAACCTGAAATAAATCATATGAAATAATTTTAAGTCGTTTATAATGTTTAGACGTATGTTTAAAAATAAATTGGCCAATGTTATAAAGAGAAGAAAAAATGTGTGTTTACTCGGTATTGACTCCTAAACTACGCGATATGAAACTGTGTTAACTACAATTAAAACATCATTAAAACTTGTAGGAGTTAATTAATTGATTCTTTTGATATACAGAATGTTCGGTAACTATATATTAAACTCTTAGCAGTATATAGGTGACGTTAAAATAATCTATATTAGGTATTTCATATATTTTTTGTTCCTAAAGAGGTATTGTTTTGGGTGTAGCTTTTAAACAGCTCTTATCCCTGGGTTGCTGGCATCCATATCAAATATAAATTTTCCATGATCTTGTGAGTAGCCTAAAAATTGGATTGCAACATAAGACAGTCTTTAGTTACCGGAAACAATCATAATTGTATTAATTAAGAATAAATTCTTCATTAAGTCTGTACAGGGTGAGTCAACGATTGGATGAAGTAGGTTTGTGCCTTTTCGGTGAAATTACCAAAGAAACTATATTTATTGTTTAATACAGTTTATTTTTACGCAGATTTTAAAAATATTTAGGACTCTACAGGGTGAGCCAAAAAACTAGGACAGCATAAAGTTGTATTTTTTTTAAATAGAACACTCTCTATACGAATCATATTTTCGATTTAGCTTATAATTTTAAATATTTTTTATTAAGGGTTTACTATAACAAAACTTTATAGTTTCTGAGATAATTAAGTTTAAAGGAAAAAAGTCACATTTTCAAGCATCAATTCAATCCTAAATAACGTTTTCAATTTTGTGACAAATATATTCAAATTTGGAATTTAGCAAGGCCAAGGACAAGTTAACATAATTTTTACCTAATATTTTCAATAAAAGCTACAGGGTGTTGAACACATCGGCTCAAATTTGACAAGTTTAAATGAATAAATATCTTTTTTTTAAATGGTACACCCTGTATATTTTCATGTTATTTTATAGAATAATAAAAACCCTAAAAGTTTTGTTCAATATATCCTATACCTATTTATAATAGTTTTTGAGATATTTCAGTTTTTCTTATTTTCCATACTTTTTTACAGAAATAGTCTTCATTATCATAGTAGCCATGGCAAGAACAATGTAAAAGAACATTTTTGTGTGTGTCAAATTTATGACCGCAATCGCTTCTTTTGGTTTTTATGTAGTTTAGTTTGGTTTTTTTTGGATTCATCTTATATTGTAAAATGAATTTTCCAAAGAATGAGTTAATAGATATGATTTATACAATAGGAGAGGCTCAAAAAAATTGCCTTCTTGCTCAAAGAATTTACAAAATGAAGTATCCTGATCGACGCCAGCCTAATGCCCATACTTTTCAAAACTTAATGCAAAGATTTGATTCTTCTGGTACTGTTGATTATCCAAAACGTAAAGTGGTCAACAAACCAGTAACTAATGAAGAAAAAGAACTACAAGTATTGTTAAATGTTCAGGAAAATCCTTATATTGGTAGCCGTCAATTAGCAGCATTATGTGAAACATCACAATCCACCTCTAATCGTACTACCAAGAAATATAGGTATCATCCATATCACATGGAATTACACCAAGAATTGCATGGACAGGATTTTGAAAGTCGTGTAAACTTTTGTCGTACAATAAATGCGGAGATTCAATTAAATCCAAATTTATTATGCAAGGTAATGTTTAGTGATGAAGCTACTTTTAGAAGTAACGGTGCCGTAAATAGACGCAACATGCATTATTATGCCACAGAAAACCCATTTTGGATTAGAGAGGTGCAACATCAAAACCACTGGTCATTAAATGTTTGGTGTGGTATTCATCATAATTGAATTATTGGACCCCACTTTTTTAATGAACCACTAAATGGCCATAGTTACCTGAACTTTCTACAAGAAGAACTACCCCAACTGCTTCAAGGTCTCGATAGGGATGAGCTCGAAAGTATGTGGTTCCAGCACGATGGTGCGCCTCCGCATTACCATCGTGAAGTTCGTGCGTTTTTGGACCAACGATATCCGCAAAAATGAACTGGACGTGGGGGTTTCATTGAGTGGCCACCAAGGTCTTGCGACATCACCCCATTAGATTTCTTCCTATGGGGTTATATTAAAAATAAGGTGTATGTTATTCCACCAACAACAGTGGAAGATATGCGAAACAGAATTAGGGATACCTGTAGAACAATAACGCCACTAATTTTGTCCAGGGTCTGAGAAAATCTGCAAAAAAGACTAAATTTGTGCATTGCACAAGAGGGTCGTTTATTCGAACACTTTTTAAAAAGAAATAATTAATCTCAGTATTTAATAGGTAATTTTTTTGTTTCAATTTATTATAAAAGTAAATATGTATTTCCCTTGTCGTTATTGTTGTGTTAATTTTTTCACATTATGTTTAATTAAACTATTGCCGTTATAATATAACGAATAATGTATTTCATCATATTTAACCACATTCTGTTTGTTTCTGTAGTTTCTTTTTATTATTTTACATGGCTACTATGACAATGAAGACTATTTCTGTAAAAAAGTATGGAAAATAAGAAAAACTGAAATATCTCAAAAACTATTATAAATAGGTATAGGATATATTGAACAAAACTTTTAGGGTTTTTATTACTCTATTAAATAACATGAAAATATACAGGGTGTGCTTTTTAAAAAAAAGATATTTATTCATTTAAACTTGTTCAAATTTGAGCCGATGTGTTCAACACCCTGTAGCTTTTATTGAAAATATTAGGTAAAAATTATGTTAACTTGTCCTTGGCCTTGCTAAATTCCAAATTTGAATATATTTGTCACAAAATTGAAAACGTTATTTAGGATTGAATTGATGCTTGAAAATGTGACTTTTTTTCTTTAAACTTAATTATCTCAGAAACTATAAAGTTTTGTTATAGTAAACCCTTAATAAAAAAGATTTATAATTATAAGCTAAATCGAAAATACGATTCGTATATAGGGTATTCTATTTAAAAAAATACAACTTTATGCTCTCCTAGTTTTTTGGCTCACCCTGTAGAGTCCTAAATATTTTTAAAATCTGCGTAAAAATAAACTGTATCAAACAATAAATATAGTTTCTTTGTTAATTTTACCGAAAAGGCACAAACCTACTTCAACCAATCGTTGACTCATCCTGTACACAGGTGAAGCAATATTGGTAAATTCTTCTACAAATCCTCTATAGTATGTGCATAATCCGAAAAAGATTCTCAATTCAAATTGTTACGTGGTCGGGCCCAATCTTCTATTGTTTCAATTTTTCGTTCGTCCGTATGGATTTCCTTTGGTGCTAATACATGTCCAAGAAAATCAATTTTTTGTTGGAACCGTAAGCACTTTTTGGAGTTTAAGAGAAGGTTAACGTTTTTAATTCTTGTAAAAACTTTCCGTAGAAGTGGTCGTTAGGTGTTTGCCCATAACCATGGTATTATCAATGATCTTTTCTTTATTTTAGTTATTTGTTTGACAATAACTTTGATCGGTTCTGTATTACGGTTCTTTGACAGAATACCTCGGTGTCAAACTTTAGGATGTTACGCTTGTTGTCGAGGGAAAATCCATATTGACGAATCAAGCTCATACCCAGAATAAACTTATCTCCTATGTCGGTAAAAAATAAAAATGATTTAATTTTATCCTTCCAAGCTGAAGTTTCACTTGTATTTCTCTAATCATATCATTTATCAGAGGTACAGCTACACCAGTGCCCACAGTTATGGTAATAGGTGTAGCACGGACTTCTTCTTTAATTATAAGACTGTCGGCGGTTTTTCCTAGGGTACAAATAGAATAATTCTAGGGGCTTTTTCGTTAGTGGTCAACCCGCCCCTTAAAGAAAACTAATTGTAGTTTTTCAGGTTCTCTTCTGTGCGATCTCTCAATGGTGAACGAGATCTTAATTGCACCCGACAGTCCTTTCTTCTGTGTCCAGTTCTTCCACATCTTTATCATTCTATCTGATTCCTTTGATAACGTAAAGGTTCACTTCATGTGTTTAGTTTCTTAAGGATTTCAGGTAATATTTTCTTTATTGTTTGGATAAATGAATTCCTATGTTCCTGTATTGTTACGGCTCTTATTTTTGGCTTTGATACATTATAAGCTGCTTTTATTTCTAAAGCCTTCTTCAACATTTTACTACAATAACTTTGCTGCTAACTTTGCTCTATGCAGCGAAAACTCTATTTCTTGATTTTTGTTTGTATCAGTAAATTACAGGATAGTAAGCTCTTCTCGGAACTTTTTGTAGTTTGTGGATAAGCCTGATGAACAAGGGATCGGAAATCTGTTTCATATTCTCGCAAACTATTTCCATTCAATGTCTTGACTTAAGCTGGGACTAATATAACTCGCGCCGATGTCGATTTCAAAATCTTCTTTGCAATGCTTTGCTAGGGATTTCATAGTTGTTAGGTTATAGATTTGTAATATCTCCACTGCTGGTCCATGAAGTGCAATTACTAATCCAGTAGCAATTTCTTCGAATTTCGAGTTGTTTGCAGCAGCTTCAAATTGGCGTTTATATACTATCCAAAATGTTTGACTATCGTAAGTTGGAGCCTCTATCCGGTGGTTATTACTTTATCAGAAGGTTCACGCTTTTTTACTTAACTTCTGTCTGAAGGTTCTTTATTTTGAGCTGGACAGTCAGTTATTATCCTGGTAATTGTATTTAGTTGTTGCATTATCTTTTGCCTGTTTGACGTTTATTATGTCATTTTTACCAGTAAAAACCTGGAGACAGGGATTTTGGTAATTTTACACGTTTTAACAGAAGAATTCTGTTAGACCCAAATAACAACATCGGGGTCCTCCTTACTGGTTATTTTATTCCTGGTATCCACAATATTGGTTATCATAATACTGGGACCTCCCTACTGGTTATTTTATATCTGGCATTTTTTCTGCTGTTTATTTTTGATTTAACTTTTGCTTCAACTTTTTTGATATTATATTAGTACCTACTTAGTCTAGCACAGGGATTACACAGCTAGCAGTCTCACTATCAAGCTAACTTTTATTATTATTTCTTATTTTTATGTAACAGTGATAACTTATAATTAAGAATATTCCATTGGTTTTTTGGTTAGACGTTGCAGGACACAAAAACATATGTAAAAATATCAGGAGCCCTGAGTTGGAAATGGACACAGACCATATGAACTCGAGCTACCGTTATAATATACCGTTTGAAGTCACAATAGAGGATCGAATGGCAAGTAAAAGAGAAAAACCGGAAACATTCTCGGGTGCAAGTATCTGGTACACTGATGGTTCAAAAACTAGTGAGGGCATGGAGCTGGGATATATGGGCTATAATCGAGGAAGGAATTAACCCTTCCCCTTGGGAAATACCCAACAGTATTCCAGGAAGAAATATACGCAATCTTACGGTGCGCAGACGAGATAAACAGGAGAGCTTACAAAGGGAAGCAAATCCTCATTTACTCTGATAGCCAGGCAGCCCTAAAAGCCCTCAAGGGCCAAAAAGTATCATCGAGGCTGGTTTGGTAATGTCAAAGTGAGCTGGAAATTCCGGCAAAAGACAACAAAGTTATGTTAAAGTGGGTACCAAGACACAAAGGCATACATGGAAATGAAAAAGCTGACGAGCTGGCTATAGCAGGGTCGGCATCTCAATACATAGGTCCAGAACCGGCCTTTGGGGTGCCGCGGTGCGCGGCCTGGGAAGCCGTCAAAAAATGGATCAAAACAGAACATAAAAACCACTGGATGACCAGATAGGGTTTAAACCACAGAAAGCTATTTATTGGGAATCCTGATCCGAAACTGGCAAGGAAACTACTACAAATGAGTAGGAACCAATTAAGGACTATTACGGGTATAATGACGGGACACATGGCCGTCAAAGTACATCTGAATAGAATGAATCTATATAACGGAAATCTCGGCTGCAGACTATATAGACAAGCCGAGGAAACGGTGAAGCATATCATATGTGACTGTGAGTAACTAGTGAGATTTAGACAACAAACATTCGGGTCAGTAAGTCTGGAACCGAGAGAAATACTCACTCACTCCTTAGCAGGACTGTACAGATTGAGCCAGGGGGCTAGGTTGATAGAGTGGCTGTAATGTCTAGGGTGAGCACAATAGGCCTGCTCTGGCGGCAGTGCATCCGGCTTTAGGACGGACCCGGGAATATAATAAAAAAAGACGTTGCACAATTTTCCGACGTTCCATGATCATGGTATAGAGTTTGAGTTATGTTTTAGCACCAGTTGGTAATAGTGTGAGTAGTGTTAAATTTTATTTGATTTCTTTTTGAAAATTTATTTGAACTTTATTTTCATTATAATATATGTAGCTTACGCTACAGCTACATCTTTATTATTCAATTAAAGATTTTTAATAATATCTTTATTTATGAGTTTTATTTGACCTGCATGTTCACTTGCGTATATCTTTTTTATGTACTTGCTTATCTATAGGAGTAAAGTTGAAAGCTATTTCCTAACGACATCGATGAAGGTTTCGGCATTCAACTTAGCTACTGATGCAGTGGTGCCCTGAATAGCCCACCTCTACTCTTCGGTGTAGGTGTTTGGCATTTTGCTCACTGGCGTGGCTACTAGCCGTCAACTGTATTCTGATGATTTTGCTTTAGGGTTATAAAATAATTATCGAATTTCTTCTCACTTAATTGTAAGGTTTTGACATGAAATATCAGCAAAATAACAAAATAATGGGGTCACCATTTAATAATTCAAAATCGATTATAGCACAGCTTCCTTCGAGCCACCTTATATGATTTAATATGTTAGAAAAAATTCGTACCAAAAGAAAAAGTCGATGTATCTAAATGGTTTTCCAAAAAACGCAGTATTTAAACCAGACTTTACGTCCTCATTCTACATTTTTTACGTTCCTAATCATATTGTGCAAATCAAAGAACTCAAATCTAAATTAACCATCTGAAAGTAAAATTTCCAGACAAGCTATGGAACAACGAGATGAGTTTAACCAAAAATTTTACAGTCATTAGCCTTTTATTGCTATTCCTTTCACGAAATCTTATTTTTTATTATTAATAATAAAACTTAAACCCAAATAAGCAATCCATCATAAATAATGTATGATGTATTATCGTTAAGACAAATAATCTCAAATATTTTAATTTGTTTTGTAATTATTGTCTTATAATGGATCTTAGAAAAGCAGAATACTCTTATTTTGTTTATATTTGCTTAAATTCCTGTCTGCCATGGTAAAGAAAAAAATTACGAACTATATTACCTGGAAATCTAATGATTTCTGATTACGTTTTCTATTCATTTGACATACGGATTGTCAATTTATAATCATGCATATTACTGATTACTAATTCAAGTACTAGTCCAAAAGGCGAGAGACTTAGAAACACAAGGATCAAGTTTTTAATTAGCGACAAACCTGATTTTTGTCCTACGTTACGTCTACTATTATAATTAGACTCATCGTATCCAAGTGGATGCATGTGGCGGATGGAAGATGGATCTAGAAAGTAAGGAGGGTGAGCTAGGCTCTACAGGATTTATGCCTCATAAGACCTGTTGTCTAGAGAGGTCTTCTCCTGGCTCATTCCGTCAGTTTACAGAATTAAAGTGAACGACGACGTTTCCAAGCGGTAGTGTTTTTATATCTGCTAAAGCAGGTCAATACTTGATTAACGTGGATCCCTTTTTCAGTGAAAGATTGAGACAATCACATAGAATATGTTCTAGAGTCTCATTTTCTGTTCAATATTATATAAGTATTTTCTTAGCTGGCAGTGCGCTGTGAGAAAAACTGTGAGTAATCGCAGATCGAGATATCTTGTGTTTGTTTCCGCTCCTGAGAAGTTTAATAACTGATTTTATCTCATCGTGTTTTAAAGACGTAATGGGAGTAATCTTGGATTAGTTTTGTTACTGCTGATTTAATTAGAGCTGATAGTGGGTCTGGCTCCAGTATCTTCATTTTAACTGCCTGTTTGCGTAGCTAATCAACAATACAGTTTTCATTTGAGAAATTGTATTCTTTAACTCAGCTCAAGGTTGCCTCATTTTGTGCTGTAGCCAAGACCAGGGCTTCATGGTATTCCTGCAGTATGCTAGAAAAAATGCGTGGCCTGTTCCGCTTGGCGAGAGATCTATGTTCAGTAGTAGAGGTTCGATGATCATGAATACGATAAATAAGAAAAGTTGTTCGTTTGCTCAAGGCAGTTGATGAGATAGTATTCATCGTTTGAACATTGGTTTCATTTTATATACATTATTATTTCTTTTTAAAACCAAACTAAATTCAAAAATTTGCACTAAAGAATAACGATAATAATAGGTAAGTTTTCCTTATTTCTTTGTAATAAAACAAATCAAGTTTATTTTTAATTATATGGAACAAATGGTTGCATTTTGGAGACATGTTTAGGAAACTTTTTGGTTCAAAATAATGCTTAAAATCGTTCATTAAATTTCCAAAAGTTATTTCTCTGGCCCTCTGTATGTAGGTAAAAAAAAGTAATTTATTTAGAGACATCCTATACATTCATAGGATTTGTTGCGTCAAATATAAATGATATATAAATAACAATTTGATTTAAGACAATGAAAAATATTTTAGATTAAATAACATTAAGATATTTGAGTACGTTTGTATTAAACTGATATTTTTAATTATATTTTATTTCAAAAGACTAAAAAGCCTCTCAGTTTTTAAAAAAGGTTCTGAAGCATATTTCTTGAAGTGGTAAATGAATTAAGTGGAATCGAACTTAATATTTTGATTTCAGTCACATTCTAAAAAAAATAAACAGAGAAGTTATCATTAATTAAATTCAGTTGGGAAACATTTTTACTGTACCTGTCAAGGTTAAAACTTATTTAAAATCTATATTTTCTATTATTTAAGATTTTTTCAATTTTTGATTTTTTTTGTTTTTTAAGTTTTCTTTCATTAAATTTCACGGCATTTATTGTAAGGAAAACTTTGAATCATGTGTTTGGTTGGTATTATCGGCGCATAGCTTATAGTGTTTAACATTATCCTCTAAAATATTCAAAATAATAATAGCAGTGAAGAAAAATACAGTCATTGATTTATTCAAAATTTTATCTTTTTGTAACTAGTTGACGTAATTTAATTTTCCCTTTTGATTCAGGTCACATGCGTCAGAAACTTTGAAAGCCGAAAATTTTACAAAATTGACAAAATGACGGCCGTTCATCGAAACAAAATCAAAACAATTTTTTTACGGTTGTCTATTATATGCTTAATTATATAATTATCATATTTTAAATTTTTTATATAATTTAACAAAAAAAAGTACGATTATCAAAAAGTAGAATAATGTGAGCGAATATTCGCACGTAGCAACTTGTTTACGAAATATTATTATAATAAGTCGATTTCGTAAACAAGTTGTTCATATTATTCTCCTTTTTCGAAAAATAGTACGAAACCGTTTTTGCTATATGTACAGGGTGTCCGGCAAAATGTGGTAAATTTCCAGGATATGAAAAAAACACGTGAAAGGCATACTACAAGTTCCTCTTCGAAGATTTTCTTAACACCGTTTGTCCCCTAACTTCTGTCGGATTGAATATGTACGAGAGAAATTTTCCCCTTTTACCATAGTTTCAATAAAAAGTTAAACTAACGGCTTAGTTAAAAACTCCGTAAGAGGGTTTAACATGGGCTCCGTGAGGTCTGATACATTCGCGGGCACGATGAATTGTGGACTGATGTATTGGCCACATTAACTTAGCATTATTTCTTATTTGATCACAATAAAACATGATCCTCTATAGAAGTTCCTCCCTACTATCGACCAGAGGGGAATACACCAAGGTTTTGAGGTACCGCACAGGTAAAAATCCAACGGCGTTAGATCGGGAGATCGAGGAGGCCCTGACAATAGGTCCCTCTCTATCTATCAAACACTTTGAATATGCGTTATTCAGGTGCTTCCGTACAGCAACGCTGAATTGAAGTGGTGCCTCATCGTGCATGTAGTACATGTTTCGGTGGGTTTCATGTGGTAAGTGATCTACTATTCGTGAAAAGCGTTCTGTAGGAACTCCAAATAAAGTTCTCCATTCAGTCGAACCTACAATACGAATGGTCCAATCAAAAAATTGCCAATGATTATTGCCTAGATATTAATTGATTGGAACTGGTGTTGAAGATGCGAAACAATAGTTGCATGAGGATTTTCATCTGCCCATACATGTAAGTTGTGTCAATTTATGATACCATTTTTGGTAAACTCAGCTTCATTAGTGAAGAGAATAGTGCTAATGAAGTTTACATTTCCTTGTTGCTGATCCAATAGCAAGTGCAAACTACATTCTACGGAGAATCAATTTATGCACTTTTCTCAAATGATATGGATATAACAGCTGTTCTTGAATAACTTCATGTACTATTATTTTCGACATATTAAACTGCGCTGATAATTTTCGAGTGCTCGTTGAAGGAGTGTCATCTATACCATTTAAAATATGTTCCACTAATTGCGGCATACGTACTGTTCTTCCCTGACCAGCATCAGTACTTCTTTCCCAAAATTTTCTAAAATTGTATAGAAATTTAAAAATATTACCTTATTAAATGGAATCGCTTACCATTCTCCATTAGACGTTGGTGATGTTTTCTGATCTGGAAGAGTACGATTCGGATATCTGTCATAATATAACCTCCTGGCTTCCAAAGCATTGCAAGATGTAGGACCATATATCAGATGCATATCTGCATACTCAATATATGTATTCCATATTTCGAATTATTTCACAATTAATTTCACCACGAAATCCAAAAATCAGTAAATTAATATCCAAGTAAGGGATCAATGTGTCAGCGATGTGGAAGCTGACAATTTCCAAAGTGCGGGATATTTATTTCTTTCGTACTTAGCAACGTTTGCAACAACAATACTTTATTTTTGTTGCCGATAAAATAAAATGCAAATTTTTTGCCAACCTAGGTCGAACTGCAATTCACAGAATTAGAAATTTTTAACTAAAGAGGTAAACTATAATTTTGGATCGTATTTTTTTTATCATAAGGTTGAAGGTTACAACACTGGAAGACGAACAGCAGGGATTTAGATCAGGAAGGTCTTGCGTGGATGCAGTATTTATTCTACGACAGATAGTCGAAAAATCTATAGAATACAATAAACCAACATTTTTATGCTTTATAGATCTAACAAAAGCATTCGATCGCATAAAGCTAGATGACGTAATCCACCTGTTATATAAGAGAAATATTCCTATCAATATAATTCAGACCATCGAAAACATATACGCAAACAATAAAGTTCAGATTCGCACTAACGGTAAATTATCAACACCCATACCAGTCAACAGCGGTGTTAGACAGGGAGACTCGCTTAGTCCTGTGTTGTTTAACATGATAATGGACGAAATAATAAAGGAAGTGCGACTTGGTAGAGGATATAAAATGGGTGATACAGAAATAAAAATTCTCTGTTACGCTGATGACGCTGTGATATGTGCCGAAAATGAAGACGACCTCCAGAGATTTTTAAATACCTTTAATCTTACTGGAAGAAAATATAATATGATTATCTCAGCCGAAAAAACTAAATGTATGACAACCTCAAAAGAACCCCTCCGATGCAAACTAGAACTAGACGGTCAAATAATACAACAAGAAATGAGTTTCAAATATCTAGGAATCGACATAACTAGTTATGGCAACATCGAAGATGAAGTAAGAGGGCAGGTGGCCAAAGCAAATAAAGTGGCGGGTTGTCTCAACGACGTGATCTGGCGAAATAAACACTTAAACAAGAAACAAAGGTTCGGATCTACAAAACCACAATTAGACCTATTATGACATACACCTCAGAAACACGGCCAGAGACGACAAAAACGAAACAACTATTGGAGACTACAGAAATGAGAATACTTCGACGAATAACAGGAAAAACGCTACTAGACAGAGAAAGAAGCGATAACATTAGGCAGTCATGCAACACAGACTGCATTAATGAGTGGGTCCTACAGCGTAAGACACAATGGAAAAAACACATAAGCCGAATGACAGAGGATAGACTAGTAAGGATCGCATGAGATAAATCGCCTAGTGGTACACGCAGTAGAGGTCGACCACGGAAAAGGTGGAGCGATAATTTAAGTCCAGAATGAGGAAAATCGAAGAAGGAACAGGTCAGGGACCTATTATAGAAGGTAGAAGAAGAAGAAGAAGAAGGTTGAAGGTTGAATATTTGATAGGAACAAAGACGTATCTTCTATCGAAATATGCCAAATAAATGATGTAAATAACATGACGTGTTTTCGAAAACGGTTAGGATAACAAGAAAACCTCGGAAAAACGTTTATCAAAAAAAATGAAGTTTTTGAGAAAATTGCGTTTTTTTTTTCGAAAAACAGCTACCATTTTGTTAGTTTTGAAAATTTTTCGGTTTTGAAATTTTTTCCGAAAAGTTTACGATCAATGTGACCTTAATCAAAAGAGAAAACTAAATTATGTCAATTATTCACAAAAATATACAATTTTAAATAAAAAAATTACTTACATTTTTCCTCATTGTGAAAGCTCTAAGTTTGAAAATGATTTTTTCGCAAAACGGTAAATTACGTGTACACTTTTTTGGGTTCTAAAATAATATATTTCACGGAGAAAGCATTTTTTTGACTATTTTCACTGCATGATTTTGAATGACATCGGCCCACAGTTTAAACTCGAAATAAAATATAATAATTACTTGCCAGCATAATTGATTCGATGACCTGTTCCATTGTCACATTTTGTCAAATTGTCACTTGGAGTTAATTTTATCTGAAAATTAAATTTATTTCGGCACAAAGGATAGAAATTCTTATGATAATAAGATATGGTAATAGTGTAAGAACTTTCGATCATACCCTATAGATTTAAACAATAGATTTGTTTAAAGGCTGTTTATGGTCGGTGGGGAAGAGGCATTTTTGATGTTTGACAGACATAAACATGTTTACTTATCTTTTCTTTCCATTTAATCGCTTGTCGTGACTCTACTCAGTATTTTTAAGTGTTAGAAATTATTATAAATGTGAGGTTTGCAATTAATATTAACAAAGAGAAGATTTAAAAACTTAATTTTATTGGTAAATATTGTTAGATATTATTTACGTACTGAAAATAACGATAATAATAATAATTTAGGCAACCATATATTCATAATTTTATGTATTTAGAATTGACGTACCAATTATCATATGATACTTGTTTAAATAGTGCAATTAGAAAACGATAGCATAAAATCGGTATGTGTGTACCAAGAAATTAAATACATAAATAAATAAAAATATTATTATGTTATTCAGCGTTCAAGTAACCGGGCCCTAGTTCTGATGTTTTGCTAATTCTACACTGGTATGTTCAAAGGTAAGATCTCAAGAAGTGTGTCAGTTATGTCAACAAAAGTCTTCTCTTCCTCTAATTGAAAGAAAGGGGTCTATTGAGTGATCGCCGAAATTTTCAAATTAAACTATTTGACATAGAAGACTTAAAGAATCGAATTATTCAAGAAATATGTTTATTAATTACTACAGAAGTAATCAAAAATGTTCAGATTGAATTTATAAATCTCTTAGGTTAATGTCAACTAACCAGTGGGGGCATTTTTATTAATTAACTGTTGTTACTACTACATTAAGATATATGACATGTAATTGAAAAAATGTGTACAATTGTGTACATAACAATGTGTACAAATAAAATTTTTATAAAAAAAATTGAACCGACTTCTAAAAGTGCATTAAAAAGTAAAAAATAACTATAATTTTTATATGAAATTGAAATTTTTGAAGTCGACGCCAGACTAATATCTGACAAAATGTGATTCGCATAAACACATTAAAAATACTTTATTTCTAATTGTTTTCTTACCATAATTTGTATATATTAGTTTCATTTAGAAATAGCTGGGCACCTAATTCAAAAATTTCAATTTTATATAAAAATTTATAGTTATTTTTCACTTTTTAGCGCTCTTTTAGAAGTCGGTTCAATTTTTTTAATAAAAATTTTATTTTTCGATTTTTAGTTTTGAATTCATTACGATATCAATACATTATTTCAACTAAGTACTAATCGAGATTAGTGTACCTCGCAATGACTCCAAGGTGGCAAAAAAGTACCCATTTTATCCAAAGTTGTATATCACCCTAAAGTGAACCACTAAAAATTTTTTAATTCTTAGAGTTCTTCAAATACAAGTGAAATTATGTCAAATAAATATTTAGTCTGTCATAGTAAATCCACTATTTTAAATTTCATGTTAATTTTACATTGGTAATATTGGCCCCAAAACCTTCCAATATCGATATCTTAAGAACTTGGGACATAAATTTCTTAGCCCGATATATTTTACACTGCATGTTGAGTTTGTATACGTCCCAAGAAACCCGCAATATCAATTTTAGACAAAATTGGAAAATATAAAAATTTCAGTCCTAATAGTTGTAAAAAATTAACTTTATATTCGTAATAAACGATCCCGAAAACCCGTTAATACCAAACCTGAAAAAATGCGAATCAGGTAGAACGTTCAACCCACCATATTGAATCCGCCATATTGAATTTCAAAAAAATAATTTTAATGTCGTAATCTAATCTAAATCTAAACCCTTCAAAGCTCCCTGGTACCAATTTAGGATGAAATCCGGAAATTTAAAATTTTTAGCCCGTCGTATTGCATCTGATATATTAGATTTTCTTAAAATAATTTTATTTGCGCTATTTACATCCTCAAAAACGATTCAGTCCCTTTGAACAAAATCGAAAAATGTAAAATTTTTAGTCCGCTATATTGGATTCGCCATATTGAACCCTGAAAAACTTCTTTTAAATTCATAATTTACACCTTCAAGAACCCGCTGTATCAGTTTTAGAGAAAATCGAAGAATGGAATATTTTCAGGATGGCATAATGAATCCGCCAGATTTAATTTTTCAATAAATATTTTAAATCCCTAATTAGCACTAACAAAAATTCCTCAATAATGATTTTAGACAAAATCAAGAGATGTAAAACTTTTAATCCGCCATCTTCGATTTACCATATTGGACACGTCATATTTAGTTTTTTTTTTAAATAGTTTCAAATTCGTAATGTGCGATCCCAAAAATTCTCCCATATCAATTTTGAAAAAAAATCGGACAAAATTAATTTTTTATCCGCCGTACTAGATAGGCCATATTAATTTTTTTTAAATAAATTCATATTCGTGATGGGCAACTCCGAAAACTCCCCCATACCAATTTTTTCGTCCGCCATATTAAGTCTGCCATATTGAATTTTTTAAAAATAATTTTAGATTCGTTATGTGCGACCTCGAAAACTCTTCCAGTTTTGGAGAAAATCGCACAAAATTGATTTTTTTATCGGCCATATTAAATCCGCCATATTGAATTTTTAAAAAATATTTTGGATTCGTTATGAGACCCCGAAAACATACATAAGAAAATAAAAAGTCGACAAATTGAGAACCCCCTTCTTTTAGAAGTCCGTTAAAAATTGGGGGTCAGTATTTAACAAGAGAAAGTTGATTATATCAGAGTTTTTTTTCGAGCCACCATGTATAATCTAATATATTGGAAAACATTCGTACCAAAAAATAAAGGCGATGTGTTCGGATGATTTTTTTAAATAATAATAAATTTATTTGTGACTTTAAGCCCTCATTGATTTTTAAGCTACTTTTCATATCTTGTAAATCAAACATCTTTAATCTAAATTAACCATCTAAAAGTATAATTTATAGATAATCTGTGGAAAAGGGGACCTTGAGTTTAGTCAAAAATATTCCAGTCGTTAACCTTTTATTGCTATTTCTTTGACGAAATCCTATTTTTTATTAATAATAATAAAATTTAAACCCAAATAAGCAATCCATCATTAATAACGTCACTTTTCTATAAATGAAAATAAAATTATATCGGTATATTATCGTTAAGACAAATAATCTCAAATAAATTAATTAGTTTTGTAATTATTGTCTTATAAAGGATATGAGAAAAGCGGAATACACACTTTTATTTTATTTTTATTTGCTTAAATCCCTGTCTCGTCAAATTGAAGAAAATACTTACGAACTATATTACTTGGAAATTTCAGGAATTTTTATTACGTTTTCTGTTCGTTCGAAATACATATTGTTATTTTATAACAATGAATATAATTGATCACTATTTCAAATATAAGTATTAAGACAGTGAACTATTATAGTAAGAAGCGGTGCATCCAATTGAATGCATACGGCTAAGAACAGATTTGGATCTTAAGATCGGGAAAGTAAGGAAGTTGGGGTAGCCTCCACAGCACTTAGGCCTCATTAGACCCGTTGTACATTCTCTTATAGATGTATGCCTGGCTCAGTCTATCACCCAGCCTAGAAAATTAAAGTGGGTGACTGCGCCTACGCACAGCAGAGAAAAATGGACGAAAGTCTGCATCAAACACAAATTTTAAAGGATTTGAATACATTTTTTTATACATATAACATGATAGCTTCCATAAGTCACATGAAAGATTTCCGATACAAGTTTCATGTAAGTTCCCTAAGTTATCTTCCAAGAACTTTCTAGAAACTTTATGAATACATTTTTTAAAGGATCTCACGTAATCTTTTATGAAAAATTTCAAGAAACATAAACAAATGTTACATGGAAGATTAACGTAAAACTAACTGTGAAAGTTTCGTGAAACCTCCCTGTAAGTTTCTGGAAAATAACATGCAGTCTTCCAAGAAAGGATATTATAATTTACCAAGTAAGAAAAGTGGGTATCTTAGCGTAACTTTTTAGTAAGATTTGAAGAAAAGAGTTTTTTTCCATATTGATATTTTCAAGAGAGCTTTCTGTAATCAGCCAGCAACCTTCTGGTTCTATTAAAATTTATGAAATCATCATCTAAGCCTTTTATATATTTTCCTTGAAAGCCTAATTGCAAACTTTATCAAATGCTAAGATATATTTTTGGATTTTTGGAAAGTATCGTGAAACCTTCTTGCAATTTTCTGAAAGATAACATGAAATCTTCTTAGAAAAGAATATGTAATCTGGTGTAATTCACCAGCATTATTTAAAAAAAAAATTCTGTTATTTTAAACTGATACTTTTAGGAAAACTTTTTGTAATCGTTCAGTAATCTTCTTAGAATCTTGATGTGTAATTTGCTACAACTTCCAATATAAGCTTTTATTAAAAATTCATGAAAGCAACATGTACGATTGTTATATATTTTTCCTACTGTAAACCTTATAGAAGCAAACATCTAAGATGTATTTCCATTTTTCAGAACGTTTTGTGAAACCCTCTTGCAAGTTTTCGGAAGATAACATACAATCTCTAAAGTAAAAAAATTGCAATCTATCGAATAAGCAAACTTTGAAGTTTAATATAACTTTGCAGTAAGATTTCAAGGAAAGTTTCAGTCATTCCAGATCGATTCTTTCAAGAAAGCTTTTTATAATCATTGTATAACTTTCTTAGAATCTTGACGGATACTTTTCTGCAAACTTAAATAGAAGCTTCCATTAAGTATTCGTGAAATTATCGTGTAAGACTCTTATATAGTATGAATGAATGAATGAATGAAAAAGGAGTGGTGATACTAGTTCATCTCTGTCTCAGTCCATTGAATGCTGGGCACTCTCTGAGAACATGGTCAACAGTTTCATCCTCTTCCAAACACCATCTGCATGTCGCCTTCGACAACGATTCTATGAAGATGGCCCCTGAGGTGACAATGTCCTATCGACAATCCCACCACAATTCACAGCTCTTTCCTTCTCAAGGAGAGAAGCTCCTTAGTACGCCATGCGCTAGGCCCAGTTATATGTTCCTTAGCACAGCCAGAAACAAACCAAATGCTAAGAATGGTCCGACTGAAGAAAATTTCCGGGGCTTTTGCTTATGCCCTTCAGTGTGAAACATACAAACAGACCTCAAGGAAGCAAGAAAGAATCATAAGAAGAGTCAAGGTTTCCCGGAATTATCACAAGACCAACGAGGAAATTTTCATGAGGCTAATAAGGGAGTTGCAAGAATTTTTGAACAAACTGGAAACTCATGTCAACAAAAACACAGCCTTTCATAGCAGAGATAGAATTCGTTGCTGGAAGTGTGGCCAAGAGGGGCATGTCCAAAGCTGCTCTATTAGCAGTACTGCTTCTGATAGTGACTCTGATTGCCATTGGTTTTATTTGGCTAATATAGGTGATGAATTTCGAAGGAGCGACTTGGAGAAAGTCTTTGCTCCTTATGGTGATCTTAAAGAAGTCTGGTTGTGTAATAGTATCCTTTGTTTTGGATTTGCCAGACCAAGAAAAAGGGGTTAGGATCCCCGGTACTATCCGAATAAAATGCGTTTTTACCAATGGGGATACAACAATCACATTTACCGAGATTGCCTGGAAGTTACTGCTGGTAGAGGCGATAGCAGAAAGGACCGCTACGGAAGAAATAGAAAGAGTACTCGCGGTGATGGTGGAGAACGAGGTGAGAGGAACCGTGACCGCGAAAGGGTCTACGGAAAAAGAAAGTTCTACAGGTCATCCTCGAGAAGGTACCTTGAGAAAGACCACCATCGCGAAAGGGACTATGGAAGAAGAAAGCTCTACAGGGCATCCTGAAGAAGGTACATTGAGAGTGACCAAGACAGCGAAAGGGACTACGAAATAAGGACGTCCCACAGGTCATTTTCGAGAAGGTACAGCGACGACTACAAATACAAAGCGACATAATTAAGACCCGCTATGACCATGAATGAAAAAGGAGTGGTGATACTAGATCATCGATGCCTAGGCTTCCATTGAACCCTTTACATCCCATGACCATAAAGCTAATGCTAGTGGATTGAAGGTTGGTGAAATGTGTGGTAATACAATCCAAAACGAACCAAAGAGCGTTCACCAAATTTTCAGAAGCCATGGGAAGGTCTGTACAACGTAATAAACCGACTAAACGATCTGGTGCACCGAATTCAGAAAAGCCCTCATGCGAAGATGAGTGCATCTTGACAGGTTGGCCCATTATCAAGATCGAGAAGGTTGATCGGGACGATCAAGGCTTGGAAGGGGGCAATGTAACGAACTTTGTAGCATTATACATTTCATAGTAGTAGTTTGTGTTTGTAGTTTCTAGGATTTTAGGTTTATTTTCTAGGATTTCATAATTTATTTAATTAATTCTAAGACACTTTTATGAAAGAAGGTCTGGAACTTTTTAGAAAATTCTATTTCCTTCTTTTTAACATAGAACATCTATGACAGAAAGTCTAGAAATTGCCAGATTTCTCTTTTTCCTATTTTTATTACACCATGTAGAATAAAAATACTTCTAGAAAATTAGGGAATCATCTGGTATCGGTCAAAAGGGTATATAAAAGGTCCTGATCGGCATTCGCGGACATTTTATTTTGAAACTTCGTAGAAGTAACTTGAATTGTGAAGTGTGAAATTGAAGTTGACAATAAGAAGATTTCGAAATAAGAGATCGGCCATCCGGAACAATATTTAGGACAAAAGCTTATTTCAGGTTGAATTTATAAATATATTGATTTGCTGACTCACAAAAATGTTCGAAAATAATAAATTTTAGAAATAAAGAAGGTTGAAATTGTTCATAAAATGCCGAGGAAATCAGAATTAAATAATTTTATGATCAAGGGATAAAAATGAATGGTAGGCGCTGTAAAGTAATAAAATATTTTAGAACTAAATTACATTACAAGCAAATTACAATTACTAATATATATTAAAAATATCGACAAAAGATGTTTTAATCTACAATCATTGTAATGTACTTAATTTTAAGCTGCAGAAGGATTAGAACAAAGATTTTTATAGCAACATCTGTGATAAGATACTGAATTGAATTTATAAAACCTATCATAATTTAAATTATTTTTAACTGCAGTGTGTTCTGGGTGAGTACGAAAATATTTTTTATCTTGTATTTAATGAGCATATTAAGATTTTTAAAAACATACAGTGAATATTGTTCCGGCATCATTGTGATCGGCGAACAGTTATCTAACTGCAGCGGAATCCTGGTCAAATTTTCTAATTATAAATGTTAATTTTATTCGACTTAAAATATACCCTGTATTTTTCTAGCATTAAATTTTGTCCCTCATAAAATAGTATTAAACTTAAATATAACTCAAAATTTAAAAATTATATGTATTCTATTACACAGCCACACACAAAAAAACAAATTTCATATACCCGAGACTAAATTAAAGGATTTTTATATTTTCGGGATTGCTGAAACCGAATCTGACCTTAGAATTGCTCCATCTGGTCGCAGTTTTTTTTTACCTTAAAAAAAATTTGCGAAAATTCCTTAAATTTCCATATTGTGAAATGTGAATGACTCTCTTCCAAAAAAGACTTCAAAATCAAATAACCTGATGATTGTCAGCCTTTTACATCGAGTGTACCTGGGAATATTCCCCACTTTTTTCAATTCTAATAACTATCCCCCTCTGGGGGTTGAATACTTCAAAAATTCATTTTTCACTTTTTTGAGACATCAAAAATATTTTTTTGCATTTGTATGTTGTGAGTAATCTACTGCATATCTAGAGAATTTGTCAACACCACTCTAATCCCTTGTTGAAAACCGTCCATCTGGAGGGATGAATTTTTGAAAAGCCCGTATCTTCGTTACTTGGAAGATGATAAAAAATATATTCTCATGTACATGTTTCGTGTGGTCTATTGTGTGATTACAGAAGTTTTTAAACTTTTGGAGGGGGTGGAAGTTAATATTATTTATCCTCTTTGAGGAAATAATTTCTTATAAAATAGCAAAGATTTTAAATGTAGTTTCAGTCGTAAGGGTTATAACTCCTTCTGTTTTATTTTCAAAAAACTACCTATTTTTAGACTTATTTATTGCAGAGTGTAACAAAATAAGAGATATATTTTTTATCTGGTTTTAAGCCTACTAAGGGGGTGGAAATCACCCTCAAAGTTTACCCCGAAAAAGAATTTTTGAATATATTTTGGATTCAAATTGTTATTTTTCAATAAAACAAAATAAAAATTATTCTTTACAGAATATGGCACATGTAATTTAAGTCACATGGGGTGCCATCTTTATTTGTTATTTTTGAAAATCAATCTTTTTTAGACTTATTTCGGTCAACAAAATTATAAAACAAGCTGAAAATATTGAGAAAAATTATTTTCGTTTATTAAATTAAAAATATAATGTTGATGTGTTTCAGAAGTTGTTTTTAAACCATATTTAAGTAAATTAAATTGCCCTTTTAACTTCGTGACCTGGAGTAGCTTAGTATGCATCCAGAAAAGTTGCATCTATTTTAAGTGATTTGGGGTCACTTATTACGAACCAATCCTCAGATTTCTTATTTGATTTACTTAAACATTTTATTAAAAACAAATTTTTTCGAAATAATTTTTTATTCTAACCGATCTTAGATTCGTATTCTATATTCTCCACCATAGTTGTGCGGTTACAGTCTATTCAGTCGCTTAAAATAGAAAGAAAAACAGTTTTATTGAAAAGTCAAGCTTTCGTGTGTTTACTTTACTTTTATTCAGGACAAACAGTAAATTATTAATTTTTACAGTAAAAAATTCTTGATTCTAATCAAATTAGACTCTTTAAAGTAGGTTTCGAAAGAAAACAGGAAACTCATCGTCTATAACAAGAAAAAAATTACAGAAAGGAAACTCCCTCTTATGTCGACAGACTGAGTTACATAAAATTAGTACCACAGGGTTTGTTAAAAATTTTCCTACATCCAATCTTAATAATTTTCTTTTTTATTCTATGTTTTGTATATAAATCATACGACATACAGGTTGGTTAATTAAATAATTAAATCCTGAGTTAAAGAAAGATATCAAATTCAGAGATCAACCCCACCAATCTGGTTAAGGATATTGTTTATATATATATATATATATATATATATATATATATATATATATATCAATTTCAAAAATTAATTTTTTTCTTTCTTATATTTATTTACGACCTGTCGTAAATCATGTAGTGCTTTTTCAAGTTTTTCCCAAAATAGAAGATTAACATATGTTAAAAACAAATACATTTAAAACACTTATACATTTTAAAACACTGAAAAGTTTTGTTTACGTTGCATTTTAAAATCCTTAACAGATACAATTAAAAATTTTTTTAGATAGCTTATCTTGGAGTTTGTCGGTTCAAAGAATATTAAAATTATTAAATATATCTTAATTTGATCTGATGGAACTTATTTTTTATGACCTATTTTTTTGGGTAGTTCTTTTTTTATACAGAATTTAAATAATTTTCACTATATACAGTGCCCGGATTATTTTATAGAATTAGTACTGGGTATAAAATAAATTTATGTATTTATCTGTTTATCTATTTATTTATTTTAAAAATTTGAACCTTGATTAATTAGGTTATGGTATGTTTGACTGAGATTATTTATATCTTATAAAATAAGTTTATATATTTATTTGTTTATCTATTTATTTATTTTTTAAATTTTAGCGTTGGTTATTTAGATTCTCCGAAAGATTCGTATAAGGCATATTAATATATTTAATATTTTCTTCTTGAATTTTATTTTTTGGTTTTTTTACTTTATTATAGAACAAATATATTCTTTGTTTTATTATTTTGGATAATTTTTTTTTGGAAAGTGATTGTTTATAAGAGTTGTTTGTATTTTTTTATGGTTTCATGGCGATATTTTACAGATATTAAATTAATAGGTCAATCAGCTAGACCTATCATCATACTGCTTTTTTGACTTTTCGGGTGGTTTGAATTATAGTTTAGGTAACGACCTGACCAAGTTTCTTTAGTGTACCATTTAGTTTCGATTTTGGGACTCTATCTCTAATTAGAGTTAAATCTATGAAATTCATTTGAATATTTGTTTCAGTTTCGGTTGTAAATTGCAATTGTTCATGGATGCAGTTAAAAGCAGCCATTATGGCATCAATCTTGTACGGCTGTTAAGCAGTCATCAACAAATCTTTTAAAGAATGTTCAATTGAAATTAAGTTTATTTATTACGTTTTCTTCTAAATGTTCCATAATTGGTTGTGCTACTGTGGAAGAAATAGGAGAGCCCATTGAGCAGTCGTCTAGTTGTTGATAAAATTTATTTTCATACTGGAAATAATTATGGTTTAATGTGAGGTTAACTGCCTCAATAAAATCGGTTAATGTAAGTTCAGTATGTTGTAATTTACAGCCGAAATTGAAACAAATAATCAAATAATTTTTCTAGATTTAACTCTAATTAGAGATAGACAGAGTCCAAAAATCGAAACTAAGTGGTACATTAAAGAAATTTGGTCGAGCGTTTGTTTTACTTTTATTCAGGACAAACTACAGTAAATTATTAATTTTTGCAGTAAAAAGTTCTTGCTTCTAACCAAGTTAGACTCATCAAAGTAGGTTTAAAAAGAAAATAGGAAAATTGTCGTCTATAACAAGAGAAAAATTACATTAAGGAAACTCCCCCTTATGTCCACAGACTGAGTTGCACAAAATTAGTATCACAGGATTTGTTTAAAATTTTCCTTCATCTAGTCCTTATAATTTTCTTTTTTACAATGTGTTTTGTATATAAATGATACGACATACAGATTGTTTAATTAAATCCTGAGTTAAAGGAAGATATTAAATTCACAGATCAACCCCACCACTCTGGATATATAAATATATATATATATATATATATATATATATATATATATATATATATATATATATATATGTATATATAAATATATATATGTATATGTATATATATATATATATATATATATATATATATATATATATATATATATATATATATATATATATATATCTATATAATACTAATTTTCTTTAACCATGCACATTATATTCTTTGGAGGTTCCTCTCTTGGGTATAGGTTTGCAATTTTAAAATTGTAAACCTATACCCTTGTATTTATTTATGACGTTTCGCACATCATGTTGTGCTTTTTCAAGTTTTTTTTTTCTCAAAACAGAAGATTTACGTATGTTAAAAAAAAACATTTAAAAAACTTAAACATCTTAAAACACTGAAAAGTTTCGTATATCATATTACATTGCATTTTAAAATCTTTAACAGATTTATCTTTAATTAGAGGTAGACAGAGTCACAAAATCGAAACTAAATGGTACACTAAAGAAATTTGGTCAGGTCGTAACCTAAACTATAACTAAAAACACCAAAAAGTCAAGAAAACACTGTGATAATTGGTTTAGCTGATCGAGCTATTGCCTTAACCTCTGTAAAATATCGCCATAAAACCATAAAAAAGATACAAACAATCACTTTCCAAAAAAAATATATTCAAAATAATAAAATAAAGAACATATTTGTTCTATAATAAAACAAACAAACCAAAAAATAAAAATCGAGAAAAAATATTAAATATATTAGTATGCCTTATACAAATGGTCTTTCGGAGAAAATAAATCATATTTTGTCAAAAAGCTCAAAATTTACTGAAAAATCTATTTACCATTTTAAAAAGTAGAGTACCCAAAAGGAAAAAACCAAAAATTATTTATTCAATACCATGTCTGATTTGTCCTTAAACTTATACAGAGTGCCCAGAAAGGACTTCCTAATTTCTCGGGAACATACAGGGGAAGTCAAAATAACCCTGCTTTGTCACAGAAAAGAAATTCATAAAGTGCCCCTTAACGGAGATACAGAACCCTAAAGGGGTACCCAGCGATTTACCTTATTAGCTCCAAGTTTTGAACTGACTTGTAAAATTTAATGAAATTTTAATATTTTATAGAGGCCATAAAGACTCATTAAATCATATTACAGTAGATGTTTTAAATTATCGGAATCGGAAACGGACTTGCGGCCAAACTCGTTAGGCCAAATTTTTGACAGATGTTATTATACACAGCTAAAAACTGATTTTTTAAATACTTTGGTCACTCCTCTTCAAAAAAGGTACTCTTAATTTATTTCGATAAATCTGGCGGTTTTCGAGATAAATCGATTTTTATGCGAAAAACTAAACGCAAACAGGTAAAAATAAAATACGCAAGATGTGCTGATGTGCTTTAAATTATGGGAAAGCGCTGTCTCACACTTCGAAGGCAAGGAGATATTATGCTGAAAAATTTCCAGTTCAAACATTGTCAAGTCCAGAAACATTTCAAATCGGGGCTCAATTATTTAAAAATGTTATTAAAATTCAAAAATAACGAAAACGTTTAAATGTTATTTTGGCAAATGTTTAATATGGCCTCCATGTATTACAATATATTTTCTTATTCTTCTAATATTTTCCCACTGCACTGCAAATAATATTCCGACATTATTGCGGACTTCGTTAGAATGTTGTGCCATTCTCGCTAGTAGTACTTCTCCAGTATTTACGGGTGTTGAATAAACTATTTCTTCTAGATGTCCCCGGAAGTAAAAGTCTAAGAGATTTAGGTCTGGAGACCTTAGTGGCCATGAAACTGGCCCATCACGACGTACCCATCAAGTGCCAAAAGCTTTACTTAAGTGTTGTCAGTAGTGAACATAACCCGATTCGCTCGATCCCCCCACTCCTCGACCTTGACCTTGACCTTGCTTCACCCCTCTTTGGCCCCGCCCACATGTCCTTGTCATTGACCTTGAAAATGCACGTGTGCTTTGGCCTTGGCCTTGTGTTCAAGGTTGTGTGTGTGACCTTGACCTTGACCTTGGTCGAGACGACCTTGACTTTGTTGAAGGTCACCTTGGGTGTGTGACCTTGAAGATATGTTACGTGGTTGGGGGTGACCTTGAATGGTTTTATATAAGGTATGGGGCAGTTTCATTCATCAGTTGGCTCTGACTTGTATAGGTAGTACATGTGTTAATATTTGACAAATCATGGCATATGTTTGTGAAAATTGCGGTTCTAAGTTTACTAATATTTATAATATGAGACGTCATCAAAGAGAATCGTGTGCGGCGAGATTTAATGAAGTGCCTGGAGAAAAATGGCTCCGAATTGAAGAGTATACATCGACGATTCCGGTAATTAATTGCGCTACATGTAATGTAGATGTTCCAATAAATCATATGTCAGGGCATAAACGAACACAACAACATAAAAATAATTCATGTTTGCCGGTATGTCATGGTGTGCAACTCGTTGAATGTGCCTTCAAAAGGAGAATTGCAACCTATCGGGTTAGCAGTGATATGGAGCATTCCGATTACGTAATGTTCTTTGCAGACATTAAATCCAAGGTGGTGGAACTTGTTAATAATTTATTACGTGTGCATCATGCTTTAAAAGTTAACATGACAGCTGTTGGCGAGTACATGCTTCCATCACAAGAAATATTCAATGAAAAATCCTTCAACACTGCTAATCAAATAATTAGTGTAGAAAGTGATTTGGATGCCGTTTACCATTCTTTCACCGAATTAATAAAAACGCAGGCGACAGAGTTCCAGGAAAAAGATTCAGGTATGGAAAAATCAAAACCCGATATATTAAACTGATTTTTATATATTATTTTTCTTGTTATAGGATGGGCTCTTGTGCGAATTTTATACTTGGAAGTTGGTATCAACAAGTATATGCCTATGGGTGGCTCATCATACATCAAGTTGCCGTGTTCTATTGAAAAGAAAGGAGCTGTCGTCAATGTGATTAACCAGGACGAATTTTGCTTTGCGTGGGCTGTAACATCAGCATTGTTTCCTCCAACAGCAGAGCCTTCACAGAAGACATCCTACCCCCATTTTTCTAGAGTGCTAAATGTAACAGGTATGGATTTTCCAGTAAAATTACGTGACATTAAAAAATTTGAGGAAATGAACAACATATCAATTAACGTATACGGTCTGGAATCTAAATATGAAAATAATGGAGTAATACATGAAGTTATTGGTCCACTGAGGTATGCATCAAAAAAGTTGGATAGGCATGTAAATTTATTGTTAATTACAAAAGACTGTAGTAGTAAAGATGGCGGTGAACATTTTTGTGATACGACTTGTTCAAAGAGTCATTATTGTTGGATTCGGGATTTATCACGTTTAGTTTCAAGTCAAATTAGTTGTCAACAACATAAAATATATTTCTGTGATGGTTGCCTCATTTATTTTAGTACACCGTCAGCTTTAACTTTACATCAAAGCTACGATTGTAACCACATTTTCACGCAAACACCCTCAGTGGATTTAAAAATCGATAAATTTGGAAAGAGTGTGCCGGAAAATATTTTAAAATTCGAGGGTATAGAAAAGCAAATGCGCGTTCCATTCGTGGTTTATGCAGATTTCGAATCTGTTTTAAAACCCATTGAAACGATACAACCAAACCCACAAAATTCTTACACTGTAAAAAGTTTTAAACATGAACCATATTCTTTTGCTTATTTAATTAAATGCTCTTTTGACGACTCACTTTCGAAATTTGAGCTATTTCGGGGGAATAATGCAGCTCAAGTCTTTGTGGATCGTATCGAGTGTGATTTAAGGGCTCTATACAACACATATTTAAAAGACATTAAGCCTATGAAACCGTTAACGCCTGAAGAAAAAAGGGAGTTTAATGATGCTAAAATATGTGGTATATGTGAAGGCCCTTTTGAAGAGGGTGAGATTAAAGTACGAGACCACTGTCACATAACTGGTGCAAAAAGATTTGGTGCTGCACATTCCGTTTGTAATTTAAATTATAAATTACCCTCTTTTATCCCTATCATATTTCATAACTTAAGCGGCTACGACAGCCATTTATTTATAAAAGAGTTATGTAAATATGAGGATAAAATTGGTGTTTTGGCTCAAAGTAAGGAAAAGTACATATCATTTACCAAAAGCATTTATGTGCACGATTATTTTGATAGTAAATGTGGAAAAGTCAAGAGGAAATATTTAAAGTTGCGATTTATTGATAGTTTTAAATTTCTGTCAACGTCTTTGGAAAATTTAGGCAGCGGTTTAAACGACGACGATTTTATTGAAACGCGGAAACATTTTTCAAATATCAACCAATTTAATTTGATGCGTCAAAAGGGTGTTTTTCCCTATAGCTTTATTGACTCTATAGAAAAAATGGAAAATACATGTCTTCCAAGTAAAGATGAATTTTATGATAATTTACGTGAAGAACATATTAGCGATGAAAGCTATAGAAAAGCAAAAGAAGTATGGCGCTTGTTTGGGTGTAAAACTTTGGGGGACTATTCGGACGTGTATTTAAAATCAGATGTGTTGCTATTGTGTGATGTTTTTGAGCAATTTCGGAATAATTGTTTAAAATTCGATAAACTTGATCCGGCACATTACTATACCCTTCCAAGTTTATCATTTGATTGTATGCTACGTATGACTAAGGTAGAGTTAGAGCTCTTAACTGATATAGACATGATACATTTTTTTAAGAAAGGTATACGCGGCGGCATAAGCCAGTGTACAGAAAGGAAGCACATCGCTAATAATATTTTTTTACCAGACTATGACCCAACAAAACCTTCTTCATTTATAACATACCTTGATGCTACAAATCTATATGGTCATAGTATGTCACAAGCATTACCATATGGTGGTTTTCGATGATTAAGCGAGCGCGAAATTCTGGATTTAAATATTATGGCTGTTGGTGATGATAGATTACATGGCTACGTTTTGGAAGTGGATGTGCATTATCCGACTGAGTTGCATGATGAACATTCTGATCTTCCATTTCTAGTAGAAAATATCATACCGCCAACAGAAAACGCTAAATTACCGAAATTAATTCCTAATTTACAAGATAAAAAAAAATACATTGTACACTATAGAACTTTAAAACAAGCCATCGCCAACGGCTTAGTGGTAATGCAAACCCATCGAGTATTACAGTTTAAGCAATCAAAATGGCTAAAATCGTATATTAATTTTAATACCAATTTACGTAACAAGGCCACCACAAAATTTGCGAAGGACACTTTTAAATTAAAAAATAACGCGATATTTGGTAAAACTATGGAAAATGTGGAAAATCGAAAGGATATAAAATTAGTAACACATTGGGAGAACAGTGTAGGCAGAAATGGAGCTAGAACACTAATATCCCGCCCCAATTTCAATAGTAGCTCGATATTTACCGAGAACTTTGTTGCTATACATATGAATAAAGTTAAAATATTGTACAATAAACCAATTTATATCGGTTTTTCCATATTAGATATATCAAAGACTGTAATATACGATTTTTACTATAATTTTATTAAATCCAAGTTTGGTGATGATGCTTCGTTACTTTACACCGATACTGACTCACTTATATTAAAAGTGTATACGGAAAACTTTTATCAAACTATATCAGAAAACCCCGAAAAATTCGATACATCAAATTACCCCGAAATTAATAATTTCAACATAATTAAAAGTAATTCTGTAGTTGGTAGAATGAAAGATGAGTTTCCTGGTGATCCGATAAAAAGTTTTTATGGTACCGGCGCGAAGGCTTATTATGTAAAGTCCATTAATAATGAATTAAAAAAAGCCAAAGGTATCAAAAAATGTGTTATCGAGAAAGACCTTCATCAGGAAGACTACCAAAGAATTGTTGAACGGGGTGGTTTGATATTAAGAAAGATGAAGACATTTAGAAGTGAATTACATAACATTTATACCAACATAATAAATAAAGTAGCATTGTCACATAGCGATGATAAACGTTATGTAATTCCCAGTTCAACCAAAACTCTACCTTGGGGGCATGCAGACATAGATTTTTACAAAACAGACCCGGAAGAAAACTTAGCAAATTTAGTCACCGTGTTGGAATCATTTCTAAGTCAGGACAGCACGTAATCTGGAAAATCCATATTTCATTATTTGTATTGTTTTTATTATTTCTATTAAACATACAACATTAATATGTAACGATAGTATTGTATTTTTTTTTTTAAATAAAAAACATGTATTCATTACTTGATTGCTTTTTTATTGAACCTTTATTTTAAAATTATAAATATAATGAAGTGTCGACAAATAACAAACTGTAAAAGTTATTGTTGAAAAATTTGTCTAATAGTAAATTAAACGCACAGGTCTACGAGTAAGTGTTTAATGTGAAACAGGTTTGCTGACAAGATCCTCCATAGTCTTTTCAATTTTCAACATTCTAGAGTTAAGTTCATCACGCAGTTCGTCTTGCCTAAGTTCATATATTGCAATAACAGTATCATCAATGTATCCTCTAAGTTCTTGACCGGTTTCAATTAATTTCTTGCGTACGTAACCTTCAAGTTGGTTTCTGAATATATCTTTAATAACAATTGTTGAGTCATGTAAAGCTTTCTGCGTATCTTGCACACACTGAGCAAGGTTATTATCAACATAATTTCGTGTGGTCGCATCGTCTCCTTCAAGAGGTTCTGCTAAATAGCACAATCTTTTGCTTCTCATGTCGTAATCTCCATTAGGTGTAAGTTTAAAACCTATTCCTGAAGGACCTCGCATAAAGTTAAAATCCTTAAATTTTCTTTTGCGACCGAACTTATCAATAGTGTTTACTTCTGACATTGTTATGTGAGACTGATTTGAAACCATTAGATTTCACCCTAATATATGGTTCTATTTCATTAATAAACGGACTCTGCAGAAAAATATGGATTGCAAAACGTATTTTAGGTGATGTTTAATAAATACACGTACAGATTCATTTTACTATTGTTTTATTGAAAAAAAAATTAAAATATAACAAAAGATTGAGTTTACTTTTTATTATTAAAAAAAATAAAAAAAATAACAAACAAAAAAATTAAAAATTAAGAAATAAAATACATGTTAATTTCTTCTGTACAGGTAAGCTTCTTCTATGACCCAATTTCTTCTCTGGATGGCACGTTCATTAATGTCCTTGAACTGGTAGTAAAATAGTCCACAAAAGCCGCATTGTACAAATTTAACCCTGAAAAGGTCAATGTAGTTGAAGTCGTACGTAAGATCATTTCGCCAGCAGATTCCCTGTCTTTTACAATGATGACAAGTTAAATAAAAAGCTTTTGGTATATGACTGTATGTTTTGGCTGCTTCACTAGGTTGTTCATCGGTTGGCAACATGATGTTTGAATATGTTGTACTTTTCAATCGCGGTACTCTAATTATGTATTACTTTTTAAAATAACCTTGACAGGACCAAAAAAAATCCTTGAAAATTACAACCTCGAAAACGACCCTGACATTGAAGGGTACTTTGACCTTGGCCTTGGCCTCGCATCTAACAAGTTTAGTACTATATTTATTTGCTTCTTTAAAATAACCTTGACAGGGACAAAAAAAAATCCATGAAAATTACAACCTTGAAAACGACCCTGGTATTGCCGGTTACGTCGGCCTTGGCCTTGGCCTTACATCTGACAAGTTTAAATATTATACTTAATGCATCGAACAAAAGGAATAAAGGTGGTGTAGTGGGGGAAATGGGCATAAAAGCAGACTTGCTGGCTCGAGCTCTTCACAGTTCGTCAGAACACCAAACAGTACAGTGCTAAGAAAAAGTTAATTGTGTGAGTTTGAATATCGAAAATGTCGAGTGTACGGTCTCTTTTAGATGCTCTTGACGTGAGCTGCGGTTCACAGCTAGGCATGCTGGATAACATGAGTGGTTTGGAAGTGTTAAGTCCGGGGGTATTTGAGAACTGGAATGGCGTGGAGCATGAAGATGCCGAAGACCGATCCCTCAACGATGGTCGCGACGAAGAGTTAGTTCAGTCGGCAGCGCAATTCCTGGAATGCTGGACGGAGGAGAAGGAGCCAAAGATAAATGTGATTAGTGATGTGGTTGTGCGAAAAGCATCGCCGCCTAGGGAATCTTCTCCGAAAGCTTCGAAACTGAAAAAGCTCTTGACTATGCGGAAGTCGGAAATCGCCGATAAAAAAACATTTTATTCGGCGATTAAAGGTGTGGGACAAGGGAAGAAAAAAAAGTTTAACTTTAAGCGTCCCTCCACCCCTGTTCCATTACCCGACTTCCTAAAAACAGCACCAAAAGAGCCATTGTCAGTAGAAGTGGAAGTCATAGAAGGCCCCGATGGACCAACACCACCAACGCCACCAACACCGGCCAGCGTAGAGAATGAAATAGTGTCGGAGGTGAAGTCTTCCCCAGCACCACTGTCGCCAATATTGGGGTGCCGGAAGCCCATGAAGAAGCGGTTTAAGCGGTGTTTTGAAGGCGATGAAGTTTCCGCTGCTTCGTCGTCGTCGTCGTCGTCATCGTCATCGTCTTCACCAAATAAAACCGCTTCTTCTTCGTTAATATATTCGGAGCCATCGCAACCGGAGTGGGTCGAAGACTTCACCAACTCTCAGAAGACCAAATTGACAGACATTTATAAAATGAAAAAACGCTTAGTGAAAGAAATGAACGAGTGTGACAGTGACATTTTAGAACTTGAAAGACAATTAGAGATAAAAAAGGTGAAATCTGCGCGGTTAAAAAGACAATTAGAGGACTTTAATAAATTATGTAGTAGGTGTTAGGTAGTTGTAGATATTAGCTTTTAATTTATAGTATTAAGTTTGTAAATATATATATATATATATATATATATATATATATATATATATATATATATATATATATATATATATATATATATATATATATATATATATATATATATTGTAGTTAATAAAAAAAAGTGTTTGATCAAATTTTTATATTTTATAATGAGAATAAAAATGACTTGAAAATTTATTTTTGTGTGTTATTTCATATAGGCCCTGTCCCACATAATATTAGGTAATAAAAAAAAAAAAAAAAAAAAGTGAATAATCCACTAAAACTACGCAATAGCAATAGTTGTAAATATTTTCTGATAATATTTACAAGTATGCTAAAACATGGTTCGGTTTATGAAGTTAAGGTTCTGTCGCCAGAACTTCTAATACTTTGTATTTCAATATTGTATGTTTTTATGAAAAAAACATAAAATATTGGTTACAAAGTATTATAACCAACTAAAACTACGATCAAATTATTTTGTGGTCCTGAAAAGGACAGTTTGGTTGTAAAACATGCGACTCTTTTATTGTGTTGTGGAGTCGCACGGCCCGTCATCATCAGCGGGGGTGGTGGTGCTGTCCTCTGTATATTCGATGATGAACCGCCAAAGTTCATCCCATCTGGGATCGTTCAACTCCCACTCCAAACAATTCTCTGTGGTAGAATCTACCACAGGGCATTGGATGGGTTGTTGTTGTTGTTGTTGTTGTTGTTGTTGAGTCGCAGACATGTTGAACTAAAATGATTGTAATAAGTATTGGTGGTCGTATATATAGAGACAAATTAATGGTGGGGGGTGAAAACAAATGTATTACGTATTGAGACCAAAAGTTGTTTGCGGTCTCAAATACGAACGAACGATTTAGCTGGGTTCCACCAGCACTTAAAGTTTTAATACTTTGTATCTAATATTGTATATTCTATACATACAATATTAGTAACAAAGTACTAATATGTACTAAAACTACGATCAAAGTATTTTGTGGTCCTGAAAAGGACCGTTGTTGTGTACCCTTAAAAAGGGCAAGGGAGAGTGTGGGGCTTATGGTGCCCCATCCTCGCTGGTCGACCACCAGCTTGACGAATCGCAGGGGCCTTGCGGGTCGTCGGGTGTTGGTGATGCTGGAATTTCCAAAAAAAAATAAAACCCTCCCCTACAACTTCCACATACTCCCGTTCGGCGGCCCTAGCCTCCTAACTCAAGAATTTCAATTTTTTCGTCTACATTTTTTGTCATTTTTAAGATTTTCCAAATTTTTTTTTTCACTATTGTATTCTACTCAAAATTCTAGGTAATTAAAGTGCTTTTATTTTTTCTCTATCTTGAACGGTTCCCGAGCTACAGCGCTTTAAAGAATTCAAATTACTAACTTTCTATAACTTTTTTTTTCAAATTTCATTTTTTCGAATTTTCAAAAATACTACAATATGTAGAAAAAAATTCTCTCTTTAATTTCCCAATACCGTTTTTCTCTAAATCTTCAACTTTAGCGCGTATTCAGCATTTTCAAAAAAAAAAAAAATTATAATTTTTTTTACACCATCGCATTCTCCTCAAAATTTTGGGCTATCAAAGTGCTTTTATTTTTTTTCTATCTTGAACGGTTCCCGAGCTACAGCGCTTTAAAAAATCCAAATTACTAACTTATTATAACCCTTTTCTTAAAATTTTATCTTTCCGAATTTTGAAAAGTACTACCATATGTAGAAAAAAATTCTCTTTCTAATTTCTTAATATCATTTTGCTCCAAAACTTCAACTTTGGCGCGCATTCACCATTTTTCAATTTTTTTTGAAAAAATTTTTTTTTACGTTTTTACTATCGAGAAAAATGCTTGCTTATAGTACTCGATTTCCTCTATAATTTTTTCTTATAACTTTTTTCCCTATTCCTAACCGTTACTTTCCTACAAATTTTCTAAATCGTTGTTTTCATATTTTGCCTTAAAAATTTTTTCTTGTGTTATTTAAGCTCTTTTTTCCACTTAATAAACCACCATTTTCTAAATTCCCGTACTCTTTTCTTAAAGAGCGGGCTTTTCCGCCAGCTTTTTTTTGGTTGGGTTTCAAATAAATATAAAACTACTACTTCACTCATTACAAATTTATTGATTCAAGAACATTATTTTGTGTTACATATAATAGATACATTAAAATATAGATTTATTGGTCACCGAACCGTTTAATACATTATAACTAAAAAATGAGTCGTGAATAACTAATGCGTACACTTTAGTGTCTTTGGGGAATTTATTCTTTCTCGTTTGGAACTCCAATTTTACATCCACTGTCGATGAGTTAATCGCCTCTGGTTGATGACTGCAATTGATAATAAAAACGGGGTTTTTCATATATTCCGCGAACGTTATCATCGGATCGTTTATTTCGCGCCCGTAGTAGCTGCTTTGGAAGTTTTCGTAATTGTAATAGGCTGCTGCGTACAGTTTCTTGGCGAAATCTAAATTCCATCTTTCGTATGGATAAACGGTTGAATTCAGATACAGTCTAATGTCGCATACGTCGGCGTGGGTAAACTGGGTTGCGTTTTTTTCTTTCTTGTCGCAATTATTGCTGTCTTGAAACCCGACGATTATATAGCGCGGTCTTTCCAGACTTGTACTCGTTCTCAAGGCCCACACGTTGGAAGATGTTTGCCTTAAAGCTGGTAATTTGTACAGATCCCATTTACGATATGCCATTTGAATACTGGTATTGTTTCCTCCTTTATTAATGCGAGACAGTATTTTCAATTTTTGCTTGTCGTCTGGAATGATGTGACGAATTTTCCATTCCATTTTGTCGATACTAATTTCTGCCTCTACTTCGCCGACGTAACAATTTGTAAAAGTGCGAGCTATAATCATAATAAGCTCTTGTTTTACGTTGAAAACACCTTTTGCGTAATCTTCGGCGAATCCCATAAGATATTTTAAGGGTAATTTCCCGGAGAATACGTTACTTGCCGTGTCTACGATATCTTGGTTTGCTTCGTCGAGACCCCATCCGCACGTCATGAGAGATCTTTGTTGCAAACTTCCGAATGAAACCATGGTTTTTAATGTCGTCGTAACTCCAGGTTTACGAACCACGGCGACCTGCTCACCTCCCATCTCGTAGCGAATTTCATCGAACAAAAATGCGAGGGCATTATTTGATAAAAAACATCTTTTCGTTGCGTCTATGGGTTTAAATTTTCCTTCGATATATATGTAACTTTCGGCGATATCCAGTATAATATCTTGGAAATTAATGGGGATACGGACTTCATCCGAATTGTTGAATGATGGAGATCCGTATGGTTTATACGTATGCTCTTCTAGACTAATAATGGAATTGTCCAAGATGGGCTCGGAGAAAACCTCTATTTTATCGCTGGTGGTGGAAATCATTTTCGCACTTTAAGACCGATTGATTTTAAAAATTTATAGTCTTCGGCAGATAACTGTTGAGATGTTTGTGATCTAACGTCTGGACGACGACTAACCTTGACGTTAACTCTTCTTTTACTTTTATTATGTTTCGGCGGTTCCCCCATCTTAGTCGACAGCACACACAATTGACGATTGAAGCAAAAACCCATTTCTATGAAAGTTTCTTCAGTTCCAATTTCACGATTATTTTCTCGCCTTGAAAATTGATTAGATCACCGCTATCGTCCAAGATGCGAAGAGTAATGTTGTCGATAAACTGACGTCCTGCCGGCATTAACGGCATATAAATATTATTTTGTGGTTCTTTACTGATTTTGTAACCGGGCTCCACGTCGATATCGAATTCGAACAAGGTATGACCTTCCACCGAATTCATATATGCTCCGGAAATTATATTACAATCTACGCGTATGATGCGTACTTTCATTATTTCCACCATCTCGGTTGATTCGTGCTTTTTGTCTCTTTTTAACACTGTATGATTAAATCCTAACATTTTACCGATACTCGCCTCTCCCCGGAAATCTATAGTATATTGGGATTTCAGTTCACATTTCAGCGTATTATTATTAGCGACCAAGTAAAAGATTCCATCGTTCTTTTCTTCAGTTGAAATCCTCAAAGCCTCCGACATAGCTTTACCTATCTCATATATTTCATAGGCCCCAGGTGGAATCTGCAATTGTATCGGCTCGGTGGTGTAACCCTCCTTCATGTAGGCAAACTTATTGTTGCTTTCGTCCACATTAAAAATTGAATTGTATGTGTAAAATCCCAGCAATGCCAGACCATATTTGTTTTCTCTATTTAATTCGACTGGTGGATAAAAATCGGCGCTTAAGACGCTCGAGTGTCCTGTTAGTGTGAACGTATAAGACATGACTAACCATTAAAACATCACACATCTCGGTTTTATTCTTAGCGGCAACATTTAAAAAGATTCATCTTCACACCTTTTCTCACTGCATTAGATAGTGATGTTTTTATGCTATTTTCTGCTTTTATGCGCACATCGCTGATTTTGCAATAACAACAAAATATTTTTCTAGCCGTAAAATCCTCATCAGTCATAACCTCGTTTAAATTGCTGCTGCTGCTGAAATAATGTTTGCAACCGCACTGATATTTTAATATATCGATATCGCTTTTAAGGTGCTCAGGCAACTTTTCCCAAACGAATGGAATTTCATTTGGGGCTAATGCAATCATTACTTCCTTGGGCATGTTTTCTAACTGTTTCACGGTCATTTTCCTTAATCCACTAGCTAGATGAAATGCTTTCAGTGATTGCAACATTTTAGTATAGTTATTGCGATCCATTTGCGGTGTTAATGGTGACGATGATGATGATGACATCTTTTACGCTGATGATTCGACAAGAAACTTTAAGCACAAATGTCCACACCAGACTGTTCCAAAATCCTGCTGACGATCGTATGTATAGTAAATAATTTTTGATGGTTCCGATCCCCTTTGTAGATATCGTACCAATTCGATCGGTGGGGGTAAATCACCGAAGCTGTCATAATATGTTACTTTAGAATTATTTTTTCTATAAGCTACCCAATGAGTCCCTGCACCACGCGTACTATCCAAATTCACTATTGCTGCTTCGTAACGTCGAGGACCTTGTCTAGGTAATAAATCCCTCATATAAACGCCTCGAAAGTGTCCTATTCTTTTCTTTTTGGCATATTTTTCTATATCGATGTTAGATAGTGGTCTTCGAGGTAGGGATTCAATTAGTTTTTTGATCTACGATTTAAAAATAATCCCATACCTTTACGATATGGCTTTAGAAACAAACCATTTCCTTTCGATTTTAAATACAGGCCGGCACCGGTTTTATCTTCGCTGCTTTTTTTTACTGCTTTTATGGCGCGCACAATTCCCGCTGCCCCACCGGCTAATGAACCCAAAGCTGATAACCCGGCAAAAATTGATATTAATGGTAATATTCCACCAGTTTTAGGAATCGGTATTATTCTCGGTGTACGAACCTTCCTTTTGCCACCTGCCGCTTTTACCGATCTACGTGCTGCCGACAGAGCTATTTTAGATGCATTCATGACATTTTTTTCCAACACATTTTTACTTCCGGCTTTTAATAATTCCCTTCGAACTGCTTGTCGAATAGCTGTTCCGAAACTGGCTTTCCGAACATGTCGATTTTTATTAACACCTTTCCTTTTTGTATGACGCGTGCCTTTACTAGATGTTTTTTTTGTTGATAATGATGATGGTACACCCATACCAAAACGTTGTTTTCCTTTCATAATGTTTGTAACTAACCAAGCTGCTGTTTTTTCACCTAAACTGAAATCTTTCGATTTTACTCTATTCCAAGCACTTTGTTCGAGCTCGTAATCCGCTCGATGTCTCGCACTTATGTTGTCTTTATTATGTAAATAGGCTAAATCGTGTTTTTTGCATGCGGCATCCAAAGAATTAATGCCTGGATCACCTCTTGTTACACGTTTTATTACTTTTGTTCCGGGTCCGCAATATTGATAACCAGGAATGTGTACCTCGAATGGTAATTTATTTATTAACGAATTCACAATACCGTATCCAGTTTTGTTGGAAACGTGAGACCGTCCACTTCGTTTGACGCTCGGCATCTGAATGACAGTTTTTGTGAAAAATTGCCTATAAAATATCAAATTTTCCTAAGATGCGTGTTATCGGTCTTAAACAAAAACTTCCTATTGACAATCTCGATGAAAAAGTCGGACTTGGATTTGAAAAGAAGATAATGAAGAGACACGGTCCTCTACTTCCTTCCTCTATTCGCGGCCTGTTAATTGGTCCATCCAATTGTGGAAAAACTAATGTCATGATTTCGCTGCTTACACACCCCCTTGGGCTACGTTTCGAAAATGTCTATATTTACTCGAAATCTCTGTATCAACCGAAATATGAGTATTTAAGGAAAATTTTAGCGCCCATCAAAGGTTTAGGCTACTATGCCTTTAGTGATTCCAGTAATATTGTGGAACCGTCCGATGCAAAACCAAACTCTATATTTATCTTTGATGATGTTATATGTGAAAAACAAGATGTTATAAGATCGTACTTTAGCATGGGACGTCATAAAAATATCGACTCCTTTTACCTAGCGCAAACATATTCGCGAGTGCCTAAACAGCTTGTGCGAGACAACGCCAATTTTATTATTATGTTTAAACAAGATGAGTTGAATATGAAACACATATTTTCCGACCACGTTTCACCGGATCTAACTTTTACTCAATTTCAAGAAATGTGCTCAAAATGTTGGGATAATAAGTATGGATTTTTAGTAATTGATAAAGACAGTGATGTGAAATCGGGAAGATACCGCAAAGGATTTGATAGCTATATATTACTGTAATAATACGAGAAAACGCTCATTTGATTGTTGAAACGTCCTTTGTTAACATCATGAATAACGCGATCGACTTAAAACGTAAACTAGTGGAAGCTACCAATGCCGTCAGAAAAAAATTTAAACAAATTGAAGCAGCTAAAGAGTTTAATGTTGTGGAATTGGAAAAGTTTTACGAACCCATTTCTAAGCCGTTGACAACTATATCTGATGTGGTTAAGCAACGTCAGCAGCAGCAGCAACAACAACATCAACAACAACAACAGCAACAGCATTATCCAGCTACAAAGCCACATAGTCTCAGTACATCAGTGCAGTCGACTCAAATATCAGGTTTTCCCCAACCTACACATTCCTTTCAAACCTCCACACCTATTCAGCAGCAGCAGCAGCAGCAGCATCACATTTCAAAAGAAGATATTAGCCAATCGGTGTTTGATACACCCTCGACATCAACTAATACATCTCTCGCATCCGCTGACACCACAACTTCCGATACTTTAAACGCACACCTGAAAGGATTACGTTCGAAACCATCTCTATACGATACTGTATATGGTGTACGTTTTGGTTCAAAAACAGATCATAACAAAAATTTTATTGGTAATTTAGAGGTGCGTTTTCGAAATGGAAATATTGTCTTATACAAAAAAGGGAAAAATATTGCAGAATATGGTGGATCACCGGCACTTTATGATTTGTTATTTCTTAAAACACCCCCAAGTGTAGGCAAGGAACAACAACAATTAAGTGATAATGTACTTTCAACGTACAAGGAAATTTTGGAAACAACGAGTGCTGTCTACAACAATTTTAAAAAAAGTGATGGTTTACGGGAGACCAGATGGAACAAATATTTACGAATTATTAAACCTCTGATAATGGGCACAAAATTAGGTGGTACTATTACAAGAAAAAATCTCTCGGAAAAACTACAGTTACCCACAAAAAAGAAATTATCTTCGAAAAAATTTCAATATGTCTACTGGAACAAAGCTAAAGAGTTGGTGGATCGTTTACGTTTGTTGTGGAGTTCCAAAATGGCCGGTCACACTGGACACGAAAATGAAATTATGTCAATCATAGAGGAATTACGAGAAGAAGATATAATATATTAAGCTCAATATTTAATGATATTATTCAGTTCTTCCTTCGATCTGAAACCTTTAGTATTACTAATAATATGGAGCCCAGTTTAGAAAAAATCAAGATTGTTAATGAACTACATAGAACGGCTAGAAAAAATTTTGTAAGACGGCGCACGATAATAAAAGGATACAGAGATTTGTGGCAAATTGATTTGGCTGAAATGCAACAGTATGCTGATGAAAACGATGGTTATCGTTATATTTTGGTCTGTATAAATTGTTACTCGAAATTTGTCTATACCAAAGCCATAAAAAACAAGACTGGTATAGAAGTTACTAATGCGATGAAAAGCATCATTGAAGAGGCATCATATACACCAACAAATCTGCAAAGTGATCAAGGAAAGGAGTTCTATAATACAAACTTTCAAGCCCTGATGAAAAAATATAATATAAATCATTATTCCACTTACAGCACAAAGAAAGCTGCAATTGTTGAGCGAGTCATAAGGACTTTAAAAAATAATTTATATAAACAATTCTCGACAAGAGGATCTTACAAATGGATACATATATTATCGGCAGTAACAAAAACCTATAACCATTCGAAACATCGCACCATTGGAATGAAGCCTGCAGACGTGCAAGAAAAAACACATATTAAAGCATATGATTATTTAAAAATTGTACCTAAAAAATTTAAGTTTTCCATGGGTGACATTGTGCGTATTAGCAAGTACAAAAGCTTATTCGAGAAAGGATATACGCCCTTTTGGTCAACCGAATTGTTTAAAGTTGTAAAAGTTAACGTTACAAATCCACCTACTTACTTGTTGGAATCGTTAGAAGGTCAGCCTATAAGAGGGTGTTTTTACGAATCAGAACTACAAAAAACAAGCAGTCCTGACGTTTATCTAGTAGAAAAGGTCCTTAGACAACGCAAGAAAAATCACATCGAACAATTATTTGTCAAATGGCTAGGATTTCCCAACCACTTCAACTCTTGGATAGATAAAGCTAATATTGTTTAAATAACATATTGTATGACTATATTTTTTATTTAAAATGTAAAATAAATAAACAATATATTGTAAAATAAAGTTTTTTATTTCAACCTTCATTATTAAAAACAATGACAATAAAACATCATACACATAAATAACATTTCAATATTCTTGGAGGGAAGGTCCAATTCACCGACGACTACGACGTTATCTTCAAGGCTATGCCACTCGGAGTGCGTTCTCCTATTCTTTAACCTGCTTTTTTTAGATTTTTTTTGAAGTCGAGTCGTACGACAGTGCGCTTAATGAGTCATTTAAAGGCTGATGATAGAGTATTTTCTGCATAACTTCAATTTTTGTTTTAAGCTCACTATTATTTTTGTATATCATGGGGAGGACATCCTTGTTAAATATGTCACATATTACAACTGCAAAATTGTAAAACTTTCTATTAACAAAGTGTTTTGTCACAGCATCGTCATCATCTTTAGGTTCGCCTAAGTTGGTTATGATTTTTCCACCCATATCATACTGCCCATCCGCTGTAAGTTTAAAACCAATCCCTTGTGGCCCAGATAATATATGATATTTTTCATTATATTTCTGACGACCAAATTTATCAATTGTGTTGTTTCCTCGACTCATTTTCAATCTTTACTAAACTATTTTATTTTTATTTGCCCTACTTATATTAAATATTTCAGCTGAGAAAAAGAAACACTGACTATGATCTACTGGGTTGGTATGTTTATAAAAGAAATAAAATAAAACTGTGATTGTAACAGATATTTATTTACAGTTATTTAATTGCACAAATACAAAAATTATAAAAAATTAGTTTTCCATGTCTTCGTTTTCATTGCTCAAAATTCTATCCCATCCGACACTATTTCGATCGTCAACGTCTTGGGCTGTTGCTGTTGCAGAAACCAATTCATATTTTGCAGCAAGCTCACCTGGTAAATGTGGAATATTGACGAGGTATTCTTTTAATTCTTCTTCAACCATTTCAGCACAAAATGTATCCATGTCTATGGAACCATATAAAAATTTGTCGCACAAGTGTGCCCCAGCCATAAAATTGATTGTATCCCTGATCTCGTTCTTATATTGATCTTTGGTTACATCAATATGCGACCAATCATTTACGCTATCTAACATATCGTGAGCCCTATTTCTTAATTCTCTCCCCAACCAAAATATGTATCTATCTATACATTCGTTGGCGGTCGTCGTCGTCGTCGTCGCATCAGCAGACATCTTTAACAGAAATAATGAACACGCGTAAGTATTCTGACATGTGCAACTATATTTTAAATTTAATTACATCCTTTTTTTCAAACAATTTACATACAATTTACTCCAATGAGCCAAAACGTAATAATGTTCGAGTATTGTTTCCAAAAACTCTAGTGCCCTGCCCCAAATAAGTTAGAGTGTATTTATCTTTAGTTTTACTCATAATATCTACAATATCGTCAGATAGTGTTTCGGCCACACGTTTTGGTAAAAAAGTCTCAAATGTGCTATTATCACCGTCATCGTGTAAAGCCACTAAAAGAGTTTTACCAAATCGTGTAGTCATTGAAACCATCTTTACAATTTTATACACTTTGCCTACAATCATTTCGGTAACCTTTTTTTTCTCTAAAACCTCGAAATCTTTGCTAAACATTTCATTAATTTCATCTAGAGTTTCTTTTGCAATACTCATTATTGAAAAAAATGGTATATAAATCCAAAAATTACCGTGAATATAAAAGCACTTTCAGAACACTACACGAACACAATATTTGATGTTTATGCCACTGATATCTGCGACTGTTTGAAGTCACTTCTTCTCCCACGAACCTTTATAGCGGGGTTTCAAGGTCGAATTGTAACAATGGTGGGGGTAGCTTAACGATAGAAATAGTGGGAGGAGTATTCAAGGTCAAATGACGTCACACATTTAAATTGGTATAAGGATAACTTCAAGGACAAAATATAATGAAACAAATAACTACATTTTATGTACTTTATTCATTGATTTTTTTCTGCCATTCTTCTATGCGTTTAACATTATCACCTAAACCTAATTTCCTTAATTTATTCAATAATAATTGTTTGTTTTTATCTCTTAGAAAATTCTTACAAACTATACTAGCTAAAAGACACACTTCGGCATGGTCCATATACTTAAAAAATACACTAAAGTCCTGAGCCTCCGAATCTTGCATTTCATATGCGTAAAATTCCGAACAGGCTGCAGAAATTAGAAATTCCTCGTACATTTCTCGCACTAAACTTTCCATATTAACTACTACTACGTTAAACTTAAGTCCTACACTCTAATTTCATCTAACACAACCGGATCTGCAATGAACCTAATCAGTTTTTCCAAACAGTCACTAAACCCCAACTTTTTTATCTCACGAACAAAGTCTTGTAAATTTATTGTTTTGCTGCAATATTTACGACATGCATTCGCAGCCTTTTCATATTCATAAGCCAAATCACAATAGCGCGACGCCCATTCTGCTCGACTTTTCATTGCATCATTGAAATAATTATTAGCCGTTTCAGTGAACTCATCGCCCAATTTTTTTACTGTCTCTTGCAAAGCACTATTCATATTATTCACTCATTTTTACATTCACGACACTTTTTTATTGCTGGTGGTGGCCCATCTATATGATGACGATATATTTGTTCATAGTGAATGTAACAGGGTAAGCTTAACTGTAGTTCCTTGTTACACCGATATGACGCTGGCAGCTTATCCCAAATTTGCCGTAAACTCAGCGTATCAACGCAAGTTTTTAAATATTCGAGAGGAAAAAATGCTAGATCCTTCTCTTCAAAATCACACAAACTTTTTAAATTACTCTGATATAAACAAATTACTCTGCCGACTTGCTCTATAATTTTTTCTTTAGATAGTTCCGTATCTGACATTTCACACTGAATGAATGCAAGTAGACTCACACAATTTATAGAACAATTTGCAAGGTCAAAATCATTTCAAGATCATCCCACACTATTACAATGCACAAATAACTACTTCAAGGTCACACACCCAAGATGACCTTCAACAAAGTCAAGGTCGTCTCGACCAAGGTCAAGGTCAAGGTCACACACACAACCTTGAACACAAGGCCAAGGCCAAAGCACACGTGCACTTTCAAGGTCAATGACAAGGACATGTGGGCGGGGCCAAAGAGGGGTGGAGCAAGGTCAAGGTCAAGGTCGAGGAGTGGGGGGATCGAGCGAATCGGGTTATGTTCACTACTGTTGTCGTGCTATACGGTTAAAATAGGGTGGAGCACCATCATACATGTACCACATTTGCATTCTTCTATCAAGAGGTACATTTTCCAATAAATTATTTAAATTTTGTTGCAAAAATTGTAAATAAATCTCACCATTGTATCTTCCTCTCAAAACAAATGGACTTATAGGGTTATTTTCGATGATGCCAGCCCATATATTTCATGTTTGTTTTGAATTATAGCGTGCGGGTTTTCATCAGCCCAAAAATGTAAATTGTGTTTATTATACCATCTTTTGTAAACCAGGCTTCATCGGTGAACAAAATGTGGTTAGAAAAATTTAGATTTAGGTTATTTTGCGGTATAAACTAGTTGGAGTGTTGAAGTCTTGCAGGATAATCATTCGAAGACATAGCGTGTACTTTCTCAACCTAGTATGGGTGAAGTAACTGTTCTGTTAGAGTCTCATGTATAATCCATTTCGTAACATTGTTTTATATTGCGAGTTTTCTTATGCTGTTTGAAGAGTTGTCAGCAATATTTTGCAAAATTTGTCCCTCAATGTGAAGGTCTCGTGCTCTTCTGGGAGAGCCTTTATCGCCACGTCACGGCAAAGTGACCCTGAATAAAACATGTAATAAATTAATTCGTTGTCTCTAATAATTATTTTTTAATCATCTTTTACCTGTTTCCCTTAGGCTTCGATCAACTCTTTGAAAGGTCTTTTGACTTGGCAATGTTAGAGCTGGTAATCTTTTAGCATAAAGTCTTCTTGTTTTCAAAGAATTTGACAGTGCTTCACCATAAGTTAAATGCATATCAGCATACTCTGCGTAAGACTATTCTTCCGTTTTTAAAATTGTATTTACTTGAAGACAGTTTTGACAAGTTTCGGCAATTCATTATGTAGGTATTAACAATAACAATCTGATTTTTACCTGTTTGTGTTTAGCAGTAGTAACTTTTGAGTAGTAAATAATTAGGACTCTGTATCTCCGTTAAGGAGCAATTTAAAAAAAAATTCTGAGACAAATTAGGGTTATTTTGACCTCCTCTTTATAGAAATGACAACGCAGTACTTATACAATAGATTAAGCGGTCATAAATATACAAAGAACTTCAACTGCATTACACAAGCCCTAAATCCAAACAAAATATGAATTTTAACAATACCAAAATATTAACTTAAGACTCAAATTATCATAAATCAATTTACACGACGGCAGATGAATGGAAAGTTTTGGTTTGATTAAGTAAGACTCAATATTTCCATTAAATGTGGTTTTAGAAAGCTCAAATTGTTGGCTACTGAGTCAGCTTCCAGGCCTCCAATGCTTTTTGTCAGTGATTGGTGGGATGTGTTGCCTCTCGTGTATGAGGGTTAGTAAGAGGATTTATATTTGTTTTATATATCCGCTTTACTTGTTCGTCTGCTTTGCTGAATGTATTAATAACTTTGTTCCCCATGCATGTAGTTTAGGTCATTTATGTTCATTCATGCAGCTCAATTTCCGAGTATAAACGAAAACTCTAAACTAACACATTTCAATGGACGATTTCTCAGAGATCAATAAAGTTATCGGAATGATTCAAAGTGGAATTTGAAGAGGAGGAGTATTACTTTAAGTTGCTAGTACGAATTTTGCGGGAAGAATTGTGATGTTAGATAATCTCAAAAAATACCTAAAAGTCTTTTTAAACATCTAGGTTAAAATATTTCGAAAACCTGATATTATGGAAAAATTTGGTGATCAGATTCGAATTAAGCGCGCCAAAAGCTTTCGGCAAAGTGTATCTGGTTGAGAATTTTGTCGCTCTGTGTAATTAAACATGTATACTTTCTCTGTTTCCCCTTTTATTTATTGTTACATGTGTACCTCATTTTATTATGGGTAGAACTTATGGCAATATTATCGATTTAGTCAAAAACCACTAAATCGACTAAAATAACCGATTCGGTGAAGGAATCCTTTAGTTAACATATTCAATATGGCGAATTTTAACATGCTCTTTAACGATCGAAGTATTTTCTCACAGAATCAAAAGCAAAATAAACGTTTTGTAAGATAATAAAGGAAACTGTAAACTTCGCGAACTTAAACATAATCACAAAAATTGGTACATTTTGAAATGAAATTATTTGTGTTTTAGAGACATTTTTAGACCACTATGGCATGGTCGCAAATTATTCTGGTAACTACATTCTATCTTTCTTTAACACATGTAAAAGCTCAAGATACAACAGGCTATCGACTACCAGAAGTAGTGTCACCTTCCAAATATGTAGTTGACTTAGTATTTCCAAATACTGTTTTCACTGGAGCTACTACTGTTTTTGAAGGTAAGTTATAACCTATATTTGTCTATCTTCTTTGTTGTATTTAAAATGCTAAAAGCTCGGCAAGAAATAATTTTTGGTTGTCACATATAGATAGGATTGTAATTGTTTTGAAGGACTTCTTATGATTTTTCCTTTTGACGTTTGATATCTGTCACATTCAGAAGCAAATCGTTAATTTTAAGACAAAGTATAGAAACGAACATTTTCGACATATTTAGATTTTTTATTTCCGTAAACGAAAGAATGCTCCTAAGGCTTACAAAAAATTATATGAAATTGATGGTGTTGATTGCATAACAGTAGCCCGTGTCTGGTCGACCTACTGAAATTGTTGATAATCAAAGACTTCCAAGATATCGGATGATCAACTATACTAATAACTAGTGAAACTGGATGAAGCTATCGAGAAAAATAGCCAGAATTGGCAAATTGTAAAGTAATTTTTGGGAAATTATTAGAGATTGGTTGGTAAGTGATCTAGCATCTCCAATACCGCCTTGACCTGGCACTAGCTGATTACTATTTATTTCGAAGTTTGCAAAGCTCTTTGATGATGATGATGCTAAAACTTTTACAAATGATGATAACCTTAAATCACACTTGGTTCACTTTTTTGCTGATAAGAATTACAATTTTTATGAGCGCGAAATCATGATATTGCAAGAAAGATGACAAAAAGTCATTGAACAAAATCTAAAATATATAATTGATCAAATTTTATTCTTTGTATAAAAAAATTAGTTTTATTTCACACTACAAATCCGAAATTACCTGCTTGCCGAACTAAAAATTTTATGTTTTGTCATGTGAAAATTTATATGCTGTGTTATAATTGTATTGCTTTTAAAATTATAAAATAAGGACAAAAACATTTTGATATTTTCAGGTGAAGTCACAATTACTTTTAGGGTAACCTCAAGCACATCGGAAATAAAGATTCACGATAGATCGAATAATAATAGTCAGGTTATGTTATCTAATTCTATTCAGGCTATTGCAATATCTGATAAGAACTACAATGAAACTACTGAGATTTTGACATTGACAGTGGCGACTGCATTAAGTGTGGCTACAGACTACACTTTATATTTTAAGTAAGATTTGACATTTTTTTTACACCGCTAGTCAAAAAAATACCGAAAGAAACTTTTAGCATCGTTTTCGAATACTTATAAGTATAGTTTTAAGACGGCTGTACTAGAGTTTCAAATTTTGCAAACTTATTTTATTTATATTTTACTATTGATCCTTGATCTTACGAGTGTTTCTTCGTATCATACAGTGTGTTTAAAGAAGTAATGTAAAAATTGAAAATTTGTAAGTAGTAAGAAACTTTCTTGCATTGTTTAGTAGCAGATTTTGAAGGGTTTTTTTAACGCAAAAGGGCTTCGAATGGTCCGAAGATACCGACGCCCCTTATGAAACCAAACGTCTCCTCTCTTTTACACAAAATATAATATAAACAAAAACTGAACAAGTGTGTGCAGGATAAGCATTATGTTAAGGCGTCCTAGCAGACGTTGACGTTGTTAGTTTTTTAACTTTATTGCACGGCTGTTTCTAAGTTAATTAAAAATATGTGTTCGAAATGTTGTAAAAAAAGATGGACTTTTTATCAAAAAGTATACTGAAACATGAAATATTAAATTTTGAGCATTTTTTTGACGTAAACGTAACTTAACCTTACCAATTATTCACTGAAAGTATTTACTAAGTGTTGTTATGTCTAATGTTTAGAGATTTTTAAAACCTACCAGTGGACATTCAATTACTTCCAAAAAACATCTTGACAAAATATAACTACCTAAAACGGTAAAGTAAAAAAAGCCTTGCGTTTTTGGACACCGATCTAAGATACGGCCACCTCAGTATAGGGTCCAGCCGTCACTCTTATTTATAATTGATTTCCGGGCACGCTGCATATCAACTTCTCCTCTTAATCCAATGATATATTTTTCCATATTGTACATATTTCTATACTTAGTTGCTTTAGAGTGCATATATAAGTTTTTTATAAAGCATTACTATCGGGTGAAGGAGCAGGACACTCCATGGTAGTGTGATGAGGTTAAGATAGCAAATTCAATAAGGTCATCCCGCAGTCATCGGCCAAGGGATCCCTATGGAAGGGATATCCTATAATTACACTCATAGTTATGGTCAAGATGCCACCATCGGCGCACAGTGGGGAAAAATGGGCAAAAGTCTGTATCAAACACAAATTTTAATATATTTGGATAATTATTTTTAAAACTACTCAGGACAACATATTTTGAAGGTACACCTGTGGTAATACCCTAATCCATGAACTTTAACCCTATGAATCCTATACCCGTAAAGCCCAAACCCATAAATCCCCATCTGACAAACCTTGATCTAGGCAACCTTGAACCCGTGCACCCAAAACATCATACCCATAAACCCACAAACTCTGAACCTATGAACCTCATATCTATAAATCCTAAACCCACAAATCCCAATCTCCAATTTCTTTAAACGAAAAGTAAATTCGGGCTCTTGGGGTGAACAGGATTTGGGTTCGTGGAACAGGGTATTGTCGCGGGTCTTGAGTAATATTTAAAAAAATATCCAGATCCTTTAAAATTTGTGTCTGATGCAGACTTTAATCTATTTTTCCCTACTGTGCGGCACCGCTAACTATCCTCTAAAGTATTCAACATTTCGACTCTCTGAAGGTCAAGATATCCACCGGTTATCTGTATCGGGCGCCATCCTCTGGATTAACATGGTAGAGGTCCCACTTGCACCGAACAGCTTGTTACAGTGGAAAATGGGCAAGCTAGGAGTCATTTGCGCATGTTAGTTACTGGCTGCTAGCTGTCAATTATTATTCTCTGAAATGCAAAAATCATAATTAAGTAACGAAACAAATTGTTTTACAGTCCTTCATAATTAAAATAAAATGAACGGTATGGAGAGAAAGAGTATACTTTAACGGTGATATTTATGCGCTGTTCATGGCGCCTCGTACTAATCGATAGGCGGCGGTGTAGTACATGTAGGCGATAATCCGGCAGTACCATTCACGCAGTTCACAGAGCCTCGTACTAAAATTTGCGACTCTATTCGTTGCGTTGCTTTTCACAGAATCTCGTACTCGACCGGTGGCGGTAACTCTGGCGACGTCTTTTTAGGTGGTGATTCACTACATTCCTGGTCATTACCGAACTAAATGAAAATGAAGTCATCTAATGCATGTGTGTATAGGTGGAGGTAGTACATAAGGGAAGGAATGACATTGTTCCTGTTCTAAGGGTCCCTGACAGTGTCAGTAAGAAGAAACGACATTGGTCTTACTTATTGTGTAGAATATAAGGAAAGGAATTGATATTGTCCGTTCTTTAAGGGTCCTTAATGGTGTCAATAGGATGGAAAAATATTGTCCATTCTTATTGGGTCTTCGACAGCGTTGATCACTAGCGGTCAGATGTAAAGACAATAGTGAGGTTTTGAAATACCATGTACACGTAAGACTTGTCTCACCTTTCATGCTAGAGTAGGAAGGTGCGGCTCGGCAAGTGCTCCAGGCAGTCCGTTTGGACTATGCATCCAGGTAGAGAATGTGTAGTTTTCCTTCAACTGGCGGAGTGCAATGCCTTAAATAGTTTGCCGATGGTCGGTCGGTTGTTCTCGCCGAGACTCGCACATACAACACTGCGGTATGTAGCTTGTCATTATTATAAATGGACGTTCCGAAAAGCCTAGGAAAATCCTATCTCCCGGCGTGACGCAGTTAAACTAATTAGAAAACCGTAATGTCAAAAATTCAGATATATACTTTTTAAAAATTCTTTTCATTCTTGCATTCATTCAGGTTCCTAGTAAAAAGACCCAAATTCCTGAGGAGACAAGCATTTCCAGACATGCTTTTTAACAGAGTGTTTAACTGTTCTCTGAATAGTTCTGTGGTACGCAGTAGATCAAGTCTGGGGGGGGGGGGGGTTCAGTTGGTAAGAATTCGACACTACCTTTCAAACTTTTGTAAAGATGCTTATGCAAGTGTTCCCCTCCCAAATATATATAACTTAAAAAAAATATTCCCACTTAATTTCATCATTTAGTATTTTCTAAAAGGCACACACCATTGAAATTGATTCCCCTGACGGCGCACAACCCGGGGCACTCTATATGCGAGCGACGAGTTACTGACAGAAATTATGGACTTTAGGTATACTTCGCAACGAACTAGATTATTTCAGTACGTGCCTTTTGATCTCTCACCCTAATTTTGGATTTATCAAAACAAAAAATCAGTTTTATTAAGTCTTGTGACGTTTGGAAGAAGAAGAAAATCATATATTTTAATTTTTTAAGTTTAAATATTTTATTAAACGTTTATAAAGAAAATCTCTGCTGGTGTTTTTTTCTCTTTATAAAAAACAGATGGTGCTTCGAAATAAAAAAAACAAATCCTGGATTTAATGCTACAAAGACTAAATTTGGGTCCAACGGTTTATGGAAAAGTGTTTTAGGAGAACAATACACAGTCCTGTAGGAGAAGTAAAGCATTTCTCCACAAATGATTCTCTATAATTAAGTTAATTCGAGGAACTACTGTTCTCGTAGGCTGCTAGATTTACAAATATGATAATTACATTTATATTTTTTTATGGGTGAAAGGTTACCGACAACTTGCATACTGCGGGATAAATCTTATAACATCAGCATTTATTTCAGGTTAAAAATTTTTTTCCAAAACGACATTAAAATTTAAAACAAAGTTTTTCTTGACAGTTTAATTAAAAGATACCCTGTCTACCATATAAAAGCTTATAATACAGATTATTTCATCATACAGTTGTGACCTCTTTGGCGTTGCCTTTGAAGTTAAATGGAACAAATTTTAACCTTGATCTTGCTTGCCACACAACCCGCTTTTAGACTTACACTGGTAAGAATAATTAAAATTTGAAAAAAATGCTACAAGATATATTTTTCTATTGAAAAAAGTGACGATTTATTAAAATTAAGCGAATAAAATTGACTGATACCATTCTGGCACAATAAATTAGTTATTTTTCTTTTCTTTGTTGGGTAAAAATTCCATATGACTTGAGAGAACTATATATAGGAATATATCTTTAGAAAGAGTAAATATATTAAGCCTTCTTTATAAATATAAGTAATAACATTTTATTAGATAATTTCGTATGTTTTATTTTATTTCAGTAATCCAGGTAAATATTTTTATATTAAGTTAAAGTTAAACATGAGTTAATCATTGGTTAAATTTTGTTAGTTTAGACTGATGAGATCACTTTTTTTGTTATTATTTTTGTCAATATTTAAGTGCTTATTTTAAGGAATATTTGGGAAATTTAAAGAGCAGTTTTCGACGTATATTCATGGCAAGCAATTTCCTCCTAAAATTTTAAAGGAAGAATATTTTATATTTGATAAGTTTACAAACAAAACCTGTAATACGAATAGAAAATGATGCGACTAAATGTAAACAATAAAGTTAAGTTCAATTCAAATGATATACACATAGAAATTTGGTTTTTGGCGGAAAAGCCTTTTGTCGCATCTGGTGAAAACAAAATAATTTGTGGCTGTATTGTTTCTAATTTTGACAATTTCTCCTAGTGTAATGTTAAGACGCGAGACAAGCAATGTCACGAAGTTTAGATCTAGCTGGGACGCCTTGCATCGCATGTATAAGATGAACTAATCCGTTTCATAAGTCTGAATGCCACATAGTTACTTATTAGTTAGGTTCTGGTATTAAACCCAGCCAGCAGCAACACAGTTTTCAATTTTCAATAATGTATTGAGTTTAAATTTTCATGATGTCTGCATCAACTAACCAAACATGATTATATATGTTCGATAAATACCCTGCCACATAGGAATATATAACAAAATCAGAATGAGGACCACAACGTCATATAATTGTATAAACAATATATATATTTTCTTTAAATTTGTGTAGTTAATTATGAAACTTAATTTTATGGGTAGCTATATCTTCAGTAAACACATCCCTAATTAATCATATTTCTTGCTTTAAGAAGCTTATATGAAACTTTGCAGGATTTTATAATTTGTTTATAATGTTTAGTTTAGATGGAAGGGTGGTTCATTATTAATGGAAAAACTTCTAAGACTCTTTTTCGGATTAAATTTCTCCCGAGATACTTAAGACTGTTTTTTATGTATTTTTAATAACCGGTTAAACTCAAAATCCGATCAGACATTTATGTATCCCGATATTTTTACTGACGAAAAAGTTTACGTTTTGCGGCCCTTAAAAAAGTAATGACTTACAATTCAAACTAGGGAATGCAATCCTAATTTCGAGCTATTTTACGAGATCAATCTCGAAGCATAGTGTCAAATAGCGAACTATTGCAACTATTTCCGAATACTGGTGACGGATTTCGAGCGGGAAGGAAGATTTCATCCCGAGTAAAGTGAATGAGCGGGTAATACCCGAGCACGTGCAGGCAGGCACTTGCATGTATACAGTTGTTTTAGATGTGTAATTATTTTCGTTTGTTAGTTTAAATTACCTGATTTTTATTGTTTTTGTGAGTTCATTTAAAGTTTTTTCTTATTATTACAAACATTTGAAGCATTAGATTGTTAATATTTTAAAAATGTCTACGAACAATAATATCTCCTTGGTGGTATGAAAGTACTTCAAGAAAGCAGTAAATAAGTTGAGTGCTCAGTGCAAATTACGCCAAACTGTTCTCATAACCACATCTAGTTCTATAAAAGGTTTACATGTTCATATGAAGTCAATCCACAAAATTGTCACAAAAACATTGAATGCGGGAGTCAGAAGAACATCAGCCACACTTGATGCCGTCTATGCTGTATCACTGGCTTGGTCGTCGTCAGTTGAGTGCTCAGTGCAAATTACGCCAAACTGTTCTCAAAACCACATCTAGTTCTATAAAAGGTTTACATGTTCATATGAAGTCAATCCACAAAATTGTCACAAAAACATTGAATGCGGGAGTCAGAAGAACATCAGCCACACTTGATGCCGTCTATGCTGTATCACTGGCTTGGTCGTCGTTAGCGGCCACTGTAGTGCCAGTGCCAGCGTCGCCCATTGATAGTGAGATAAGTGAGGCTCAATCTACATCAGAAGATCGGGAATATTCCCAAACACCCTAGAAGAAAAAAAGAATCAGTGATTACTTTTCATTAGACAGACGTGCCGAAAAAGAAAATGATTTAGGTGAATCGTAGCAAAAGATGGATTGCCTTTTAAAGTATTCTGCACTTCCGAGGATATAAAGAGTCTTTTTGCTGAGAAAAGTAACAATTTAAAATTGACTTCTTCGCCAAAAACAATTAAATTAATAGTGATGAATTACGGAATGACACACAAAATGAAAGTGAAGAAAGATCTAAAGCTGAAGGATGAAAACTATAGATTCACACTAACTTTTGATGAATGAACATCTGAAATGAATCATCGCTTTTTAAATATTAATGTTCAAACAATTATTCACAATCAACCTGTGTTCTGGAATCTTGGACTGGACTTCTTCGATCAAAAATAATGTTCTTCAGAATTAAACTCAGCAAGAGTTTCGCAAAACAATATAGTTGGTTCTTGACTGTAAAACTCATTGATCAATCTTTTGCAACATGATAAGTATAATACAATAAATTAGAGCAGTTCTAGCCAAGACATTAACCGAATTCTCATTCAGACTACTTTTTCAAGGATGTAGAACATGCACTCCTTGTCTACTTAGAACATACATTTCAGCGAGTGAAACTGGTCGTCGAGGTATTGTGCCGTCGAGATACTGATTTAGTAAGTGCAAAACATACTTTGTGTTTCATGGTTCGCAAGTTAGAAGATCTAAAGAGTCCACTATTAGAAAAGCTGGACAATTCGATGAAAAAGTGCATCTGCGTCGAATTAATGCAACCGCAGCGTTCTTATATTTGAAAAATCCGTGTAATTATAAAGATGATTTGGAACTATTGAAGGACAACGAGACTTTCCAACTGCATAACAAAAGTATCATATGGCTCTGAACGATCAGATCCTCTTCCACATGCCTCAACTTCTGACAATGCGATTTATACCACAGCAGCAGACGTTAAAAAGGAAGATGAATTGCCTTTTTCAATGATTGCAGACGATTTGAATTTACGTGCTGTTGCTGTAAAAGCCGACACGACTCTCCAAGAGGAATTAGACGAGGCTCTAAGGGCATGTAAAGGTCATTTCTTGTGTGTTTCTACGACTACAGATAGGTTAGAGTTACTCATGAAGAAAAAGATGGATCTTTATGAGTGTGGGGGAACAAGGGGTCGATTTTATAGTTTGCTTGCTGGGTCACGCTGATGCCAATCAGTCTTGAGTCTGGGAGGAGACTTTCAACTGCGGTTCATAGCAACTGAAATAGGATACCGTTTGTCGGACAGCACCATTAGTACTCTTTGTTTTTTAAGGATCTATTTCCAGAATCACCCTAAAGCTAGACTTTTAAATGAGTGATTCCAAAAAGAAAGATCAAAAAGCAGCTAATTGTTGTGTTTATTTGTAATAATAAGTAAATGATTATAAAGATTTTTTTTAAATCACATATTACGCTGAGCAGTTTTCATCGCGTTTTATTTTTCGAATAAAAACAATAGAGTTTTTCAAAAACTACCCAAGATCTCGATAATGCCGATATCTCGCGAGATCGATATTTGTAGTCCCGCGAAATCTCGAACTTGCAATCTCGGCTCGAAATTACATTCTCTACTTAGACCACAAGATAATATTAAAACTTGGCTTCTCTTTAAATGAAAAGGCTTTATATCCATCTAGCTTGGAAAGAGAAATATAACACTCACACCTTAATGTGGATACAAAAAAGAGAAACTTCCCACAATTACATTGGTGGGAAGGACTCTTCAACTAAAGGGGACAGTTAAATACCTGGGAGTAATTCTAGACTCACGACTGAGCTGGAATGATCATATTGAGGCTCGAACCAAGAAAGCCATATGTGCTTTCTGGGCTTGTAAACGAACCTGTGGGTGTACATGGGGACTGACACCTAAAGTGCTTTTTGGATATATATTATGGTGATATGCCTCATGATAACGTACGCCGCTATTGTATGATGGCGTAGTACAACGAAGCGCAAACACATTCTTCAACTTGATAAAGTTCGGAGAATAGCTTGTGTGGGAATATTGAGTGCGATGAAGACTGCTTTTACTAGGGCCCTGGAAGTCCTGGTGAACCTGCCTCCTCTTCCCTTATACATAGAGAACGACGCCCTGAAGCTTATTTATCGTCTCAATTGCCTGGGACATTCTGGAATTAGAACGGGCGGCTACTCAGGTGTCTGGGAAAGCGCGGCGGAGAGGTGTCCATCACTCTCCATGGGGACAGATTACATGACGCCGTTTTTAAAAACCAACCTCTCCCTGGAGATATTTCTGCCAAGTAGAGAGAATTGGGGGGGCAGAACAAATTCTTCCGAAAAATGGATCTTGGTGGTATACTGATGGATCCCGATAAGATGAAAGAGCTAGAGCCGGAGTATTCAGCAGGAGCACAGGAGTCAGAGAGTACTACCCTCTCGGATAATGTGTCACAATTTTCACAGTGGAAATTTATGTTATTCTTCAGTGTGCCCATCTCTGTGAGAGGGACATAGACGGGAATAGAGTAATTAATATATGCTCAGACAGTAAGGCTGCGATATTGGCACTAAAGTCCAGTGTCGTGACTTCGCGACTGGTGTCTGAGTGCAAAGATGTACTAAATGGTATGATAATGAACGGCTGCACAGTCAGACTCGTATGGGTCCAGGGTCACGTCACTCGGGCATACGAGGGAAAGAGGAAGCAGATCGTCTGGCAAAGTTGGATTCGGCGACTGAATCGTATGGACCCCAGTCAATATTACCTATCTCAATTGCTATTGGCAAAAGGGAATTAAAATCGTTGCTGGAAAGCAAATTTATTGAATCGTGGAGGGGAGCTCCTGTAATGAGGTGTGCTAAGGAACATATAACTATACCTAGCGCACGGCATACTAATGACCTTCTCTCCTTGGGAAGGAAAGAGCTGCGAATTGTGGTGGGATTGTTGTGTTGACAAGACATTGTCACCTCAGGTGCCATCTTCACAGAATCGGTGTCGAAGACGACTCGACATGCAGATGGTGTTTGGAAGAGGATGAAACTGTTGATCATGTCCTCAGAGAGTGCCCAGTACTCAACGGACTGAGACAGAGATATTTCGGAGATACAATTTTGTTACCGGAAGCAGTTAGGCAAGTTCAAGTATCGAGGCTGCTTGGATTCGCAAAGGCGATCGGCCTCGAATAACCTGCGGCTATGGTGGGATATAAAGGGCCCAATGGAAATCTAGACATCGATGATCTAGTATCACCACCCTTTTTCATTCATTCATTCATTGAATGCGAATTACAAAACAATACTGAAGAATGTTCTAGAAAAATTGATGAAATAGTAAAAGACACTTGTAATAAGGAATATGATATTGACAACGTAAAACCAAAAATGTCAGTGTTCTCTTATTTGGGAGGCTACTATAGCCATATTCCTTTAAAGAAGCTAAAATGCGATCAATGTTAACACATAATCTACTTAAATATACGTTTAAAATATATGAATAATAATTATCTAAATTTAATAAAGAAATTAAAAAAATAACAAACACATAAATATAACAAAAAGTAGATGATAATGTGTTGATTTATTGACCGTTTTGTGATGACATCATAAATAAGCGCTGTGTCTTTGTAGTCTAGAAGTTTTTAGTTCCACGCTTGTCTCGGAGAAAAAGAATACTCACTTTAAAATAATTTAAAACAAAAATATGCAATAATTATGAATTAAATTTAATTTAGGCTCATTTCGGACAGTGGTTATATGTTTCAAGGCCACCTAAAATAAAAAAAATAATCAGATATCCAATGTGACCTATATCTGAAAATCAAATGAAAATACGGTCCTATGGAAACCGAAGATTAGGTTTTATATTAAAATTAGCGATAAAAGCGTCTTTTGTTTAAAAAATGGGCAAAAAAATATTTGAAAATGATGCTAAAAGTCTTCTTGTAGTTTTTTTTGACAAACAGTCTATTCGAATTTTTAGTACTAACAAAGTCAGGCAGCTTCCACAAAATATCAGATGGAATTAAATTAGTATCTCATTCAGAATCCACTTCCTAAAGCCCAAGAAATTTTTTTTTGTAGATATACCGCTAACCTTGAAACGCAAGCCATGAGGGGTGTTTACACTAGTACATATCTAGATGAAAGTAATAACACAGCGTACTTAGTAACCACCCAATTTCAAGCAACGAATGCAAGACATGGCTTTCCTTGTTTTGATGAACCTCAATATAAGGCTACCTTTGACATCAGTATTACATATCCTTCAACTCTGAATTTGTTCGCTAATACTCCCAGTGAATCAAACACAACAGTTGAGTAAGTATTTGAATTTTAATATAAAGAAAATGGTTTATATTTTGGATCATGATGAACTGGCTTCAAAATACACTTCTCTACGAAACTTTGCTTTAATTCAAAAATCTCAGTACTCCAAAATTAGGGCATATTGCAAGTTTTAACACCTAATAGTTCAAAACTGACCCTAATTTTTTTTGTAGCACTAAATACACCAAGACGAAATTAAAACAAACTCCAATAATGTCTACATACTTAATAGCATTTATTATATCCTCTTTTACTTGTTCCGAGGGAGACACTATAGCGACAGGAGTTCCTCACAGGGTTTGTTCGAGAAATGAGGAGGCGCCCGATAGGGCTTGGGCCGTTGAGATTGGACCTCCACTTATGAGGTCCTTGGAAAGTATGACTGGAATAAAATATGGTAAGAGTGATTTTATCTCTATTAGTTCATCTCATATAATTTATTCGTCATAACAGTCCCAGAAATACTAATATTTTCAATACAGGAACCATTTCCAGAACACCCCGCTTACTAAAAATATATTTCAGGATCTCAAATGGCAAAAATGGATCAAATGGCAATTCCAGATTTTTCGGCAGGAGCTATGGAAAACTGGGGATTGGTAACTTATCGAGAAACTGGTTTGCTCTTTTCTGAAGAGAATACTTCGAATAACTATAAGAAGAGTATAGCCTTGGTTATAGCTCACGAATTTACGCACATGTGGTTTGGCAATTTGGTTACCTGCAAGTGGTGGGACTACACATTCCTTAATGAAGGATTTGCTAGATTTTATCAGTATTTTGCCGCTGCTGTTGTGAGTACTGTTTTAAACAAAATGTGTTGAATTTTCGCAATATATTGCAAGTTGACTGACGGGCAATTAGGGATACTAACTTTGCATAGATTTTTTCAACAATACCAACGCAAAAACGTTCCATTTGTTTAGTGGTGCTTTTTTCGAAATAACTTTAATAACACATTTTTTTTCTGCAGACTAAGCAATTACTAGATTGGGAACTAGATAAACACTTCAACGTTGAACAAGTCCAAACGGCACTGTTAGCTGATTCTTCTCTTGGTGTGCAAGCTCTCACATCAGCATCTGCAACTCCAAGCGAGGTAAGTGTATCTATCTTTTTGTCGAAGTTGTTTATATGAAATACAATTACTTTTGCAAAAGGACTTCATTCACACCCTATGGAAATTGATTCCTGGTAAATTTTTCTATAACAGGAATATATTATAGTTCTCGACGTCCATCTGAAAAGTAACTATGGCCGCAACCCCCTAAAGTCAAACTTCCAAAGGTATCGGAGGATTAATCCATCGAGAATTAACCCCCACCTTCTCTTTATTGCGTAGGGTTTGAGAGTGTAACTCCTTGTAATATCGGACCTAAGTTAGAATCTCTACACAAGATTGTCAATAAGTTATTAACAGGTTGTACACCGAAGAAATCAAGAAATAGATGGATTTTGTATTTCAGTATATATATATATATATATATATATATATATATATATATATATATTTAATTATTATTATCGGCCAAGCGCTTTTGGTCTAACTTAGACCATCCTCAGGGCTCAGACCTCGTCAAAGGGCACACCTTAACCCTCCCAGTTTGAGAACAGTCTCCAACAACGCCAGCATAGCATCCACACAGAACAAGTCATAAACAATTAAAAATTTTTTTAAAAATTTGTCCCAAATTAAAATTAAAACTAAAACATTCAAAACACTGCATACATTAACATTATTTAAACAATAAACCTTTGCAATAACAACTCAAAGTTATATAAAAACAAGTACAAACAAGATAAATCGCTACGGACACACTGTAAAGTGTACTTTGCTCACTGACAGAAATTAAATTGAACTATCAGAGATTTTATTGTTGCAGTATATTTATAAAAGCTTATAATATTTAAATATAATTAAATATAATTAGATTTACGGCAGTCCTCAGCTACCTGCGGCACTGGAGCAGGTACGTTGGAGGTTTCGGTAACAGTTATATTACTCTCTCTAGTTCTTGAATAGATTATAGGAATGTGTATGGTTGCAATCGCCCCTCCCCTTCCCAAAAACTTTGAGTTCAGGAAAATAGAACCGATTCTGCCTTTTATATTAGGAATGTGTATGCTGCTGGCACTCCCCCGTGTTGACAACTCGTTTTTTATGCGATAGCCCTCCCCCAAGAGCTCTGAGTTCAGGAAAATAAGCCCGACTCTGCCTCTTATACTAGGAATGTGTATGCTCCTCATATCCTCCTCACCTGTCGACAACTTGTTTTTTCTTGTGATCGCCCCCCCTCCTCTCCAAGAGCATCAAATTCAGAAAAATAGACCCGACCCTGCCTTTTACACTAGAAATGGGAATGTTGCCGTCTACAACTTACTTACGCTTGCTGTACTGCACTTTTCAAATATCACCGCCCCCCCCCCCAAAAAAAAAGTTAGAGGCTGGATCCGCCCCTGCCTTGACCAAGCATTCTCAAGGCAGGTGCAGTCTGACAGTAAAGTTATCGTTTTACTTCGTGGTCCTCGTGAGAGGTTTGAAGGTGGGTAGATAATGGTCACAGGATTTTTCATGGCCTTTGCTGACGTGCTATTGCTTTTGCCAAGAGGTTCAGAGATAGGAGGGAGTAAGTCAAAAAACAATTTACTTCAACTTAGTAACTAGTGGGTATGGTTTGAGACTTCAACTCATTTTAATATGAGACTTCAGTTAAGATTTCTCTGCAAAAAATAAAAAATATTGTAACAAGGTATTTTGGCGTAAGCTTGACTTTAATCATGAGGTATTTTGGGGTAAGCTTGACTTTAATCATAGAGTTAACTAAAGGTTACAAAACTCTAGTTTAAATTTCTCTGCATAAGATAGAGTATCGTAACAAGGTATTCTAGGGTGAGCTTGACTATGCATTTTCGAATTTAATTCAAATCCAAAGTAATCTCATAGTAATATTGCATTGCCTTCGTGTAAGATCTAACATTTATGGTCTATGTGAGAGAATTTGAACTACAAGATTCATAAATCGGATTGATGATTATTATACTTGTCGTTGGAGTTATATGGATATTTTTTTTTTGTATTTTGAGGGTTACTTCAGATATCAAATACATTTTGGGATCTTATGCATAAAGAGTGACACCATTATATACAGTTGCCACAGAATTAGAGAGTTCTTGTTATTGTGCTCATAGCTATGAATTTCCAGTTTATATTGAACTTTATCTTCTACTTAATCCAATATTAGCCCATGTTACCTCATACATCATATGCTAACTTATATTAGAGCTCAGAATACCATAACTGTTGTGTTTTATGAGGATATTCTCTCCCTATATTACAAGGAGTTACATTTTCAATCCATTCTCAACAGTTATAAGATAGGGATTGATTCTTGATGCTTTAATCCCCCGATACTTCTGAAGCTCATGATTTTTGGAGGACTTGGTAACTTTTTATCTAGATGTCGAGAAATTTAACATACCTCAGTTAAAGAGAAGTTGACCGACAACGAACTTCCACAAGGTTTGAGCGGACTCCTTGACATATTAAGTGATCGTTGTAAGATACAAAGCAAATTTTCGGTTTAAGGTTTCAGGAAAGTTTAGTACTATAAGTTATAATAAAGGAGCAGCCATCTTTCGGATGATCGAGACAACTATCATGGGTGCAGATAATTTTATCTACGGGATTCAGAGTTATTTGTCGACTTAGTGAGTTAAATTAATTTAGTGGTGGTTGATATTGAATTGTCTAATTTTAAAGGGAATTTTAATTAGAAAGCTGCTTTGTGTTATCATATGTGTTTAGAAACCGATTCGTTTTTGTTTTATATGTTCAAAGTTATTGATGTTGGCTTTATAGTCTTTTGAAAGTTCTTAAGGGAGTAAAATGAAAAAAGTGTGCAGAGCAGTTACAGTTGTATTTTTTTTGCACTACGACCAATTAGGACATATTTTTCTTATTTGTTACGGTCATAATGCTTGTTTCAGGTTTTCTAAAAGGTATTGGTGCTTTGAATATACATACAATGAAAAATCTATTTTACCCTATTTACTTAAATAAAACACTTTAAATTTCAGCTCTTCTCAAGGAGCTATTCCAGCCAATCTCTGGTCGTCTCTAGCACCTTATGTACCAACAGTTGCACTGCCCACTAGTGTGAATTTAAGTACTGTTCTTAATAACTGGATTGAACTTGCTGGTCATCCGGTAGTTACTGTTACAAAAAGTGGCAACAATGTCATTTTATCACAGGTGGGTATTTATCATAAGAGCTAATTTGTTTGACAAATCTATTTTCATGCGTGTATCTGTTGTATTCAATAATCACTTTTATAATATCAAAGGTATAAAAATTATATGAAATATGAAAAAGGAACTAAGAATTCGATTTTTCTTATTGGCAGTGATGTATTGCAGCTTTGTTATTTGAAACTAAGATGATTAATTACAAATTTTACAATTTTTTTTCCGAGATAATCAATTATTAACGACATAAAGTGATTTTTATAAAAAGAACATATGTATTTAATAGTGGAATTAAAAAAATCTTATTAAGCTGACATTCAAATGCAAGCTAAAGTATGTAATCTTAAGTAAACAAATCATTAAAATTTGATCCTCAGTATTTATGGGATTTTCTAAAAATTTATATTAATAATATTTTATAGGAAAAATTCGCTTAGAAAGTTATTTTAAAAATTTTTCAGAAATTACCTCATTCATATGTCTGTTTGTGTATAACCAACAATTTTCCTTCTTAAAGACCGTTTGACCGTTGATCTTTGGTACAGTTACAATTAGTAATGTAACAGTTTAAATTATTATTATTTTTAAAATCAAAATTACAGTAAGAAATAAATAAATCTATCTACCGTATTTAAATAGTTGTTTATATGTATTATCCTTTCAAGCAGAAAGAAAGGAAGAATATATACATGCATACAAACCGTTTGTCTCCTGTAAAAACAACTCTGATCCTGTGGTACTTGCAGGAGACAAACTGTTTGTATATACTATTTCTTTTTCTCTGCTTGAAAGGATAATACATACAAACAACTATTTAAATAAGGCAGATAGATTTCTTTATTTCTTACTGAAATTTTTTATTTTAAAAATTTCGCACTCCTACTGTGATTCATAGATGTCGTTTGACTGGAGATATTTTTCAGTCTGGCACCGAAATCGGTAAGTTTTTAATATCCTACCTACATACTTTGGAATTTATATTTTATTTAGCAGTTGTTTCCTGTAGATGTTGCTCTCAGTTCGATACAGCTCCACTGAAGATATCATAAGGTGGTCGAAAGGCGTATGGAGAGAGGACCAGAGTTCTATTTGCAGGAAACAAACTGTTTGCATACATTCTTTCCTCTTCTCTACTTGAAAGGATAATACATATAAACAACAGTTTAAATTATCTTAAAGATGAGACTGCTTTGGCGTTGCCTTTGAGATTAAGGGACCAATTTTTGTGACCTTGCTTGTCATAGTAATGATTAAAAAGGAAATGCTATAAGATATGGTTTTTCCTTGACAAAAGGTGACGATAAAAGTCCAAAGTCATGATGGGATATAAAGGGATCAACGAGGCTTAGGCATCTAAGATCAACTATCATCACCTTTAATTCATACATTCATATAGAGTTAAAGAAATTCCAGATCCAGACTGAGTGATCTCAAAAAAATATATTTACGTTGTTTGCATGGATGGACTTTAAAATAGTTATTAAACGTTTTTGAAGAATATTCCAGTGGTTCATTTATTTATATTGAGATTAGAGTCAAAACCTGATATGATGGGGTAAAACGGATACAGGGTTTGAATTGAAAAATCTCAGAAGATAAATAGTTATGTAGAACATGAGACTGTTGACCTTCTGTTTTTAAATTTCAAAGCTCTTTAGCTACGTCGTCAAAGTGGTGAGATCCAGATGGATCAAAAGCTGATTGAACCGAAATGGGAAACACCATAATGATCCTCGGTAGATTGAATATCCAGTTTCCAAAAGTCAAAAGTGAAAAGTGCATAGCTTATAAACCAAAAGCCCTCAAAAGACTAAATACAAAAGGAAAAATGCTCAAGACCGAAAAGCTGATCAAGTTCGTTTCCTTTTTAGCTTGTTTCGATATAGAATCGTCTCTCCGATCAGGAAAAATATTCTTAGACAAGAAAGTTTTTTAGAATGTTCTGAGTGTAGTAATCATAGAATGGAGAACAAAGTTTTAAATGAAAGATCACAAAGTCATTCGTTGATCCGATTTTTATTTTCCATTATGTGCTGCTGTTTTTTTTGTGTATCTATATTTTAATTGGATTATATGAAAAAATATTGTAGGATCGTTTCTGACCGACAAAAGTTTTCTCATCCCAAATAAAAAAATGCGGGTTCAATCTTTTATCATATCCTACATATATGCAAAGTTATAAAACAATTAGCAATTGAAACTTGGGTAACTTTATTTGTTAGCTCATATGAAGCTTGTTTCGTGCGAGACTGTATGTAGCGAGCTGTGATGACCACTGTGCATGCTACACTGATAAAAAATGATCTCAATGCAGGTTCTGTTTCGTGAACCTGTTTATAAATTCCGTTACAGATCATGCTTTATTTGTCGTGTAGGTTTCTCTCTGATGAATTTACCACCTAAGACGACAGTGCTCCTGAGAAGAAATGACGATAAATCACATCTTGTTTATGGTCGATTAGAATTATTTTACTACAACTTTTAATGAATCCAAAGTGATTCTCATAAATTTATAAAACTGACTATTAATTGTTATAAAACTGATCTTAAATTTCGATGGAAAATTAAATTTTCAAAACTGCCACATTGCATCGATCGAAATCATATATGGGCCCTATTCAGTAATGCATACATATGACGCAGAGGATCTATTATAAATTCTTGCATTATAGCCTGCTTGGGATCAAAAAAGAAATCTAACGGTGTGTATAAATATAGCGAGTCGAGTACGTGACGCGCCCGTAGTGAGCCTCCGGCGAACTTACTGCGAGACTCCTTTAAATTTTGTCTATTTCTATTGTTGTCGAGGGCCATCGGTGGCAGGTTTCAAAGGAGGTAATAAAGGCACTTGATATACAAGAAGTCAATTTTTTTATAGTTCTATTGTTTGCGAGTAGCTCGACCGAGGCTCGCAGAGCTCCATTTACTGTCGGTTTTTTGGTGCGAACTCAAAGGATTTTTTTTTATCTAGTGGGACGGGTTTATGACACGCTCTTTCGAAAAAATTTACTTTGCAGAGAGACTGAAGACACGAGATTTTCTTTTATTTTTGTTAACGCAATGAAATTTATTGAACACTTTTGATTAAAAGTTGTTGATAAGTGAATATGGAGTGCTTCGAAGCAAATATGTTGAATTTAGAGAAGACCTGCAAATAATTCCAAAACTTGTGAGTAATTGACAAAAATTTTTGAAAAGAAAAAGTGGATGTGTGAAATGAAATTGCGTCAGAAAATTTGCAGAGACCAGCGAGAAGAAAATTTCGAGTGCGTCTGCCATATAGAAATTAGCTGCTTAAAACATATTTTTCTTTTGAAAATGACTATTTCTATTTTGTTTAACAAATATTCAAGATCTAACGAAGATATTTTGGTGAAATTTCTGAATTGTCCGCAAATATTTTGGAACTATAAATCTGTTAGAATTCCAATCTTGACAGTTTTTTATATATTATAGTGCGCTATTATCGCCAAGGTTTTTGGTTCTTTACTTAGTAAACTTCTTAACAGTAAAATCACACTGCATAAGACTAAAAAGCTGCTGTTTATTCTTCGTCGGCTGACGTTGGAAGGATAGGTCTATCTTCTTCGCTCACTTTGTATTAATTAAAACGTTCATGAGAAATTTGCGTGGTGTGCTCCACTTCAACCGAAACAAGGCTGCTGTTTGTTCTTTGTCACCAATAAGTCCGATTTAAAAAATAAATAATTTTAAACCTGGTCATATTTCTTACCGAAATCCTTTGTAAAAATCTTTTACGAGACTCATTGGATAACAAATTTCAGTATTCGTGATACAAAACACATTTGCAGCGAAAACATAGTCTATTTCGAATTATCAGAATTTGCAAATACTTATAAATATCTCTGTCTATAAATATTAATATATTTTTATTGATCTTTATCCTTTCTTGGTTTACACGGCCCAAACGTCGTTTCTTTGACATCGGCCGCTGAAATCACAACGGTTCAATCGAACCGGTAAAGATCAAAATAAGTTCGCTGCATGTTTGAGGCAAGTTAGTCATGGGCGCATCATGCGCTTGGCTCGTCATATTTATATCGATCTTCACAGAGAAATACGCGTTGTATGAGCTAAACTTAAGTTACAGTTAAATATAGCTTAATCACTTGTTTTTAATTAATTTGGAGAGTATATCATTCTTATCATTTCTAACAAGGTTGAAATGCTTACTTTAATGGGTCTATTTGTAGGCAAAAGACCCTTATTTTCCTCAGTTTTTGACTTGCAGGCATGACAAGAACAGGAAATTACTCAGCCATTTCTAAGCTACAAAAATATTTTATATATGACAATTTTACATCAAAAATATAAAAGACAAATGAAAGATGAAATAATCTCTGGCGATATTCTTTATAATTTTAACAATCTTACCATATATTTATTAACTCGCTCTCTTTTCTGTGTGTTTGTTTATTTATTCGGTACACATTTTGCAATCGATTTTAAACAAAATTCCCGATGAGCTATTAATTTGAAATTTTAAACTTAGCTCAGAACTGGATGACAATGCAATCTTGAACTGACTTTAAACATATATTTCAAAGTCATTTCAAGGTCAACTTTACTTTCGATTATACAATCAAGCTGAAATTTGGTACACATATATAAACCAGATAACAATGCAATATTATGACCTTGAAATTAACCTTGAGCCAATATTTTAAGGCAATTTTAAGGCCAACCTTGGTTTTTACCACCTTTTTATTAAGTCGCTCTCTTATCTGTCTGTCTGTTCAGCATTAATTTTGACATCGATTTTAAACTAACTTTCCAACAAGTTGAAAACTTGAAACTTTAAATACGGCTTAGAACTGGATGACAGTGTAATATTAACTTGCTTTCTTGTCTGTCTATCTGTTTATTTGTTTGTCTGGTATAAATTTTGCAATCGATATTTACTTGTTCGTTACAAATGGTGCAATCGATTTTAAAATAAAGACTAAAAAGCAGAAAATAATTGTTGAAATAAAATAAATGAATATACCACGTTTTTAAAACGGACCCAAAAGTACTAAATAATTTGTCCCATTGTCCTGAAAAATTATGATTGTGAATTTTTAATAGCTATGAAAATACGTGTAAGATTTAAAACCAAAAACGTGGAGTGCAAAAGATAATAACTCCTCCACAGGGTGAGTTTTCTCAACTACAGCTACACTTTACACGTATTACTATTATTTATTGCATGCACTCCACCTACTCGTATATTTATAGCTATTAAAAATTCACAATAATAAATTTTAAGGATAATGAGACAAATTATTTTATACGTTTTAGTTCATTTTAAAAACGTGGTATATTAGATATAGATAGAGAAATTTTAATTCCATGTATTTTTGATTTTAGAAAAGGTTTTCTTTATCTGGAACCGATAATACCACCCAGTACTACGTTCCAATAAGTTATACTCTTTCAAGTGATACAACTAGGTTTTCAAATACCACAGTCCAAGCTTGGTTGGTTCCTAGTACTACTGTTACACTTTCCGGTGTTTTAGAGAGCAACGATTGGATTATAGTCAATAATAGACAATCAGGTACCTGTATACGTAAACTGATTTTAATTAAATAGTTTGTGTTACAAACTACCTCTAGTTGCTCTATTTTTATCTAATTTACACAATTTTCTTTATTTATTTCATCGGCTTAAAACTTATTATAGAAATTAGTTAAATTATTGCGGTAATATTGAAAAATTTTTATTATCATAAATCTGGTAGTTAAAGAGACTAATATAAACGTTTTTATTGGTAGCATATTTCTAAAAACTTGAATAATTTTGCTTTTTTTTAGGATTTTACAGAGTCAACTACGATGCTAGTCTTTGGCTGGCTTTAAAAACAGCTTTAAAGTCCAATCATCTATCTATTGACGTACTAAATAGAGCACAACTCATAAGTGATGGTTACAATTTTGCAAGATCGGGCGCCAATAGTGGCGCTGTCAGAGATTTCAGCTATTCTGACGTTTTGAGTCTATTAAGTTATCTTCGGGATGAGACTGATTATTATCCTTGGTATGCTACAATTGTTGGAAACAATCATGTATTGCAGAGAATTGGGTAAATAATATTTTTTTATTGCCTGGTAAATTTTTTTTTCCATTGTAATCCTTATAGTTGTTTTCTTAAAGTGACCCATCTCAACTTCGTAGGATTATAATTAGAATTATGAATGGGAGATACGTAATAATAATATTTTACTAATATACTCACACTTACAATGAAGTTATTACCAAAAGTAAAATGCCATCATGAGGGCACTGGGTAGAACATGGAGATAAAAGCCACATATTGTATACTGGCTGTATACTGTAGTGCTAAGACTCACAATAACCTGGGTCTATTACCACATTTATTGGACTGGAACCATTATTTGGCATAATTAAAGCTGCTATTCATGGGTGGATATCCTTGTGGATAAACTATCAATACTAGATTCACTGGAACCACATTGCGGGTCATAGGCACAGCAAATTATTGCTAAACAAGCTATCTCGCAAACCATGTCGTGAAATTATGCGTTTGATAGACAATAGATCAGGTTGGTGACAGGACTAATAACCACTGCAGCTTAAGGAAACAAACATACAATGGGTGCCTATAATAAAGGACGGACATGTAGAATATGTGACGAAGAGTAACCTACTAGACACACCTTCAAGGATCGATCAATCCTGAAGGCTGATAGCCAGGGGACAAACTAGTTAAGAGGCTGCTAAACCTGCTAAAATTAAAGAACAGGCGACACAATAAGTCGCTAGGACGCAGTATAAGGGGGCTTCTCAACCCAAGCCTGCTGTATTATATAATCAGTCAATCAATCAATGTTTTTGTATGCGTGGAAGTATGTGATGTGATGTCCCTCTGTTTCCATAATAATTTATACATAGAGTCCGCTCGTAAAAATATGACGATTTAGCTAAAGTTACTTTTGTCCAAAGAAATATTAATCAAGATCCTGTTGTTGCTCTACCATTACTTACGGAACAGACGTTTCTCGGGAAATAATCTAGCTAGCCAATGGTGAAAACTAGATTAAAGTTAATCTAGTAGTTTTCAAGATCTTCTGAGAAATGCAGATAGATGTGGCTGTCATACATGCTGACTTGTGCCGGACTCATTGTTAATTTAAGAAAAAATTCGAATGACAGTGTTTTCTGCCGCGTCCTTTTTAGATTAAATAATATCTATCAAAATATTTTATTCTAGAACGAGTATACAAAGTTTTTATTTTCTTTTAGATACGATACAACTGAAGGTTTACAGTTCATTTCCTGGATGTTGAAATTGTTACAAAATGTTTACTCGACCGTACCGTTTGACACTCTTGACAGTTCGAACCAAGTTTACACTATGAAACAAATAATGATTCTCACGCGGGTTTGTAAATACGGAGAACAAAATTGTATAAATAAGTCAAAGGAATTATTTGCCAATTACAGAAATAATGGAGGAAAGTAAGATCCTTGTTATTTAATAAGTTTTCATATTACTTCAAAACCATTCTGAAAAAATATCTATATTTTTTTTTGTTTATGTTTCAATCTAGGGAACCCACGATTCTTAACAAGAATCTAAGTAATTTTGCTAAAAATTTTCTTTTGTAGTGTTCCCAAAAATCTTAGAGCTATAGTCTACTGTAACGCTTTACGACATAGTACTGATATTCAAAATGATTTCAACTTTTTATGGCAAAAATATGGAGAAACCAAGTTGATGTCCGAGATTCTTACCATTTTAAGTGGGCTTGGATGTACAGAAGATGTAACATTATTAAAATGGTGAGAAAATATTTATGTATATTTTTGTGATTGATAAGAAGTAGAACTTTATTCACCAATTCTTTAGGATAGCTAAAAGTATTTATTTTATATGAAAAAATGTTAGAAAAAGAAAAGGTTTACGTGTCAAAATTCAGCCACACTGTTATGTTATTTTAATTAGATTCCCTCTATTATAATAATTAGTCCTTGTTGTTTTAGGTACTTAAAACAAAGCATAAATGCTACATCAGGAATAAGGTACCAGGACTTTACTTCGGTATGGTCCTACGTCTATACTAGCAGCAAAGTTGGTGCAAGTACAGCAATGGAATTTATTACGGAAAATTATGACGAGCTAAAATTATAGTAAGTAAATTCTACTTCCCAAATGACGAATAGGAAGGCGAGATCTAGTATAAAGCTTAAAATCTGTATATTTTGCAATGTCAGCAGGCTTTCCTTCAAGCGTGTTGATACAAATTGAATTCTTGATATTTTTATTGATAAAAGTCGTATTATACTAATACATACTGTATTATGTATTTATATTTAAGGGGGAACAGTAATGTAGAAGGTTGAAAACGGGGCCAAGTTCTCGAATTTTTTTCGTAACTAAATTATTTATTTAGGATTTGGGAAAAATAGATATTATTAAACATATATTAAACTAATGTAAATTTTTATTTAAAAAATCAAAAGCTGAGAAAGTTATTAAATTACAGTTGAGCCTCTGTATAATGATAATTCAGAGGCCAGAGAGCTTATTCAAGAATAATTGATAAAAGAAGAGATGAAAAATATATTTTTTAAATCTCTATAAATGTAGTTTATATGTAGCCTTTTTCCATAAAAAAATAAAACGATGGGTGTCCAAAGACAGATTTTAACCTATACATTATTATTCGAAGGCTCAAAAAATACTAACTTTCAAAATAGAAAACAACTTATTGCAATTATGAAAATATTGGTTTTCAAAACTAATAAATCAAGTAATTGTAGTTAGAGTTATGTTTTTAGGACAGGTCAGGAATAGTCATTTCGAGGAAAAGCGATTGACAATTCCAGTATGTGAACAGAAGATTTTGATATTTATTAAACTTCGTCGATCTCAGTCATTGACTTGAATTTTGTATAACGTATTTTTAAGCATATATACTTTCAGAAAATGCAAAAAAGCAAGTTAATATTTTTCGATGTGTCGCAGTGGTGGTCCCTCTTCATACAGCACTTTTTTGTTTCAGTTACACCAACGTCGGAGGTCTAATATCTGGTATTGCTAATTATTTTTATTCCGAAGATCAACTTGTGAAGGTTAGTAGAATTTTATCTTTAAACCCCATACTTAAAAAATATTGACAAAACGATGATATCCCATCTAAGTCAAAACTGAACATACATGACTGTCAAAGTAATAATAAAATTACTTTTTTTAGTTGGAAGCTTTTATAAATAAGACAGGAATAGATGAGAATCACATTACGACTGCTAAAAACTCTTTAGCTTCGGCTAAATCGAACATAGAATGGGCCACAACCCTTAAAAAGGAAATTAAGACTTTTATAGATGCCGAAGAAAATACAGATGACACTGGCAGTGCCGCCATCTCTAAAGCTTCATTTGTTGTAGTTTTAGTATTTGTATTTTTGCAAACATTTGTATTTTAAATTAAATTATAATTTGTTGTACAGTATCGATAGGTTTATTTTAACAAAGATCTTTTTTTATATACATATATACATTGTTTTATTTATATAATTTTTGTAAAAAAATTGAACCGACTTCTAAAAGTGCACTAAAAGTGAAAAGTAACTATAAATTTGTATATAAAATTGAACTTTTTGAAGTCGACGCCAAACTAATACCTGACAAAATGTGATTTGAATAAACATATTAAAAATACTTTATTTGTAATTGCTTTCTTACCATGATTTGTATATATTAGTGGTTATTTATTTCATTTGCAAATAATTTGAGGCCGACTTCAAAAAATTCAATTTCATAGAAAAATTTATAGTTATTTTTCACTTTTAGTTCACTTTTAGAAGTCGGTTCAATATTTTTATAATTTTTTTTTTCTATTTTTAGTTTTAGAATTCATTATGATATTCATAAATTATTTGAACTAAGTATCAATCGAGATTAGTGAACCTCGCAATGACTCCAAGGTGGCAAAAAAGTACTCATTTTATCCAAAGTTGTAAATCACCCTAAAATGAACCACTAAAAATTCTTTGGTTCTTAGAGTTTTCCAAATACCAGTAAAATTATGTCAAACAAATATTTAGTCTGTCATCGTAAATCCACTCTCTTAAATTTCAGATTAATTTTATATTGGTAATATAGGCTAAAAAAACCTTCCAATATGGATGTTTAAAGAACCTGAGATGTTAGCTCGATATATTTTATACTGCATATTGAGTTTGTATACGCCTCAAGAACCCCACAATATCAATTTTAGACAAAATCGGAATATGTAAAATTTTCTGTCCCTCATATTGTATCTTATCAACCCAATAGTTGTAAAAAATTAACTTCATATTCGTAATACACCCCCCCCCCCAACCCTCTAATACCAAATCTGAAAAAATGCGAATAAGGTAAAATTTTCAACCCACCATATTGGATCCGCCACATGAAATTTTCTTAAAATAATTTTATATTCGCTATTTAAATCCTCAAAAACGATTCAGTTCCACATTTGAACCCTCTATATCAGTTTTGGAGAAAGTCTAAAAATGTAAAATTTTTAGGACACCATAGTGAATCCGCCAGATTGAGTTTTTCAAAAAATATTTAAACTTCGTAATTAATGGTAACAAAAATTCCCCAATACTGATTTTAGACAAAATCTAGAGATGTAGAATCTTTAATCCTCCATTTTAGATCCGCCATATTTGATTTTTTTTTTAAATAATATCAAATTCGTAATGTGCTATCATATCAATTTTGAAAAAAAATTGGCAAAATTAATTTTTTATCCACCATATTGGATGCGCCATATTGAATTTTTTAAAAATAAGTTTAGATTCGTCAATTTTGATGAAGATAGAACAAAATTGATTTTTTTGTCCGCCATATTGGATCTGCTACATTGAATTTTTTAAAAATAATTTCAGATTCGTTATGTGAGGCGTCGAAAACTCCCCCATACCAATTTTGGAGAAAATCGGACAAAATTGATTTTTTTCGTCCGCCATATTGGATCCGTCATATTGAATTTTCTAAAAATTACATTAGATTCGTAATGTGCGATCCCGAAAACTCCCCCGTACCAATTTTGGAGACAAAATCGATTTTCTTGTCCGCCATATTGGATCCGCCATATTAAATTTTTTAAAAATGTTTTGAATTCGTTATGTGCAACCTCGAAAACTTTCCCATTCTAATTTTGGAGGATATCGCACAAAATTAAATTTTTGTATTCGCCATATTGGATCTGCCATTTTGAATTTTTTAAAAATAATTTTAAATTCGTTGGGTACAACCCAGAAAATTCCTCCATACCAATTTTGGAGAAAATCGGACAAAATTAATTTTTTTAGTCGCCATATTATAAGTGCCATCTAGGATTTTACTGCACCAATTTCGTTTAAAAAAATATGGGACCACCGCAGCAACTTCCTGAATATAACGTAAAAAATTTGATTCAAATCGCTGCAGCCTTTCCGGAGTAATCGGTGTACATACATAAAAAAAATACATAGTCGACGAATTCAGAACCTCCTTCTTTTAGAAGTCGGTTAAAAAAGGTTTAGAATGTCCAGACATACATACTACATATAATACAAATGAGTAGCAAATCGTAAACGTGTTTCGTTTTGGAATTATTATACAGATTTTATTATTTGTCCTAATATCTATTTGTATCTTAAAAACCGGAACTAATAAATCATTATTACTATTATTCTCGTATTCAACACAATGAGTTTTAAAAAAGCATAATATGTTTTATTGTCTAGTATAGCTGGTGACGCTTTTGATGTAAATTTAAGTATCTTTTCAAGAACCTGGTTTAAGTAGAATTACTTAGTTTCATATAAACAAGCATTTTGGTGATTTTAGAAGGTTTTTCTCGTAGTCTCAAGATTTTATCGTAAGAAAGAACTTATATGCATATCGGAGAAATCAGGATTAAAAATAAATGGTCACATCAAAATAGAAGCGGTGCTGTACGGTGGGCAAAAATGGATTATTGGACAAAAACCTGCCTACAAGTCAAATATTAACTGATTTGAAGCGTTCCAGGCTCAAACCTTTCCTTCTCGGTCAACTTTCATTGCTATACTGTCCAAATTACGAGCCGAAATTTCCTAACCTCAAAAAATGTACACTGTAAAAAGGAAATGCATTTAAATTAATGTGAATTTTCTGGAAGCAAATTTCACAAACGTTTATTACATTCATTTAATGTCATGCACTAAATTTAATAATTTATATTAATCTAAATTAATTTATTCCATAAAATTTAATGTAATCATACATATTTAATGCACCAACATTAATGAGTTCAAAAAATTCTGAAACCACCTGGAAAAGGTGAACATTTTTCCCATAGGTGTATCTAGACCAGTTTTGAACTCATTGGGTACTATACGGGCAGAGATGTACACCTCACTATAAAAAAATTGAGTCCTTTAAGCAACTTATATTATACTGAATAAAAAGTTCAATACACGTTGCGCCATCTCCCGGAATCTCATGCAATGTATATCGAATAATAATATAAATTCCTTTAGTAGAATATATATATATATATATATATATATATATATATATATATATATATATATATATATATATATATGAATTAATTTTAGAGTACAGAAGTTGAAATATCTTTTCAATTACTTTATTGAAATTTAAGATATCATTTAAACAAATTTAATGAACAACAAATCGCTTTAAATTCAAAGCAAATATTTTTGGTACAAAACCATTAAATTTATTGTGGAATGGACATTAAAATTATATTAAACTTAAGGTTTTTTTAACAATGGAAACAAAAGTGACGAAATTTGGTGAAAATCGATATATCCAAGTCAAAGTTTCACCAATTCGACTACCGTAGAGCGTCGATTATCCGAACGTCAATCAACCGAACGACCGCTTATCCGAACTACTACGCTCGCCCGCCCGACTTGTGCGTACATAACTCCTCCCGCGTCCCGAGCGCGTATTTGTCTCGACTTTTTAGTTGCACTCTTACGTCATTTCGAAATAGCCGCTAGTCAATAAACTAAATTTTGCCGCGTGAAAGTAAACACTCGATTGAAAATGCCTAAACGTAAACGTGTTGTCCTTTCTATGAAAGATAAATACGAGATTAATAAACGGTTAGAGGAAGGAGAATCGGCAACCAAGTTATCCAAAAGACAAAAGACGAGCATAAGCAACTTTTTATCCCAACTTGATTCCTCTGACGGACCTACAAGTCGTAAAACGATGAAACTTGCCTCAAACTCAGATTTAGATGATGCCGTATATAAGTGGTTTGCTCAAAAACGATCCCAGTGAGAACCTATTTCTGGTCCGATTCTGTGTGAAAAAGCAGTTCAATTCAACGAGAAGCCTGGAGGGCCGTCAAATTTTCAAGCAAGCACAGACTGGTTAAAACGATTTAAGTCAAGACATGGCATACGTGAGCTTCAAATACAAGGAGAAAAACTGTCTGCTGACTCATCAGCAGCAGATTCATTCAAAATCAAACTAAGGGACATACTGAATGAATAAAATTACGCTCTCGAAAACGTTTACAATGCAGACGAAACTGGGCTCAATTGGAAAGTTTTGCCACGAAAAATTCTTGCTTCACGTCGTGAATTAGCAGCACCTGGTCCTAAAATAAGCAAGGATCGTATCACTGCCTTAGTTTGCGTTAATGCTACTGGCAGCCACCGATTGCCCATGCTTGTCATTGATAAAAGCAAGAAACCACGTTGTTTCAAACACGTTAATATGTCTGCGATGCCTATAGTTTACACTTCGCAAAAGAGTGCTTGGATGGATAGTACAATTTTCATAAAATAGTTCATAGAAACTTTTATACCCTCAGTAAAAGCCCATCAATTAAAAAATGGAAACAGAGAGAAAACATTGTTGCTTCTTGATAACGCCCCAACTCATCCATCATGTGACGTCTTAAATGAAAAATACGAGTTTATAAAGGTCATGTTTCTTCCACCTAATGTGACTTCATTATTACAGCCCATGGATCAAGGCGTTATTGAAACGTTCAAATGGTATTATAGAAAAGAATTGTTACGTAAGTTACTTTTGGAAAAAGAAGAGGAAGGAGAAGAAAGCCTAATAAGAAATTATAAAAAGATTGATTTGAAAGACAATGATCGGAGCAACATGGAATAGTTTAAAAGAGCAGAACTTGAAAAGAGCGTGGATCAAAATTTTAAGTTTAGTGGAAAATCCTGAAAGTGGATGTGTAAATGAAAAACAGGAAGATATGTCTGAAATAATAGATATGCTAAAAATACTCAATTGCGACGAATGTGACGAAGAAGAGGTTCAACAATGGATGGATTTCGACGATGGTGATCCCGGGTACCAAATTAGGCAGGATAGCGAAATTTTAGACCTCATGAGTAATAAAACTAACACCGCTAGCACCTCATCCACTGCAAGTTCCGATATTGAAGATGAAAACATAATTAGTGTTTCTGAAGCGTTTACTTGCTTAGATATTGCCTTGCGTTGGTTTGAAACACAAGCTGAGAGCGACCAGTATCAAATATCTGTCCTTAAAAATATACGTGATCTAGTCGCTCGTAAACGAGTAGGCTTGCTTCGGCAGACGAAAATAAAAGATTTCTTTAAGCGTTAATTATACCTAGCATATGTTTTGTTACATGACTGCAGTTTTTGTTTAATTCCTATTTGTCATTAAAAATATTAATATATGTAAATATGGTTTTCATTCATCTGTGGATAAATATGTAGTATAGCTGAATCAATACAGTCCGATTATCCGAAAAAAAAACGGTTTTCCGAACACCCAAGTCCCCCAATTAGTTCGGATAATCGACGCTCTACTGTAATCCCAAGCTTGAAGCAATCCCACTGCTCAAACTTCGTTGATATGCTGCATAATCACGAGCTAGAATTTCCTAATCTTAAAAAATGTGGACAAGAAGATGAAAAGGAGCATGAAAAAATCTCCACCTGCAGGTCAGATCTTGACCGATTTAAACACTTCCAGTCCTGAAGCACTCCTACTAGCCATACTTTGTCATTTTGCTGCATAATCACGAGTCGAAGTTACCTGATCTCTAAAAATATGGATTTAATGCACTGTAAAAAAAGTCACATTAATTTTAAGGTTATGTGCTGAAAGCAAATTTCATAAAGCATTTATTAAATGAATTTAATGTTAATGCATTAAATTTAATAATTTTCACGTTAAATCTAATATAATTATATCATAAATTTAATGTACAAAGCAGATTGACGAACAAATTCGACACATATCAACCTGTTGAACAAGCAGGATTCAGAAGGGGATATGGAACATGCGACCACCTGCATACACTAAAAATATTAATAGAAAAAATCAACGAGTATAATCTGCCTCTGTACATGGCCTTTGTTGAGTACGAGAAGGCTTTCGATAGCGTAGAACTATGGGCTGTTGAAGAAACTTTGTTAAATAGCAGAATAGACTCGAGATACAAAAATCTATTGCATAATGTCTATCTAGACGCAACGATGACAGTACAACTTGATGAAGAGCTAAAGACGAACCGCATCCCAATCAAAAGAGGAGTTAGACAGGGAGATACAATCTCGCCCAAATTATTTACAATGGCTCTGGAAGACTTGTTCAAATCATTAAATTGGGAAAATAAAGGGATAAACATTAATGGTAGATTCCTAAATCATCTAAGATATGCAGATGATATACTCTTGATCGCATCCGATTGGGAAGAGCTGCAGTCAATGATAAACGACCTCCATGAAACATCGCTCCAACGAGGATTAAAGATGAATCTCATAAAAACAAAAGTAATGTCAAACTCAGACGAACTACAAGTTATAATAGTAAATGCAACCGAAATAGAACAGGTGAATGAATATATATACTTAAGCCAGGCCATAAGAGCGAGTAAGGACAACCAGACAGCCGAAATAACACGAAGAGCTCGATTGGGATGGACGGCGTTCGGAAAACTCTCCTATGTTTTGAAAAATCAGAAAATTCCCTTATACTTAAGAACTAAAGTATTTGATTGTTGTATATTGCCGGTTCTAACATACGGAGCGCAGACGTGGACCTTTACAAAATCAAATTTGGACAGAATCCGCAAAACTCAAAGGGCTGTGGAACGACATATGTTAGGAATATCACTCAAAGATAAAAAACGAAATGAGTGGATAAGAAAAAAAACCAACGCAGTTGACGCTATAGAAAGAGCAGCATTACTAAAATGGAAATGGGCGAACGAATAAAAGACAACCGTTGGAATTCAGAAATTGGAAAATGGCGCCCATATGAAGGAAAAAGGTCGTGAGACAGGCCACAGATGAGATGGAAGGATGACAAAGTCAGACATGCCGGCTTGATGTGGCAAAGAAGAGCCCAGAATAGAGAGATTTGGAAACAAATAGGGGGGGGGGCGTATATTCAGTTTTAGAAGGATAAAAACTAGGCTAAAATGAATGAAAAATGAATGAAAAATGAATGACAAAGATTTTAAATTCAAAATACATATAACTTATTCACGATACAAAATCATTAAATTTAATTAAGGAACGTATATTAAATTTAAAATTATTTTTAACAGTGCAGAAAAAAAAGTTTTAGTAAAAATCTCCCTCTCAGGGGAATCATCACCTTGTCGTTGGTGAGAGGGTTCAGTAACCTTCAATATCCAGGGAGCGATGCCGGCGGTAGCGTAGCTACTGGCAGGGACACCCATGCCGGTAAGGTCTCGAAGAGATGAAGGCGAAGCTAAGAAGGTTCCCACGCAGCGTCTGATCCAGAATGGGCGGCTGCAAACAGCGTCGGTACTTCATGTTAGAAGCGGCTGATTCTCAAGGCCAGGAAAGCAACGGGAAACTACCTGGTATCAAAATATTTCCCCAGGACACCACAATGGCAGAAAACAAGAAAGACACGGCCCTCAGTCCCGGGCACCCCTTAAATGGGGAGAGGGTGCTAAGAATCTCCCGGTCAGCCAATAATGTCCTAAATGTGAAAAAGATCGGTACTTGGAACGTTCGAAGCATGTACCAACCAGGCAAGGTAGCAAATATTATTCAAGAAATGAAACACCTAGACATAGATATTTTGGGATGCAGTGAAGTCCGATGGCCAAATTCCGGAAAAACAGTCATAGGCGAGCACCATGTCTACTACTCAGGAGATGAAACAACACGAAACAGAAATGGCGTAGCTATAATAATAAAAAATGAAATTGCTAAAGCAGTGATAGGATTTATACCCATGTCAGATAGAGTTGCACTGCTGAAGATTAACTCCAGATCCTCTAACATGAACATCATTCAGGTTTACGCACCCACAGCCGAATCTACTGAAGTAGAAATAGAAACATTTTATCAGACCCTAGAAGACGCTCTAAAACTCACGAAGAAACATGAATTAAATATTATCATGGGCGATTTTAACGCCAAAATAGGAGAGGGTACAGTTGAGAAGGTTGTGGGAAGATACGGTCTTGGCACAAGAAATGAGAGAGGCGAAAGGCTGATCCAGTTCTGCCAGGAGACTGACATGGTTGTCATGAATACATTTTTCAAACTGCATCCCAGAAGGCTTTACACATGGAAAGCTCCAGGAGATACTCCAGAGAGAATTATTAGGAACCAAATTGATTTTATCAACATAAACAAAAGGTTTCGAAACTCTATCACCTCAGCAAAAACATACCCAAGCGCAGATGTCTTCTCGGACCACAATCTATTAGTGGCAAATATCAAGATACGACTCAAAGTTATTCGTAAGAAAAGGACTCCCAGAAAAAACATAAGACTACTGAAAGAAAATAACATCCAAGAAAAGGTGAAAGAAGAGCTAAATAAAAACTTTGCCAAAATAGCTGAAAGCTACACCGACGATATAGAAGAACAGTGGAACGAAATGAAGACAGTTATCACTACACTAACAAACGAAAATCTGAAATCAAGAAAAGAAAAGAAACAAGAATGGATGACAGACGAAATATTACAGATGATGGAGGAACGGCGAAGATTCAAAAATAAAAATATACACGAATACAACAAGCTCCACAAGAATATACTGCGGAAAATAAAGGAAGCAAAAGAGGCATTGTTGACTGAGAAATGCATAGAAATTGAAACTCTTCAACAAAAACATGATGACTTCCATATGCACAAAAAGATCAAACAGATGCAGAACATTGATAATCAACGCAATACCGGCATAATCGTAGACAACGAGGGTCAGGTCTTGATCAGGATTGAAGACAGGCTGAAAAGATGGAAGGAGTACATGCAAGAACTTTTCGAAGATGCAGTCAGAACACCATACGAAACAAACCACCCCTACGGCCCAGAAATAACAAATGAAGAAGTCAAGATGGCCATCAAACGACTTAAAGATGGAAAATCACCAGGACCTGATGATGTTCATGGCGAAATTTTAAAGTTATTGGAGGAGTCCCAAATCGCAGCTCTTACCAAACTATTTAACAACATATATGAAACTGGACAATTACCAAAAGACTGGCTGCTATCAATATTTATCCCAATTCCTAAAAAAATCAATGCGAGGAAATGCGAGGACCACAGATTAATTAGTTTAATGAGCCACGCGCTTAAAGTACTCCTTAATATCATTCACTCTCGCATTTACACCAAATTAGAAGAACACATCAGCGAAGTGCAATTTGGATTCAGATCAGGCCTTGGAACAAGGGAAGCACTTTTCAGCCTGCAAGTGCTAATACAAAGAGCAAGGGAAGTTAACTGCGATGTATTTGCATGTTTTATTGATTTTGAAAAGGCATTTGACAAGGTACCACATGGAAAATTAATTGATATTCTAAGAACATCGGGAATTGACAGTAAGGATATTAAATTTATCACAAACCTATATTTACAACAAAAAGCAACAGTACGTCTCGAAAACGAACTATCCGATGTCTTTGAAGTCGGAAAAGGAGTTCGACAGGGATGCATACTGTCACCGACATTGTTTAACATATATTCTGAAAATCTCTTTAGAGAAGCCTTGGATGAATCGGAGGACGGCATTACAGTAAATGGTAAACCTATCAATAATATTAGATACGCGGATGACACCGTTCTGTTGGCAGATAGCGCAAATGGTCTCCAAAGAATAATAGATAATGTTGTGGAAGCATGCAGCGAATATGGATTAAAACTAAACTGTAAAAAGACCAAAATAATGATCATTAGTAAGAACATCGACACTAACGCCCAATTTACTGTAAACGATACAACACTAGAAAGAGTAGAGAAAATATCCTACCTGGGATGCAATATCGGTGATACATGGGATCATAGTTACGAAATAAGGACCCGTATTGAAAAAGCCAGAAGCGCTTTTGGTCGCCACAGAAGAGTCCTTTGCAACCTCTCTCTAAATATCAATATACGCATAAGAATTCTCAGATGCTACGTCTTTACCGTTCTCCTCTACGGGGTAGAAAGCTGGAGTCTTACAGAAGCTGCCATCAAACGCTTGGAGGCATTTGAAATGTGGTGCTATCGCCGCATCTTACGAGTGTCATACACACACCACACAACTAACATCACGATTCTCGAGAGGCTCGGAAAAGACAGGGAAATTATCACCACTATAAAGAACAGGAAACTGGCTTACTTCGGCCACATTATGCGTAATGATAAGTATCGATTACTAAGATTAATTCTACAGGGCAAGATCGAGGGCAAGAGAGGCCCTGGACGTAGACGTATATCCTGGCTGGCCAATCTTAGAAAATGGACTGGCCTAACATCAACTGACCTATTCCGAACTGCAGTGAATAGGATAAGATGGGCTAACGTGGTCGCCAACATCATAAGAAGATAGGCACCTTAAGAAGAAGTAAAAATCTCAATCTGCAAGTCAATTCAACAAAATTTCTCCCGTTTTCGTCTTTTTTGTCTACTTTTTTTGTCATTAAGAAATTTCGGCTGGTGATTTTGCAGCAGTGACGAAGAATGGACAACTAGAAGCACTTTTAGCTTGGGGTTATTTAAATCGGTGGAGATTTGATCGGCAAATATAAATTCTTGCCAAAATTCTCATTTTCCTCTTTTTATCTACATAGGAAGACTTTAAGTCTAATGTTTAAATCGATTAAGATTTGACTTGCAGGTATAGATTTTGGCCATTTCGGTCTCATTTATCTATGTTTTTTATGGTTAGGAAATTCCGGCTCGTAATTTAAGTAGGATAGCAACGAAGTATGGACAAGTAAGAGAGCTCTAAGTCTAAAATGGATCAAATCGTTTAAGATTCGTTTTATAGGCAGATTTTTGTTCTACAATCAAATTTTTTGGCCACCGTACGCCGTGATGGGTAACACCCAGTATGTTAAATTAAAATATATAAAAGCGTTTTTCCATATTGAATTTATAAGTAAATTGGCTCACAAAAATATGCGAAAATAATAAATTTTAGAAATAAAGAAAGTTACTATCGTTGAAATTGTTCATAAAATTCCAAGGAAATCAGACTTAAATCAATTTATGATCATGGGATAAAAATGAATCGTAGACGCTGTAAAGTAATAAAACATTTTTGAACTAAATTACCTTACAAGCAAATAACAATTATTAATATATATTAAAATGTTGACAGAAGATGTTTTAATTTACAATCATTGTAATGTACTTAATTTTAAGCTGCAGAAGGATTACAACAAAGATTTTTATAGCAACATCTGTGATAAGATACTGAATTGAATTTATAAAACCTATCATAATTTAAATTATTTTTAACTGCAGTGTGTTCTGGGTGAGTACGAAAATATGTTTTAACTTGTATTTAATGAGCATAAGATTTTAAAAAATATTTAAAAATATACACTGACTATAGTTCCGACATCATTGTGATCGGCGAACAGTTATCTAACTAAACGGCAGCGGAATCCTGATCAAATTATCAAATTATAAATGTTAATTTTATTTGACTTAAAATATACTCTGTATTTTACTAACCATAAATGTTGTCTCTAATAAAACAGTATTAAACTTAAATATAATTAAAAATTTAAAAATTATATGTATGCGATTACACAGCTCCAGACAAAAAGACAAAATTCATATGCCAGAGACTAAACCAACCCATTTTTATATTTTCGGGGTTGTTGAAACCGAATCTGTCCTCAAAATTACGCCATCTGGTCGTAGTTTTTTTCTACCCTTAAAAAATTTGCGAAAATTGCTTAAATTTTGTGAAATATGAGTGACTCTCTTCCAAAAAAAAAAGACTTAAAAATCAAATAACCTGATAATTGTCAGCCTTTTACATCGAGTGTACCTGGAAATATTCCCCACTTTTTTCAATTCTAATAACTATCCCCTTCGGGGTTTGAATACTTCAAAAATTTATTTTGCACTTTTTTGAGACATCAAAAACAGTTTTTTTGCATTTGTATGTTGTGAGCAGTCTAATGAATATCTGGAGAATTTGTCAACACCTCTCTAACCCCCTATTGAATCCGTTTGGTGGGATGAGTAAAGCCGTATCTTCGTTATTTTGAAGACTGTAAAAAAACTTTTCTCATGTACATGTTTCGTACGGTCTATTGTGTGATTGCAGAAATTTTTAAACTTTCGGATCCCAAAAACCACCTTTTTAAGGTAGGGGGTTGAAATCAATATTATTTATCCTCTTTGCGAACATAATCCTTTATAAAATAGCAAAGACTTCAGATGTAGTTTCAGCCGTAAGGGTTTTATTTTCAAAAATTCATATTTTTTTAGACTTATTTTTTGTAGAGCGTAAAAAAATAGGAGATACGTGTATCTTTTATCTGTTCTTAAGGCTACTGAGGGGGCGAAACTCACCCTCAAAGTTTACCCCGCAAATTAATTTTTGAATATATTTTGATTCAAATTGTTATTTTTCAATGAAACAAAATGAAAATTATTCCTTATAGGAGATGAGATATGTAATTTAAGCCACAGACGTTGCAATCCTTATTTGTAATTTTTAAAAATTATTTTTTTAGACTCATTTCGATCAATAAAATTATAAAACGAGTTTAAAATATTCAGAAAAATTATTTTCGTTTATTAAATTAATAAAATAATGTTGCTGTGTTTCAGAATTTGTTTTTAAACTATACTTAAGTAACTTTAACTATCCTTTTATACTTCTTCGTGACCACAAGGAACTGAGTATCTTTTCAGAAAAGTTGTATCTATTTTAAGTGATTAGGGGTCGCTCATTACGAATCCGATCTCAGATTTCCTATTTAATTTACTTAAACAATTTGCTTAAAACAAATTGTCTCAAAATTTTTTATTCTAACCGATCTTAGATTCGTATTCAATATTTTCAACCAGAGTTGGGCGGTTATAGTCTGTTGAGTGGCTTATAATAGAAAGAAAAACAGTTTTATTGAAAAGTCAAGCTTTCGAGCGTTTGTTTTACCTTTATTCAGGACAAATTACAGTAAACTATTAATTTTTACAATAAAAAAGTCTTGATTCTAATCAAGTTATAGACGCATCAAAGTAGGTTTAGAAAGAAAACAGGAAAATTATCGTCTATAACAAGAGAAAAATTACAGAAAGGAAGCTCTTTCTTGTGTCTACAGACTCAGTAACACAAAATTAGTACCACAGGATTTATTTAAAATTTTCCTTCATCTAATCTTAATAATTTTCTTTTTAACACTATGTTTTGTATATAAATGATACGACATACAGGTTGTTTAATTAAATTCCGAGTTAAAGAAAGATATCAAATTCAGAGATCAACCCCACCACTCTATATATATATATATATATATATATATATATATATATATATATATATATATATATATATATATATATATATATTTATATTTAATTTGTAAATCTTCTTGGGTAATAAGTTGTAAATAAATTTCAAAAATTCATTTTTTTCTTTCTTATATTTATTTACGACGTTTCGTATATCATGTTGTAATTTTTCAAGTTTTTTCTAAAACAGAAGTTTAATATATGTTAAAAACAAATACATTTACAAGACTTAAACATTTTAAAACACTGAAAAGTTTTTTATAACATATTACATTACAAAATCCTTAAAAAATACAATTAAAAATTTTTTTGATAGCTTATCTTGGAGTTTGTCGGTTCAAAGAATATTAAAATTATTAAATATATCTTAATTTGATGTGATGGAATTTATTTTTTATGACCTATTTCTTTGATTAGTACTTTCTTTTATATAGAATTTAAAAAATTTTCACTAAATACAGTGTCCGGATTATTTTATAGAATTAGTACAGGGCTTAAAATAAATTTATATATTTATCTTTATCGATTTATTTATTTTTGAAATTTTAGCCTTGGTTAATTAGGTTATGGTATATTTGACTGAGATTACTTATATCTTAAAAAATAAGTTTATATATTTATTTCTTTATTTATTTATTTATTTTTTAAATTTTAGCGTTGGTTAATAAGATTATGGTAAATGGGACTGAGATTACTTATATCTTTTTTATCATTGACGGCTTTTTCATCATTTCTTTTATAGTTAATTTATGATAACTTGGTATTGTTAAAATCGAATTTATATCTTGTTTGGATTTCGTGGTTTTGTCATGCAGTTGAAGCGTTCTTTGTGTATTTTTGACCGTTTAAGTCTAAGTACTGCGCTGTCATTCCTATATAAGTTTTAGAACAGTTTATACATGGTATTGAATAAGTAATGTTTGATTTTTTCTTTTTAGATATTTTCTAAAGGGGTAAATACATTTTCCAGTAAATTTTGTGTGTTATGGCAAACGGTTATATTATATTTTAACAACATATGCTTTATTTTCTCCGAAATGTCATAAGTATAAGGCATACTAACATATTTAATATTTTATTCTCGATTATTATTTTTTCTTTTATTATTTTGGATATATTTTTTTTTTGGCAAGTGATTGTTTATAAGAGTTGTTTGTACCTATTTTATACTTTCATTGCACTGTTTTTTTTTTGACTTTTTGAGTAGTTTGAATTATAGTTTAGGTAACGACCTGACAAAATTTCTTTAGTGTACCATTTAGTTTCTATTTTGTGACTCTGTCTCTTTCTAATTAGAGTTAAATCTAGGAAATTTATATGATTATTTGTTTCAGTTTCGGTTGTGAATTGCTGTATAGAAATGATAACGCAGTACTTAGACAATAGATTAAACGGTCATAAATATACAAAAAACTCTTCAACTGCATTACATAATCACGAAATGCAAATAAAATATGAATTTTAACAATACCAAAAGATTAACTCAAGACCCAAATTATCATAAATCAATTTACACTACGGCAGATGAATGAAAAGTTTTGGTTTGATTAAGTAAGACTCGATGCTTCCATTAAATGCGGTTTAGAAGGCTCAAATTGTTGGCCACTAAGTCAGCTTCCTGGCCTCCAATGCTTTTTGTCAGTGATTGGTGGGATTTGTTGCCTCTTGTGTATGAGGGTTAGTAAGAGGGTTTATACTTGTTTCATATTCCCGGTTTATTGGTTCGTCTGCTTTGTTGAATGAATTAATAACTTTGTTCCCCATACATGTAGTTTAAGCCGCTTCTGTTCATTCATGCGGCTTAATTTTCGAGTATAAACGAAAACTCTAAACTATCACATTTCAATGGACGATTTCTCAGAGATCAATAAAGATATCGGAATAATTCAAAATGGAATTTGAAGAGAAAAAGTATTACTTTAAGTTGCTGGTACGAATTTTGCGTGAAGAATTCACATTGTGTTAAAATATTTTGAAAACCTGATATGATGAAAATATTTAGTGGTCAGATTCGGATTTAGCGCGCCAAAAGCTTTCGATGTGTACCTGGTTGAGAATTTTGTCGGTCTGTGTAATTAAATATCTTTACTTTCTCGGTTTGCTTCTTTTTATTTTTACATATGTATCTCATTTTATTATGGATAGAACTTATGACAATATTATCGATTTTCACGAACTAAAAAATAATAACAAAAATTGGTGCAGTTTTGAAATGAAAATATTTGCATTTTAGATACATTTTTAGACCACTATGGCATGGTCGCAAATTATTCTGGTAGCTACATTCTATCTTTCTTTAACACATGTAAAAGCTCAAGATACAACAGGCTATCGACTACCAGAAGTAGTATCACCTTCCAAATATGTAGCTGACTTAGTGTTTCCAGATACTGTTTTTACTGGAGCTACTACTGCTTTTGAAGGTAAGTTATAATCTTCTTTGTTGTATTTAAAATGCTAACAGGTCGGCAAAAAAATATTTTCACACATAGATAGGGCTGTAATTATTTTGAAGGACTTATAATGGTTTTTCCTCTTGAAATTTGAAATCAGTGACATTTAGAAGCAACTCGTGTGTAGTTTTGCTTTAAACTGTTAGTTTAGCGTCAATTTGTGCAGAAATGAACATTTTCGGCATATTTTACCTTTTTATTTCCGTAAAGGAAAGAAAGCTCCTAAGACTTACAAAGTGATATGGGAAGTTTATGGTGTTGATTGCATAACAGTAGCACATGTCAAAATAGGTTTAAAAAGTTCCGTTCTGGCGATTTTTTATTCAAAGATGGTCAACATTCTGGTGCACCTACTGAAATTGGTGAAAACCAAATCAAAGCCACGACTGCAAGAAGGTTGAATGTATCGCACACATCAATTAAAAATCACTTAAAATATCTCAGACTTCCTAAGAAATTTGATATTTAGGTTCCACATGACGTGAAAGAAATTCACTTAACACAGACTCAATATTTATCATATGCATCTGATGCGCAATAATAACGACTCGTTTTTGAAAAAAATCATCACTGGTGATGAAAAAAGGGTCATTTACAGTAACATCATTCAAAAATGATCATGTTCCAAGCAAAATGAACTAGCACAAACCACATTTAAAGTTAAATTGTATCCAGAAAAGATTATGCTGTCAAATTGGTGCCACTACAAAGGTGTTGTGTACTTCGAGATACATTTAGGATGTCGGATAATCAATAATACTAATAACTAAAGAAACTGGATGAAAGCATCAAGAAAAAATGACCAGAATTGACAAATCGCAAAGGAATCTTAACTAACTCTTGGGAAATTATTGGAGATTGGTTGGGAAGTGATCTTGCATCTCCAAAACCGCCCAGACTTGGCACCATCTGATTAACATTTATTTTGAAGTTTGCAAAACTCTTTGATGATGATGATAAAACTTTTACTAATAATTATGATCTTAAATTGCACTTGGTTCACTTTTTTGCTGATAAGGATCAAAATTTTATAAGCGCGAAATCATGAAGCTGTAAGAAAGATGGCAAAAGGTCATTGAACAAAATATATGTTTGATTAAAGTTTATTCTTTGTATAAAAAAATGACTTTTATTTCACACTACAAAACCGAAGTTACTTTTTTGCCGACCTAAAATTTGTATGTTTTGTCATGTGAAAAGTTATATGTTGTGTTATAATTATATTGCTTATAAAATTATAAAGTCAGGGCAAAAACATTTTGATATTTTCAGGTGAAGTCACAATTACTTTTAGGGTGACCGCTAGCACATCGGAAATAAAGATTCACGATAGATCGAATAATAATAGTCAGATTATTCTATCTAATTCTATTCAGCCCATTACAATATCTAGTAGAAGCTACAATGAAACCACTGAGATTTTGACGCTGACAGTGGCGACTGCATTAAGTGTGGCTACAGACTACACTTTATATTTTAAGTAAGATTTAACATTTTTTTACACCGCTTGCCAAAAAAAACCGAAAGGGATTTTAGCATCATTTTCGAACTCTGGCAAGTATAGCTTTAAGATGGATGTCCCGATTTTGATAAGCTTTTCAAACTTTAAAAACTTATTTAGTTAGGTTTCACTAATGGTCCTTGATCTTATGAGTTTTTCTTCTTATTATACAGTGTGTTTAAAGAAGTAATGTAAAAATTGGACATTTTTAAATACTGTGCTACTCGTAAGAAACCTTTTGGCAGATTTTGAACCACAGGTCGAGACACTTTTTTTTTATGGAGCTCTTTAATGGAAAATAAATTCAAATGGTCCCAGATACCCACGCACCTTATAAAACTAAACTTTCTTTGCTAATATGCGTATAGGATACGCAATATGTTAGATTCCGTAACATTGACATGGCTAGTTTTTTTTTTAAATTTTATTGTACGTTTGTTTTTATTATTTGCCAAGTGTTTAAAAAAACAAAATTTTAGGAAGAAGTAAATAAATCTGCAGTGTTTAAATAGTTACCTAGATGTTATTCTCCTTTTAGGCAGAGAAAAAGGAAATAACATATAGAAACACTTATTTCCAGCAAATAAAACTCTGATTCTCTCTCCATACGCGTTTCGACCACCTTATGGTCTCGTCAGTGGAGCTGTAATGAACCAGGAGCAACATTAGCATGAAACAATTGCTATACAAAATATAAATTCCGATAGATGTCAGCAGGATATGAAAAACCTGCCGACTTCGATGTCAGACTAAAAAATATTGCCAGTTGAAACGACATCTATACATTCACTGGAGTAATGCGAAATTTTAAAGAAAACACGATTTCCGGAAGAAATAAATAAGTCTGTAGGGTTTAAATAATTGCCTATATGTTATTCTCCTTTCAGGCAGAGAAAAAGAAAAGGATATATAGAAACAGTTTATTTTCTGTACATACGTTGTCTGGTCCTCTCTCCATATGCGTTTCGACCATATCGTGATCTCATCTGTATCGAATCGGGAGCAACATTCGCAGGAAACAACTGCTATATAAAATATAAATTCAGATATATGTCGGCAGGATATTAAAAACCTGCTGACTTCGATGTCAGACTGAAAAATATCCTCTGTCGAAACGACACCTATACATTCACCGAGGTAGTGCGAAATTTTAAAAAACCTAAATTTCAGGAAGAAATAAATAAATCTGCCGTGTTTAAATAGTTACCTATATGTTATTCTCCTTTCAGGCAAAGAAAAAGGAGTAGAGTGAAATTTTTAAAAATCAAAATATTCTATAAAAAAGTTTTAGTAATAAAAAAATCTAAAACTTTTGTACAAATCATTTTTTAACATAACCACAAATTTTCCGAGCAAATGACGGAAAACTAATTTTTTGTTTTTTCCTATCTCACGTAAAAATTACTCAGCTGACATGTGTTTTCTGAAAGTGCACCTTTCTTGCACTGAATAGGCCTGATTTTACTGGGATCTGAGAACCAAGTAGTTTCCGAAATATTCACATTTTTCGAAAAAAAAATACCATTATCTTCCAAGGAAATGTGTGTTAATGTTTTTTTCTATTTCGATATTTTGCATAGGCCATTTTAACCGTTGAAAGTCTACTTTCCAATGGTATATGTATGTTGATGGTTTCTTTTTTTTTTAAACCACTATAATTGCGAAAAACCAAAAAAATTACTTTTTAGATCATGAATTTTTCGATATTTTCTCATACAATTTATCTTCACAATTTTCAGCTCCTAAGTAATCGTCATAAAATGGAGTTTGTTGTCTCCATTTGAGGGTCCAAACCTTATTTTCTTTTGACTTTTCTCTTTTGGCAAAAGAAAAAAGTGGCCAATTATCTTCTTCTTCAGATTGAATCCTATTTTCAGTGACTTCTAAATAACCTTGCACTTCAGTGCCTATAAATTTCTGTTCCTCCTGGAATGCCTTTCACCACGGTAACACCTAGATCATCATCATTTATATCATCCTCGTCACGTAACTTGTCGACTTTTGGCGGTAATGCCAAAATATCAGAATCTATGTCATTAGTAATCTACGGCTTCTTTAAGATTCTTAAAATATTTTCTATTCGTAGTTGGAAAACACCCACTTCGCCAAAAAAAATTATACTCTATTAGCTTAGTGTTTTATATTGAGGGCAGTCAAATTTGACAGATTGTTATTGGCCAGGTACAACAACTGACGATTAGAAATTAATTTATGAGCAAGACTGTTGATGTACGATGTCCATGAGGCCCCCTGGATACTGCTCACCACTCCTAAATTTAGAGTCATCAATCGAAGACGCTGAGCGTCAATGGGTTAAATACATAGACAAAATATCTGTACATAATACTTAATAAAAAGGGTCTAAGTTATCCAATGATGAAATTCAAAAAAGTTTTCTCAGTAATCATTGGGAAAATTTGCAATTTGAGGATACACAAAATCTCTAGGGATTTCTTTTTAATATTAGATTTTATTTTATATAATATAATTTATATTAATATGCACCTGATAATCTAAAAAATCCACGATAAAATATTTTAGAGAAAGTAGTGTTTTTTCTGAACAATACAATGAAGATCTAGATAGCCCAAGAAACCCTCCCTCGGCTAATACAATAAAGAATTTAAAAAAGACAATAACAAATGTGAATTCTGAAGATCTGCCAGATATTACAGAGGATTATATAGATAAAGCCATACAAGATATGAAAAGAAATAAAGCAGCGGGAGATGACAAAGTCTTAATAGAACTTCTTAAGGAAGGAGGAAGAAAAGTTAAGGAATATTTAAAGATCTTATTCAACAGAGGTCTTGTCGAAAGTAGGGTACCCAGTGGATGGAACAACGCTAACACAATTTAAATGGCGATCCGGCGACTCTGAACAATTATAGGCCTATATCCCTTCTCTCTCAGTTATACAAAACCTTCATGAAAATCATAACTAGCAGATTGACGAACAAATTAGACACATATCAACCTGTTGAATAAGCAGAACTTAGAAGGGGATATGGAACATGGGACCACCTGCATACACTAAAAATATTAATAGAAAAAACCAACGAGTATAATCTGCCTCTGTACATGACCTTTGTTGACTACGAGAAGGCTTTCGACAGCGTAGAACTATGAGCTGTTGAAGAAGCTTTGGTAAATAGCAGAATAGACTCGAGATACAAAAATCTATTGCATAATATCTATCTAGACGCAACGATGACAGCACAACTTGATGACGAGCTAAAGACGAACCGCATCCCAATCAAAAGAGGAGTAAGACAGGGAGATACAATCTCGCCCAAATTATTTACAATGACCCTGGAAGACTTGTTCAAATCATTGAATTGGGAAAATAGAGGGATAAACATTAATGGTAGATTCCTAAATCATCTGAGATATGCAGATGATATACTCTTGATCGCATCCGACTGGGAAGAGCTGCAGTCAATGATAAACGACCTCCATGAAACATCGCTCTAGCGAGGATTAAAGATGAATCTCAGAAAAACAAAAGTAATGTCAAACTCAGACGAACAACAAGTTATAACAGTAAATGCAACCAAAATAGAACAGGTGAATGAATATATATATATATATATATATATATATATATATATATATACTTAGGCTGGGCCATAAGAGCGAGTAAGGATAACCAGCCGAAATAACACGAAGAACTCGATTGGGATGGACGGCGTTCGGAAAACTCTCATATGTTTTGAAAAATCAGAAAATTCCCTTATACTTAAGAACGAAAGTATTTGATTGTTGTATATTGCCGGTTCTAACATACGGAGCGCAGACGTGGACCTTTACAAAATCAAATTTGGACAGAATCCGCAAAACTCAAAGAGCTATGGAACGACACATGTTAGGAATATCATTCAGAGATTAAAAACGAAATGAGTGGGTAAGAAGAAAATCCAACGCAGTTGACGCTATAGGAAGAGCAGCATCACTAAAATGGAAATGGGCAGGCCATGACGAACGAATAAAAGACAACCGTTGGAATTCAGAAATTGGAAAATGGCGCCCCTATGAAGGGAAAAGATCCAGAGGCAAGCCACAGATGAGATGAAAGGATGACATGGTCAGACATGCCGGCTTGATGTGGCAAAGAAGAGCCCAGAATAGAGAGATTTGGAAACAAATAGGGGAGGCCTATATCCAGTTTTGGAAGGATGAAAACTAGGCTAAAATGAAAATGAAATGATGAGTGTTTTTTCAAATCAATATGTTGTAGCTTTTCTCACCTATGTTATTAGCTTTGTTACTTAAATATAAATATAAAATATTTAAATAATGATCATCTAAAGTTCATAAGTAAATTTAATGTTAAAAAAGCCCATAATAATATTTTGTTTTCATGACTCCAGGTGATGGCATCACAAATCAGTGTTATGTCTTGTGCTGTATTTTAGGAGTTGTTAGACACTTTTTGTAAAAAAATAAAATTGACTTGAAAATGACTTAAAATAAAAATAAGGAATAATTATAAATTAAGCTTAAGTAGAGCTATTTTCGGGTGAACGTTGCAAGTTTCAAGGCTACCGCCAATACAAAAAAATCTTATATATAATCTAATGTATATATAGCTGAAAATAGAATAAAATATGGTCTAATATAAACTCAGGATTAGTTTTTCTAATAAAATTAGGGATAAAATGATATTTTAATCAAAAAGCTGACAAAAGCAAAAAACCTTTGAAAATGATACTAGAATTCTTGTGTTGTTTTTTTTTTTTGACGAGTAGCTTATTTAGTAATAACAAAACAATACAGCTCCCAAAGGATATTAAATGAAATTTAATTAATACTTCATTCAGAATCAACTTATCAAAATGCTCCAAAATTCTTTCTTTTGTAGATATACTGCAAAATTTGAATCGACAATTATGAAGGGTGTTTACACTAGTACATATCTAGATGAAAGTAATAACACGGCATATTTAGTAACCACCCAATTTGAACCAACAAATGCTAGACATGCCTTTCCATGTTTCGACGAACCTCAATATAAGGCTATTTTTATCATCAGTCTTACTTATCCTTCAACTCTTAATGCGTTCAGTAACACTCCCAGTGAATCCAATACAACGGTTGAGTAAGTATCTTCATTCTAGTATATAGAAAATTGTTAATATTTTGGATGTTCGTACTTCAAGAGACATTCTTTGAAATGACGTTTTCTATAATACAAATTTGACCTCTAAACCTACCTACCTCGTATACTCAAAACTTCCTGCTCTGGTAGAAATTCTAGAATTTCATAACTAGGGTATAATGTGAGTTTTAGACCTAATATCTCAAAAATAATCAATTTTTTTATAGAACTACTTACACCAAGACGACATTTAAACAATCTCCGATAATGTCAACATACTTGGTAGCTTTTATAATATCCCCGTTTACTTGTTCCGAGGGAGACACTATAGCAGCAGGGGTACCTCACAGGGTTTGTTCGAGAAATGAGGAGGCAGCCCATAGGGCTTGGGCCGTCGAAATTGGACCTCCACTCATGAGGTCCTTGGAAAGTATGACAGGAATAAAATATGGTAAGAGTTTTTTCTATTAGAGTTTATCTTATATAATTTATTTGTCACAATAATCCCAGAAATACCGTTATTTTCAAAACGGGAAACATTTTCAGAACACTCTGTACACTAAAAATATATTTCAGGATCTCAAATGGCAAAAATGGATGAAATGGCAATTCCAGATTTCTCGTCGGGAGCTATGGAAAACTGGGGGCTGGTAACTTATCGAGAAACTGGTTTGCTTTTTTCTGAAGAAAATACTTCGAATAATTATAAGAAGAGTATAGCCTTGGTTATTGCCCACGAATTTACGCACATGTGGTTCGGTAATCTAGTTACTTGCAAATGGTGGGACTACACATTTCTTAATGAAGGCTTTGCTAGATTTTACCAGTATTTTGCCGCTGCTGTAGTGAGTATTGTTTTAAGCAAAATTTACTAAATTTGTACATTTTGCTGCAAGTTGACGACTGGGCGATTAAGTATGCCATATTAGGAAAGATTTTCAAAAAAACAGCATTTCAAGGTTAATTTCATATTAAAGTTAATCGCAAAAATGTTTAGTTTCCTTAACGTTGCTTCTTTCGAAACACCCTTATTAACACATTGTTTTTGTAGACTAAGCAACTAATAGATTGGGAACTAGATAAACATTTCAACGTTGAACAAGTGCACACGGCACTATTAGCTGATTCTTCTCTTGGTGTGCAAGCTCTCACATCAACATCTACCACTCCAAGTGAGGTAAGTCAGCAAAGTTATTTATATAAATACTACTACTTATAAATTTGGCATATTGAGTGAACATTGTAAAATAAAAAATTAATTTTCGATTTAAGATTTCAGGCAAATTTAGTACTATAAGTTATAATAAAGGAGCAGCCGTCTTGAGGATGATCGAGACAACTATTATGGGTTCGAATAATTTTATATATGGGATTCAAAATTATTTGTCGACTTAGTGAGTTAAATTAATTTGGTGGTGGTTGATACTAAAATGCCCAATTTCGAGGGGAATTTTGTTTAGGAGGCTGCTTTTTGTTATCATTTGTGATTACAAATCGATTTTCTCATGTTGTAAATGTCTAAAGCTATTGATGGTTCTTTGAAAGTTTTTAACTGAGTAAGGTGAGAAAACTGTGTAGAGCAGTTACAACTTTATTTAGTGCTTTTTAACGGCCTGTCCTACATGAACGGCGTGATGCATTTAGCGCGACGACTCGTTTAGCCAACATCTTATAAAACACCAAGCCTCAGTGTTTACTCGTGACGTTATCATACAAACTTGGGTTATTCATTTTTACTGCATATATATCAGAATACAAAAAAACTACATAAAAACTTTTTTTCTGGTAATTGATTAAATATTTCCGTTTTAAAGGCCAGTCTGAACTCTTAGTCGCACCACCATTAGTTTTTTTTTGGAAAATAAATTTTAAATCGAAAACTCATATTCGCTTTTAGAAACTAACTTACGAATTTTAACGTATTTTCAAGTACAACTTCTATACTTAGAGGGCTAAAATATTAAAAAATATCATCTATTTAGTTATTTGAGCAAAGTTAATAAATTGTCAACTAATTAATTAATAGAAATGATACAAGCAATAATAAATTATTAAAATAATGTACTTGCGTATGCGTGCTCTGCGCTGAGCTACTCTTTTGGAATTGTAAAGTGGAGCAGGATGGACATCCAAAACCTGCAAAACAAAATAAGGACACTCCTAACAAAAGCACAAAAACATCACCCTCGGAGTGCTGTTGAACGTACAATGCTTCCAAGACACCAAGGAGGAAGAGGATTGGTGGATATTGGTAAGCAGCTCGAACAACAAATAACAAACTTACGTTCATATTTCCACAGATTAACGGACTCTTCTACACTACATCGAGCAATATGCGTGGCAGACGATTCAACGCCGCTACAGTTGAGTGAACAAGATATTACTTCTCACCACCAAACAGACCAAGAGAAGTTACAAACCAGGCTACGGAAGCCACTTCATGGACGGCATCCAAATAAGGTCAATCAGGACAATGTCAACAACTCAGCGTCGAACTACTGGTTGATTTCAGGACAGATATTTCCGGAAACGGAGGGCTTGTTGTTAGCTATCCAAGACCAGGTTATTCCGACGAAGAACTATCGGAAGTTCATCATTAGAGATCCCTCAATAGAAAATGACCAATGCAGATATGGCTGTCGAACATGAGAGCAACCAGTTCAAGTTATATTGGGACCGAACGGTTCTGACGGATCAAACAGTAGCTCATAATAGACCAGACATTATACTAATAGATAAAATTTCTAGGCGAACTACACTAATCGACATTGCTGTACCTAACAACAACAACCTAAGGCCAAAATACAACGAGAAGATCGCCAAATACAGAGTACTGGGAGTGCAAATCCCATACGATTCCCATAATACTATCAACAACTGGAGTGATACCAAAAAACCTCCTGCAGAACATCAAGGGACTGGGCCTTAGTGAGCATCTGTATAAGCCGATCCAGAAAGCAATTCTCCTAGCAACCGCGCGAACCGTCAGAAAGTTCGTACGAAATACAGCAGACGTCACCTAGGACCCGATAACATGGAAGGGGTTCCCACAGAGCTTCATACTTTTGGTGTCTTTGTATGCTTGGTATGAGTGAATAATCCCTGGAGGGAGTGTGAAGCCGTTTGGCTTGTAAATCATAATGTACTTGGAAATTACTGGAAGTTACTTTGAAAATCTCAAGAAATGTTATACTTGTTAGGTTGAGCTTCGTCGTTAGTTGGGATTTCTCATGATAAGGTTTATATAATCTTTTTTGGGGATTTGTTGTTACCTATGAGAAACGATGTGTAATTTTCGTTTCTTATTTCTTCCTAACCAGTCATTTTTTATCATTGATAATATATATTTTATCATGATTACTCCATTTTTCAAAAACAGTTAACATTTTATGTTTAATAAGATATTTTAAAATTATGTCAGATAAAAATGGCTTTTTATGGAAAGAATCTAAGAAAATGCTCTAAAAATCATGAGTTATAAAAATTATGTAGTCAGTTGATATAATATTTAACTAATTCTTCACGGGGATATAAGAGCCTCCCACGATTTAAACTATTAATCAGGTTGTAATGATTATCGATAATATTGGACTCATTGTAAACTAGTCTTATTTTTCAAAATTCACGCTCAAGATTTTTTAATGCAATATAACAGTAGTACCCGCTTAAATATTCCAATTTTGGATGCTAATTTTAGATAATATAATGTGTGAGAGGTTAAAGCTTAGATCGAGGCCTTCATCTGACTTATTTTGTGAAAGTTCATAGAACTTGTCTATACTAAATTCTCCATAGTTACGGGTTATTGCAGAAAGTCTCTTTTCTGATTCATATAGCTGCCGAACCGAAATGTGGTAATGTCCACCGGCTAATTGCCTATATTTTCCAAATCGACTTTTAGTTGGTCTGTCTGCAATTTACCTAGCAGAACATAATTCGTGACTGAGAGCAGCATGTTTTTATCGTTTGTTTATTTTAAAACCAGCCAATTTAGCATTTTTTGCAAAAATTCTATCTTGGAATCAGCCTTGGATTCTGTTGATATTTTCTGATCTAAAAATTTTATGTCTGAGAAAATTTTTGAAAGAGGACATATATGGATAAGTCTCGAGCATACTCCAGTTATCATAAATGTGTAAGCTGATGTGAGTAAAGCATTTGCTATCCTTGTAATCAAAATATGGCTCAATATGAATTTTGTCAAAAAGTAAAATAACATATTTTTCATTATTAGTTAAAAGCTTGAATATATTACGAGAATAAGTTTAAAAAAATCTTATCATCAATATGAGGATCGGTCAAAATTTTATTACAAATGCTTTTTACTGTCTCGGGGTGAGGTGATATAAGAGGACCATGGTCTCGTAAATATTTGTATGAACCAGAGCTTATAGTAAAAAAAAGTTGGAAAGAAAATCATAGTATTAGATGAGTATCTATATCTTTATTTTGGTAAAGTAAGAAAAGATTGTCATTAGTATAGTTTTCACTTCAATGAAGTGAATTGGTCTCGTTGATAGATGCATTTGAGCAGTTTTCTCTAACACATAACGCACAATAATCTGTAAAACGTAATTCATTCTTCACCCAGCCGTACATTTTTTGACACCTTTTTACACATTTACAGATTATAACTTACAAAAGATCATCGGGAATGAGACGTCCATGAAATGTTATAAGTAATAAAAAACATCGCGGATCTTCCAACTCCAATCTTCTTATCATTGCCATATCTATTATCATTCAACTTTTTATCTGTCGCTTGTCTTGTGCTATCTACATCAGTTCTGTTAGAAACCAGAGTTGTTGTACATTGTGTTCAGTCTTTTTCGAAAACTTTAGCTAACTTCATACCATCATATTCCATCCCGAGAAAGGATGTAAAAAAATGATTAAAAGTTTTACATTGAAAACTGTCGTTAATGTAAATTTGTTTTGCCATTTTCCCATTGCTTGTTCTTTTATCATCTGGTTTAGTTTGTTTTGAAATTACTAATACATCAATGTCCTCCGCAATTACTATAGCTGAAGCGTGAGCAATCGCTGTTTGGACGATTATTGTGTTGGCATCTCTCTGTCTTTTTAAATTCTTTCAACGCGTTTTTAACAATGAAGCCAATGAATACGTCAAAAATAAACATTATGTCAATAAATTACTTGGAAAAATCAAGCGAATGGATAAAAATGGTTTCTATATGTAGTGTCGTTTAGCAGCAAACAAATTTACACTTTGATATTTTACATCCCCGATACTGTTAATCGAACTGAAATGAATTTTATTTCAAAGGAAAGGTTTTTCCAAGCACTTTCTATATATATATATATATATATATATATATATATATATATATATATATATATATATATATATATATATATATATATATATATATATTTTTATAAAGTTTTGGATGAAAAATAGCCGAGATATTAAATTTGTTTATAAGCAAGAAAAAAGCTTTCATTTAGAAATATTTCCTATTCTTTCCTTATCGCAACAAGTCACAAAAAAGGTTTGAAAGCTAATATACGTAACGAAGTTAGCAACCTCGTGAAATCATTGCATTTAAATTGTTTGCAACTTTCTATACATGCCCCGCGCTGGATTTATTTATTGAAAAGTGAAACTTTAACAATTACATTGGCTGAATTTAAAACCTTTTATCGTTTAGCTGAAAAAAGTATCTTTTTCAATTTCATCGTTACGCGTCTTTTCGGGGTGATTTATCTAGAAACTAATGTTACGAGAAAACTTTTTGAGCCTAGTTTGTCTGGGCTATAAAAGTATTGGTCTGTTCTGTGCAAAACGTCTTTACTGTCTTGGTGGTATTGGATCTCTTATTAGAATACAGCGTGAATCTCACTACCGTTGCCGCCCGAGTAGGACACACTTGCCGCTAAAACGTCAAAGATGCAGTCGCTGCACAAATGCTTTTGCAAAGGTTAAGAAATTGTATTTTTTTGTTGTTTTTGCGCTGCGACAAAATGAAGCATATTCATCATATTTGTTACAGTCATAGCTTGGTTCAGCTCTTCTAAAAGGTATTGGTGCTCTGAGTATACAGTCTGTAAAATCTATTTTAGCTTCCTTATATAAGCATGGTTATTTAAATAAAATACTTTAAATTTTAGTTCTTCGCAAGGAGCAATTCCAGCCAATCTTTGGTCTTCTCTAGCACCGTATGTACCAACAGTTGCACTACCTACTAGTGTGAATTTAACTACTGTTCTAAATAACTGGATTGAACTTGCTGGTCATCCGGTAATTACCGTTACAAAAAGTGGCAACAACGTGATTTTATCGCAGGTGAGTATTTATTACACGAGCAAATTTGTTCGACAAATCTGATTCCATGCGTGTGTATCGTTTTCAATATTCACTTTTACGGTACCAAAGATATCAAAAAATATATAAAATATGAAACAGGAACCATGTATTAACTCTTTTTAATTGGCAGTGATGTATTGCAGCTTTGTCATTTGAAACTAGAATGATTTATTACAAATTTTTGAAATTTTTGTTCCAGGTTAATCAATTATCAAAGACATAAAGTGATTTTTATAAAAAAAACCATATGTATTTAATAGTACAATTAAGAAAACTTATTAAGCTGACATTCAAATGCAAGCTAAAGTATGTAATCTTAAATAAACAAATCATTAAAATTTGATCCTCAGTATTTATGGGAATTTCTAAAATTTATATTAATAATATTTTATAGGAAAAATTTTTTTAAAAAGAGATTTTAAAATTCGATTAATTTTGATTTTAAGTGTTTTGTATCAAAATCGCAAAAACGTAGTTTTTATGGAATTATCTGGAAGTCATATGTCTGTATGCGTGTGTTACACACAGTCTCTCTGTTTAAGGATCCTTTGACGTAAAAAGTTAATATTTGTTACAGCTACAATTAGTAATGTAACACTTTAAATCATCTTACAGATGCGACAACTATATCGGTGCTTTTGAAGTTGAAGGGTTTCATTTTCGTGATCTTGCTTGCATTGCTACCTGAGACATTACACTGGAAAAAATTGTTAAAATTAGAATATATATATATATATATATATATATATATATATATATATATATATATATATATATATATATATATATATATATCCGTTTATAACGTTCTACGCCGTCTTCTGATTTCCAGTCTTCATTGATCTCGGTTTGTCCATAGGTTTTCATCCATTCCTCTTATTCTTATATCTTTATCCACTCCTTCTTTCCAACTTAGTCTAGGTCTACCTCTCCTTCTTCTTCCCTGTGGTGCCCAATTTAAAATTGTTTTTGGAAGTCTAGTATCGTCCATTCGTTGAACATGTCCGTGCCATCTGAGTTGGTTGATTTTAATATCTTCTGTTATCTTGTGCTTAGCGCCCATAATTTCTTGGATTCTTTCATTTCTGACGCTGTTCATTCTGGATTTTCCAGCCGCTCTTCTCCAATAATCCATTTCTGTAGCTTCCAGTGTTCTTAGAGTTCTGTCTTTCAATGACCATACTTCACTTCCATAGGCGACAATGCTTTTAACAATACTATTAAAGATTTTGTGTTTGTTTTCTTTGGATATTGTTTTATCCCACAATATGCTGTTCAACTGTCTAATAGCTTGTCGTCCCTGGTTGTTTCTATGCCTGATTTCTTCGTTAAGTTTGCTGTCGTTGGTTATATGCATTCTGAGATACTTTTTTGATGTTAACTTCTAGCCCCCACTTTTGATATTCTTCTATTAGCTTACGAGCCATGTATTCTAGATCTTCGTAGTCTTCTGCCAGAACTATTGGGTCGTCTGCGAAACACAATGTGTATAGTATGGAATCATTTAGTGGAATGCCCATATTTTCGCACTTTCTTTTCCATGTTTTTAACGCTTGTTCCAAGTAGATTTTAAACAAGGTTGGAGACAAACAACATCCCTGCTTGAGCCCTTTGCTAACCGTGAATCCTTTTGAAACATTATGCCCTTTCTTTATTTTGCTTGTATTATTTGAATAGAGCTCTTGAACAGCCTTGATAAGTATTACATTTATATTTGTTTTTTCTAGGGCTTCCCAGAGTTTTTGTTGTGGTACGCTGTCATAGGCTTTTTTGAAATCCACGTAGAGCAGGTGTATTTCTTGGTTCCGTGCTGATTTTTTTTCAGTGAGCTGGGTTATTGTAAAGAGATGGTCAACAGTAGATCTACCTGCTCTAAATCCAGCCTATTCTTCGGCCTCCATATCTGAGTATTCGCTCTCAATCCTCTTTTTGACTAGTTTCCCATACACTCTCGAGATTGTGCAGAGAACTGCAATGCCTCGATAGTTATCATAGACGTCTTTACTTTCTTTTTTGTGTATAGTGGTAATATAGGATGTTTTTCACTCTTCGGGTATCTTTTCTCCGTTTATACATTTTTGGTAGAGGTTTGTCAATTGTCTGTATAACTTCTCTGTGCCGTATTTAAGTGGCTTAGGCGGGATGTTTCCGGGACCAATCTATTCTTAGTGGAGATGCTATGGTGCGTACGTGCACGCCGAAATCAGATTGTACTGTTTGTTGGTATTCTGCTCTTTCTTCTGCTAGCAATTTTGAAAAGTATTCATCCCATTGAGGAAAAATTACTCTGAAAATACTGATAGTAATGATTAAAATTAAACAGAGATACTACAAGATTTTGTTTTCTCTCGGCAAAGGTAACAATAAAAGTACAAATAGGTTTAACACCTTTTTTTTTTTGTTAAAAGTGCCGTATTTCTTTCAATTAAGAGAAAAAAATATTTTTCGCCAAAAGTCTTAAATTATTTTAAAATATATCCATTAAAACTAACTAGCCATACGTTTTTGAGGTCACTGAATGCAAACATAAAATTCCTTCAACTCCATAATTTCAAGTTTCAACCCTAACCTCTAAAAAGTAATGCAAATCCAAAGACGTAAGAGAAATTAATATTACTTTAATATAGACTGCAGGTCCTATAGAAGACAGTTGGATCACGCTTAAAAAGAGATAGAGCGTTTGCAAGGAGCAGGATCTCTCTTTGTAATAGCAGAGGTATATACGATACTCCAGATGACTGGATACTCCTGTCACCTAATGGAAGTTAGAAAGAGAGGTCCTACTCCTCAAAAATGCTATATCTGTTTTTAAGCGCGAGTTAACTTTATAGGATCTGCAGTCTATATTAAGTAATATTAATTTCTCTTACGTCTATGTACAAATGAAACGAATAACCGCTCAAAAGGTTACATGGTAGTTTAAATAGCCATGACTTTCATAACAATATTTTTGGGGTCTACGATGATAGTCGGCGTATTATTGGAGTACATAAATAATTCATTTGTGAGATAACTAACTAAACTATGTGCTTGAAACTCATCTTATGGATATATGTACGATAAAAAAGTTCTATTCGTTTATCGAAGTTTGTAAAACCTAGCAAAATTCAAAGGGACGGGTTTTGTATTTGTTTATTTAATAAAAAAAGAAATTTGTCGAATGAAAATTTTACTTCCATGGAGCCTAAACTTTAAAACATATGGATAATTTTTTTTTAATTCAAGATTGCAACTCTAAAAATGGCAAAGCCTAAATATGATGTTTCTCATTAAAGTTTTATGTAAAACAATATTTTCCTTTCGATTTTCTATCGTTAATATTTAGATTAGTGTTTACGAATTTCTAATTGGTTATTTTTCGAATTCAAGATGTTAATCTTTTTAAAACTAATTTTTTTGATTTACATCACTTTTTTTGAGATTAAGGTCGAAACCTGACCTGATAGGGTTAAAGAAAAAAAGAGTAAACACGCCTTTGGGTGCACATGGGGCTGACAGTGAAAATGATATTTTGGATGTACAGGGTGTCCCATTATCAATGATTTTACAGTTTATCTCCAAATAAAAGGATAAGGTTTTCGTGACACTGTACTACTTTTTTAAGAAACGAATGATGCCACTAACAGTAGTTTCGTAATCCTCTTCATTTTGGAGATACAAAGCGATTTTAAAAATTGTGCATATTGAGGCATCCCTTGTATCTGAAGTTAAAAATAGAACTATTGGGGTTTTGCACGTAGAATTCAGTGGCGTAGTCAGTTTTTTTATAGATCCAACTGTTTTGAAGAAATAAATCAAACGTGCCTTTTTTTAAATGGGACATTATATATTTTTGAATAATGGCGTTTGTTACAATACAATACAATATAACAATATATATCTGTTAGATGATTTAATCTGTAGAAATATGCTTAATATAAATAAAAACATTTTAATTCCATATATATTTGATTTTAGAAAAGGTTTTTGTTATCTGGAACAGACAACACCACTCAGTACTACGTTCCTATAAGTTATACTCTTTCAAGTGATACAACTAGATTTTCAAATACCACAGTCCAAGCTTGGTTGGCTCCTAGTACAACTGTTACACTTTCCGGTGTTTTAGAGAGCAACGATTGGATTATAGTCAATAATAGACAGTCAGGTACCTGTATAACGTAAACTGATTTTCATTAAAAAGTTTGTGTTATAAACTACCTCTAGTTACTCTATTTTTATGTAATTTACACAATCTTCTTTATTTATTTCGTCAGCTTAAAACTTATCATAGGAATTGGTTAAATTATTGCGGAAAAATTGAAAAATTTTTATTGTCTTAAATCTGGTAGTTAAAGTGACCTACATAAAAGTTTTTATTGGTAGCATATTTCTAAAAACTTGAATAATTTTCCTTTTTTTAGGATTTTACAGAGTCAACTACGATGCTAGCCTTTGGCTGGCTTTAAAAACCGCTTTAAAATCAAATCATCTATCCATTGACGTACTAAATAGAGCACAACTCATAAGCGATGGTTACAATTTTGCAAGATCGGGCGCCAATAGTGGCGCTGTCAGAGATTTCAACTATTCTGACGTTTTGACTCTATTAACTTATCTTCGGAATGAGACTGATTATTATCCTTGGTATGCTACAATTGTTGGAAACAATCATCTATTGCAGAGAATTGGGTAAATAATCTTTTTTTTTTGTTGCCTGGTAAAATTACTTTTCATTGTTTCTAATCCTTATTATACAGGGTCTCCGGGAAAATGTGGAAAATCTTCCGGATATGAAAAAAACATGTAAAAGGAATCATACAAGTTCATATCAACTTTTTTCGTATAAGCCTCCTCTTCGGAGATATAGGCTCCCAAAGAGCTGGAATCAAGTTTTTTATGCATAATTATTGAATCATCAGGTATATTTCAATTTGATGTATACCAGGTAAGACCCTTCAAATTACTATCCAAGAAAGTGTTGTGAATTACTCACAACTGCAGGAGCGGACTAGCTGTGACAATCATGATCCCATTTTTTTACTCCCTGTATGATAAGAATTTTAGACAACATTTTTTACATACTCTTTTCTACAAATTAAGTACTATTCATTCATGTCGCTAATCCTAACCGTTTTCGAAAAAACGTCATTTTATTTACACTGTTAGTCCCCTAACTTCTGTCGGTTTGAATATGAAAAAGAGACATTTTCCTCTGTCACCATAGTTTCAATAAAAAATTAAACTAACTGCTTAGTTAAAAACTTCACACGGGCAAAACGAAGTGAGGACTGTTGTACCCGCCACATTAACTCAGCATTGTTCCTTATTTGACCACAAGGAAACGTGATTTTCCGTAGAAGTTCCTCACCACTATCGACCGAAGCGGATTATACCAAGGTTTTGACGTGTCCCCATAGGTAAAAATCCCACGGCGTTTGGTCGGGAGATCGAGGAGCTTAGGCAATAAGTCCTCCTTTACCTATCCAACGGTTTGGATAGATGTTATTCAATGAGGTGGTGCCCCATCGTGCATATAGTACATGTTTCGGCTGGTTTCAAGTGGTAAGTGCTCTACCAAATCGTGAAATGTGTTTTGGAAGAACTCCAAATAAAGTTCTCCATTCAGTACCAATGGTCCAAGCAAAAAATTGCCAAGGATTCCTGCCCAGACATTAATTGATTGGAACTGATGTTGATGATGCGAAACAATAGTTGCATCAGGATTTTCATCAGCCCATCAGTTGTGTAAATTTATGATACCGTTTTTGGTAAACTCTGCTTCATCTGTGAAGATAATTGTGCTAATGAAGTTTACATTATTTCGTTGCTGATCCAAAACAAAAGCCAATTTGCAAACTGTATTCTACGGGAAAAATCTTCAGGAATCAGTTCATTCACTTTTTCCAATGATATGAAAATAACAGCTGTTCTTGAAGAACTTCATGTGCCATTGTTTTCGACGTATTAAACTTCTTTGATAATGTTCAAGTGCTCTTTGAAGAAATGTCATTTAGATTATTTAAAATATTTTTCTCTAATTGCGGCGTAGGTACTGTTCTTCCTCGACCAGCATTAGTGCTTTTTTTTCCCAAAATTTCCTAAAATTACGAAGAAATTTAATAATATTACCTTATTAAATGGGATCGCCTACCATTCTCCCTTAGACGTTGGCCAACTAGTTGAAATATTTTCTGATCTGGAAGAATACGATTAGGATATCTGTCGTGATATAACCTCCTGGCTTCGAAAGCATTGCAAGATGCAAGACCATACATCAGATGCATATCTGCATACTCAATAAACGTGCATTCCATATATCGAATTATTTCACAAATGATTTCACCACGAAATCCAAAAATCGGTAAATTAATATCCAAGTGTCAGCGATGTGAAAGTTGACAAGTTCTAAATTGCAGGATATTTATTTCTTTCGTACCTAGCAACGTTTGCAACAATAATATTTAACTTTTGGTGCTGATAAAATAAAGTGCACATGTTTTGCGAACTTAGGTCGAACTGCAATTCATAGAATTAGATGTTTATAACAAATGAGGTAAACCCGATTTTTTTTATTATAAGGTTGAAGGTTGAATATTTGATAGAAACAAAGATGTATCTTTTATCGAAATACGCCAAATATAAGATGTAACTAAAATGACGGTTTTTCGAAAATGGTTTGGACTAGTAACATAAATGGAGAGTACTTAATTTTAAGTCAAGAGTTAAAGGTATGCAAAAAATGTTTTTCAACGTTCTTATCATAGAGAGCGTAAAAAAATGGGCTCATGAGTGTCACAGCTAGTCCATTCCGGCAACTGTAAGTAATTTACAACACTTTCTTGGATAATAGTTTGAAGGGTCTCACCTGGTATATATCATATTAAAAAAAATTGAAATAGACCTGGTGGTTCAATAATTATGTATAAAAAAACTTGATTCCATTGCAGCTTTTTGGGAGCCCATACCTCCGAAAAGGAGGCCTATACGGAAAAAGTTTTATGAACTTGAAATATTCCTTTTACGTGTTTTTCTTTATATCCGGGAGATTTTTCACATTTTCCTGGACACCCTGTATGTTTTCTTAAAGAAACTAGCAACCCATCTCAACTTCGTAGGAGTATAATTAGTTCTAAACGGGAGCAACGTAATAATAATGTTTTACTCAAACACTCATACTTATAGGATATTATTACCAAAATTAAAATGTCCATGGTGATAGCAAAAAGGGCACTGGGTAGAATATAGTGATAAAAATCACTGGCTGTATACTGTAGTGGTAAGATTCACAATAACCTAGGTCTGCTACCACATTTATTGGACCGGAATCATTATTTGGCATAACTAAGGCTCCTATTCACTGATGGATAATCTGGTGGATAATCCATCAGTACTAGACCCACTCGAACCGCATTGCAGATTACATGCACAGAAAATTATTGCTAAACAAGCTATCTCGCAAACTAAGCCGTGAAATCATGAATTTGGTAGACAATAGATCAGGAAGGTGGCAGGACTAATAACCTACCACTATACACAATGGGCACCTACAATAAAGGACGAATATGTAGAATATGTGACGAAGAGTAACCTACTGGACACACCTTCAAGGATCGATCAATCCCGAAGTAAACAGGCTGCTGTATCTGAACAGTCAAGAACAGGCGACACAGTTAGTCACCACGATGCAGGATAAGAGCTTCTCAACCCTAGCCTGCTGTATCATACAATCAGTCAATCAATCAATGTTTTTGTATGCGTGGAAGTATGTGATGTGATGTTTCTGTGTTCTATCAACGAGTTCATTTGACCCTAAATACGATTGACTGATTGTAGGATGTATGTTTTTGTATAGGGTGTTCCATAATAAATTGTACATAGATTTCGCTCCTAAAAATATTGCGATATAGCTAAACTTACTCTTGTCCAAAGAAATAGTAACCAAGATCCTGCTGTTGCTCTGCCATTACTTATGGGACAGCCTGTATATTAAAACGTTTCTTGGGAAATGATCTAGTCAATGGTGAAAACTATATTAAACTTAATTTAGTTGTTTTCGAGATCTGCTGAAAAATGCAGATAGGCGTGGCTCGAATACATGCTGACTTGTGTCGGACTCATTGTCAATTTAAGAAAAATGTCGGATGACAGTGTTTTCTGCCTCGTCGTTTTTAGGTTAAAAAATATCTATTAAAAAATTTTATTCTAGAACGGATACTCAAAGTTTTTATTGTCTTTTAGATATGATACAACTGAAGGTTTACAGTTCACTTCTTGGATGTTGAAACTGTTACAAAAAGTTTACTCCACCGTACCGTTTGATACACTTGACAGTTCGAACCAAGTTTACACAATGAAACAAATAATGATTCTCACGCGAGTTTGTAAATATGGAGAACAAAATTGTATAAATAAGACAAAGGAATTATTTGCCAATTACAGAAATAATGGAGAAAAGTAAGATCCTTGTTATTTAATCAGTTTTCATATTATTTCTAAACCATTCTGAAAGAATATCTATATTTTTTTGCTTATGTTTCAACCTAGGGAACCTACGCTTCTTAAGAAAAGTGTAAACATTTTTGCTAAAAATTTTCTTTTGCAGTGTTCCCAAAAATCTTAGAGCTATAGTCTACTGTAACGCTTTACGACATAGTACTGATATTCAAAATGATTTCAACTTTTTGTGGCAAAAATATGGAGAAACCAAGTTGATGTCCGAGATTCTTACTATTTTAAGTGGGCTTGGATGTACAGAAGATGTAACATTATTAAAATGGTGAGAAAATATATATGTATATTTTTGTGATTGATAAAAAGTAGAACTTTATCCACCAATTCTTTGGGATAGCTAAAACTAATTTTTTATATCAAAAAGTGTTAGAAAAAAAAAGGTTCACGTCTCAAAATTCAGCCACACTCTCGTTATGTGATTTTAATTAGATTCCTTCAGTTGCAATGTCATTGTTGTTTTAGGTACTTAAAACAAAGCATAAATAGTACATCAGGAATAAGGTACCAGGACTTTACTTCGGTATGGTCCTACGTCTATACTAGCAGCAAAGTTGGTGCAAGTACAGCAATGGAATTTATTACGGAAAATTATGATGAGCTAAAATCATAGTAAGTAAATTTTACTTCCCAAATGACGAATAGGAAAGCGAGATCCAGTATAGAGCTTAAAATCTGTATATTTTGCAATGTCAGCAGGCTTTTCTTCAAGCGTGTTGATACAAATTGAATTCTTGATATTTTTATTGATAAAAGTCGTATTATACTAATATATACTGTATTATGTATTTATATTTAAGCGGGAACACTAATGAGAAAGGTTGCAAGAGGGGACAAGTTCTCGAATTTTTTTCGTAAATAAATTATTTATTTAGGATTTGGGAAAAATAGATATTATTAAGCATATATTGAACTAATGTAAATTTTTATTTGAAAAAATCAGAATTTGACAAAGTTATTAAATTACAATTGAGCCTCTGTATAATGATAACACAGGGGCCAGATAGTTTATTCGAGAATAGTTGATAAAAGAAGAGATGAAAAACATATTTTTTTAAATCTCTATAAACGTAGTTTATACGCAGCCTTTTTCCAAAAAAAAATAATACGTTGTGTATCCAAAGACAGATTTTTACCTATACATTATTATTCGAAGGCTCAAAAAATACTAATTTTAAAAATAGAAAACAACCTATTTTGGGATAGGTCGGGAATAGTCATTTCGAGGAAAAGCGATTGACAATTCCAGTATGTGAAAAGAAGATTTTGATATTTATTAAACTTTGTCGATCTCAGTGATTGACTTGAATTTTGTATAACGGATTTTCAAGCATATATACTTTGAGAAAATGCAATAGAACAAGTTAATGTTTTTCGATCTGTTGCAGTGGTGTTCCCTCTTAATACAGAACTTTTTTGTTTCAGTTACACCAACGTCGGAGGTCTAATATCTGGTATTGCTAATTATTTTTATTCCGAAGATCAACTTGTGAAGGTTAGTATAATTGTATTTTTAAACTCCATATTAAAAAAATATTGAAAACAAGATGATATCTCATCTAAGTTAAAACTCAACATACGTGACTGTCAAACTAATGATAAAAACACTTTTTTTAGTTGGAAGCTTTTATAAATAAGACAGGAATAGATGAGAGTCACAATACGACTGCTAAAAACTCTTTAGCTTCAGCTAAATCGAACATAGAATGGGCCACAACCCTTAAAAAGGAAATAAAGACTTTTATAGATGCCGATGAAACTAGTAGTGCCACCATCTCTAAAGCTTCATTTGTTGTAGTTTTGATATTTGTATTTTTGCAAAAATTTGTATTTTAAATTGAATTAGGGTTTGTTGTACAGTATTGATACGTTTATTTTAACAAAGATCTTTTTTTATTTATACATTGTTTTATTTAAAATAAGAATCAATGACAGATACGTACATGATAACTAAATTTGATGTAAAGCCTTTTTACTGAACTTGTGCTTTCAATAGTGAAATTAACCTAAAGGATTGTTTCAGTACACCTTTCGGATACATTTTTTTTTCAGATTTCTATTAACATTGTCAGATTTTTAAATAGAAGGAGAGGGAGATATGGATTAAAGACGCATCGACAGTTATGGTCGGATCATACCTCCATTAAGAATTTCCACTATAAACTTTGACTTGCAAGTTAAATGCTACACTTTGCTTTCATCTGTTCATAGTCTCCACTAAAAATTAACAACTACCAATTATCAACTAAGAAGTTGGCATATTCTTGTCCGCTTTCGAATGTTATCGGCTGTCGGAAAATTTGACAAGTGCGTAAAAATATAAAAAATAACATTAAAAACAAATAAAACTTGGTAAAAACTTGTCACAAAATAGTTGAAATACTTTTTGATTGGTCATCCTTAATTTTTATTAATTGTTAAATTTTAAAGTATAAACCCCTCTTTTTATTTCGTAGTGGAAGTGTTAGTTTACTGGAAATTCTTAGTGATAGTTGATAATTTTTAGAAGTATGAACCAACCATAAAATCTTTTGGCGTCTTTCCAGATCTTATTGCATATGGATGCTTCTTTGAGAAAGGGAATAATTTCTGTTATTCTGTTAGCAGAGAGTACATTTGGTTTTGGGATGTTATATTTAGCTTGTAGGTCATTAATGTTTGGCAAGTGAATAGAATGTGGTTAAATGTGAGTAGTTTATCTCAGGGGATAGATTTAGGTTGATTTTTGTAAGGCAAGTGTGATCAATACGGATTTTTTTAACTCACTCAATTACAAGGCTTAAAATTTAACTTATAAATTGTTGTGTGGATTCTTTTTCTTGCTATTATGGTAATTTACGGTAATTTTTGTGACTTCTGTATGATATTTTCAAATCAAGAAGCCGACAACTCTGGTGCAATCTGACAAATCCATTGTAAAGTTTGACATTTTATATGATATCCAGAACGTTTATACATACTAACTCCCTTTGTGTTGCTTATAGTAATTTTGAAATTTTGATTTCAAAAAATACCTTCAGGATGTTTCAAAAAACATAAATAAGATTGTGATAGATGACTAGTCTTAGATCTATCCGTATGGAACCAAAATTAAATAGCACTCGACTGTATGATTCTTCAGTGATCTAAAACCGACAAAAATTGCTCGCACACGTATACTTTCAAGCAAATGGTGGCTTTTTTTTCGGAAATCTCACCTTTAGAGACATGCAGAACAATTAATTCTGAATAGTATAAAACTGTTTATCGGAAGCCTTCAGCGAATTAAGGAAAACCAACCGAAGACAGAGGATCATTCTCTAGCAAGACATCGGCTCAAACAAGTGACTTTTTGGGCATTTAAAACATATAATTAATGGGTCATCCTCCTTACATTCCTGATTTATCACCAAATTATTTTGTTTTCGGACATGAAGAATAAACTACATGGACAATGGTTCTCTACCCCAGAAGAGATCGTTGATGTGTTCAAAAACTATGGAAATACCATCTTTATAGTAGCAAAAATGTTCTTCGAATGATAAATATTTGACGTTGTTCATTATTCCTGAAATATAAACGGTTACCATCGAATAAGTAGCAATTTAGGTATAATTGAAGTGTATTTAATTATTAAGTAGAAATTACTAGCAATTAGATAATAAGCAATATAAGACACTAACAAAGATAAAAATTCCATATAGGAGCTTACTATTTATTTACATAATTATAATAAACTTTTCATTATATTAAATACTTAGGGGTATTAGTACTTATCGAAGTACAAATTCTATGAGGTTTAAGTTTATTTGCCAAACACCATAAATATTTTCGTAAATATCTTACTGCGTTAGATAAATCGTGGAACACTTCTCCAAACGTGAAAAAGTAAGTAAATTTTAATGAAAGCAGTAAAAGAGCAGCGTTTGGTGTCGCCCATTATCGAATCTCTCATTCCGATTGGCCCGCTAAATTATGCTCTGAAATTCTGTCCTTTTCTATCGCTGATTCCCCTTCGTTTTCTTTCACGTTGACAGCGTCCTATTTGCCAATTTGTCTCCCTATTATTACGTATGCTTTATAAATGGATTTTGTGTGCTGTAAATGATCTCTAATGGATGTAAATGGGGTATTATCAGTTTGTTGGTTGAGAGAGAAATATACAGGGTTATAAGAAATGCAATAAAAGGCATATAAAGATATATATATATATATATATATATATATATATATATATATATATATGTTATGTCGGATATTTTCACGGGTCTGATGTGTAATCGAAGGTTTTCGGGCATCCGAACAGTTCGCTAGTAGACGCCATACAGTGAGCTTTGAAAATGGTGAATGAGATTTCACCGAAACGTCAGCTGCCTTACAGTCCTGAGAGGGACTCAGCACATACACGGGATGCCCGAAAACCTTCGATTACATACTTGGGAATATGGTTTATTTTTATATTGAAATTATATATATAATGTAGTCATACTTATTGTAAATATATATTTTTATTTTTCAGGACGTTTCGATTCTTTCGAATCTTTTTCAACTGAGGGTTTCGGCGGATGCATTAAGAACAGAGATTTTTGTTTTAAACAAAAATTAATTACATCACAAACCAATTGTAATCACTCACTCTTTTGTATATTCACTTTTCAAAAATATTTTTAAAAGTCCAGTTAGAAGAATGGACACTACATTTTTAACCCTATAAGTCAAGGCAGTTATAATAAGTACTTTATATATGTAGTTTCAATATAAAAATGAACCATATTCCCAAGAAAATAACTATATATATATATATATATATATATATATATATACATATATATATATATATATATATATATATATATATATATATATATATATATATATATATATTTAATGTAAACTAAATAGGTACTTGTTTGAGAATATTTGGACCTGTTGAATTTTTCTTAGTTTAGACTTTGTTGCGTGATACCGAAATATACAGGGTAACTCAAGAAGGAGCTACGTCGCCATCGATATTTTTGTTTCAATTGTTAACCCCATTTTTTTTTCAGAATTAGAAAGTGCACATGTTTCGCATTTGTTGGCATATTCGAACTTAAAACTTCTAAATTATCGAGTTGGATCCGTAATACTTTAGTTTTTAAGCGTTTCTACAAGAAATAATCAAGAGGGGTCAAATCTGGTGATCTAGCTGTCCACTCAATTCTCCCTCTTCTGCATCTCCATCGATTAGGAAAAACCTCATCCCAATGAACACGGACAGGGGCAGCATAGTCGGGCGGCACTCCATCTTCTTGGAAAAAAGGTCACGCTGGAATATTTCGGGTTCTTGTGGGTCTGAAACAAAGTTATTAATGCAAGAATGAATTCATTCATCGACTTGGTTATTGTCAGGTTGTCAACGGAACGTAGTTTAAACATTTAATTTAGATGGTGTCAATTCTTTTTTATATATTTTAAAGGTTTATAGTGGGCATCGTGCCGGTTTAGTTGGTTAAGCGGTTGACCGGTTTATCAATTCGTCGGTCCGGAGCGGGTTTGATCCCCGTGCTCGTCGTGGCTGTTCTATGTCGTGCATGTAATTTAATAAAAATCATTTTTTCTATGTCGTATGTAAAAAATATGCCTTTTCTGATTATGAAATAAAAAATGCGGTATACAAATAAAAAAAATACCGATGACGTCATAGCTCCTTTTTAGGTTACCCCATATAATTCGGTATGACGCAAAAAAAAATCTAAACTAAAAATAAAATTCGACGGGTTTGAGTGTTTTTCCAAGCAAAGACTCATTGCGTTTTTATTGAATTTATTTTGAAAACTCTATATATTGTAACGATTTTTTGACCTATTTTTCTTATAAACTTCTAGATGACATATACGGTTTTTATGGGCTGTCCCTAAATATAGAAACTTTAAAACTTAGAGCCGATCTAGTTGCCATGGAGGTTATATCTTCTAGTGGGACAGTTTTGTTTTGTTTATGATGTTGTTATAATTTAGATTATATTTATATATATATATATATATATATATATATATATATATATATATATATATATATATATATATATATATCAAGAAATAAACGCATATATAAGAAAATTATAAAAAAATTCCCTCTAAGTTAATAAAAGTGCTTAAGGAGATTTTTTTTCCATCAGTATTTTTTCCAGATTCTTCACCAAATAGTGAAAGACATTCACTGCGGATTTTCCAGTTTAATATGCAAACTGCTATCGGTCAAAAAGTTTCTCCATACTTTTCCAGAGAAAGAGGTGAGAATGATTGAGCAATACATTTTTGATTCATCTGATGGGAAGCTCTTCATTTTCATTATGAACGTCTCTCTGACCTCCCTACATGCTTGGGGTGTATAACCTTCGGAGCAGCTGGATTTAAACAGTCTCCAGTAGGAATGATTTCTAGACTACTTTGTAATAGCGAAAATTCATCCTTTCCCAGGCAATTGGAAAGGCTTAATGTTTTTAAATGTCCATTTTATTTTATTTGTTTGCCAGCTAGGTTGCTGGAACTGTAAATAGTTTCTTATCTTTGAGCCTTTACAGCTCACCTCTATTTACAAGATGGGACTCTGGGGAGTGAGTTTATAGAAGAATTTTAAAACTTTTTTTCTGATTTTCGATATACTCTCAGTTTATATTTTTGATGATACCAGGCAAGAAGAAATACGATTCAACAACCATATAGGCAATGTAAAAACTATATGAAAAATATATTAATCTATCTAAATTTAAGTTTACCTCATGCAACTACTACCCTTTAAAAAATGCTTAGCAGGTAAATTTACAAGCATTAAATTATTTGTACTATAAAGCAGTGTTCAATTTGGTTGTCTATGTTATTTTCCTTTCAGGTAAAGAAAAAGGAAAGAATATAGAGAAACAGTTTATTTTCTGCAAATACAACTCTGGTTTTCTGTCCATACATGTTTCGACCACCTCATTGTCTCGTCAGTGTAGGAACATTCGCAGAAAACAACTATTATTTAAAATATAAAGTCCGAGACATGTCGACAGGATATTAAAAAACCTACCGACTTCGATGTCGGAATGAAAAATATTGCCAGTCGAAACGCCATCTATGCATTCAGCGGAGTAGTGAGATGTAAAAAAAAATATTTCAGTGAGAAATAGATGAAATCTATCTGCCGTGTTTAAATATTTGCCTACATGTTATTCTCCTGGTGATATTTTTTAATCTGACACCGAAGTCGGCAGGTTTTTATTATCCAGCCGACATCCCTCAGAGTTTATATTTTATATAGCAGTTGTTTCCTACGAATGTTGCTTCCGGTTCGATACAGCTCCACTGACGAGACCATGTGGACGAAACGCGTATGGAGAGAAGACTAGAGTTGTATTTGCCTGAAAGGAGAATAACATATAGAGAACTATTTAAACACGCCAAATAAATTTCATTTATTTCTTACTTAAATTTCTGGTTTCTTACTGTTCAACTTATTGCTTACTCCTTGAAACAATTTTTTGAAGTGGATTTAATTTTTTGAAAAGTAATTCATCTTTCCAAAAATTCTCTCAAAACTCTCAAAATTTCGAGATAACATTTTTAATAAAAAACATACATGGAAGATAACTATAAAAGGTCAAATATATTTAATAGATTTAAATCATTGGTATATTTGATATGTTCTGAGCTAACCTCATGCACATTTCCCTTAAAAAATGATCCTAATATACACCTTTACCGCCCATATTACTTTTTTAAAAGCTTTTGCGCAGCTTTATTAGCCTTATAGAGGGCTTTTTGAACGAAATCGTGCAGCGTGTTTAACAGTATTATCTCTTGTTAAAACTAGTCAAACCTAAATTTATTTCTATCCTTTATTATCTACGTATGAATGAATAGTACGATACCATACTCAAGATGATCCAGCTCTTCCAATGAAAAATGCTATATAACAGTTGATGTGAAAATACCTGTCGGGAACATCTGTTTAAAACCTCCTAACCACCTATGTAAGATTTTCACGGATAAATCTGACAGGCCTTGGCAAACAGATAAATCATCTCTAAAAGCCCTTATGAGAGTTTCAAAGCCTGCTATTTTCATATTGTGCTTTTGCACACGGCCCACTTTGTGTGTCGTCAGGAGTTTTGATGGGAAAGGAGGATGAGATTTTAATATGACTGTGGTAGATATGGAAATGTATGTTTGTAGAGTAAATAAGGTATTATTTATCTTAAGCAAATACCTATGCTTATAAAAGAAATTAATTATTTTGTTTAAAACTTTTGATATTTGTTTAAATATTATGAATAAATATTGTGTTTATGTTAATTGCTAAAAGTTCAACGTCTATGTAACTATATAAGTATCCAAATCTTTACTAAATGTTTCAAGTCGTTTTTTTTTATTTGTAAATCTCCGTTAAAAAATTAAAATATATATATATATATATATATATATATATATATATGTATATATATATATATATATATATATATATATATATATACATATATATATATATATATATATATATATATAAATATACCTTCATTATTCATTATAAATATACTCTTAACCAATGCAACGTAGTCTAAGCTCCCTGTACAGCTTTAAACCCCTCTGAAATAACGAATGCCAACTTGTAAGCAAGATACCACTTTAGAACTTTGTTCTCTTATTCACAATATCGTTTTGTCAGGTTTCTTACTTTTGTTCGCAGAAATGCAGCAATGTGAAGTCATTCATTCCCCAATAATTACATAACAACAGTAGAGTTATGTCGCTTTCATTTCAGAAATATTAATAAACTCTTCGATATCATATTAGCAGTCGAACTTTTGATCTAGAGTTAAAAATTTGCGCTCCGTGTCACCACAGACCTGTAGTTGAACAATGGAAGAAGGGTGTTGAGGCTATGTAATTACTCGAGTGATACATTCTTGTACTTTTTGTCATATATGTAAAAAAAATATATAACTTTTTCTTTTTAACCTATTTTCCATTTACATTAGATAGCATTTTCATGACAACTTTCAGCTGAACTTCGTATAATATTCTAGAACGTACCCCGTACTCTCCTTATGAAAAAGTGGTTTCGGTTCATGTGGCTGAATTTTTCAAATGTTACATATCTCGACATCCTGAACAAATGTTTCAATGGGAAAAAAGCACAAACTCAACGGCTTCCAAGATAAGGCCTGCTGAAATCAGTATCATCGGGTATCGGTTCTACTTGTAACTGGCCCGGCTATTGGCTCTACTTGGAAAAGTTTCCCGGAATTGAAATTCTATATCCAAGTATGAACTTGATCAAGAACTTATTGACTTTCAGAACCACGAATGAGTAAGTAAAGGTCTGACCATTACAGCTTGCATTAGCATTACCCAGAGTTTACCACGCGCAGGTTGCAAAGTCGGACTTAAATTCGTTAGTCATCGTCAGTCTGTCGAAGTGGTTTAAAAGATATACTACCATTACAACAAGTAAAAAGACCGTTGTCGTCACAGTACCGGTATGAACAGGTCACGTGATCAGGTCAAAGCTGATTTTAGGAGAAAATGTGTATAGAATGTGTGAATAATTTTACTTTTTGTAACGGGAAAAAATTGTTCATTCTACCTTTTATATCATAAGATCGAACATGGCGCAACGTATGTCATATTATGAATGTAAAAACGTTTTTCCTTCTCGTACCATGTGACTTATGAGGAACCTCAACAATTAAAAAATGGAAATTGCTATGAGGTAATATCCGGCTCTTGAAATGAGGTTTAACGTGTTGGTTTTAATGGTGATTTATTATTTACACGCGATGAAGTGACCTTGCAGAATCCCAAGAGCCCTAGGTTGAATGTTGTTAGACAAAGGTTCACTGAGACATGTATGGTTTGTAATCGCTTGAACAGTGATTTGCACCGGCTTAGTGTTTAGGCTCGCGTTGATATATATATATATATATATATATATATATATATATATATATACAGTGCCTTCATTTCAAAACGAACCATCCTTAATAACTTTCTTAAATAGAAAAATTAAAAAAAAAGAAAAAACACGTCAATTTAGATATACAGGGGGAAGTTTAATTTTGTATTTGTTAAAAGTCTGTCAATCACCTCGTCAACTCCAGCTAACCTCACTTTGATATGTCAAATGGGAACCCCCACCTTGTGACACATCATTGTAAGCAGCATAAAATTGTCTATCCAACCGTATAAAAAAAAATTAAATCGGTTGACGTACAAGCGAATAGTGTGCAAAAATGTCTTGTAATAATGCATAATATATCGGCCTCGAACTTTGGTATGTCAAATGATTACCCTATAGTGTGATACATCATTTTAAAGGACGTACGATCTGCTATCCAACGATGTCAAAAAAAATTAAGTTAATAGACGTTATAGGCAATTAGGATGCAAAAATGTGTGTTAAATATAAGCAGTTTATTTAGTTTTATTCAGTTGAAGAAAATTATTTTATTAAATGTTCAAAATGTGCGCCGTTATTAGCGAGACAATAAAAAAGCCTATTTTGAAATTCCCCACGAACATTGGCAAGGGTTTCTCTGCTAATTCCTCTACATTCCCGAACAATTCGATCTTTTAAATCGTCAATATTTTCAGGTGGGGTTTTATAAACCTTGCTTTTTAAACACCCCCCAAAAAAAAAGTCTAGAGGGGTTAGGTCTGGAGACCGTGCTGGCCATTCAATTGCACCACGTCTGCCAATCCACGTCCCTGGAAAATGTTCATCAAGCCACTCTCGAATTGCCAAAGCGTAGTGCGGGGGAGCTCCATCTTGCTGGAAATGCAAATTATTTTCATTTAGTACCATAACAGCATTTTCATCCACTTGATTTTCTAAAGATTGCACAATGGCAGGGTATATTGTGTTTTCTAAAAGGTTTAAATAAATTTGCCCAGTTAAATTATCTTCCAAAAAAAATGGCCCGATGATTTCATTGCCATAAATTCCTGCCCACACGTTAATTTTTTCGGGATATTGAGTATGCCCTTCTCGGAAAAGGTGCGGATTTTCATTATCCCAGTATCTGCAGTTATGTGTGTTAACCAGTCCATTTAGAAAAAAGGTTGATTCATCACTAAAGCAGATATTCTTAGGTAAATGGGGGTCCTCGTCAATTCGTTGGCACATTAATTCGCAAAATTGAATTCTCCTATCAAAATCGTCTTCTCCGAGTTCTTGAAGAATTTGAATTTTGTAGGGAAAAAACTTATTTTGTTTTAAAACTTTATGCACAGAGCCAGCAGAAATGTTGGTTAAATCTGCGACCTTTGAGATGGATAAAGTTGGATCTATTGCAAACTGTCCTAGTACCTCGATTTGGCATGCTTCATCTACAACCCTTTTCTCAATAGATTTTTTATTACAAACGGATCCCGTTTCTTCAAACTTTCGTACCAATTCAAGTACATATTTATGGCCCACGTTTTTGTCTTGATGCCTCTCGTTAAATGCTCTGGCGGTTCTACGAGCGCACCGATCTTCAGCTCCATAGAGAAAAATTATTTCTATTCTTTCGGCTAGCGTATACACCATTTATATTCACGTTTCAACTAGGCGTCACAATGACAATTTTAACAATAATAAACAACTGGTGTTTAAAGATCTTAAAAATTTTATTTATTGCAGTGATTTTTTGTACCTATCAGGTACCGCAAAAAATATCATTGAAATAAATACACTAGATTGATTAGACTGCAATGAATTTTGCGATGAATTTTAAAACAGGCTTAGTTTTTTTCTCGCAAATATTTTAACTGTTTATTATTTTAAAAAAATATTTATTTTAAATTTAAAATAATATTTTACTCTATGAAGTAGCCATTTGACATGATAAAGTTTAATGTGATAAGGTGTCTATTATTACCACACATCTTTTCTTACTATTCGCTTGTACATCAACAGATTTTGTTTTTTTTTATTGGCTAAATAGGAGATAGTATGCCCTTTAAAATGATGTATCACACTATAGGGTAATCATTTGACATACTAAAGTTCGAGGCCGATATATTATGCATTATTACAAGACATTTTTGCACACTGTTCGCTTGTACGTCAACCGATTTAATTTTTTTTTATACGGTTGGATAGACAATTTTATGCTGCTTACAATGATGTATCACAAGGTGGGGGTTCCCATTTGACATATCAAAGTGAGGTTAGCTGGAGGTGAGGAGGTGATTGACAGACTTTTAACAAATGCAAAATTAAACTTCCCCCTGTATATTTAAATTGACGTGTTTTTTCTTTTTTTTAAATTTTTCTATTTAACAAAGTTATTAAGGATGGTTCGTTTTGAAATGAAGGCACTGTATATATATATATATATATATATATATATATATATATATATATATATATATATATATATATATATATATACATTTACATATATATATATATATATATATATATATATATATATATATATATATATATATATATATATTTGGACAGAAACATTTACATTCCCCAAGGAACCCAAATTTGCTTGCAACACTTTGATGAAGAAAATTTTTTTTAAGAAACTTCTGCTGATTTGCAATATTTAAATCGCCCTCTAATTTTCCCTGAAATAGAAGTCAGCAAGTTCTTCACACTATTGAGAGAATCAGTTCAGATAAATAATGAAAGCTCTCTGGCACTTTAACTAACTAACTAATAAAAATATCACTTATCTTACGTTCTTATCAATTTAACGAGTTATACGAGTGTTCCTGTTCCTGAAGACAATCAGTTTCGCCAGGTACCCACGAAATTTCTCTGCATATTTTTGTGTAAAACGCGCCATGGATTTTCTGATAAACTTCTGAAAATTTTATTCAACCATTCAAATAGACAGGCGATCAGTATGCTGATTAGTGTAGTGAGGAGGTGGATGATGATACAATTTATACTGAAAAATATTGGTCTTGGAGAAATAACTCGACGACAGTTCATCGCAGTGCATGTGACTCCATTTGCAAATGAATTGTATAATGGCAATCCAAGTGAATTGAAGGCCATTTAAGTTGTAGATAGAACTGATAGTTACATTGAGAAATCAGGGAGATAAAGTTACTCCGTTCACAAGAAATGTCATTTAGTAAAACTTGTTGTGATAACTGCACCAGATCATTACATTCTGGATATCCACGGACCATATTTTGTAGAGAAACAACGATGCTTCCATATTAATCGATCAGGTCGAAAAAGATATCAACAAAATTATCGAATAATTTCAAGATGGAAACATTTTTCTTGTGGATCGAAGCTATCGAGATGCAATGTAGTTGTTGAAAAAAGAACGATACATTCAAATACCGCCTGTCATGGAAGGTAATCAGCATCAATTCACGACTGAACTGGCAAATCGCGCTCGCATGATAACCATGCAACGATGGGTAGTTGAAGTTCGAAATGGTCACGTAAAAATCATTTACAAGTTTCTAGACGGATGTATTCCAAATGCTCACGTAAAAGACTTCTACTTGATAGCTGGAGGCTTGATAAATAAATATCGACTATCTCTACGAATGATGGATAATACTGTTGTCTTAGCACGAGAAATTAAAACTCTATTGAATGACATGAATGAGGTACAAGCGTTAGTTGAGGCTGAAAATCTGGCGAGAAGAAATACTATGTGGGAACGTTTAAGTCATTAACACGTTCCTGAGTTTCGTCGATTACATCTTCATTTTTTATGTCGAGTAACCCTCGGCCCATACCAACTGGAATTAGCTCCTTGATATGTTCAGGGCAAGTTCGAACATAAGAGTATCCTGTGGTTCCTCGGCTAGATTCGGCATCAACAGTACATAAAATATCCCAGTACAATCCACCCTCAATACATCCAGGATACTGATAAAAGGAATAATGATGACGATGGTGCAGGAATAGAAGAATTGGTAGTGAATGGTGGAGAATAGAGATTTATAAAAGGATAAAAAAGATTAGAAAGACAAGAAAAAGTTTAATTTTGACTATTTTATGCTCTTAATTATAGCGAAACTAACTCTACACTAGCCTGAAATACAAACAAACGTAAAACAACTTCGCGATCTGGAATCAGAACAAGCATAATACTGATGAACTTTATAACTACAATGACTGACAGAATGACGATGACTAACGCGTTTAAATACGACTTTGCAATCTCCTCTGGGTAATGCTAATGCAACCGGCAACTGGGATACTTTTCCAAGTAAAGCCAGTGGCCGAGCCAATTTCCCGATGATGCTGATTTTAGATAGTCTTATCTGGGAACCCGTTGAGTTTTGGGCTTTGTGCCCATTGATACATTTGTTTAGGATGTCTAGATACGTAACATTGGAAAAATTTAGTCACATTAACCGAAATCACTTTTCCATAAGCAGTGTGAGGGGTCCTTTGTTAACTTATTTGCAATTATTACTTTTCAAAGATAAATTTGAAAATTTAAAGAATTATGAGGCTTCCTTTTACAAAATACAAGTAAATAGTAAATTTTAAATGCATTGTATTCAACTATATAACCTTATACTAATTTTACTTCTGCTTCCAACAATAAAAAATAAAAATAATATTCTTTTTACAACTTTTCCACATAAATTCATTAACTCAAAAACCAAAACCAATTTTTCACTAAAAAACACGCAAAACGACAGTCCTGTTGCCTAATTTAAAAGCACCCTTAATCCTACACACAAAGCAAAATCATTTATCAAAAGAGCTGTTTTCATCAATTACCCCAACAATAGCGAACAGATGCAGATCCCTTTTGTAAAATGATATCAAACCACTTTAAATACATTCATCCTCCGCGTTTATCCTTTTATCCTTTTCCACCTCTGAAGTCCTTATTAAGCGTATTAAGGATGTTCCATTTATATTTACTACCTTGTATAAATACAGAGTTTGTCAAATTTGATTTAGGTTTTTATTTAAATGGTAAGTAATTTGTATTTTCTATTTTTTTCTCTTATCAGTACCCTTTCTTATTTATTGTAACTAGTTTAACTTAAGTTTCTTTTTATGGTGCCATATTAGGTCCCCTTAACGTTGATAATTACATTGGCGAGTTGTTCGCGGTTTCAGCCAATCTAAATAGTTGTTCGGCACTGCGTATTCCAGTCCAATCGCGTATGTTCTTTAGCCATGAGATCTGCTTCCTTCCAGTTCCTCTGTGGTCTTCGATTTTACCTTTCATTATAAGCTGAATGATTTTGTGTCGGTTTCCTCTAAGGACTTGCCCTACGTATGATATCTTCCTTATCTTAATAGTTTTAAATAATTTACGAAAGGCACTTGCTCTATTTAACACTGCTTCGTTGGTCTGAATAGCTGTTGATGGTATTCGGAGCATTCTTCTATGCAACCTCATCTCGAACGCTTTTAGGCGGCTGATCGTATCAGCTTTCAGAGTCCAGTTCCGTATAACAACACAGACCAGATATAATATTCAGAAGAGTGATTTTGTTCTCAGAAAAGTTGTGCGAGCTGTTTTAATTCTGCACTTAATCTCCTTATTTGGGTCTAGTTGTTCTGTGATATAGTACCCCACGTATTTGAATTGGGTAATGTTCGCAATGTTTTGTTGATCTATTTCTAGGGAAGCATCGGCGTGAGGTTGGTGGCAGAATTTCACACATTTGGTTTTAGTGAGTGATTAATTTTTAGACTCATTTTCCGTTCTGTCGTGTTTACGCAGTCCTACAACTCTTGAAGGCCTTGGATACTATCGCACAAGATGGCTGTGTCGTCGGCAAATCGAATGGTATTAATCATCACTCCATCACCATTGATCTTCACTCCAAGGTCTATTTACACAGCCTGTTTGAAAATTATATCCGAGTAGATGTTGAATAATAGCATCCCTATCTGACTCTTCGTTGAACTTTACTTTTCCTTTTTTTGCCCTTTACCACTTCTTCAATGAGAAATTGTGTGGGACATTCGTGTCTTAAGATATGTCTATCTTGTGTTTATGCGGCTTTCACGGATTCCTCCGTGTCAGATGCAATAGCAGTGGTTATATCCACATTATGCTGTTGTAGTACTGAAATCACATTCTGCAAATTATATGCAACTCCGTATGTAAATAAAGTAAAAAGCGAACAGTAAATGCAAACTTCGCTCCATCATATTTTTTCTGTGTTAAAGGTTTCACAGTTTGAATAAATTGCTATAAAACACAATTTGTCCTATTCCTCCACCATCGATATGATGACCTACCTGTAGCACCATACCGAGAAGAAAGTCAAAGCTTACCCTCCCCGCCACATTTTTCGCATTTTACTTCATTTACATACGGAGTTGCATATAATTGTACGTTTGCTGAATGTGATTTCAGCACTACAACAGCATAATGTGGACATAACCATTGCTATTGCATCTTACACGGAGGAATCCGTGAAAGCCGCATAAACATATATACGTCATCCGGACGAAGCCGCGTTCATTGTTGCATACTTCCTTCCGATTTGTTCTTTGCACAAACAGATGCATGGCGGTACCCAGAGAAGTCTAGTAATAGACGAAACATGTTCCTTTGCCGTATCATTGTGGCGGGGAGGGTAAGCTTTGACTTTCTTCTCGGTATGGTGCTACAGGTAGGCCATCATCTCGATGGTGGTAGAATAGGATAAATAGTGTTTTATAACAATTTATTCAAACTTTACTACCTCTAATACAGAAAGGATATGATGGAGCAAAGTTTGCATTTACTGTTCGCATTTTACTTCATATATCCATCTTATCTCTTTGGTTTATTAGAGTTTTAAATACAGTTTTCTTTTCTTTCACTCGATTTAATACTTCTTTACTTTGAGATTATACCTACCTAATTAATCCCCGTTATTCTTGAATGCTCTAGACGATGTATGTATTTTTTCACCATTCTTCACGATATAGAGCAATGCGCCAAACATAGGTTGAGAAAGCGCTCCCTTACATTTAGATCAGTGATGTTTATTAACCAGTATGTTTTTTTTTCCAGAAAGCTGTTTTACTTTATGCTACCCTACTCCTTCCGTTGCAGATCTGTTTTGCCCGCATCATTAAAATGACATTATAACTTAAGGGTATAGTGGTAGCGGATTTCTGCCATGACTAGAGCTAAGAGTCTTGGTTATGGACTTAATGTTCATAGTCACACTTCTATGTTTTAAGTTTTGAAACTTTGATGATGGTGTGGATAGAAAAATGAGTAGTTAAAATTAAATAAACAATAGAAACTTCCCTGTAAAGAAAGAGGAGACCGCAGGAAGCAAGGCGAACATATCTGGAGAAACAAGCTTCCGAAGATGAAGTAACAAGGCGTAAACGGCTTGAATTTCTTTATGAAACTTCTGTATGTCACATTAGGTCTGGTGATGGAGAATTAGACTACTAAATTCAAAGGGAGGTGTGAAAATGTCAGACTGAAATCATACCTTTGACAAAAAATAACTTATGTAACAGACATGAAGGTATATATGAAAAGAAAAAAAAACGATGAACTAGCAAGAAAAGACTCATCGACTGAATATATTGTTCTCGAACTAGCTTTTGAGTGCCGAGGTGCACGGCAGTTGTTAAACAATGGGTAAGAAAACAGTATGAAAATCACTTTCTATCTCGAAATTAACCAGAAAACTACTCCAAGTGAGTAAGAACCATCACAGGATTAATAGCCGTTAATTTACCTGAACAGAATGAATTTTTGTAAGGGGGATATTAATTGTAAGGAAAAAGGTACAACGCATTATATGTTCTTACTAGTCATTAGATCAGAAAAGATAGCAAACTTAAAGGTCGACTAACTTGAAACATACCTTTGTTAATATTTATGAATTAAAGCAGGAAGCTAAGTTAACAAAATGCGTGTAGTAGTCAGTTAGTCAGAATCCAATAGGCCTACTCTTGCTGCAGTGTATCTGGGTTAGGACGGATCCAGGGAAAAAAAGCTTAACTGAATAGAAACCATCCAATAATGAGACATTAGCAAAAATCAACATCAATATGAATTAGCTTTATTTTCTAGTTACACCAATTTATAGAAAGAAATTAATTCAATTCCATTATGAACTTTTATAAGATTACGGGCATCAGCATACTGTTCAATGAACGCGACAATATTCTTTTAGATACCTATGGAATGGAATAATTACACAGAAAACTTATCTTCAGAGAACAGAACAGGTATAACTCCCATAGTAGAAGTTTTACATTTAACAAGAGCTAAGGTGTCTGTTAATCTAGAGATGCCATGATAGAAAGGTGGATGTATGTGCATGTTTTCTGGATCGAGCATGGTTTCTGGATCGAGCGTAAGCTTTTGATATTGTTCAATACAAAAGTTTAGGTAAACTCTCAGAAGAAGTAGGTATTAATCGCAGTTCACCACAAGAATATATGCTGTTATCTCTGGTTTTTAACTTATTTTCCGAAGTGATATTTCTTGAAGCATTCAATGAAAAATAAGAAGGTGTCATAGGAATCGGAGTTGTTAATAATAATGGTAGGTACACTAAATGGCACCCAGATAACTTACAGAAACTCTTACAGCAACAGAATATAATTTTTTAAAAGAGGATTGAAGTTGAGTATAAGGAAAACAAAATGGATGGTGGTTTCCAAACGTCAAAATATTATTACAAACCATCTTAAAATTATCCAAGATGGAGTTGAAAGAGATCTTAGAGGTATTTGGGCTATTGTCTTAACAAAATTTGGGGCTGCATATAAGAGATCTATAGTAAATTTACATAAGTACACAGTATTTTTATCAAAATGTGAAAGTATTGACCAACCACTATCAAAAAATGAGATATGTTCGTCAATTCGCTGTTATGTATTCAATATGTAATATTATGAACTAGGAACGTGGACACAGACAGAGACTTTGTGTAAAAGTCGTCTTATCTTAAAAATTCTTTGAAGACCAAAGTAACAAATCTGGAAGTACTGCTCTGGCTGCAACTGTAAAATCGAGAAAACTACTGCTACAGCTAATCAATTAGCGATAGAAGAAATAGGCTAAAATTAAATTTATTATCCTTAAAAAGGCGCTACACGATTTTATATTTAAAATGAATCCATTGAATTGATCGATCATAACACTATACACATTCCTCTAATGTCCTTTTTTACTCCAGAAATAGACTGAGCAATATTATGAATATAGTTTTTAGGATAACTTACATAACATGAATGAGTACACAGTAGAATAATTGTTTTATACCGTATAATGCAAAAATAATAAGTGGTGTAAATAAAATCATTTTACTTTTTTTTTTAAATTAGACGAACAAAAAATTTTATTTCGTCCACCCTATAAACAGAATTTAACACCCTCCGAGATTCTCGTTAACCGTTCCGAGCATTAAATAACTATAACACAAAAGCACGTTAATGGGCCTGTTCAACATCGCGCGATTTTGAGTAGTGTGGGAACATTCTAATAGGCACGGGTGGTGGCAAGAGAGCGTCCTGCCGCCAGCAGGAGGAAATTTGAGTTGCAGAATACGGAGTACTTCAAAAAATAGTAATATAAAAATTTTATAAAAAAAGACGGGATATGTTAAACCATGTCTATAACATTTATCTCCAATGTAATAGTCTTTCGTAGAATTTAATGGGACAGCTTCTACGCTGTCGAATATATACAGTAGGTGTCACACTCTTGTTCTGCGTGACTTTCAAGTTATTTAACATTATAACATAATATATATATATATATATATATATATATATATATATATATACATATATGCACTGATGATTTTTCCGGTTTCTGTCTGACTCTTTATATATAATAAGGCAGACGGAGGACCAGCACGCTCATTCCAAGCCGAGCAGCCGTCGAGGAAGGATCACTTCAAAATGCCAGCTGAGATGGCGAAACGTCGTGATGATATATATATATATATATATATATATATATATATATATATATATATAAATATATATATATATATATATATATATATATATAAATATATATATATATATATATATATATATATATATATATATATATATATATATATATATATATATATATATGTTACTAAAAAAAAGGAATGCTGCCGAACGAAGTAAAATCTTATAAAGCAATATCGCTACTATCCATAATTTCAAATTTTTGCGAAAACTGATATCTAAAAAGAATACTGCTTATCTTACCTTATACATAATTTCAAAATTTTTCTAAAATTGAAATCTAAAAAGAATGTTGCTTATCTGTCTTCCTGAAAGTTGTATAAACCTTTAATACAATATGTCATGGAGGACATACTCACAAATTATACAGCGTACTACCAAAAAACTATGTGGAGTTAGTAAAATCTATTATATCTTATCTTAAATTAGCTATTTAGTATTAAACAAGAAGAGGAAATAACAGCATTAATCGCAGGTGTTCCCCAAGCGAGCGTTTTAGTATCAGTAGTCCATGTATTATACACATGTTTTCTTTGACATTTGCAGATGATGCTTCAATATTGGCAGTAAGGGAAAATGTAGAGGAATTCACAGAACAATAACAATAAGCAAGAAATTAGATTTTCAAATGGATCAAATATTAGGAAATTAAACCAAACGAGCAAAAATTTATTCATATAAATTTTCTGAATAATAAAATAAGAAACCTGATTCCAGTCGCCATAAATGGAACATCGTATCATATGAAATTAAAATAAAGCACCCAGAGGAAAACTGAGAGGAAATGAGCACGTTAAAAAGATAAGGGAGCGGTTTGACTCGAAATACACAAAAAATGTAATGGCTGTTGGGAAGAAGCTTCCAACTGCCACTATACAATAAAACTATTAAATACAGGGAACTAATTAAACCAGTCAAGACTTAGATCTCACAACTTTATGGCGTTCCAAGCAATGCCATCTCAAAAGGATACAAACTTGCCAGTACAAAGCACTGGAAACTGTACTTAACGCTCGCAATGGCGAGATTCACTGAAACTTCGGTGATAATGTTGCGCCCCCAACAAAGGCTAAACTTCACAACCACTTCAACGTCCAAGCAGTCCAGCTACTGGACAATGACAACCGAACAGGTCTAAGCCTTTCGAGATAGTGCAGTGGCCAGTGAAAGAAAAAGGTACACTACTAGTTTTGCTATGTGCCTTCAGACCAGACAAAGGAACTCTAGAACACCATCAAGTAAACTTTAGTTTAGTTTTAGGAGTAGAAATCTATTGACGGTTAGTCTTTAATCTCACTCGTAATAAAGCCATTGGATAGTGTTCGTATATTAAATTACTAAATTTTGAAATTTTCAGGGTGGTTGGTGGGTTGATTTTTGTTGCCGATACTGGAAAAGAAAGAAACATGGAACGTCGAGGTTTAGTTCAATTTGTCACATTGTCTTGGTGGCGAAATTTGACGCTTCTACTTATCGACAGTGTAGATATATGGAGCTAAAAAGTACGCTGAATGAGTTCCAGTAAACGTTGCTGAATTTGGCGGGGGCCCTTTGGTGCCTTTAAATCTCAACGAAATTTTTTCTCCTTATAACTTAACATTTTTCAGACATTTATGTTAATTTATCATTAGACCTAACCCATTTAAGATTAATTGAAAAAATAAAATAATTATTTAAAAAAAAATGACCTTTAAAAAATTGCACTTAAAGGTAAAAAATAAATGAATAATTCTTTTTCCGATACTGCTTCGTATAGGCAGTAGAACAAGTTTTCAGAAAATATTGATTTTTTCAAATTTCTCAAAAACATGGTAAATGAATTTAATGAGTTTTGGTGTGTGATCCAACACTATAATATGATGTTTTCTAGGGGGATAGCGACCGGCTATCAAGAGGCCTAAGTATTATAGAAGGGAGGTCACTTGCTAACATCGTTTCTGTTTTTTAAGTCATTAACGTTATGACAACCTAGATATTTCTATCGGATAATCACATGCATTTCCAAGCTTTTTTACCTTTTAAAAAATTTTCATTTGTTGAGCGGTTGCCAGGAAAAAATATTTTCAGTTACATTCATACAACAATTCTCTGTAATAATAAAACAATTTTTAAAGTAAATATTGGAAGAACAGGTGTGTATTTTAAAAAGACTGAAAAAAAAACAATTAAAAAAATATATTAATTAATCAAATGTGCAAAATGGTAGCCATTTTGCTGGATCCACTTATTCATCTCAGGATTATTGAACAGCGTTTAAAATGCTCGTCAATAATTCTTCTCAAGTGTTCACCGGAATTTTGTATACTTCTGTATCAGTGACATATACTTAACTCTGGAAAATGTGGTGGCCATCTTATTGGTGCCTCTTGCTTCTTTCAATCCATCGATTGGAAGAGGCAACGGAAAATGGGGTGGGGCACCATCATGCATATACCATAGTCCTCGCCGAACTAAAATAGGCAAATTTTCCAGAATAATTATATGTGTGTCTTGCAAAAAAAATAGATAAATATTTCCATTTATTCTGTCTGAAATCGCAACAGGACCATGAAGGTAGAGATCAATAATACCTGCGCAAACATTTGTTTTACAGTTGTGATGATGGTGAGCAACTTTAATGGCTCACGGATTTTCTTACGCATAAACAGTGATGGCAATTTGTCATTAGTCAAATTATAAAATGCTATAGCAATAAGATCACTAGAAAAATTATTGTTACAGGTATTAAAAAAAATTTTCCTGGGAAAAACTCATCCAACGAAGATTTTTCAAGCTTCAGAATACATGCAATTCTCTCTCTCTCTCTCTCTCTCTCTAGCATTACAACCCGGGGTGGGTCTTTGCTGACTTCACAATCTGCCTCCACTTGCTGCGATCCATCATCAGTTCCTCCGTGCGTTCGACGTTTAGGGTTTGTAAGTCTGCTGCAACGTTATCTCTCCACCTCATCCTTGGTCTTCCTAGCGGCTGCTTTCCTTCTGGGTTCTCTTCCTATACCAACTTGACGATACATTGATCTTGTCTCATAACATGGCCGGCCCATCTTAATCTTTCTGTTTTTATTATTTTCAATACATCTGGCTGGTTGTATAGTTCCTCCAATTCCTTGTTTGTTCTCGTTCTATATTGCTGTGTGGTGTTGTCCCTGACCGGTCCGGATATCCCTCTAAGCATTCTTCTTTCTGCGATTTCCAGTCTATTCTCATTTTGTTTTGTCAACGTCCATGTTTCACATGCATATGTCATTACCGGTCTTATAACTACTTGATATATTCTTATTCTCGTGCGGCGGGATATATTTTTCGATTTCATTATCTTTTGCAGCCCATACCAGCAGCGGTTGCCTCCTTGTATTTTCTTGTTAATCTCTTATGTAATGTTGTTGTCAGAAGTGATCGTAGTTCCCAAATATTTAAACTGATGGACCCTTTTAAAATTGTAGTGGTCCATAGTCACGTTCTGTCCTATTCTGTCTCGCCGTCCCGTTCTTGTTGTAGCCATATATTTTGTTTTTTCTTCGTTGATTCGTAGGTCAACTTTCTTTGCGGTATTTTCCAGTTTGAAGAACTCTTCCTTGACACTGGTAGTTGTATTACCTACAATATCGATATCATCAGCGAACGCCAATATGATGCGCGGACCTTGATTTCTAAAGAAGAGCGTTTTTGTGTTGGTTTTTCGCACGATGCTCTCCAAGGCGACGTTAAAGAGGAGTGGAGACAGCGCATCGCCTTGTTTAAGACCACTGTTGATTGTAAAGACGGTTGACAATCTTCCTTTAAGTCTTACTGCACTTGTAGATCCCTCTACACATGTTTTGGTGAGGTTAATTAGCTTCTTCGGTATGCCCAGTTCTGCCATGGCATTCCACAAATCCACTCTTATGATGCTATCGTATGCTTGTTTAAAATCTATAAATAGCAGGTGCAATGTTTTGTTGTATTCCAAACATGCAATTATCCAATAGAAATATCTAAATTGTCATCACGTTGCTAACATAAAATATCAGAAGCGGTATTTACAAGTGATATCACTACTTTATAGTCAGTTGCTATACCACTAGAATACGTCAATTATAGTGTTAAATTGTGCAGCAAAAATCGTTAAATTCAATTGCCACGTTTTCAGGAAATTTGGGAAAAATCAATGTTTTCTTAAAACTTTGACGTCTTCTTCCACCTAAATGAAATAGTATCGAATATAACTAAGTTGGCTTAAATCGATCTATTTTGACGTCAAACGTTGCGCATATATTTTCTGGACACCCTGTACATTTACTGATTTATGCTCCTTAAATTAACTCTACAACATTGTTTACATAGCTTTTGATTTTTCTTCTGTTTTTATGGCCTTAGTTAAGGGGGTCTGTGCGCAGTTTGCATATATTTACTATAAATTTTAAGCTTTGCACCAACCTTAATTTTTATCAAAAAAAATAAACATTAATATAAGTCAAAAATTCAGGTTTCCATGCATCCCTTTGATTCCATGTTCAATTAAAAATAAAATATTAAAAACCAATTATGCTGAGCTATTTAATTACTGAATTAAGTCAAATTTCACAAACGAGGACTTTTTAATCGCCCGGTATCCATCTTCAACTTAGGTGTGAATCCAACAGCGAATAAAGCGAAATATAGAGCATTTAAAGCACGCAAAACTCCAATCTGAACTCCGAATAAACACTTCGGATGGTCTAAGATTTGGTTTCCCTAAGAGTCCGTTTCCCTAACCGGGAGGCGGGCTGATGACAAGGGGAGGAGCTTATCTGGAGGTGCTAACTGCCAGCTAATGGACCAAGATAATCGCTTGTCTTGGTAAAAACATCCTTTAAGTTGGTTTAATCAGATGTTCGATGGGAAACTGAGATAAAGCTTAGAATCTTGCCTTTCAAAGATAAATTTTATTAATTTAAAAAAATCGTATTTTTTTTTATTAATTTTGATCTTAAAGCAAATGACAAAAATTATGCATTTTTATTCATATTGATTGTTGTTACAATGAAGAAATTGTGTTTAGTGTATTTTTATTAAATACTAAATAAATGTGAAAATTGTGTATTTGGATAACAAAAAAATAACAAATCTCAAATCAGGTAAGTCTTATTTACGTATATTTCATGGGTTACGATTGCAATTAATTTTTCTGATTACTAAATGTAAACAATTACTGTGAACTTGTAAAAGTAGCTACATGTAATGAAATGTAATTAAAAAACACGTTGAACTGCTGTAAGCTATGAGGGCCACAACTTTGTTGCTAATAATTAATTTGAAGGAAGTGATTCTGTTTGTCATTACATAATTTAAAATATATTTTTGAAAGTTTTTTAGAAAAAAATAATTAAAGACCAAACAAGGTATTATTAAAAAATATTATTAACGAACATAAATGGGTAAAAAATGGTCAACACCACTCCATTGAGTTATTATAATAACTTGACACTAAAATGACTCAAAATTAAATATAAATCAGGGTTGATCTATAAATATTTGTTTCTTAGGATTTCCATCAAGTTTGCTCTCAGTGGTGATTCTTAGTCTTTTGTGCGGTAGTTTGTCCGAGTTTAAAATGTTTTCTAACAATACACTTTTGGATAAAAGTAGAACGATGAAATACTTTTATATATTTGAAATAATATACAGGGTGTCCGGAAAATACGTGTACAACATTTGATACAGACTCATGACGTCAAAATAGGTTGATCTAAGCCAACTTATTTATATCCGATACGGCTTCGTTTAGGCTCTAGAAGACATCAAAGTTTTAAGAAAATTTTGATTTAAATTTCTTGAAAACGTGGTAAATGAATTTAATGATTTTTGGTGTGTGGTCTAACACTATAATATGACGTTTTCTAGTGGTATATCTACCGGCTATAAAGTAGTGTATGTTTTAATTTTCGTTAAGTTTAGTTTAAATTTTCGTTAAAATAACGTATACTCAAAGTGAAAAAAACTTTTACGTCTGTTCTTAGAGCGTATGTCACTGTCATTATCTACTTAAGTGAGTGCTTTGTTTTCTAAAGAAGACTTGATAAAAACAGTTGCAAATTATTATGCATCATGGCTGTCCATGGCGCACTTGTCATAAGTAAATAAATTAACCAGTATTTTGCTTAATAATATTTAATTTCTGTTCTTATGTCTAATCCAATCGCAAATAAATTAGTACCGTTAGATTCGTCAAAGAATGGCTATTTCCGGCGAAACCGGAAGTGACCGGAAAGTGGAAAATATGCGAAAACTCTCCTCTTCACATAAAATTTACCTGTACCAATTCTCATTTTGATACATATAATACTCTAGAAATTATGACTTGTCTAATAGATTCGTTGACACCCGGTATATATATATATATATATATATATATATATATATATATATATATATATATATATATATATATATATATATATATATATATATATATATAGTATCGGAGCTTCAGACCATTTTATATGGTATTGTTTATCCCAGACGTGTTATGCAATACCAGATCTTGACGTTTCTCTTTTTCGTGTATGAGTTTTATGTTCCTCAACACATTCCTTGTTATCGATAGTTTTTGGTTTTGTTTTTATTAAATGAGCTCTGAGTGTATTTTCTGTCTTGAAGGCTGTTTTTATATTGTAACTGCTGGCAATTTGCTTCATATTATCATATATGCCCTCTTGTGGCCTATTTAACAACCTATACATTTTTTATTTGCAAAAATATATTTTTCTTAAAAATTACATCTTACATATGAATCAGGTGCATTAAAATCGGGCAAGGCAATCCAGAGTCAGTACTTTTTAATAACATTATTCCTTTCTTTCCCCTTTGTGTATTTTAAAAGTTAACGCAAAAATTTCGATACAAAAGTTTTAAATATAAGCAGTACATATTAAAAACATAAAAAGGCACCTACCATTATATCTGATTTTTTTGAGAACTTGTTATTTTATATTTTATGTAATAAGATACGCTTTTTTACGGTCTATTTAGAAATTCAAAAGTGTTTTATATCAATTCACCTCGTACATCCTTAACAAGACACCCGGTACATATAAAACTGATGTCATGGTAAATCGTTCAAACGAAACTTTTAAAACTTCAGTATACAGGAAGCCAACCCATACTGGCCAATCCTAACCATAGTTCTAATCATTCTCTTGTAACAAAACGGGGAATTATACGCAACCTCTATAATCGCACTATATCTATATGTAATAATGCCGATTCATTGGAAAAAGAGGTAACAAACATTAAATCCGACTTACAACAGAATGGTTATCCTTTAAAATTAATTGACGATGTTATAATTAACTTTAGGACAACGACCTCTGGACAGCAAGAAACACATTTCTTCTTCACAATTCCGTACATTCAATGGACACAGTCCCTATATTAGCGCATAGTCTTAAGACAAAACATTCAGTTTAGACTTGATAACGATTAGAGATACAACCTAATCGAAACATCCTAAAAACAAACAAAAATAAGGACAATGCAGGTCCGATAACCACATTTTAGTCAATCTAGATATTTCTATCGCATAACAGCTTGACAAATCTTCAATGGATGAGCAGTTTCGTTAGGAATAAAATATTATCAATTACATGTATACACCATTGAACTATAATAATAAAAAATACCTGTAACAAAAACTCATCGAGTGACTTTGTTCCTATGGGATTTAATAATTTAACTATTAAAAAATTGCCATTAAGGCTAAGAAGCCGTCTAAAGTAAGATCATTATTTTAAATTTCTGAGCCTATTTTGCTATTAAACATGGACAACTATACGTACTCCAAGAACGTTGATATTCTCCTGAAGAAAATGGGCGTCGAAGTCTTAGGATTTACATGGAGAGATTTCCTAACCTCCGAATACCAAACTATCAGATATTTGCCAATATTGAGCATCATCTCCGAAAAACGGACAGTTTGAGAAAAAATTTGAAGGTAGAGGTCGTACTCGAATAACTCGAACGATCGAAAAAGAAGAGAAAATTTTGAAAAGAGTTGAAGAAGAACCGAGTGTTAGTGCCCATCGCTTAGAACTTCAGTTAAATATCCCTAAAACTATTAAAAATGATATTTTAAAAGAACAGTTGGTAAATCCATATCAAGTTCAAAAGGTTCAGGAACTTTTACTAATTGATCCCCCCATGCACTTTACATTTTGTGAATTTAATCGAAAGATTTTTTTTTCACGAGACATGCTTTACAAGATTTAGAGTCACCAACGTGCATAATGAACATGTTTGTGCAGATGAAAGTCCATATGCCATTAAAATGACATATCATGAGCATAACTTTAATATAAATGTTTGGGCAGGTATTATTGATCGCTACTTTATTAATGCTGTTGTGATTCTAGACAGGATAAATGGAAATATTTATCTATTTTTTTTTAAAACACATTACCAGAACTATTTATATGCATGATAATGCCCCACTCAATTTTTCTGTTGCCGATTGGCAATATTTATACGCCCAATTAAAAATTAAATATAAATCAGGGTTGATCTATAATTTTTTGTTCTTCAAAATATTTGGTTCCCAGGATTTCCTCCAAGTTAGGAGTCAGTGGTGATTTTTGGTCTCTCGTGCGGTAGTTTGTCCGAGTTTAACGTTTTTTCTATTTATACACTTTTGGATAAAAGTAGAACAAGGAAATACTTTTATTTCTTTGAAATAATATACAGGGTGTCCGGAAAATACATGTACAATGTTTGATGACAGACTCATGACGTCAAAATAGGTCGATTTAAGTCAACTTAGTGATATCCGATACTGCTTCATTTAGGCGGTAGAAGAGGTAAAAGTTTTAAGAAACTTTTGATTCAAATTTCTTGAAAATATGGTAAATGAATTTAATGATTTTTGGTATATCCCAACCGATGGATTGAAAGAGGCAATAAGGTACCAGGAAGATGGCCACCACGTTCTCCAGAGTAAAATATGCGTGACTTCTTATTATGGGATGGTCTAAAAACAGAAGTATATAAGACTCAGGTGAATACCCGCGAAGAATTATTGGTGTGAATTTTAAACGCTGGCAAACTTTTTAATAATCCTGAGATGTTAGGTAGAGTCCAATTTAACTTTTTAAAAGTGTTTATAAATGTGTTCAGCAAAATGGCGGCCATTTTGCACTTTAGCTTAATTAATGTTTCCTTTTGACCTTCAACCATTGATGTGGGCAAATTTAGATAGGCTAATTTAAAAACCACAAGCTGTACAAAAAAATCTCACCCCCCATTTTCGAGCTCTTTTTTGGAGAAACATATGAATGCGGAAACAGATCGTGGATATGTTGATTCGCTTACGATCTATAGGGCTATTTTTAAATTTGACCAAATTCTATTATAGTGTACAGTTTGGTTATTATGTAAGATATCAAAAAACGAAAAAACTTTCTATGGGCACTTTTTTACGTAGAATACATTGACATGTAGAATACATTGGCGCTCTTATTTTTTTTTTATTCCCGATTACCAGAAATGAGATACGACTTAAAGCTGTATTTTTTCAAATAGAACACCCTATATATTTTTAACATAATAGTTTGCATTTATTTTTTCCTTTAAAATGATATATGATAGTGGATATTTCTTATTATCGTAAGTCCTCGACCTTTAAATTTTGCTTTGAAATTAATAAATTGAATAAGGAATAAATTTATCTTGGTAGGCGTATGTCACCTAAATCCAAGTTTTTTCGTTTGACGATCAAAGGATTTTACATTAATTCGTATCTTTATAATTGCGCAATATTGCATTGAATTTTTTCATTTTGAACATTCAGCAGGTCAGAAGCAAATACAAATTTCGATATTTACATGTATTTAAAGTATAATAAATTAAAAACCCAGTATTTAGTAATATCAATAAAATTCTAATTAAAGCAAATGTTCAAACTGATGTCCTTTATTTTGAATACATAAATTGAACCTTTTTATAACATTTCGAACTGCATTATGAATATGAAAAATTGATATTGAATTCATACAGTTTATAAAATTGTCTCTAAGTTCATTAATATTGTTATTGGTTGTCTTATATACTTCGTCTTTAATATGTTTCCAAAGGAAAAAAAAATACGGTGGCTTCAGATCGGGTGATCGTGGTGGCCACCTCACTGGTCCCTTACTTCCTATCCAATTATTTCCAAAATTAATAATTAATAATTCTGAAACGGTCCTGATGTTATGAGGGGGAACACAATCTTGCTGAAAGAAGAGAGTTCTTGCTTCATGTAAAGGAAGATTCTCCAAAAATTCTTCAATTAGATTTTGATTTGACATTTCGTCGCACCATCGACCATTAAAATGATAAATGTTATAAGTTAAAATACGATTTCCAAGTAAAGCATATCAAACGCTAAAACCAAACCCTCCTTGGGATCGGACGTCTACGGTACGGTAAGGGTTGATATCAGACCAGGAATATTCGTTATGTCTGTTGAAAATTCTAAAACTGCTAATATAGGCTTTATCTGTCCAAATTACCCTCCTACAGAATAATGGATCTTGCAGATCTTTTTGACGATACCTTAAACAAAATTGTAGTCGGCTTTGATAATCAGTCAGCAAATGTATTTTCCTTATTGCATAAGGTCGAAATTTATGTTTATTTTAAATATTTAGGGCACGGCGTCTTGAAACTCCAGAATCAGCTTCAATTTTACGGCTTGAAATTGAAGGGACCGTCATTTCAATTACACTTATAGCCGATTCTTCTCTCTCTCTCTCTCTCTCTCTCTCTTTGTCAACTTCTGTCCATCCACTCCTGGATGTAGGTCTCCCTCAACTGTTTCCATCTTTCTCTATTCTTCGCCAATCTCATCCACTGCCCGCCACTGTCCTTATGTCGTCTACCCATCTTTTTTGAGATCTTCCCGTGCTTCTTGTTGTCTCCCTCGGTCTTTATTCCAGGATTCTTCGTGTCCATCTGTTGTCCTCATATCGGGCTATGTGACCAGCCCATCGCTACTTCATCTTTGCAACCTCCTTCACGATGTCTTTGACTTTCATTCTGCGTCGTATCTCGATGTTTCTAATCACGTCTCTTAATGATATTCCAAGCATGTTTCTTTCCATCGCTCTTTGGACTGTTTCTAATTTTTTAGCGGACTTTTTGGTGAGGGACATGGTCTCTAATCCATACGTACACACCGGTAATATGCATGTGTCGTATATTTTCTTTTTAGATTTAAGGGAATTGAATTATTTTTCAGGATGTATGCAAGTTTACCGAAAGCGGCCCATGTCAGCTGTGTTCTTGTTTTTATTTCAGTATCCTGGTTTGATTTCCCTAGTCTGATGTCATGACCCAAGTATACATAGTGTTCGACGTTTTCTATCCTCTGGTTCTGTATTGTTATGTTTGCCTTTGATGTCCCATTTAAGTTCCTTAAAAATGTCTTCTAAGACTAGGGTGAACAGTTTTGGCGAGATAGTGTCCCCTTGTCTCCCTCCCCTTTGTAGTTTTATGGGGTTCGTTTTCGTCTTGTTGTTTATTTTTATTTGAATGGTTGCATTATCGTATATGTTCTTTATGATGTTTATGTTTCTTGAATCGATTCTTGCGTTTTCTAAGGATTGTAATACTGCTCATATTTCGACTGAGTCGAATGCCTTCTGGAAATCTACGAAAGCCATATAGAGCGGTACGTTATATTCAGTTCACTTCTCAACTAGTATTCTTATGGTGTGTAGGTGATCTGTGGTGCTAAAGTGTTTTCCGAATCCAGCTTGTTCGACAGGTTGGTAAAAATCGAGTTTGTTTGTTATGCGATTGGTTATGATTTTGGTTAACAACTTGTAGGTGTGTGATAGTAGGGATATTGGTCGGTAGTTTTCAATATTTGTATTGTCCCCTTTTTTGAATATTAAGATTACTTCGGAGTTATACCAATCCCGTGGAATTTTACCCTCTTCAATTATTTTATTAAATAGAATCTTCAATATTTGTTCTATTTTTCTGCCGCCAATTTTCAGCATCTCTACTATAATTTTGTCTTCACCTACACATTAACTGTTCTTTAATTTATTTAGTGCCATTCTTATCTCTGAGTTTGTTACTTCTGGAATTTCCTCCGAGTCTATGTTGAGTATGGTTCTTTTTGTTCGTTGTTGCTCTTGTTGTGCGTGTGGCGAGTATAGCTTGGTGTAGAATTCTTCTATGGCTCTGCTTATTTCCTTTTCATCCTGGATGGTCACGTTTTTCGCGTTTTTTATTTTTATTATTCTTTTTTTGCCTCTTGAGTTTTTTGTTTTTAGTACTTTCGTGTTGAAGTTTTCACTTATTGTGTCTTTTATTAATTTATTGGTGTAATTTCTATTGTCTTTTCTAATTTCTTTTTTCACTTTTTTGTTTAGAGTTTTGAAACTGTCTGTTGTTCGATCTGTCCTTTCTCGTCTTTCTTTGAGAAATCTCAAGGTATTTGATTGTAGTTTGGAGGTCTTTGTTATTTTTGATTTTGAGCAGACTTTTTTAACCGATGTGTATATGTTTTTTTTTATTTTCGTGGCTAGTTCGTTTATTTGCATTTGCTTTATTGTCTCTATTGGTGTTAGTCTTTTTTCTAATTCATTTTGATAGTTGATTTGTTCTTGTGTCAGGGTTTCCGTGGTTGGGTAGCGTTCTTGTTTGATGAGCTTTTTGCGTTCTGTTCTCGATTCTTCAGCATCTTGAATGTTGTAATTTTTTGATCTTGGTTTGGTAAATGTCCCATAATTGGTGAGATTTTCTTTTTATCACAAAAAAAATAGACTTATGAGGGTGTCTTCTTTCCGGATAATGATTGAAATATGTTTCAGAATTAATATCAGAATTGTTATTGTTTTGAATGAAACATTCTAATATATCATATAAGAGCGCCAATTTATTCTACGCCTAAAAGTGCCCATAGAAAGTTTTTTCGTTTTTTGATATCTTAAGTAATAACCAAACTATACACCATATTAGAATTTAGTCAAATTTGAAATTCGCCCTATAGACCGTAAACCAATCAAGATAGCCATGATCAGTTTTCGCAAACACATGTTTCTTAAAAAAAGAGCTAGAGATTGGGGGTTAGATTTTTGTACAGGTTGCGGTTTTTAAATTAGCCTATAAAAATATCGAAATTACCAGTTACCACGTTTTCAAGAAATTTGAGAAAAATCAATATCTTCTTAAAACTTTGACGTCTTCTACTGCTTAAACGAAGCCAACTTAGGCTTAAATATATCTATTTTGACATCAAGAGTCTGTCATCAAAAGTTGATCATGTATTTTCAGAACACTCTGTGTATTTTAAAAGGTACAGGTGCTTGAGTCTTTACATTTCAATACTTTTCTTTGGATTTTTGGCTAAGTAGGTTTAAAAACAACGTGTATATACATATATTCAATCAAGTGTGATTTAAAAATTAAGTATATTTACATTGTCATTCAAAAAATTTTCTTCTTTACTTATATTGTAGAAATGGAATCTGCCGACATGGATACTGACTACACTTCAGCATCAAACGACAGCTTAAATTTCACATCAGAAGACGAAAATAGTCTAGATATTCTGAATACAGAAGAAAGCGATAGGCAGACTTTTCAAGAGAAAAACGGAAAGAGTGATAAAACAATACCAAATAATAATAAGTTTTCGATAGATAATATACTGGGACTAAATCGAATTAGTGGGGAAGACAGTGAGGCGAACAGTGATAAGTTAAGTAAATGTGATAATAGTGAGGACAATCGATATGATAGTGAGGATGGAAGGGAGAGGGAGCATATACGGTTTATTAAACCAACTCCAATTAGTGCTGTAAACAGAACAGGTAAAACTCTAATTACCTATTAGTTTTTTTTGTTGTCGAAGTTATGTATTTTATATTTCAATATGTTCCTTATTTTTTCATACTTTTACCACGTTTTTATTATCTCGCTTTCTTGTCTGTCTGTCTGTATAATTATGAGTAAAAGAATAAATAGAAATAGAAATTGACGAGTAAGGAACCATGTTTGTTTGCCTATTCAGTATAAAAATAATCGATTTTAAATTAACTTTTCGATCAGCTCGAGAGTTGAAACTCTAAACATAGCTCAAAAGTGGATAATAATGCAATATTAAATCGTTTTCTTGTCTATCTATTTATTAGTTTGTTTGTTCGATACAAATATTTCAATCGAATATAAACTAACTTTCCAATGAGCTAGAGACTTTAAACTTTAAATATAGCTCTGAACTGGATGACAACACAAAATTAACTCGCTCTCTTTTCTATTTGTTCGTTTGTCTGTTAGGTACAAATCTTTTAATCAAATTTAAACTAACTTCCCGATGACCTAGAAACTTGAAACTTTAAATATAGCTCAGAACTGGATGACAATGCAATATTAATTCGCTTTCTTCTTTGTTTATCTGGTACAAATTTTGCAATCAATTTTAAACTAACCTCCCGATGAACTAGAAACTTGAAACTATAAATATAGCTCAGAACTGGATGACAATGTAATATTAACTTACCTTCTTGTCTGTCTGCTTGTTTGTTTTTCTGTTCGTTGTGTTGTATTTTGCAACCGATTTTATACTAATTTCTTGATGAGCTAGAGACTTAAAATTTTAAGCATACCCCGAACTGGATGACAACACAAAATTAACTGGTTTTCTTTTCTATCAATTTGTTCGTTTGTCTGTTAGGTACAAATCTTTTAATCGAATTTAAACTAACTTCCCGATGAGCTAGAAACTTGAAACTTTAAATATAGCTCAGAACTGGATGACAATGCAATATTAATTCGCTTTCTTGTCTGTTTATCTGGTACAAATTTTGCAATCAATTTTAAACTAACCTCCCGATGAGCAAGAAACTTGAAACTATAAATATAGCTCAGAACTGGATGACAATGTAATATTAACTTACCTTCTTGTTTGTCTGCTTGCTTGTTTATCTGTTCGTTGTGTTGTACTTTGCAACCGATTTTATACTAATTTCTTGATGAGCTAGAGACTTAAAATTCTAAGCATACCCCGAACTGGATGACAACATAAAATTAACTGGTTTTCTTTTCTATCAATTTTTTTCGTTTGTCTTTTAGGTACAAATCTTTCTGTCGAATTTAAACTCATTTCTCGAAAAACTAGAGACTTGAAACTTTAAACAAAACTCAGAACTGGATGACAAAGTAATATTATCTTGCTATGTTCGGTACAAATTTTGTATTCGCTTTTAAACTAATTTACTGATAAGTTAGAGACTTGAAACTTCAAACATAGCTCGATATTGAAGAACAATGCAATATTAATTCACTTTCTTATCTGTTTGTTTGTTTATTTGTCTGCTCGGTACAAATTTTGCTATCGATTTTTATTGGCTAGGTACAAATTTTACTAACGATTTTAAACTAAAGACTAAAAACTTAATATTTCACGTCCCTAAACAGAACTAAAAGGTATAAAACAATTTCTCCTAGCCTTATACAGATTTATACCCCATACAGGTTCTCAACTTTAAACACATTGTTCTGAAAATTTGTAATTGTGAATTTTTAATAGCTACGAAAATATTTCTAAGATTTATAACGAAAACGTGAAATAAATGCAATAAATAATAATAAGGAGTGTAGAGAGTAGCTATCGTTGAGAAAACTCACTCAAGAAGTGCAATAACACTTTATTGCTACAGAGATTCAAGGAACTGATCCAAAATGTTAAAATCTATCATTTTTACAGCTTGCATTTAAAAACTATTGCTACAAACTTGAAAACTATCACGTAAATGCTACAACTGCGTCACTGCAGGAAAATATCCTGTTTGCAATTAAATAATTTTAAAATGATTTTAAAAGTATTTTACAGGAATGATATTCATAGACAAATATGTAATTTATACTTAATTTAAGGATACCTTGGAGTGAGCGGATGATACAACGGATTGGCGTTGATAAATGTTTTACCTAATTTTACCTTCTTTTTCTTTAAAATATTTTGTTAACAATTTAAAATATGAGCTTTTGTACTAATTCCTCGACGAATGTAGACAACTATTTTGGAGATTCAAGTAATAAAACATTTTGTTATTCTGCTTTCATCTAGAACATCGACACAAAACGCTTTCAATTGCAAAGTGGTTATAACTTTAACCAACAAACTTTATATTATTTAACTTGCAGGTACTCTCTATCAATCCATTCTGGATCTTCAGCAGTTTTCGAGACCCGAACCCCTTCCGCCTGATTCTTCAGGTACTATTCTAGAATATTTATCAAACCAAAAACTTTCCCAGGCTCATTCGACCTCTGGTGAAGCTAACTTGATACCTTACCAACTTCAGCAAGGCGGAACATCGTCAGCCATTTTGTATTCTAGTTGGCTAGGAAGTTCTCCAGAAAATAAGGGTACAAATCATCTTTTCGGATTACAAGGTAAGCTGTGTTTTGAACTATTTTAATATTATTCCAGGATTATGAGTCAATTTTACCAGCAAAAATTTATTGATCACTATTATAATAGTGAGTGCTTGCATTACTTGTTTGACCTTAAATTTGAAATCAATATAAATTGTAACTTTATTGATTAATTTTAGGATATCGCCGCCGTTAAAATAAAATTTAAACCATCTGTATATTTTATTATCGAATATTGTCGTTAAGATGATAAAAATGAAATGTAAACTTATATGTTTGAATGGACTATAATAGTCGCGACTAGAATTGGCAACTAATAATATAGATGTATTGGAGACATTAGTATAGACTTCCCATAAGCTGTGTTTATTATAAAATAGTATATAAGTTGAACAATAAGACAAAATAAAACAACTAAGACAAAAGAAGGAATATAATATAATTAACATAGAAGATAAAGAGAGATGCATAATAATATAGGAAGATAAAATAATGGATAGATAACGACAACATTTTCAAGAATTAACGGATGACATAGAGAATGAGGATGGAAGAGATGAGAAACGGGTTATAAAGAATATAAAACCAATACAAGAAGAACTAAAAAAGAGATTATAAAAAAGATGAAGCTGGGAAAGGCACCAAAAAGAGACAACAACACTCAAAATGATAAAGTATATGGGAGAAAAAGGGAATAAAACAACAAAACAAACTCATGAATGAGATTAGACAAGAAACAAGAATTCGAAAAAATGAAATTTGTAAATAATATTACCAATATATAAAAAAGAAGACAATAGGGATTGTAATAACTATAGACCTTGTTCATAACCTAGTTTTCCGATCCGATAAGACTGATCCACTTGCAATTCACATTATAATTAGGTCTGAGTAAGATTTCCATCAGATGCAACATTTTCTTATACATCGGATGGAAAATGTTTTTGTACTTTAATAATGGAATTGGAATTGTAAACTTATCATTTGACTTCCCTTTTGGTCGTTAAATTATCAACAGGTAGTCAGTGTGTTCTGCAAAAAGCAAGAAAAAAGAACATGATTTAGTCGTTTGTAAATGTATGGCGTAAGGTGAGAACGCTGGTTTCAGGGTAAGTTTTAAAGTGCTTTGGGGAAATTTTGTACGTGGCTGTGTACTCTACGAAGAGCAGAGAGATTTTCATTCCACCAATCGTTCCTTTGTGCAATCGAAGTTAAAGGATATACTTGTGGCGGACGGTAAACGCTGCATCCAGCAGTTCAAGCAAAAGAATCGATCTGAAATATATAAAAGTGACTTCCTTGTTATAGTAGGTCACGTACATAACCAACAATCCTGGTCGGATGATGAGAGTATTCAGGCCCTCTTAGATGAGGGGTCTTTTTAGGTTTTAATCATAGAAAACAGTCTCGCAATCCAGGTCCACTTCTTTGTTTTATAGTAAATTATTAAAATATAAATTAGTGAATCAGATGGAGCACTTCTTGATAGAAATGCATTTGATTTTAAAAGGTCTCCATCCGATAATTCTGATCCGATCGAGATTTTACATTAGAAACAAGATATAGAGAAATTACATTGGTAACCGGTTCCGGAAAAATATTAGCTAGCATAATATAAATAAGAATAGGAAAAATATCAGAAGGGAGCATAGAAGACACTCACTGTGGATTCAGAAAGGGAAACAGCACACAAGACTTAATATTTGCGATGAGATAAGTAAGCGAAATACTCATAAATAAGAAAAAGGGACACATGGTTGTTTCATAGAATTAGAAAAGGCTTTCGATCGTGTAAAAAGAGAAAATATTCGGAAATCTTTAGAAAAAGGGAAGATAGATAAAAAAATAGTAGAAACAATGAAAGAAGTGTATGGGAAAACTATAAATATAGTAAGACCCAACACTTCTAAAGTTCCATCACCCCGTCCAGTGATAACGTGGTTCGATTTGATAATGTTGCATCATTTGAAAGGCTACTTTTGATTATGTCTATAATTCCCCTAATGGAACATTGGTATAGAGACATTTCATTTGTGTCATTAGGGGAACCACTAGACATAATCAAATCTAAACTTTCAAATGATGCAACATTGTCAGATCGCACCACGTCACCACTGGATGGGGTGACGGACATTTTGGAGTATTCAAGTAAAGGACAAGTTCTACACTCAGGACAACGAATTTCCAATAAGTTTCTTTATCCAGTGTGGTTAATATATAGATTGAATGGTTCGAAACTCATGCCCTAGAAAGTGTAACAGTGAAATCGAGAGTCTGTCGATGATATCTTCATCGTATGGAAGGGTAATGATCAAGAACTAAATGATTTCTTGACGCGTCTAAGCTCCATTGAACTTACAATTAAGTTTATCGTGGAAAAAGAGGTAAATGATGAATTGTTCTTCCTAGATGTCATGGTGAACCGTTCAAACGAAGTTAATAAAACTTCAGTATACAGGAAGCCCACATATACTGAACAATATCTTAACCATGGTTCTAATCATTCTGTTGTAATAAAAAGAGGAATTATAGGGAACCTCTAGAATCGTGCTGTATCTAAATGCAGTAATATCAATTCATTTGAAAAAAAAGCAAGCATTAAATCCGATGTACAACAGAATGGTTATCCTCTAAAATTAATTGATGATATTATAAATAACCTTAGAACAAAGACCACTGAACAACAAGAAACATATTCTTTCTTTACAATTGGATATATTAAGGAAACTTCGGAGAAAATAAGACGAATTGCCAGCAGTTACAATACAAAAACAGCCTTTAAGACAGGAAATACACTCAAAGCTCATTTAACAAAAATAAAACCAAATGTTATCGATAAGAAGGAATGTGTTTACAAAGTTCCATGTGATTGTGGTGAAATGTAAATTGAAGAAACCAAGCATCCGCTAGAAGTTAGAAATGAGGAACATAAAACTCATACACGAAAAGGCGAAACGTCAAGATCTGATATTGCAGAACACGTCTGAGATAAACAATACCATATAAAATGGTCTGAAGCTGCGATAATATATATGGAACTCTACAGGAAAAAAAGAAAGTTTATAGAAGCAGCTTACATTAAAAATAATAATGGAATTTTCAGTAAACCTACTGTTGAAATACGTAATCTTTAGCAGCCATTACTATGTAACATCAAATCATTGAGGTGTGTACAGTGAAGCGAAACTTTGCGTTTCATTGGACACAGTCCCTATATAAGCTCCAAGCCTTAATATGGAACATTCATTTTATACTTGAGAACGATTAGAGGTGCAACCTAATCGAAAAATTGTACAAACAAACAGAAAAATAACGACAATGTTAGTCGGACAATCCCATTTTAGTAAATTTTCAATATTGTCTTCAACCTTCAAATAAATAATTAACACTCTTCGGAAACTTGTGAGTGGCTTCACTTTGACAAGTCCTACAACTTTTTTGTTTCCGAACGATAATTTCTGGAAGTCACGCTGGAAAAATGAAGCATAAATTTATCGGACAATATGAGAATTCGATTGTACGAACAATAATTAATTAATTTTAAAAAAAATGACTCAATGATCAATTTCCCTCGTTCGAAAACGCAGGGTATACCAAAATTTTCGCAAATAAAAAAATTGCCTGGCTAGTCAAAGTGAAGTTACTCACAAAGTTTCAGAAGCGTGGTTATCATGTTGGTTAGGGATTATGTCTCGTAGACTCAGTGATTCTACACTTAATGTTAACTTTTCCATCGCATTGCCGTAAATTCATTGGCTAAAATGGTATCTGACGTTTTAGAAAAATTGTGTTTTCCAACAAATATATTTAAGTAATTACCAAAGACAAAATCACGGTATTTTATAACACCAGAAAAATCATCTAATTTTCCCTCTAACGACTTAGGGTAAGATATAAACCATTATTTTCCTGGTCACGCGAAGTAGTCGTTAAAATAAGATCATTTTTGCACCTTTCAAGAAACTGTAAGGGCGGTTAATAGAAAGCAGCTGTCAGAACTAAAATATTGTTTATTGGGTGTTTGCGCTTTTGTGGGGTTTAAGCAACTTTTTGGAAAATAATAGAAGGGATAAAAGCCCTTTTTAGATGACTAATGGTGGAAAAACTTGCAGCTCTAATAAAATTACTTATCTAGTGTGACGAAAGATTATTTTAAATACACTGGAGGACAAAATTAGAGGACCGTAAGGAAAAGAGCACTTTAAAAAATATGTTCATTATTCCTAATTGAATATTTTTGATAGATGACTGTTATGTAAGAAAGGTAGACCGATTGAAATATTTTTTACGACTATCTAACTACTAAATCGTTACTAACTTTTGAAAATAAGGTAAGTCAGTATAGAGTATGTTTCTTCGTTTTGTGAGCGCTTCATTCAAAAACAAAACAGTTCAGTTTTTATTCAATAAAGTAACCCGATAAGTTTCCGGTCTAACTAAAAAAAACTTGTTTTTTTTAATTCGGTTATATTTATCAACATACTCTCCTTAAAGAGTGATACATTGATTCCAACGCTACTCTAACTTTTCGACACCATTTTGATGAAATGATTTGTCTTTGCGCTTAAAATAGACCTCAGTTTGGTCGCTTTGAACGGCTTTCACCAGCTGCTGTCAATTCAGCTGACGATCTTTTTAATTCAACTATGTAGTATTGGATCCATGTTTTATCTATTGTCACATATCGAAGCAGTAAATCATTTTAATCTCGCTTGAACAGCTTCAACCAGTGCTCGGAATCGTCAACGCGTTGTTGATTTTCCTGGTGTAGAGTTTACATAGCGCTTATTAAGCCACTGTTTGGCTTCAGCAGTATTTTTTTCCATCAAAAAATAATATTTGATTAATGCACGAAATTTTTTTTATCAATTGTTTTAAATAACGAAAACTTGTAAACAAATGGTCAGAATGTTATAAAATTTTGACATGTATCGCTTGAATGTTAGCACTATCCAAAACTTATATGAGTATGTTTACAGACCGGGAACTTATTGAGTAAAATGTCCCATTATCTGAAAAATTGAGAATGCCTGACCTTAATTGAGGTCAAGTTGCTAAAGCCATGATATTGATGGAAGAAGAGCTCATCTATCGAAAGGTGGCTATAATGTTGGGTATTTGAAATTCGGCAGACAAGGGGGTACAAAAAATAAAGGTTGTAAACGAAGTAAACTCTACACAGATTACCACTTTACGATTAATTAGACTTTGAAAAATTGCATTTGTAGTTTCTGAGGTAAGTAATGACCTTCAGCGCGTTTTACAAGGGTCTTTATATGCCAAAATTATAAAAAGAAGTTTCAAAGAAGCTAACATATACTCCTTCCTTCAAATCTATCAGAGGGTCGTTGCTCACCATAGTTTAAATCTGTATTTGTTTAGGAGTCTATACAAAGTTTCACATCGTTCATGGTGGAACTTTCGCTCGATATATTAACTACAATTTCCATTTAATGCAGGATGACGCTTCTTCGCACACAACTCTCATAATGAGGTTGTTAATTTGGAAGTTTTGATTTAGTCAATGCGTTATCTAGACTAGAATTCAATCAGATATGTCTATGGCGATGCAAAAAAGACTTGAAGCTATTTTTTTTAACTATTACTGTGATCTTAATATTATGTTAAAATCCAACAAATTCTGCAAAAAATTGAAAATCCTTGTAATCTGATTTATTTTCAAACTTAAGACAATATCAAAAGTTTTTTGTTAGCTTCTAGTTTAAAGGAAATAAAACGTATTTTTTTTCTTCTACAATGAAAACTAATGAAGCAAATATGGTACTGCATAAGTAAATAGGTATTTTCCGAATTTTTGTCGTTTTTTTTCCATTTTTCTCAGTTGAAAGTGCACCAATTTATTTATATAAGAAGTCATTTGAAAGATTATTTAACTCTCTACTATATTTTTCTCTCTGGAGTATTATGATTGCCTCGCTAGTTTTCATTTTATAAACGAAAATTTAAAAAAAAAATCACACTCTGTCCACTTCTAAACATTGAATAACGATAACACAAAAAATGATATTGGGAAACAAATATATTTTGACCTAAACAAATTCTTTTTAATCATAGCACAATGAAGGTAAAATTATGGAGAAAAAACGACTTTTTTATTTCTATATGCGGAATGTCCGGTAAGTACGTGAATCTCTCAGTAGTGTACAAAAGGCGTTAAAATAACCTTACTCTTTCATATAATGGATTATATCGATGTTTTTCTTTTATATGTTAATGTACTATTATTATTATTATTTCATTGACTAAGTCAAACGATTCTCCCTTCATCGTAACATTCATTCATCCGAGATATACTCAGATATCATAAGGATGGAGCTCTGTGGGGGATCTTTTCTTATTGTCGGGCCCTAGATGATGTTATGATCCTCTCCACTGCATGGCCTTATACAGGTATTTAATAAGGCCCAGTCCCATGATATTAAAAAGAAGACTCTTCGGTACTACGTCGATTGTTGATAGAATTATGGAAGTAGTATGGATGCAATTCATTCCCCAGTGTCTGCGTATTTGTATCTCTAGGTCGCTGTATTTGGTGATTATCGAATTATGCTTGTCCCTTAGACTGTTGTTGTTAGGGATGGCGACTTGCTCATTTGGATATTTTATCTACTGAGATGAGGCCTGGTTTGTCATGTGCAACTATATGCTTCTGTAGTCAAGTTTGAAGTTTCTCTAGGTTTGGTTGGTGATAAGGAGCCAGTTTATGGCCTCCCCAACCACAGTGGATTTGAATCATCTGCCTCGCATATTACCCGGTGTAATACGGAAGCTCTTACCAGCCTGTCAAAAAAAAAAAAAAGATCGTAGGTGTTTTGACTGTTGATTCAATTGTTTATCAATATCTTTCAATCCTCTTCCCCCGTGGTATCTTGGTAGTATTAGCCGCTCAGTAGCACTATGAGGATGATATTTATCTATGTGACTTTGTCAAAAGTGTTCTCACTTTCCTCTGCAGGCTTTCTAGGTCCGTCCAGGTCCATTTCACAATTCGTCAAAAGTAACTGATTGAAGTATAGGTCTTGAATATCTTAATTTTTTTTAATTGTTTAGGTTAGTTCACAATATCTTCCTCACTCGTGGTATGAACTCATTGGTTAATTCGATCTTCATAATTCGTTGAGCAATTCTTTGTGTGTTTCATGCCCAAGTATTTATAGGTCAGTTTTGCCACCGTTATCGCAATGGTTTGACCGTTTTGTATCTCAAATCCTCTAGTTGTGTTTAAAAGACGGCATTTATCAAGATCAAAAAGCATTTTTATATCCTGGTAAACTTTTCTACAATTTTGAGCATTTGTTCCAGCTCATTTACAATGACAGCAATCAATATAAGGTCACCCATATACAGAAGATCATTTAGTCTTACCACCTCTTCACGATTATTTTTAATACTGAAGCCGCATCTGGTGAAATTTAAACGGCGTAATAGTGAGTTTATAGAAAGAAAGAATAATAATTTGCTTAATGAATCTCCCTAAAATATTCTCATCTGCATTGAAATGATGTATCTCTCAATGTTTTTGTTGAATTGTACTTGCATTTGGTTTATAGTTCTCCAAGTTAACATGAGGTGTTCTAAAAAGGACACAGTATAGCTTCCAGTCGGTCATGAGGTATTGAGTCGAAGGCCTTTTGGTAGTTCACGAAAGTGCCGAAAAGGTTTCTTCGGTAGGGTTTTGCCTGATTGCAGATGACCGAATCGATAATTAGTTGCTTCTTGCAATTCATTGCGTTCTTGGTACATTATTTTTGCAGAATTGCAATGATTTTATTTTGCTCGCAGTGTGCAATATACATACGTTGTGTTAAGCAGGATGTAATCACCTTATGCAGCGTGGGAAGGCAGATAATTAGTAAATATTTGGCTAGAAATGGTCCTTTCTGTGGATCAGGCAAAACATCATTTATTGATGCATATTCCAAAATTTTTTAAGCCAATATTTCTGCACATGATCCGGATCTGGGGCTTTCCAATTATGAATTCCCTTGATGATGCTAGTGATTTTTTCGGTGGTGAAGGATTCGAAATGCATTTGATTATAATCCTGCCAGACTTAATGCTGTAGTGATTGATTGTAGCTAGTCAACTTTTCCAGAACTTTTCTATTTGTTCTTTATTCGGGTATCTGTTAAACGCAATGTTTGGTAGAGAGTTTAACTTCTAATAAAAAGTTCTTCTTGATCGTTCAAAAAGGGCATTGCCTTGTTTTTGATTGTTGCTAGTTTTATATCTCTTTAACCATCCTGCTTTTAGAATATGTTGCGAGTGGTACTGGACTCGATACAATATTTCTTGTACTCGTTTCTGCAGTTTTCTTGTTCTGACACCTAATAAACTCCTTCAGCTGCCTATATTTCTCCAAAGATTTTCAATCGTTTTATTAAGTCTTTTTTTCCATTGCGGGATCTTAGGTTATGGGCTTGAGTAGTCTTTGCGCTGCCTCATGGTGATCCCAATCTCCATAGCTGTTACAGTTGTTGCGCAGTAGATTAGCATATGTTGATATTTTAGCTTGTGAACCTCTGAAATATAAACTGGCAAAACTCTGGTAATGATATATAATACAATACGTGGTTTTTAGATGAGTTTCTTCATAGCAGTGCTTGTCTGCCTCTGGTTCAATCATACTCTAACACCGCCTTACTCGTTTCAGTGGACAGTTTGTGGTAGAGTCCAGCATTATCGTCTTGAGTGACGTTGTTTGGTTGTCCTTTAACCTCTAATTTCTCGCTCGATTTCAATTTTTATGAAATTAAGTCGCTTTTCTGGCATTGGTTTATTTCAGAAAATAATCCTGTATTGGTCTGCTATTCTTTGTTGCGACAGTAGTATGTATGCGTATTCCCTGCAAAATTTGGCGTGTAGTTGTTTGTAGCAGATTTTCTTTCGTTCTAGATGAGTTATTTTATAAAAAGTATGCATTATTGACTCATTCGTGGCTGGCTTCTCACTCTAAACCTGTTCGGTATGAGACACTAACAGTACTTAAACCACCGCCGTTATAGCTTTCAGGATCATTAAAGCAGGCAAATCGAGTTGCGCATCATGTTCCCATTAAGTTAGAATTAACCCTTTCATGTTATTTCATCTGGTAAATTTCGATTTGGAAATTTGTGGATCAAAATTGTTATTGTCTAAAGAGAATTGCATTACGCTTGTTCATAAATTAAATACAAGTTACATGTTGTTGATATTGTCGAAATAAATGAAGCGTACTTTTTTTTTAGATAATTATTTCAAGTATCTAAAAAGTGAGTTTAGCTCTGAAAACTGCAAAAATTTTAGACCTACGAGTTTAGTGGTTAGTCCGTTCCTGGCTTCCTTGGTAATATCAAAGGTAGTTTAAGGTTTGAATTTGAAACCTTTTATCGGTTATACAATATACTAAAATTTGATTAAAATACCAGCATACAAGTCTGCTCGGAAGCTACAGCGTAATAGGTAAATCGATGAATACCCCTTTTGAACCCCCATATCTCCATTATGGTGTACCTTAGAAGAAAGTTTTATGAAGATTACTTTGACGCCTTTTGTAAACTGCCGAGAGTTTGACATATACTTACCAAACCATCTGTATACTGATTATAGAAATGGACAAGTTTTTATTTCGCATTCTCAGTTATTTGTTCCTAAGACCCTGAAGTATCTCAAAAGAAAATTCCCAATATTCTGAGCGAACACAAATTTTTATGTGATGCTAAGTAATGACATTTTTCTCTAGCGGTTCTTGTTTAAACAGGTGATTTACATATTCTAATGTGCTTATAAAACTTAAAAATATGCTAATTTTAAAGATTCTAATTGTCTAAAAATGCTTTTTGGAGATCAAAGTTTGCTCAACCAATCAGAACCAGATATCTTACGTTGCAGGCACGGGTTTAATTATCTAGTAAATACTGGTTTTAGTTCCGAAAAGAAGTTGTCACCAGGTGCGGTACAGAGTTGACCAATTGAAGAGAAAATATGGAAGTTCTTATGAATATGAACATCTTTGCCCGAGATAGTGCGACACCCTAACACTGAATAAAACTTTGATTTTTCAATAAAATCTTCTTTAACTTACTACTACCACTTTGTTCAACAACTTTTATAATAAGGACAAAGTGCTGAAACCAAATTTCTCGATGACATCACAGCTCGGAGGCCTCGGTCAATCGCTTAAATATCCATTTTTTTAGATAGTCTTGTAACACCCCTATAAAATGCTGTCACTGTGACGTTGTCAGACTATCTCAAATTTATAATAATGGAAGAGTTAAGAAAAAAGTTTTCTTGTACGTTTTTATTATTGCATTAAAGTTGTTAACTACAAATGCCTAAGGTAATCCTACAGCCGTATTTTCTTGAGTTTATTATGAACGGTTAAAAACTAATGTCTTAAAAGAGAAGGAGAATATGAAACCATTACCCTCTTTATACTATTTCCTTACTTCTATACTTTTTTCAGTAATAATATAATCAGTTGCGCCGGAAAACCTTATTTTATACCTCATTACTACATTTTGTAATAAAATAAAAAAATAACAATAAGTATTTTCTGTACAGGCGAAACAATAAACTGGATCTGGCAACGTTGCATCATATCTGTACAGTTGGCTGCTCACTCACGTTTCTTTGATAGCCGTTTGATAATATTGTTTCTTTTTATATTTATAGAAAAATATCTGTGCTTACAAGTTTAAGTAATGTTTTAAATACTTTTAAAATGCAGGATATATGTTGTGTACTCGGCTGTACGGAAAAGTATTCAAACAGTGAGACGTACCAGTGCTAAGTTTTCCAAACATTGGCGAAAGCTGGTTAAAATAGCAGAGAGCGATATATCGTTTTAGTTCGTGTTAGTTTTGTACCGAGTGCTATATTATGCCAATATTACTTTAAAATATACCAAAAACGTATATATATATATATATATATATATATATATATATATATATTTATATATATATATATATATATATATATATACCCTGTCAAATTTGCCTTGATGTCATATCTTGTCTTCATTCTATTTGTGCCCAGCTCCATGTATGCTTTAACTGCGTCATGAACTTCTCGCAACTTCTCCAAAGCATCCAGTTAGTCTTCAACCTCCATACTTTCTCCAGTTGAGGAATCCAACATTATGTCACAAGGCAATCTAAGTTCTTTCCCAAATAAGACCTTGGCTGGCATAACTCCGGCAGTTTCATGGTCTGCGGATCCATGGGCCATTAAGAAAATTGGTAAATATGTCCCATTCTTTCTGATGTCGGTCCACAACCTTTGAAAGTGGCTCTTCAAAGGTTCTATTAAATTGTTCAACCATGCCATCTGACCGAAGATGTAAAGTAGCTGTCCTGTTTTTACAGATGTTAAGTAGTTCATAGAGCTTTTGAAAAGTTTGGATCACGTTACGTCCTTGGTCAGAATATAGCTCCAAAGGAAGACTCAGCTACTGTCGAGGTCTCCTGGTTAGAGATGGCAAATACCTCAGGCTATTTACTGAAATAGTCAATAGCAACCAAGATTTGTTGCCTTTATCTGTTTCTGGGAACGGTCCAGCTATGTCAATAGCCATCCATTCAAAAGGTATTCCAACATTATACTTCTTGGTTTTTCCCTTAGATCTAGTACTTAGACCTTGGCTAGCTACACATTTAACGCACTGTCTATCCGATGACTTTACGTCTTGAAAGTAGTTAACCCAGTAAAATCTTTCTTGGTGTTTGCCTACAGTTTTGTTAACTCCTAAATGAGCACCAGACTTCCCATTATGAATTTCCTCTAAAACTACTGGAATTTTCTTTCTAGGTACCACTAAGGATTTTATAGTCTTTTTGTTGGGTCTTAGGAATTGTTTGCAATAACTCCCGTGCTGGTCCACGAAGTGCAAGTATTAATGCCGTAGCTATTTCTTCGTAAATCCAGTTTTTTGTACTCGCGACAGTTTCAAATTGGCGTTTGTCCATTATCGAAGATGTTTGGCCATCGTAAGTTGGAGGTTTGATGTTCTGTCCGGTGGTTATTACTTTATCAGAAGGACCATTTTTCTTTATTTTATTGACTTCTATCTGCAGATCCTTCATTTTAGATTCTATCTCGTCTACGACTTCTTTCATTTCTTGGCGTATATATCCTATGTCTTGTCGCACGGTTGATTCTAACTACTTACTTCTTAGCGCATTTCTCCTACGTCTTTTCGCATTTCTTGATGTACATCTCATATATCTTGTCACACGGTTCATTCTATACTATTTACTTCTTGGCGTACTTCTGGTATATCTTTTAGCAGTCCACCTATCTCTTTCTTAAACTCTTGTGTTTGACCTTGTATAATTTGATCTAATTTTTGCTTTTATTGTACAATGACATCATGTATCCATTTGTAAAGTTTATCTTCATTTTTAATGCGACGTTCTTCTTCTGTTTGATGACGTTATCCTTCTACTTGTTTGTCTTTAAGACGCCGTTCTTCTTCTCGCCATTTCTCGTTTTGGCGGCGTTCTTCTTTTCTTTTTGGCGGAGATCTTCTTCTTCTTGTTTTTCTTCTAGACGACGTTGATCTTCTTTTTGGCGACGTGATTCTTCTTCCTGTTTTTTTTTTTTAGACGACACTGTTCTTCTTTTAGGCGAGGGCCTTCTTCCTGCTTTTTTTATAGCGACTTCCTGTTTTCCTTCTTTTAAAAGACGTTGTTCTTCGTCTTGTTTTTCTTTTTGACAGCAATCTTCTTCTTCTTGCGTCTCTTTTTGGAGCCGTTCTTCTTCTTCTTATTTGTCTTTAAGGCGACGTTGTTCAATACTTTCCATAAAATCAGCCAATATTTTATTTATTTGCTCCATTTCGGCTATTTGCTCTATAGTATATACCATAGAATCTTCTAGAATGTTCTAGGCCTCTTTCTTAATGACAAACCCAATAGTGAAGTCCGTTTTTCGCTATCACTTTTAGTTTTCAAATAGAATGTTCTAGAACTTGGTCGAAAATTCTGTTCTAAGCTTCTTCATTGATGACAAATTCGATAGTGAACTCGGTTTTTCGCTATCTCTTCTAGTTTTCAAAAAGAGTGTTTTAGAACTTTGTCGAGAATCGATTCTAAGCTTGTTTATTGATAAAAAATTCGATGGTGAAGTCAGTTTTTCTATATGTTTTTGAGTTTAAAAACAGAACGTTATAGAACTTTATGGAAAAAAGACTTTTCATTTCATTAAATTTTTGTGTGTATCTCACTGTACTAGTAGATGGTACTCGGATACATATTATGTTATTCATGTTGTACTCTAGATATATTTTTATTATTTGAATAAAAATGACAAATTATCTTATGTTTTTCTTCTTTCGATTAGCCCATGTCAAAACGTGTATTAGGCAATATAATAAATATTCAAAACCATATTAAAACGTCACAATCAAAATTAAAATAAAGCATTTATTTTCCAGGCCCCTTCTTTTTTTTATATCAATTTATTAATAATTTAAACTTAAATATTTAAATAACGCCTGGTTCGAACACCAATTTATACATTTTGGTAATCAGAAGGAAAGGAATTTTCATTCTAGCAGAGAATATACAGGGTGTTTCATTTAATAAATTAAAATTTCTTCTGTTTCTCGTCTTTACTTTGCGTTATTGTTCTTGTAAACAAATTTAAAAAATAATATAAAAGAAATCCTACAATCTTCGTATATAAAGTTTTTTCTAACTCTTATAATAATGCCTTTTGTTATGGTGCTAAATATAAAAAAAACCTGTACATTTTTTCTCAAAAATAATATTCTATTTCAAAAATATTTTACATAATTCACTACATTTTTATTTGTTCTCCTATTACCACTTTAAAATATTTTAACCAGAAACCCGAAAAGACCACCAGTATCAAACTCCGAAGCAGTAAAATTAGCATCTCTAATAGAGAGTTTATTTTAATACCAAAACAAACATATAAATCACATAAAATACTATTTGACACCTAACTTTTAAATGCGCTTCTTGGAAAAAAAATGTGTTTGTCTGAAAACTACAAACAGTCACCTTTAACTATTATACCGTCTTTTACGTACATACTAACATTTAGCCCGGTTAGTAAATGTCCAGTGTCGGGGACTAGAATTTTTGCGTCTATTTTAGATAGATTTGACGAACTTGCTTGTTGAAGAGATCTTCATGTCTTGAAATTTTATCGTAAGCTAAATTATTCGTCTTGCAGTATCAAGTACCCCACCAGTTTAGTTCGGTAACAAATGAAATAAAATTTAAATGGGTTAGGATACAAAAAAATTTTTCAAATTATCACGATTGGGACCTATAAATACATAGATTCATCAAGCATCAATCCTAGTGAATGTGAATCAAAAAAAATACTTATTTACTAATAAAATTTACACTTTTCCTTTTTTACATTTGGCAAATTTTTATATTTTGTTTTTGGGCAGAAGTCAACACCAATGAGTACCCAATAATTTAGTCACCGATGCATATAGAAATAGCACAAAAGTTGATCGCTCTTTCGCCTTAATGTTATGGATAAGATATCATTAGTTTTGAAAAATTTGATTTAAGATTTTGTATTCAATTTTTTTCGTATTTTGATTTTGTGTTAGAGTATGGGGTGTCCCATTTTCGACACTTTTAGGTAGTATTGGAGTTATTATCAAATATATAGTGTTGAGGTTTTCACTCTTGTTTTTTACTTTTTAACGAAACGAAAAATTTTGGTGTCATATTTGTCATGGCACTCTTAGTTTTTAATTTGATTGATTTTGAAAATTTTCTTTTTTTTTGGCACATCTTCTATCTCAATTATTCGATAAAGTTTTTTACGCAGACTTCAGTGGAGCAATCAGTTTTTTTTCTAAAGGGTCGAGTTTTTGAGATAACAAAATTTGTGATTTTTTTAATAGGACACCCTGTATATTATTTTAGATTTTGATTACGTATAATTTAGACTTTTCAAAAATATGTAATGTGTTTATTTTATTTTGAAAAACAAGGTCAGAATTCGAAGAGTAGGCCATGGCCAATTTATAAGAAAGAAGAGACAAATGTCCAAAATTTCACAGTTTTGTCAGATTTTTTATGACATATTTCTGTTTCTAGGTGGTTTTATTTTACTTTTTATTTATTTTGCATTTATAATAGCTGTTTATGATAATTATTAAAAAGTATATGTTAGCTTGTTTTATACAAAGCAATGAAAAAAACGTTATTATTAGGATAACTCCTCATATCTGATGATCGTTTTTGTTCATGTTAGGCATCCAGAAAGAAGGCAACCCTTTCCAGACATATTTGCTCGTTTAAAAAGAAATCGTGTTGATCACGGAACTTTTATTCAGCCGCGTCCCAAAACATACGTCACAGTAGGCAGGGAGAGGAAAGAAACAAATGTATTATTTTACGCAGCAACAACAATTTCATCATCCTGTAGAAAAATAGAGGAAGAAGTTGGTGTAGCAAAATCTGACGCTGAAAGAATTTTGAAAAAGTATAAATATCATCCATATAAATTTAAAATAGTGCAACATTTTCACCCTGGAGATGATGAGTGCCGAGTAACGTCTTGTCAATGGTATTTATAACAAATCCGCACCAATGAATCTTTTGGTAGATTTGTCATCTGATCTGACGAATGTTATTATTCAGGTGCGCCCTTATTTTTAATTGTCACAACACAAGACAGTGGTCTGCAGAAAATCACCATTTAATATTCGAAATGACACAACAAAGGCCATTCGGAGTTGATGCCTCGTGTTTTATTTTGGGCCGACGCTTAGCCTACAGGATGTATGAAGCAGGTTTCACAGCACGTAGATACCTAGAAATCCTTGACGAAATTATTCCGGAATTGCTTGAAAATATTCCATTGGTCCATTTCAATTCCATTTACCTACAACAACACGGTACCCTCAGCTACAACTTTGGGTTGTTAATGCCATTTCTGGACAATAACTTTCCTCAAAGATGGATAAATACCAATGGGCCAGTGAGATGGCCCCCGCCATCTCCCCATGTTTCCGCTTTGGATTTTTTTATGGTTTTATGCAAAATCAAGTGTATAATATACGACACAAATCTATAGCGGAACTTCGTGAGGCAAATGATTTGGCCTTCCAAACTTCATAATAGACCTATGATTCTTTTAAATGCAATTAGAAGAATAACAAAACTGTGCCGATATTGCATTCGAGAAAACGGCCGACATTTTGAAAATCATCTTTAAAAACTCGTGGTTGTTTTTAATTTTAGTGTTTTTGTTACTTTAGTTTTATGAAACAGTATTGTTCTTGTTTCTTTGCAATCAAATTTCAATATTCTGGTTTTATAATAACAGTGTTGTTTAAAGTAAAAAATGTAAAAATAATTAAATGTTTACAAATAAAAATATAGAAAAACATTAAAATTAACTTTTAAAGTGTCTAATCTTTGGTATCATTATTATTATCAAAACTTTGCATTTGTTTCTTATCAAGTGGTCATAGTCTACTATTACAAATAAAGTAAATTATTGAAAATATCGAATTCTGACCTTGTTTTTCAAAATAATGTCAACGCATTTTGTATTTTTGAAAAGCCCAAATTGCACTAAATCAATATCTAAAATAATAATCAGGGTGTCCTATTTAAAAAATTATAAATTTGGTTAATATCTCAAAAACTAAACTATAAAAAAAAACTGACTGCGCCACTGAACTCTACCTAAAAAACTCTATAAAAATCAGTGTTTCCCTTTTTGATAAATTAACGCACAACGGAAATACGAGATGTGCCTGAAAAACGAAGATTTTCAAAATCACCCTGTATATTAAAAACTAAGAGGGCCATGACAAATTTCACAGCGGAATCTTTCGTCTCGTTAAAAAGCACACTAAAGTGGAAACCACAACACTCGATCTTTGATAATAAGTCCAATACCCCCTAAAATTATCGACAATGGGACTCCGTACATGTATTTTTCGATACTATCCTTTCTGTTTTATTACATTTTGATTTTCTTCAATATTTGAAACTGTAGAAGGCATATCCTATTTATTCCAATTAATAGGTACAGAAAGTGCTTTTCTAAAAAGTTAACACAGAAATAGATGGGACCTATTCAGCGATATAAAGGGAGATGATAAAGCTGATTTCTCTACATGTTTATCAGGACAATCTGAATTAAATGGCCATTACCAAAACCTAGTTTTTTGAACTTAGAAGTCTAAATAATAATTTTAGACAAAATTATTTTCAAACAAACCTGTAGGTAATTAAAATACCTTTAGTTTGAGCTCTCACAGAATAAATTTGATTTATTAGTTATCGGAAAAAAGCTGAAATATTTCGAAAATTGCCCTTTTTTGCATATCGCCGAAAAAATAACTTTTTCTTGCTTGAAAAGAAAGCTCTTGTAGTTCTGGATAAAACCTTTTTTTGATCATCTGGAAATTATTATTAGTTACTGAGATATTTTAATTAGTTTGTCCCGAGACACTTATCTCAAAATGAAAAGGGTTATTTTGCCTTGACCCATGTATGTTCCCAAGAAACTAGGAGGTACTCATCGGACACCCTATATGTATATATACATATTTATATATATATATATATATATATATATATATATATATATATATATATATATATATAATCGAAGGTTTTCGGGCATCCCGTGTATGTGCTGAGTCCCTCTCAGGACTGTAAGGCAGCTGACGTTTCGGTGAAATCTCATTCACCATTTTCAAAGTTCACTGTATAGCGAAAACCGAGAGAATAGCTCCAAGGCTTTTGTTCCTTATGTAAGAGGTACCACAGACAAGATCGCAAGAATTCTCAGGAGACACAACATTGAAACTATTTTCACCACAGACCGTAAAGTAAAAGATCTCTTACCAACACCTAAAGAAAGAATCCCTCTAGAAAACCAGGGAGTGTACAAAATTCCATGTGGAGAGTGCAGCTCATCTTACGTAGGCCAAACCAACCGTAAAATAAGCGCCAGAAGAGACGAACATATAAACGCTGTCAAGCAAAAAACAACTTCTTCTGCTCTGGCCCAACACTGGTTAAACACAGGACATAAGATAAATTTCTTGGGAACAAGAATTCTATCGAGATGTGAAAACCTGTCCACAAGAGTTATAAGGGAGGCTATTGAAATTGCAAAGAGGCCCAACAATTTAAATAGCGGAGATGATAGCCAACGTGTGTCTAATACTTGGAAAAATCTGCTTACAAAACATCAACCAGTATCACTTAGTAACGAAAGAGATTACAACTCGGCAACGCGATCACAAACATTGGCAGCAGCAGATCTCGCCACCTGATGGTTTGGACCCATTCGGAAAACGAACACGTCGGACGCGCACACGGTACCGACAATACCGGAGTCGCAGGCGTCAGTTCGCTCGTAGACGCCATACAGTGAGCTTTGAAAATGGTGAATGAGATTTCACCGAAACGTCAGCTGCCTTACAGTCCTGAGAGGGACTCAGACACGGGATGTCCGAAAACCTTCGATTACACATCACACCCGTGAGAATATCCGACATGACATATATATATATATATATATATATATATATATATATATATATATATATATATATATATATATATATATATATATATATATTTCCCAACGTTACACCCTTGCTGCCCATTTTCTATTTGATTAAAAATTTTTTAAAAAAATATCAAAATTTTTAGAAAAGAACAAGTTTTCGAATGGTGAGTGGCAAAATTAGTTCATTAAATAAGAGCTTCCTGAAAATTTTGAAAAACTGAAGATACATGGTGAAAAAGTTATTGCTAGTTATATCCCTTTAAAGCTCTTACTTTTCCATTCGCTATTTTTGTTTAAAATCATTCACTCGAAGGTTATTGAGATTGCAGAGTGCGAATATGTAATGAGAATTTTAGTTTTCCAATATCCAAGATGGCGGATTCAAAATGGTCGACTATACTTTTTTTAAAACTATGATTTTGCTTCAAAAATACTTACTCGGGGGGGTTTTGAGATCGCTGAGGACGCATCTATAATGAGAATTTCAATTTTTCAATATCCAAAATGGCGGATTCAAAATGGCGGACCATAATTTTTTTTCAAAGCTAATATTTTGCTTTAAAAATTGACACTCTGGAGATTTTAGGGTCACTTAGCACGAATCTGTAATAAGAATTTCAAGTTTTCATGGTGATATTATGATCGTAGCATATAGTGGATAAATTTTGGGCAAGATTTTTTAAGATTAATAACTAAGCAGTTCTCGATTCAGTTGTTTTATTTTAGCTCTTGAAAAAAAAAGGAAATGATAAATTCTTTCGACAATCTCCTGGCAACCTCAAAAACCCCCAAATAAGTATTTTCAGAGCAAATACTTAGCTTCCAAAAAAATTAAGATTCTTTATTTTGTATCCGCCATAATGGATATTAAAAAATTGAAATTCTCATTACAGATTCGTTCTCAGTGACTTCAAAACCCCTGAGTAAGTATTTTCAACGCGAAATATTAATTATTAAAAAACTTAATGTCCGCCATTTTGAATCTGCTATCCGGTATATTAAAAAATTGAAATTCTCATTAAAGATTCATGCTCAGTAGCCGCAAAACCCCCCGAATAGGTATTTTCAGAGCAAAATATTAGCTTTAAAAAATTATGGTCAACCATTTTGAATCCACCATCTTGGATATTGGAAAATTAAAATTCTCATTACGTATTCACACTCTGCGACGTCAAAAACCCCCGAAAGGCAGATAAAGAGCGATAAAGAAACAGAATAATCAGGCCAAAAAAAATGTTATATATGAAATATTTAATTGTATTTTTGAGGATTACGCGACAACATATTTTTTACTCGACGCCTGCTTTTGAGTTAATTGGAAATTATATGTCTGCAAAATTTAATCGCAAAAGAAGGATAAATGACTCAGTTATAATGCTAAGACATGTAGACGGGCTGGCGAACGGAAATGCAAAAAAGGACAGAACGTTATTTGGTATGACCCAACTTAAAACACAACTATCACTAAGACTCCTGTGGCGATCCATAAATAAAATTTGTATTAATTAGAGCCACACTGAGTATTTTAAACAACTTATTTGCTTTTGAAATACCTTTTTTTACCTATTTTTACATGTAAAATTATTCATAATATGTCATTTAGTAGGTATACACCTAAAATGCCTTGAGTCAACAAAAAACAAACGTTTTTAGATTTGTTTGCCCAGTACCAAACCCTATTAGCAACTCTGTTACATGTTTAATATTTCTGAATATAATCATAAAGTCGCTAATTCTTAAATAAAAGACAACCGAGTTAAAGGAGTATTTATTTTAGTAATTATGACCTGGCAAGACTGACAAGAATTTAAGGAAGCTTTGTTTCGTTATTATGCTGTTACACGAACATTTATTGTCAATCTGCCTTTAGAAAGAACATTTTTTAATACAAATCAAAAATTACTAAAAATAAAATACAAAAAAAAAACATTTTAAAAAGTAAACAAGAAATTAACGATTGTTTTATTTTGAAATTAATTTAATAGTTGGCGTCGCATGAAGTATTTACGAGACAACTACAATAAAAGGAGATATTTTCAATTCGATACATATATTTTTTTTTATAACGTTTAATAGGAGTGAAATATTTTGATGCAGTTTTCAATATATTATCGGAAATACTTCCAAAGGGATTCAGTAAATACCTACATAGCATGAAAGATTGCAGTAGGTTTACAGCAAGCTTTAAAGTTTTGAAACCTTACAAAAAGCTTTCGTGAAATCCTGTGATAATTACCCAATGTCCGCAACAAATAATAAAGGAAAGATCACGTCTAAGCTTACTATAACCTTTCAGGAAAGCACAACGTAAGATGTTTTGTGGGCTTTCTTCAAGATCCACGTCAGTTTCTGAAAGTTTCCACTTGGTATATATATATATATATATATATATATATATATATATATATATATATATATATATATATATATATATATATATATATATATATACGAAAGCTTTTTATAATCTTTCAACCGATATTTCTGAAAGCTTTTGTGGGATCTTCCTGTAATTTCTTATGTCCGTGACAAATACTAACGGAAAGATTACACCTAACCTTACGATAATCGTTCAGGAAAGCATAACGTAAGACTTTTTGTAAGCGTAAGACAAAACTCATATAAAGTTCTGAAAGTTACTACTTGGTATTTATTATCTTACACGAAAGCATTCTGGAATCTTTCAAGCAATATTCCTGAAAGCTTTTATAGAAGCTTACAGTAATTATCTAATGTCCGTAGCAAATATTATGGAAAAGGTGATATATATATATATATATATATATATATATATATATATATATATAATTTTTTCTTTATTTTGTCTTTTCTTGGGTTTAGGTTCTTTATTTAACAAAAAATGCAAACAATTGACGTTTCGCCCTTTATTTAGGCATTTTCAAATTTTTTTTTGTTTTATTTTCCTTCCTTGAGATTTTGTTACTCTATTACTAATCAGTAAGCAAGCAAGTAAGCAAGCAAGTAAGCAAGCCAAGCAGCTGTCGAGGAAGCATCACTTGAAAATGTCAGCTGAGATGTTGGCGAAACAACGTGAAGATTTTTCTATTGACGAACGGATTGAAAACCAGAAAAACACCAATATATATATATATATATATATATATATATATATATATATATATATATATATATATATCTTTATGTGGCTTTCACGGATTCCCCCGTGTGAGATGCAATAGCAGTGGATATATCCACATTATGCCGTTGTTCTTTCGTTCGTTCCTTCCGATCTGTCCTTTGTACAGCCAGGTGCATGTCGGTACCCTGATGAGTCTAGTAGAGACGAAACATGTACCTCTGCCGTATCACTGTGGCGGGGAGGGTAAGTTTTGACTTTCTTCTCGGTATGGTGGTACAGGTACGCCATCATCTCGATGGTGGTGGAATAGGATAAATTGCGTTTTGTAACAATTTATTCTAACTGTGCAACCTCTAACGCAGAAAGGATATGATGGAAAGAAGTTTGCATTTACTGTTTCGCATTTTACTTCATTCATTTACGGAGCTGCATATAGTTGTACGTTTGCTGAATGTGATTTCAGCACTACAACGGCATAATGTGAATATATCCACTGCTATTGCATCTCACACGGGGGAATCCGTGAAAGCCACATAAAGATATATACGCCATCCGGCGGGAGGTCGGCGAAGCCGCGTTCTGCATTTGCATGCTTCCTTCCGATCTGTCCTTTGTACAGCCAGATGCATGTCGGTACCCTGATGAGTCTAGTAGAGACGAAACGTACCTCTGCCGTATCACTGTGGCGGGGAGGGTAAGTTTTGACTTTCTTCTCGGTTTGGTGGTACAGGTAGGCCATCATCTCGATGGTGGTGGAATAGGATAAATTGCGTTTTGTAACAATTTATTCTAACTGTGCAACCTCTAACACAGAATGGATATATTGGAGAGAAGTTTGCATTTACTGTTTCGCATTTTACTTCATATATATATATATATATATATATATATATATATATATATATATATATATATATATATATATATATAATACTGTTAGAGTGAGGCCTATAACAACAAGGGGAATTGATTCTATTTTGGGCCACCTGAATGTGGTTGACTGGGACATTTTTTATCAGAATATCGACAATGAATGGCTCGCTTGGCATTTGGTTTCGGTTTGTCATGGGAGCACGGAATTCCGGGACTTGTATAAACTTATGAATTAAAAGTACAGACAGAAGATTGCTTCTACAAAGAAGGATGCATTTAGGAGTTTCATTGCTCAGCGCTGGGTGAGTTCTTTAGTAAAATGGTATCCGACCCTATAAAGGATCTACAGATTGACACAGAAATACAAAATGCTATGCTTTCGTTGATCCCAAATTCAATGCATTCTTTTGCCCTTTTGACCGTTACGGAGTGTGATGTTTTGGATGCTAATGTATAGCTTTCAAGAGGTCTAACTCTTTTGACATATATGATATGAGTAGCGCCTCGTTCTGAAGGAGATTAGTGTCTATTTGGTCAAACCTTTGAAGCATTTATTTAATTGTAGTCTGGCTCAGGGTAATTTTCCAGATTGTCTAAAAATAGTAAGGACGGTTCCTTTGTTTAAAAAAGGGAATGTCAATTCCATCCTGGAAACCCCTTGGAAGGTTACTTAGGAAATTTGCATGAAACCTGTATGGGGAAGCTTTCATGCGACATGTGGAAATTTTCATGCTTTGTGGGTACAGTGTGTCCAACGACGAAATGCCATGATTGATTTCTCGGAAAATAGTCTTTTGAAAATTTTTAAAATTTGGCGTTACAATTCTGTGTTGATATTTTGATAATTACTAAACACAAACTGATCAAAAACTAACATAAGAAATTAACTCAAAAAAAATCGTCAAAACTCATTTTTTTCAATGGAAACCACCTATTTTTAGAAGACCTTATTTAGCATTAAAATAAGGGTAACTTTGGATAAGGTTGTATATTCTAAAAATTTGTAGTTTTTGAAATATTGGCAATTAAATATTTTTGTATTGTAAAAACGCTACGAAAGATAACAACAGAACACTACAGAAATATCATTATTCCTTGCCATTTGACAATTATTAATAAAAATTGTGCAGGGGCGATTAAATTATATGCACGAAAATTATTTCAATTTGTTTATTGTCTATGGGGAATATAGCAAAGTTTTATCAAGAAAGTGCTGTAAGATATCCAGATGTAAAAATGCATAAAAGAAAACCTATTCTCAATGATGAAAATGTCGAAATTGCAATTCTGGGATATTTTGTAGCATATCTTATAACATCGTTAAGAAGAGTAGCTCTACCAACATGAATCTTGAAAAGTTGGTACATAGAATTCGTTGAAACATAACTTCCACCCTTATTAAATATGTTAGGTTCAACACCTAAGAGATACTGATTTGCGAAAAGAGCCCAATTTTGCGAATTTATATTAATGATGATACAAGACGACTCTCGGTTTTTGGAAAACATAATTTGGATTGACAAAGCAAAATTTACGAAAAATGCCCTTTTTAACAGACACAATTCCCATTATTGGGGTGATTCAAATCCTCATGCAGCAACATTGTGAAATTTTCAAGAAACCTGGCACACTAACATTTTTTGTGCCATAAGAAAAGAGGTAATAATAAAACTACATTTTAATGAAGGAAACTGAAATGATAATTCATAAATAATACAAAACAAATTATGTCCCTATTTTAAATTATGCATTAACTTTTATAGGAGAAAGATATTTAAATTTTCTAGAAGAGTTAGAGATTCAAGATTTAAGTAATTTACCTCTGGCGGAACAAAGGAGAATTTCTTAATATGATGGCGCCCCACCACACAGAATTCGTCCAGTTTCTAGCTTCTTACAAACAACATTTTATGACAAGTGAATTGCCGAAAATGGACCTTTTCTGTTGCCTTGTCCTCGTTCTCCTGATTTGAGTGCCTTAGATTATTTTATACAGAAAAAAATAAAAAGAAACATCGTTTATTGTAATCCATTGACAATAATGGTACCCACCCACAATGGACTAACTGGGAGATGCGAAAAATGTTTGGAAGTCCAGAGTGGAAATTTTGAATATTTATTAAAAAGTTGTTTTCCTGTGTACGTAAGCTGTTTGGCGTTTTTACATTATAATTAAATAAATTATAAAAGAAATTAAATCGACTTCAAAAAGTTGCACTACAAATTAACAGCTGCTTTTTATTGCACTAAATTTACTAATTGTGGGTTTACTTATTTAACACTCTTTTGACGTCGATGCCAAATTTAACATTTATAGAAAACACTTGCCAATTACACAGACACTCATAACTAAGGTAAAATAATGGAATTCAAATTAAAAGGTAATAAAAATAATGTAACTAAAACTAAAAATAGTTTTTTGATTAGAAAATTCGCAGCTAATTTAATCGATTAGGATAATTCTTTGTTCAAGTTATGAGTAGTTGTGAACATCACTGTTTGCATGCGCTACTGCGCCATTATAGAGAACATAGACATAAAATAAAGATACTATACAGCGGATCTCATAGAAGAAAGTTCGCTCACGATTAGAAAGAGACAGAGTGTTCTCAATGAGTAGTATCTCTCTGTCTAATGGCGATACTTCAAACGTCATTGGATATCTCTGCCACCTGATCGAAACTAGAAAGAGAGGTACTACTTATAGAAAACGCTTCATCTCTTTCTATGCGTGAGTAACTTTCTTCTATAGGTTCAGCAGTCTATATTAAGTACTAGATATTAATTGCTATTAAGTCTATGGTAGGGAATAATCATGCATAATCTCCAAAAATAAATTCAAAATGCAAGATACTATTTAACAAAGAGTTATTAGGCTTTCGCACGCCGAGAAAGGTCTATTTTTATACATAAAAAATTTTGATTAGTTTTAATAATTTTTTACCGAACCTGCGCTAATCAAAAGCAAAGGTAATTGTCAAAACTGCAGAACTTAAAAAAGCAGTAGTTTATCTGTGAACTTAGAGTTGACCAAATTAGTTTTAAATGTCATTAGAATTGAACAAACGTTTTCCTATTGCATTATTTCGTATGACCGAAAGGAACTGACCGCACGCGGCAAGCACTTAACAACGATTAGATATAAACAGACATACCAATATTATTCTGTCTCTTTTTATTACATTTCTTTTTCGAACCAAAAAAATTATCATATGTTTTTAATTTAACAAGAAGAAACATTATCACGGCCAAGAGATTATCATCATGTCTGATAATCAAGCAGCCAACAGTGCGCTGAGCTCTCAAATTACCAGTTCCAAGTCTGGGAATGCCTAGAGGAACTAAATGATTTGAGTAAGAATAATAAAGTCACCCACATGTGAGTACCGAGATATTCCAGGATAGAGGGGAATGAAGTAGTGGACAGGCTCGCGAGGAAAGAGGCTGAGATGTTATTTCTGGAGCAAAAGCTTTTCTGTGGAATCAGTAGCAGCGTAATGCTGGAAGAACTAAAGATAGAAGAAGAAAGCAGGATATCCAATTATTGGAGGGAGCTGCAAGGATTAAGACAAGCGAAGATACTTCTGGGAAACTACGAGCAGAAGAGATCCAAAGAATGCATAAGCTTAAGTACAAACCAACTTAGAGTTCTGACAGGAGTGCTGACGGGGCATTGCCACCTGAAGGGACACCTCAAGAAGCTCGGACTAGTAGAAAGAGAAGAGTGCAGATTCTGTGAGGAGCAGGACGAAACCTCTATTCATATCTTTTTAGAGTGCAGCGCTCTAGGAAACCCTAGGATGGGGTTCTTGGAAACACACCAAATCAAAGAAGAGGAGCTACCCACCTTGAAGCCGTCCAACATCCTAAGATTCCTGAGGGAAATAGGACTCGAGGACCTGCTCTAGCCGATAAGGTAACTCTTACGACTGGGCCGAAGTAGGGGAGTACAATAGATCTACCAGGTCGCAGTGTACAGACCCCCACTTCAACGTGCATACATACATACATACATACATACAAACCCCATGTCCCCATCTTAAGGAGTCTCGCATAATCTGCAACCTTACAGAAGGAATAAAATTCATATCTGATTTACAAGCTCTCTTTTCCAGCGGATACACCAAATATCATATGCCTAAATTAGGGTGACACTGGTAAGCAACATTAGAACCTTATATTTCGTGAATGAGGCGATTAAGAAATATTAACAGATGTTTCTTCAACATAGTCTCCTTATAGAGTGATATAATCCTTCCAGCGTTCCTCTGGTATTTCTATGCCTTTCTTATACTCATAGAACGATTTTATCACAAACTGAAATCAAGAAAATTAATCGATAAATGTTGCAGTTTTATTAAATCCGTTTTAAATGCATCCGGGTACTGCTCATTTTTCAAAGCTAGATTGAAGACATGCACAAAGGAAGAGGGTTGTTCGTTGGTAATCGGCTTTAATACCTCACACAGTAAAATATCCCTCTCCGCAGTCTTGCCGTTCTTTGGATTGCTAATATTTTTTTTAACTTCAATAACGTCCTTGGAAAGAAGCATAAAAAAATTTGACCGGTTTGTTTTATAAACGTTTTAATATTATTATTTGCTTTAATTTTATTATCCTACTTTTCGCCTACGTTTGTAAAAGGATCAACAAACAGATTGGTATTTTCAATTTTACCAAACACGACTTTACCACAGGCGCGGATCCAAGGGGGGGGCCCTCCCAAGAACTTAGAGTTCAGGAAAATACACCCGATTATGCCTCTTACACTAGGAATGTGTATGCTGTTGGCTTCCACCCCCCGTCGACAATTTGTTTTTTTCTAGCGATCGCCCTCCCCCACAGTTTTGAGTTTAGGTAAATAAAATATACCCGATTCTGGCTCTTAGACTAGGAATGTGTATGCTGCTGGCTTCCACTCCTTCCTCGACAATTTGTTTTTTCTTGCGATCGCCCCCCCCTCCCCCTAGACCTTTGAGTTCAGGAAAATAGACCCGATTCTGACTTATATTAGGAATGTGTAAGCTGCTGGCTGCCACCCCCGTCAATAACTTGTTTTTCCTTGCGATCGCCCCCCCCCCCCAAAGAGCTTTGAGTTTAGGAAAATAGACCTAATTCGGGCTCTTGTACTAGGAATGTTTATGGTGCTGGCTTCTAAGCCCCCCCCCCCTTCCCGTCGACAACTTGTGTTATCTTGCGTTCGCCCCCCATAAGACCTTTGAGTTTAGAAAAATAGACCCCATTCTAGCTCTTAAACTTGGAATGTGTATGCTGCTGGCTTCCACCCCCATCGACAACTTATCTTTTCTTGGGATCACCCCTCTCAAAAGCTTCGAATTTAGAAAAATATACCCGACCCTGACATTTACACTAGAAATGGGAATGTTGCTGGTGTCTGCTTCCCGTCGAAAACTTGCTTTCGCTTGCCATACTGTACTTTTGTGATATCACTGCCCCCCTCCTCCAAATAGAGAGGCTGGATCCGCCCCTGCTTTACCATCATCGGCCTTTATTTCCGAAAGGTTTTTTTCTTATTTTTTGTATACGTTATTGTATTAACTATCTTCCATAATCCAGAAGCATTGTTTTGATTTTCCCGAATTACTGTTATATACCTTTTTGTTTTCCTCCGTTGGATGGAATTGCATCTTTTTATATAATTCTTGTCTCTTGGATATTGATTTGATAATACTGTTAGTTATCTATTGCTTCCTTTCAATTTATTTGTTTGTGAATTTAATTAACTCTTTAGATAATTTTATATAATTATTATAGATGTATGACATATACGTAAAAATACCTCTAATTTTTTGGTTTTATTTTATTTTCTTTTTAAATTAGATGCTATTTTATTAGGTTTGAAAAAACTGATGTCTATAGAGAATTTAACACCGTTCAAACATTTTGTTGCCCACAGTTCAATCTAGTTTTTACTTCTTTGCGGTCCCAAAAAACGAATATAAATAAAAAATCATCTGACTTCTTAATTATTAAAGTAAACTCGATGATTGCAATAATTACCGTTTCAAAAAGTGTTAAACGCTTGTTTATGTCCATCTAATAGTTATTTAATTTTGAAACATGACATCAATCAGTCTTTTGAATAGACACATAGGTGTGATTTTTATTATTTCTTTATGTTAATTTTATGCTAAATATAAAACAGTAACATCTAAAAAAAAATTATCTGTAAGTTTATTTAATGTGAAATTTAAATTTTCTTTGTTATGTTTTACCGACATCGGAAAGAAATATTTACTATATGCATTATCCTTTCAAGCAGAGAAAATGAAATAATATATACAAACAGTTTGTTTCCTGCAAATACAACTCTGGTCCTCTCTCCATACGTGTTTCGACCACCTCATGGTCTCGTCAATGTTGTATCGAACCGAGAATTCGCAAGAAAAAACTGCTATATAAAATATACATTTCGAAATATGTCGGTAGGGTATTAAAAACCTGCCGTTTGACTGGCGATGTTTTTCAGTCCGGCATCGAAGTCGAATATTATATATTCCATGGAAAGTAGACTATATAATATTTATTCTTTTTCGGTTATTATTTTTTATTGTTTCATTCTTAAATATTATATCATGTCATCATCTTCAAGTGTCATGCTCTTTGCAGAGCATAGGCAATCTCCCGCACATATCTGTGTTGCGTATCGCCTATGTTTTACACCTATCTGAGTATCATCGCAATACAGAGAGTTCTTACTAGACAGATTATTGCACCGTACGTTCTGTGCTGTGACAGTGGTTCGAAACGTTTCAAGGCTGACACATAGATAGCGACTCTAATAATATATCCAACGATTTTTAGATACTACCAACTTTACGTTGAAAAAATACTGTTAAAACTCAGGAATAGCTTGAAAATTATAATAAGAAATCTGCTCTGTCAAAAGCAGCCATTTGTCATTCGTTTGCGGATTTCAAACTTCACTGAAGTCACCCCTCACCAACCTTGTCATTGGAATAAATAATATTGCCTCAGTCTTTCGCCACTCTGCCTTGTCATTGTTATCATTTGAATCAAAATTTTTTGTATAATTTTTTCTTTATTGTCACAGTTATAGTTTGATCAATTGCAAATACCTTATTAAAATATTGAATAAAAACAATACCAGCCTAAAATATTAAATTATTGTATGTAATAATCTTCAGTATTCCATAGTTGAAGGATTTATTCCATGCAATTTACAAGACATTAACGCCTACAGCTCAATAGTTGAACTATTCATAGATGGGTGAACCTAAAGTGATATCCATAACCTCTATAAGCTTTTTTTAGTGCGGAAAACTGGCTTTAGATGACATTGTTCTGTGTCACACATAACCCAGAGGAAATATACCTCCAGGAGACCACAATACTCGCTGTTTCTCTACATGTCTTTTACTAAAATAGGAAACTTTTCCAAGAGAACAGAGACCAGAGCCCGCAGCAGAACTAAAATAATCAGTAGATTCACTCATAGAAAAAGTAATTTCTAATTGCCACGTTTTCACGGTTTCCCAATGCAAAGATGTGACCAATACTGTACTATATTGCCTTTTCTACTTGAAAACCTTAAGTAAATATTGTTTTGATATGCAGCGTGAACTAATATATCAAAATCTTAACACAAAGGATGTTAAAATCTCTTGGGGTTCAAATAAGGCTGTTACACTGGAAAGCATAAAAAAATTCACAAAATCGTCTTGAACAACCATAAACTGAAAGTGCATGAAATAGCTGACATCATAAGGATATAAATAGACTGTGTACACACTATTTTGCACGAGTATTTGGTATGCGAAAGCTCTATTTGAAATATGTACCACGTTTGCTTATAGCTGATCAAAAACAACAACGTGTTGATAATTCAGAGCTCTATATATATGGAGGAGTCAAGTCGGTAATCAGCTGAGTGGACAACGAAGAATGAAATCCAACCAAGGGCTCCAAAAAAGCAATAGTTGGATAGCAAGGTTATGGTTTCCATATTTTGGGATGCGCATGCTATAATACTCATCGACCATCTTGAAAAGGGTAAATCATCAATAGCGATCTTATATTGATGCGTTTGCAGGAAGAAATCGCGAAAAAGTGGCTCCAAATGGAGAAGAAAAAAGTACTTTTCACCAAGATAATGCACCGTGTCATACATCGAACGCAACGATGACAAAACTGCATGAATTGCATTTCGAATTGCTTCCGTATCCAGCATATTCTCCAGATTTGTTTCCAGAAACTATTACCTGTTCACAAATCTCAAAAAGAAATGCTCGCCGGAAAGAAATATGGCTCCAATGAAGAAGGTCATCGCCGAAACTGAAGCGTATTTTGAAGGGTTGGACAAATCATTCTATAAAAAAGGTTGCAATGATGAGGCTATTTTGATGAATAAATTCGAATTTTGCAAAAATATTGTCTTTTTATATGTTAGTACCGGAACTTTTCAAATCACCTGTTAAATTTCGATGTTTCCACGAAACGAACCCGAGTCGTCTGAGTTCAATGCGTGCGTTTTCCAAACTGGACTTATGGTATAAAATCTAAATTATAAGGAATTTCATATCGCCTTCTCCCTACTGTTTGCTTTCCATTTTAATTAGCAAAACCTTGCCTTGTTGTATTATTAATAAGGAATTTTCTATTCAGTTCAGATAATATCGTATTAAGATAATTTTCTTGCCATCAAATTAGTTATTAAAATTATATTTGAAACGTCAAAGTAAAAGTAAATTTTTTTACAGTCCCAAAACCAACCAATCGACGTTCGAGAAAACCTGGGTTGGATAGAAAACCTAGACAGGCCTACAGTGCAAAACAATTGGAAAGACTGGAGGGAGAATTTAAAGTAGATAAGTACTTAAGTGTCAGCAAAAGGATGGAATTGTCAAAAGTTTTGAATTTGACTGAAGTCCAGATAAAAACATGGTTTCAGGTGAGTGTTTTTTTCCCTTTATATTTTTGGTTAACTACAATTTTGTAAAAAATTAATGAAATATTCATAGACGTCAGAGAAATTAATATCACTTAATATAGACTGCAGAGTCTATAGAAGGATGTTGGCTCAGGCTTAAAAAAAGAGAGCGTTTTCGAGGAGGAGCACTTCACTTTCTAATTTCGGCCTGGTGACAGGGGTGTCGAATGATCTTTGAATGGATCTACTCCTTTTCTACTCTACACTCTTTCTATAGGATCCGCAGTATATATTAAGTAATATTAATTTCTCTCACGTCTATTGAATTATTTACGAGATACCTTTAATACGAGGTTTGTCCCAAAAGTATCGAGCCTGCACTCATATCTCCACGTCAAAACTTCCGAGCGACCTCTGTGGGGCATAGGCGTCACCAGTAAGTCTTCAAGAACTCGTTGGTGTGCGCAGTTACCGACTGGACGTGTTAGTTCGTGAACGGTTTGCGTTTGTTTACAGCGTCTTTTTTTCGTTTGTCGCATTTTGTTATTGTAAAAAATGACAGAAAAATTAGATCAATAAATTTGCATCAAATTTTGCTTTAATCTTGAAAAACTTGCTCGGAAACAATTAATATGATGAATAAGGCGTTTAGAGAGGAGTGTATGAGTAAAGCAAGAATAAAAGACTAGTACAAGCGGCTTAAAGATGGCCGCACGTCAGTTGACAGTGTCGACCTTCGAGCGCAATAACACCAGTAAATGTCGAGCGTGTGCGACTTACAATTGAAGGAGATCGTCGGTTGACTGTACGCAAATTAGAAAGTGATCTTGGAATACCAAAAACTACTGTTTGGGGAATTTTAATCGAGAATTTGGCAATGGCTCGCGTGTGTGCGAAATTCATCCCAAAATTGCTAACGGCAGAGCACAAGAATCTTCGCTTTGAAATCGCTCAGCCTCCGTACAGTCCCGACGTAGCTCCCTGCGACTTTTAGCTCTTTCCCAGATAAAAAATGCCGCTCAAAGGACACCGGTTCGATGACAAAAAGACGGTTGAAACTAATGCGACGAATGCACTGAAGGCAATTCCGATAACTGACTTCCAGGACTGCTTCAGGAAGTGTAAACACCGCTGGGAATTCAATTAAATGAGGACTACTTGTGTCATTCACCGAATGATAAAGAATAACACCAATGCGGAGATATGAAGGTAGGCTCCATACTTTTGGGACAAACCTCGTATAGATGGAATTTTGTAAAAAAAAACATTTAAAACCTTAGTTTTGCCACTTTATTGTGGCCATGAAAGTGGATTTGACGTAAGTCTCCCTCTGGCGAAGTTTTCACGGAGAGAAAACAAAGTATTCTATGCGCATACGGAATCAGCGCAAAGTAATGGTCACCATTTTGCTCTCTGAGTTAAATATGGCGGCGAGTAGTGAATGCGCAGACCGGACCACCCACTTCTTCGGGTTTCATGACAGCTGTCATGCGCTGGGACGGTTATTTTTCCACTTTTTATATATGTTGTCAATAACGTAAAGATTTGAAAACTTTTACCCATAAAGAATATAGAAAGACGAATATACTCGAATAAGAATTAGCACTCTATTATTTATACAGTTGCCGTAAACGCGTCTTTGTGAGTATTCTTAAACCAAATGTTAAAAAATTCACAGAAATATTGTAATTGTTTATTGGTGAAAAAATGGTTTTCACTTTGAACAATTCCGGGGGACCATGAGTTTCATTTTCAGAAATGCATTCGAAAGTTTGACTGCCCTTTTATGTCATAAAATATTCAAGTACGAGGCATACCCAGAAAGCAAGTGTGCTTAGTTTTTGTAGGCTACAAAAATTTTTATTACAAAAAAATACATGGTTACATTAGTACATATGTAAGTTATTTTTCGACATAGTCGCCATTCCTCTCAATGCGGGTGATGAAGCGGGGTATCGACTTTTTGATGCTTTCATTGAAGTAGTTTCCCGCCAACCCTTTCGTCCACTTCTCCACCTCCCCCTTCCCCTCTTCGTCGGTTGAAAACCTTTTTCCACCCATGTGCAGATTCAGGGAGGTGAAAAGATAATAATCTGAAGGTGCCAGGTCAGGAGAATGCGCATGATGGTTCAGGACTTCCCATTTAAATGATGCGAGCAATTCCCTCGTGGCGTTGGCTGTGTGTGGTTTGACATTGTCGTTCAGCAGGCAGCTCCCATTTGTCAACATGTCTCTTCTCTTGTTCTGAATCGCCCTCTGCAATTTTTTTAAGGTCTCACAGTATCTTGCAGAGTTGATGGTCTCCCATTGAGGCAAATGTTCAATCCAAATTATGCCTTGACAGTCCCAAAACACGGATGCCATGATTTTCTTGGCTGAAATTGTGGTTTTGAACTTTTTGGTGGAGGGTGAAGAGGTGTGACGCCACTGTCCAGACTGCCTTTTGGTTTCCGGCGTGTAGTGTGCAACGCAAGTTTCATCTCCAGTAACAATGGAGCGGAGAAATTCATCTCCATGGAGTTTGTAGCGCCTCAAGATCTCTTGCCCGGCATCCACTCGATTCAACTTGTGTTAGTCTGTCAGCTATTTTGGGACCCACCTCGCAGACAATTTCCGATAGCCGAGGGTTTCTGTGACGGTTTCTTGTAGTAGAGATCTGGAGATTTGCGAAAACATCGTAGAAAGTTCATCCACAGTCAATATGAGATTGTCACGGAGCGCATTTTCGATTTTTATCCACAATTTCGTCAGTCACAATTGAAGGTCTTCCGCTCCCCTGATCGTCATGCACACGACCGTTTTTAAACTGGTGATATCACTTGTACACACTACTAGGATTCATAGCTGTATCACCATATGCAGTTTTCACCTCATTATAAACCTCAACCGGAGCTATTTCCTTTCAAACGAGACAGCGGATGACGCGCGCATTTCGCACTTGGCGGGAGATTGGATCGACCGTTTTCACGAAACGTGCTGTCGCGTCGAGAGTTCTCAACGTACTGACCTTTAACCGGTCTCGTTGTGGAGGGGAGGAGTCAGGCCACACGGCAGTGTAACCAACATGTCGAAAAAAAATCCCTCCGACCCTGAGAGCCTCAGTACATTTACTTTCTGGACATGCCTCGTATCTAGATGTTTCAGTTTAGACTTTGCTATCGTGCACACCTAAAAATAAATATTTTTCGTCGAACAGCGGTGTTTAAACCAAGATTTTTGTCGATCACTTCGATAACACAAATAATAAGTTCACAAATGAAATTTCTTTTTGTCAGAAAATATTTATAAGTATTATACTATCATGATGACGTCAAAGCGTCGGACTAGAAAATCATTATTGGTAGTTTTATATATTTTTATCAGACAATTATGAAAAATTAGCTTGTTATCAGTAAATCTCAAAATTTCGTCATATCGTCATGTTGAGAGTGGTAGACACCATTTATAAAATCCAATTTTTGTCGAACAATTTTTTTTTCATGCTTTTTATTCAATAATCTAACACCTACAGTTGGAAATAAATTTTCTTACGACGGGAAACCGATATCTTACGGAAAAAATTGGAAAGCGAATAAATCGATCGCGAGAGTTTTCGCAGAGGATAAAGTTATCAGTTCACTCATAATTAAGCCACACAAGAAGTTACAGGAGTATATTAATGATTCTTCTTATATGTGGGTGGGCTACAAAACTAATACTTGTAGCAAACTATAAACGCGAGCATTGATATGTTTTAACAAGCTTGCCGCCTAATTCATAGAATTCAAATATTATATATTAAAAATTATTTATAACAAAATAAAAATATATATTAATAATGTAATTGCAAAAAAAAATTATGTGAAATTGCGTAAATGAATTCATCATATTTAAGAAATCTCAGAGTAATTTTTATAGATTTTTCCAACTGTATATTATGAATTTGACATTTTCACAAAAAAATATATAAATATTTAAAAATATTACAGAGTAAGTTATTGAATGAAAAAAAAATCTATAGGCGCGTCAACGCATGCAAAATTGTGTATATACGGGCCACACGCAGTGGAGCAAGAACGCGGGCACTCGTTCCAACACATTATTAACAATTAAAAAACAATGCTTTAAGGTTGAATAACCCTTAATTACTCTTCGGAATCTTGTAGCGGGATGTTTAAACTTTAATTTAGGTACTTGGCAATCTAAAAATAATAATTTTTAACAGAGTAGTTGAGGCTTGAAAATGATAATTTTCGCGATTTCCGAAATTTTGGGAATTTTTTACTCGAAAACAACGCATCATACGAAAAAATTACTAGAGACCTTTTCTAGTCAGAATGGTTCGGAAAATCCGAAATATTTTTTCGGGTGGAAAAAACCACTTTTACTAATTTGTTTAAAAAATTTGTTTAAACAAATTAAGACCAGGTTACCGTTTGACAACTTTTTTAATTATATACGCCCACTTCGTCTATAGGTATAATTGTTTTTGGTAAAAGTCAATTACATTTAGATAAATATATAAATTGCACAGACAAGTTTTTAGTAAATATTACTAGCATATACATTTTTCAACCAACATCTTAAAAAGCAGGACATATAGCATTTTGATCTTGGTGGCGATGAGACACGCAACCCGAGATATCAAAAACGAGACAATCTTATAACAGCGGGATACTTGGCAACTCTATTCATATAACTTATTAATGGTTGATTTTGAACATATAATGTGAAAGAATTTTACTATACCGAACCTAGGATTATTACCACAAATAAAACTAATGAAATCTTTTTTGTAGAATCGTCGGACAAAATGGAAAAAACAACTAACAACCCGATTAAAGATGGCGCAACGACAAGGCCTGTTTCCTCCCCACTATTTTGCTCCTGCGACTGCTTCAGCTCAACAATACTCAGCATTATTTCCTGCATATTATTCCCCATTGATGTTTGGAGTTCCTACTATTGAAGATATATCAAATCAAAATCCTCAAGAAACTTCCCGAAGATAAGCTCTAAGAACAAAAATCTTTTCTGGAGCTGATGGTGCTATTTTTTCTTTTTCACCACTAAACTGCCTACACTATTGACAGAGGAAAAACTCTGGCACTGTTTTAGGCAATTTTGGTAAATGTTTTTTAGTTAATAAAAATGTTCAAACTACCACTTCCTTCACTCACTTCTTCTATCCATTATAGTTGCATCAACGTAAACTTATTATATTGTAATATGTGTAAATATGCTGTAAATATATGTAAAAAGTATCTGTGTAAATGTTTTTATTTATTCTATCTTCAAATTTAGCTTTTACCTAGCTAGGTGTTCTGGTGTGTAAAGTTTTTGTGAATTTAAGCACATATTGGCAACACCGCCTCTAGCAAATTTAATTGCTTGCAACGGGTAACCCTCTCATCCATAGTCTGACAAAGGCAACATTAGAATGTTTGTAAATTAGACAAAGAGAACGATAGTAGCCGACGAGTAAAATAGATGAATCGATAGTAATACTGTAACGTACGCAAGGATCAAAGAAAAAGGATGACTTATTTCTTAAATATTATAGTATAAATTGGACAAAATCTCGAGTTATAAGTATTCTTTGTACTTAATATGTTCAAATGCGGTTTAATATTACATTAAATTTATACTCCTAAAGGATCAGTTCAGAAGTTCATTAAACGACAATTTATGAGCCAACCTTCCCAGAATAATTACCTTTACTCATACAACATAACCTTAGTTTTTCTTTATAATCTAAAAGGTAAAATAGAATGTTTTATAATAAAAATGTCTCAAAAGCCCCCAAACAATGTTCTTGAACTGTTCGACAAAAAAGGTTTAATAAAAATATGTGCTCCAATGGTGCGATACAGTAAACTACAATTTAGGAATCTCGTGAAAAAGTACGATTGTGATCTAGTGTTTACTCCAATGATTTTGGCGGACTCTTTTTGTAAAAGTATTAATGCCAGAAACAACGAATTTACTACAAATTTGTTGGATACTCCACTAATAACACAATTTGCGGCAAATACAGTCCATGATTTTGTGGGGGCAAGCTACCTAGTTGCTCCATTTTGTGATGGAGTGGATCTCAATTGCGGTTGTCCCCAAAAATGGGCTAAAGAGATGAATTTGGGCTGTGAATTGCTTAAAAATCCTCAAACAATCTTTGAGTTAGTGAGAGGGTGTAGAAATATGATTCCGAAACCTTTTACGGTGAGTGTTAAAACAAGGATTCAAAAAGACTCAAAGAAAACTGTGGAGATTTGTAGACAGCTTGAAAAGAGTGGAGTGAGTTTTCTGAGCATACACGCGAGAACTCCTAGTAATAATGTTGGTCCCATTGATGAGGAGGCTTTAAAAATGGTGGTAGAAAATGTACAGATACCAGTTGTTGGCAATGGTGGATTAACTACTTTAGAAGGCTGTTGCAAACTTCAAGAAACAACTGGCGTTAGGGGAGTAATGGTTGCAAACGGAATTTTAACAAATCCGGAGATTTTCTCTGGTGCTACTATAACGTCATTGGAATGTGTCCAAGATTGGCTGGATATTTGCTTTAATAGTACTTTTAATACAGAATCTTATGAACAAATTTTTAACGATAACTATGATAAAATTAATAAAAATCAGACTGTTTATGGGACCATTCCAGAAAAACCTTTCAACCTAACCTTTCAGTGTTTCCATCATCATCTAGTTTTTATGTTAGAAAAAGTGTTAACTAGAAGGCAAAAGCAAATATTTAATAATCTCAAAACCTTTCAAACAGTGCTTGAATTTTTAGAATTATATTTTAATTTGAAACCTAGATTATTTTCAAGGGAAGATTTTTTACAGTCGGTGTCTTTGAATTTAGATTATAATAGAAGAGATGTTGTTTATAACGATTTAAAACCTTCTATTGACAAATATGAAATGCTAGATATTACTGATTATGATCCTGACAAATCGGAAGGAAAATATTTTAGAAATAAATTAGAAGAAGAAAACAGTACTGATTGTGATTGGTCTAGTATCTTTATTGAAAATGATTAAAAAATAAAGCAATATGACCTAATTACCTTTTTTGTATTATATTCCTCTATTTTATTTTAAGCAACAAAATTTTGCATGAATTATTTTTAAACTTGCATCACGAGAATATTTATCCATATAGGAAAAATGATTTTAATGTTTTTATGTTTAAAAATTGACGTATTTTTGCATTAAATTTTTGACAAGCACTTGATTAGATACTCCAATAATGATAAATTACTGTCTGCCAAAAATTAATAGCAAAAAATTTAACTTGAAGCTTTGAAATTATTCTTTTTTGTAATGTTGTTTTTAAATGGTAAGTTTCCTTAATTTTTCCATGGATGACGCTAGTAAACATGTATAGATCTTTTCAATTTGGGGAATGTTTGGCAATATTTTATTTCAACACTAGTTTCCAAATTTTACCTATAGGTTACGCTCATCTCCAAATTAGTGATGAGAAATATTGTTACCCTTCTGAAACGTTCAATTTGACGCGGCGGCAAAAAGTGTTTCTACTTAGGAACTTTAATATCCCAAAGCATTTTAGGGCATGTGATGCGCAATAATTTATAAAGAGGGATATAATATCATAATGGTTATAATAAAGAAATTAATTGTAATTTGTTATTTACAGTTTTTGTTATTGAATCTAAGTTATAGATAATATTTACACTTTAATACCTCACCTGAATTTACAAATGACTGATTAATTGAAATGTTTTCCAGTCCTAACAAGGCTCCAGGGCTTCTTATTCCAGTTAAGCTGCAGCTTACCTCACCGCAAATTTCTTTAATTTAGATGTTTCTCAATTTCAATACTGCGACGAGAATGATAAAACTGGAGCTAGATGCAGTGGCGTAACTAAGAGTTTGTGCGCCCCCCGCCTCCGCAGATTTTTGAATGCTCCCCACTATTTTATATCCGTCTTGGTCCATCGTATTTATTTATTTTCATTAAGGAACTTGAGAGCGCACCTGGATTGACTGTACTACTCAGCATCGCGGGTTCTACAGGGTCGTAAATTTTTACTGATGTGAACGCGGCTTTACATTGCGAAGCATGATGCGACGGTATTAGAAAATAACGCGACAAAGTACCAGTTTCACAAATACCCACCCATCACTAATACAAATATAGAATCGAAGTGTGTCACGCTGGTGAACGTTTACCTTGTGCTCTTGAAAAGCTTACCAACAGATGACGCTATCTATGCTTTACATATTGATGCGTTGTTTTTCCTTGAACTTGTTGATTTATACTGAAATTTGCCGTTCTCTTATTAATCTGGGTGAAAAAAAGAGATAAAGTGCCTCAAAAAAATAGCCCTGAAAATTTCAAGAATGAAAATTTTTGAAACACAGTTTATAGAATTCTTTTTGGTTATAAATTATATACATACAATAATGTTATACATACTTTTAAAAATAATAATACATTGTTGCCAAATTGCTGGGATTAGAACATTTAAATTATTTACCAATATAAGTCAATAGTGCATCGTTCCGGATATTTGTGAAGAAATTTGGCAACTCTGAAAGGGGTTATCGTTATGTTTGTATTGTTTACGCTCTAAGGTCCACAGATCAACCTACCTAAACCTAAAATAGCTTGTGTATTTATAATAATAAGGTTATAATTTTCTGGTAAGAAATAAAAATAGTATTCTGGGTTGTGGTTTAGAAACAAAGACGTATTATTTTGTAATTTGTTTTATCTGTATTGTAGGTTAACTTTCGCAAACATTTATTTTAAAACTAACCCTTGATTAGATCACACTTGATAAACATTTAGAGAAATGTCAGAGACACCGACTCTCTTTCATATTACGGCTTGGAATTTTACCATTTGATTGTTTCTCTTATTATTCGCAATCTATTTAACAATAGATTAATAAATATTTCTTTCTTGACGAAATGGCGAGTGATGGTTTAAATATCATCGAAATACTTATTGAGGGTAGGGGAGATTGATAAGATTGATAATTATTCATACTTGATTTTCAGACATAGATTGCTAGTTTTTGAGATATTCCTTTTTAAAATGGAGGTAGATTATCAATGCTTTAATTGTAATTTTTTCTTCTTAACTGTTATATTTGTGCTTTTTTTTTCTTGATCCAAAACACTACCTTTTTGAGCTAGAACACGTTAAACATGAGTGATTGACGTTAATTTTTACAATTTATTGTGAGTCTTTTTGTTTGGATGTATGGCTGTCTTTGGCGCCATTTTATTTAAAGGACCCCTCACCAACATTATGAAAAAATTATTTCGGTCGAATTGGCTCAAACTTAGGGCTTAAGTAGTAAATACGGTGTAGATTGAAAGTCTTAACGGACACGAAACTCGAAAATGAATAGTTTTTGAGATATGGGGTATCAAATTGGTGAAAATATGGCCTTAACAGTATTACAGGATATTACTTTCTGAAGACATTTGTTTCAAATTGGCTCAAACTTTGAAATTAGGTAGTACATATCACTTAGATTAAAAGTCTTCATGCGCACGGAATTTGAAACTAAACAATTTTCGAGATGTGAGAGTTCAAAGTGGGGAAAATATGGCCAAAATAGCGTTATCTAAGGCTCGTCTTCTGGAGACCTTGAATTTTCGGATTGAGCAGAATATTTTATATATTAAAAGTCTCCATAAAATCGAAGCTCATAAATGAACAGGTTTTTAGATAGAGGGGACCCTTAAAACTCTTTATTGATCATATTTCTCCCACATTAAACCCACATATTTCGAAAACTGGTACTTCTATCCCAGGGAGACTTTTATTCTATATCATTTTGTCTACTCAATCTCAAGGTTTGAGGTCTCCAGAGGACGATCCCCTAATAACCCTATCTTGATCCCTTATATTTCGAAAACTGTTCATTTTCAAGCTTTGTGCTCATGGAAACTTTTGATTTACATCACAATTACCATTGAATCTCTAAGCTTCAGCCAATATGATAGACAGGTGTCCAGAGGGTGATCCCCATACAACCCTATTACCAGTAAACACGTGTACGTTTGTCCAACATTGAATCAACGTTTCTGTCGTTGATATTACGTTTTTGTTGAATTTAGCAACGGTTATTTTAGGGTGAATTTTTCAATATCAGAGATACACGTTTTTAATAAATTTTTTATGGACCTAGTGTAACATTGCTTGATTACTAATTGTATCTAACTTAGTTATATCCGATACTGCTTCGTTTAGGTCGTAAAAGTTTTAAGAAAATATTGATTTTTCCCAACTTTGTTTTAAACGTGGTTTAATACTATAATATGACGTTTTCTACTGGTATAGCTACCGGCTAAAAAGTAGTGCAAATGATTGGAAAATCGCATGTATTTGAAAGCTTTCTGCCTATTGAAAAATTTTTGTTGGATGAGCGGTTTCGCCAGAAAACAATATTTTCTCAGTTGCCATCACTGTCCAAGAAGTTGACTAAAGTTAGATCAACACTCTAAATTTCTAAGCCTATGCTCCTGGTGTATGGGTTTTGTGAAGGATATGAGCGATATGGAGGGATTTCCTAGCCGCCGAATACTAAACTATCAAACATTTGCCAAAATCTTCGACAAACGAGCAGCTTTAACAAAAAATTTGAACGTAGGTGTCGTATTCGAACAACTCGAAAATTTTGGAAAGAGTTAATGAAGAGTCAAGTGCTAGTACCCGCCGCTTAGAACGTGAACTGGATATCTTAATAAATAGAGTTAGACAGAAGTTATTGAGTCAACGTCAATTACAAAGGAATCCTAAAAAGATGGCGGAAATTTCTGTTATTGATAGTTGCGTTTAAAAATATCAATCTTGATATTCAACACTCAATAATGCTTATTACATTAAAACTAACACTATTGTAAATGATATTTTAAAAGAGCATTTGTTACATCCATATCGCGACCAAAAGGTTGAGGAACTTTTACCGATTGATCCCCCCATGCTCCTTACATTTGGCGAACTCATTCGGAACAGAAGAATTCGTGATCCCAATTTTGGTTGAAAAAAATTTTGTTTACTGACGAGAGCGTGCTCTACACGATCTAGAGACACCAACCTGCGCAACGAACATGTTTAAGCGGATGAAAAACCATATGGCATTAAAGTTGCACACCATAGAATTCAATTTTATCTTTAAAAAAGTATTGAGAAGCGTATTCAGTAAAATGGCGGCTTTTTTGCACACTTGCTATATATATATATATATATATATATATATATATATATATATATATATATATATATATATATATATATATTTGCAGAAAACAAACTATCTGTCTTTCCTTAGAAGAAAAAGATTGATATGTTTATATACCCATCTTTTAAGTTAAAACAACTCTTGATCGACGTTATAACAACGTTGATTTTTGTCGCCAAGATTGTTACTTGTCGTTGTTTTGTAGAATTGAATCAATGTTTATTTTTTCTAATTGATTTTGAACCTTTATTCAAATATAAATAAAGTTGTTTAGCGTGATATTTTCTTTACAATTCAACGCAGTTTCCTAACCAAAAAGGAACGTTTTGTTATAACTTTTTTTACGTCAATTTAACGCCTATGTGTTTATTGGGGTTTTGGCCATATTTTGTTCACTTTGAGTACGCATATTTTGAGCTTCGTGTCCACGGAGACTTTCCATCTACACCGCATTGACTATATAATCCCAAAGTTTGAGCCACTTCGACAGAAAGATTTTTTTTTCATAGGATTTGTGTAGGGTTCCTTGAGTTCAATTCTTTCATTTTTAATTATCAATTCCAATTGGTAACAGTCAGTTAGAAACAGTTGAATTTGAAAATCATGATTCTTGGGTTTAGATCATGTCAAATTGGAATTATTATCCGACGTTTTCCCTAGGATTGCACGAGGCATCTTCAGCGATCATTACTTCACGAGATTAGAACGCTCAATGACCATCGAGGAGCAACAGCCCGATATTTATACCCGACTGGTGCTCAGCGAACCGTGATCCAGCGTTATAATTGATCGTGTAATGTAGACTGTAACATGTATCTATATTAATATTATTTGGATATTTAAAAATTTCGATTGATCTCTAATTTTAGTTTCAAAGAAACCAGATACTCATCCTAGCTCCTTAGTTTCTTTTACTTTAATGGTGTGACCTGTGCAATGCTGGTGTTTAGCTACTGCAGACTGTACAATTTGTTTATTTTTAATACATCTTTCATGTTTCTTAAGCCTAGTGGATATAGACCGTCCTGTTTCACCCACATACTCTTAACCACAAGAGCAAGGTATCTTATAAACGCCTTCTGTTTGTAATGGTATTGCATCCTTTGTCGACTTCAAATATTATCCAATTTTCTTACGTGTAATGTCCGAATGTTTGATTTTCGAAGCAATTTGGCAATCTTGTCGGTGGTTCCGTGTATGTAAGGCAATACAACATTGTCCATAGGTGGTACATTTATGCCATTTTGTTGAGTAGTTGGGTTTTTATGTTTATTAATATAACGTCTAATATCTTCAGCGCAATATCCGTTGCCTCTCAGAGCATTAGTCAGTTTTTCTGTTTCTGATTTCAGTTCGTCACATATTGAAAGAGCTCTATGACGGATTATTTTTAAGAAGGATGATGGTGTGACGTTGCATTGAGATATCGATTTGTATGTCCTAATTTGCCATTCTCTTTCCTTTGTACTAGTATATCGAGAAAGGGAATGACAGTCCTTGATTCAGTTTCCATAGTGGATTTTATGCTAGGGCGTTGTTGGTTTAAATGGTCCAAGAAATTATGGAGGTCATCTGCGCCATGTTGCCAAACTACGAACGTATCGTCTACATGTCTGCACCAAAGTTTTGGTTTCAGAGGAGCAGTTATCTTGCCTTATATACATGGAACTACCGACAAGATTGCCAAATTACTTCGAAAATCAAACATTCAGACAATTTTCAATACATGTAAGAAAATTGGATAATGTTTAAAGTTACCAAAGGACGCAAAACCATTACAAACAGAAGGCGTTTATAAGATACCTTGCTCTTGTGGTAAAGTGTTTGTGGGTGAAACAGGACGGTCTATATCCACTAGGCTTAAGGAACATGAAAGATATATTAAAAATAAACAAATTGTACAATTTGCAGTAGCTGAACACCAGCATTGCCCAGGTCACACGTTAATATAAAAGAAACTAAGGTCATCAATGTCTGGTTTCTTTAAACGTAAAATTAGGGTATCAATCGAAATTTGTAAATATCCAAATAATATTAACAGAAATACAGATTGCAGTCTACATCACACGTGGAAATCGATTATAACGCTGGATCACCGTTCGGTGAGCAACAGTCGGGTATAAATACCGGGCTGTTGCTCCTCGATGGTCATTCAATGTTCCAATCTAATGAAGATCCCTGAAGATTCCTTGTGCAATCGTAGGCGAAACGTGAGATAATAATTCCAATTTGACACGGTTTAAACTCAAGAACCATGATTTTCAAAACCGTGAAGGCTTTCGTTCTTTATTAGTTGAATTCGAATTTAATTAAAATGGCCCAATAAATATGTCGAGTAACAAAGCATAAAATCCTGGTTTCAACGGATTTTGAAATTTCTGTTGTATCTCCGGTATGTTAAATACTACAGATAAAAATTCATGTTCAAAGGGTTTAATGTCCTTTCTTTCTATTAAGTATTTTTGTAAAAGTTGTTGTAGCAAAGCTTGATATTGTTTGCTTATAATAGCACCGAAAAATCACCAGAGTATTTTTGATAAGGCACCTTTTTGTTCCAGCACCAAGTAGTTATGAGGCTTTTTAGAGGTTTTATGAGCCAGATTAAACTTAACCTTAAAACTAAACCGGTTGTAGAAACTACCAACGAACTAACCGTCGAATTGGATAGTACCACCGTCGCAACAATTTCTTTCGTAAAGGTGGATGATAAAACGTATGATTTGGTTCACACTTTGGTACCGGAACAGCTACAAGGACAAGGATTTGGACATATTTTTGCTGCGGTTCGTATTATTAATTAGCGCCTTGTATGAGTTCATGTAGAATTATAGTATTAAATGTTAGGTACATATGCCCATATATCAGATGTAAGTAGAGAAGCAAAGTGCCGTATTTGTTCCTTTGCATTATATATATATATATATATATATATATATATATATATATATATATATATATATATATATTTATACACTGTGTATTATAACCTTTTATTTTCACAAATCTGACAACTTTTCAAACAATTTAATTTACTTCAACAAACTAAAACTGTCCACAAAATCCGATTTGGTACGTTTATATACCATTTCTGCGGATACCAAAGGATTTCCAAATCTTCTGGTAGGATTTTCATACTACATGGTATAATAAAAATTAGAAAAATAAATAATCAGACCATTTCTAGATATTCTGTCATCGGCGTTCCATGTCAAAAATAAGGAAATAGAATTTTTCTAAAAAGTTCCAGTCTCATGAGAAAATTAACAAAAGTAAAATTAATGAAATCAATTATGAACTTGAAGAAAATAAACCTAAAATCCTACAAACTATAAACACAATATAATACTGTGAAATGTATAATGCTATAAAGTCCTACCTCTTGGTCGTCCCGATCAACCTTCTTAATCTTCATAATAGGCCAATCTATCAAGATGCACGACTTTCACCTCCGCATGAGGGTCCGGTCACTACGTTGTACCTTCCCATGACTTTTAAAGTTTTGGTGAACGCCCTTTGGTTCTTTTTGGATTGTACAATCAAATTTTCTCACTATCCATGAATCCACCAGTATTGGCTTTGAGGTCATAGCGGGTCTTCATTTTGTCGCTTTCTATTTGTAGTCGTCGCTATACCTTCTTGAGGATGACCTGTAGGACGTTCTTCTTCCGTAGTCCTTTTTGCGGTCGTGGTCCCTCTCGCCCTGTTCTCCACGGTCGCCTCGAGTACTTCTTCTATCTCATCCGTAGCGGTTCTTTCTGCTATCGCTTCCACCAGCAGTAATTTGCGGGCAATCTCGGTAAAAGTGACCGTTGTATCCACACTGGTATCAACACCTGTTGTTCGAATAGTCCTGGCGACCTTGGTCCCTTGTTCTTTGTCTGGCATAAGTTACTCTAATGCGTCACTCGCATACTTCAACTATATCGCTAGCCTTGACAGCAACTGCACTATCTTTTTTAATTTTATAAACAGCAAATCCGAAACAAGGGATACTATTACTTAACCAGACTTCTTTAAATTCACTGTAAGTAGCAAAGACTTTCTCCAAGTTGTTCCTTCAAATTTCATCACCTATACCACCAATATGTAGCCGATAGCCATCAGGAGCAGTACTGCTAGTACAGCGGCTTTGTACATGACCCTCTTGACTAGACTTCCAACAACGAATTCTATTTCTACTATGGAAGGTTGTGTTTTTGTTGTCATGTGTTTTTTGTTTGTTCAAAAATTCTTGTAACTCCCTCATTAACCTCATGAAGATTTTTTCGTTGGTCTTCCGATTATCCTGGGAAACGTTGACTCGTATGATTCTCTCTTGGTTCCTTGATGTGTTTTTGGCTGTTTCAACTGAAGAACATAAACAAGAGCTTGGGAAATTTTCTTCAGCCGGGCCATTCTTAGAGTTTCATGAATTTCTGGGTCGCGTAAACCTTGAATAATACTTTTACTGCTAACTGAAACTTTATTTCATCTGGATATGTTGGGTAAGTCAAATGTATTAGTTTCGTTATATCCACCTCATATTCTTGAAAATTTTCGTTGTGTTTTTGTCCTCTTTCTTGCAGTTGGGCCTTATAAACTCCTTGGAGGTGGGCTTCCTCACCTCCAGAAAAGTAATAATAAACTCGTAATCATTCATGTTACGTACAACCTTCATAGCTTCACCTCGTAGTGCTAGAACAAGATCAGGTGCCTTCTCCGAAGGACTTCCATTATTGTCTCGATTTGCAAATATAACTGTTTCTGGATTCCAGTCACCTCATCTTATACTTCTTATACTTCTTATACTTCGCCATGTACGCTTCTCTAGTGTTGCTAATCTTGTGTTTAATTTCTTGTTCTATACGCTTCATATCATCTTAATTTTTTTAATGTCTTCTTTCAGTTCTTGTTTCATATCCTCTTGACTTGTCTTAAGTTCCTGTCTTATATTTTATACTTTCTTGATTTTTCCAAATGTCTTCTTCCAATTTTTGGTTCATGTTTTCTTGGATTGTTTTCAGTGTCATCAATTCTTGTTTCATATCATCTTGGCTTGTTTTTAATTTTTATTTCATATCGTCTAGATTTTTCGTCATATCTTCTTTCAGTTCTTGTTTCATCTCTTCTTGGTTTTTCTTCATATCTTCTTGGATTGTTTTTAGTGTCATCAATTCTTGTTTCATTTTATCTTGATTTTTTGTCATATTTTCTTCCAATTCTTGTTTAATCTCTTATTGGCTTTTCTTCATATCTTCTTAGCTTGTTTCATGTCATCAGGATCTGATTTAAACTAGTTTGAAGTTACTTGTCCATTTCTTTTTCTTTCTGTTTTCTTGATTCCACTGGCATACAATTTCAATTCACATTTTTCTTTAACCTTTTCTGTATTTGATAGATTTCTTCAATGATATCTCAAACTAAAACTGTCCACGAGGACCGATCTGGATAATTTATATACCCTTTTTGGATTTTCGTACTACATGGTGTAATAAAATAAGAAAAAGGAATAATAAGGCAATTTCTAAAACTCCTGTCATTGGCGTTTCATGTAAAAAATAAGGAAATAGAATTTTTCTAAAAAATTTCAGACTTTTTATAGAAGTCTCATGAGGAAATTAACAACTGTAAAATTGTATATATATATATATATATATATATATATATATATATATATATATATATATATATATATATATATATATATATATATACCGTTGTTACGGTGAAAGATAACCATTGTATCATGAGTAATATTCATCTCTGAATATAAGATAAGCTTCTAATTTTTTAGTAAGGTTGCTACTAGATAGTTTCGTTGTATCATCTGACGGATATATGTCATAAGTCACAGCTGTTAGGGCTAGAGTACCTCTTTATTCTCGACTCAAACGATGTTCCTAAAGATAGTCTCATAACACTTTATTCATTCGCCGATGATACCGCGATAGCTGCGTTTTCGTCACAAATCAGAATAGGTAAACTTCGATTACAAAAATATATGGACTAATAAGAGAGATAGATGTTCGATTTGAAAATAAATCCAAGCAGAAAAAAAGCAGACATGTTTAATAAATCTCAATTTTAAACTCCCGATGATTGGATATTTATTTTCATCACACCTATTCCATGGGTATACAGGCAAGATATCTAGGATTAACCTTCGATAGACGCTTCAATTGGGTTAGCAATACGACTCATCTATGCACAAATGCTCACCTATGCACGCTTTATCCATTACTCCCTAAAACCACTAAATTTAACTTCAAAATATAATTGCTTTTGTACAAGGATTTCGTTTAGTCTGTGATCGCTTATGGTGCCCATGGATCACCATCAATCAGTAAATCGAGATTAGAAAGGATTGGAAGTTTTCAAATAAAACGCTAAGATTAATTTTAACGCTCCATGGTTTATCAGGAATATTATTACACAGAAATTTTAACTTGGAAAACTTCCAATCATTTCTACGAAAAACTCCAGTCAGGCACTTCGAACAAGCGCCATTAATTAACAACCATTTTGTAACAGAATGACACAACACAATAGCCGCTGCACCCGACCGCTTTTCATACCCATGCGACTGGCTGACTTTTTAGTAATTTGGCCTCTCTCCCCTTTTCCTCACAAAAAAAACCGTTAAAACATAACTGATACTCAGTAACAAAGATCATTTTCTGCTTAATCAAAAATAATCTGTGGGCAGATGCCTGATTTAAGAAAAGAACAACATACATATTACATCTAGATGGCCTTGGAAAAAAAAAACAACATTATTTTGCCATATGTCAGAAGCGACCCTCTAACAAGCTGTTATAAAGTTTGTAATAAATATAATATTAAACTTGAGTTTTGCAAATAATAGAACAAAAAGTAAAGTTTCCAAAAAAGAAGAAACGAAAAAAATTTAATAGTAAGCACGTTTATGTATTTTTATAAAAACTGATTTCTGATATTCTTATTTCAGAGAATTTTCGATCACCTTATAAGCCAAGACAAACAACTTAAACTAACCTGCGAATTTTTACAACATTTCTATTCAAAGAACATCTCCAAGTACAAAGGACATGTTATAGAAGACTTCCCCATAGACCAACACCATGGAGTCCAGTGATTACAACGCAAAAATTTTTTACCACTTTATAAATAAGTACTATAATTTAATGCTAAGTACCTGTAATGATGCTATCAACAAGTTCCCCAGCAATATAGTTTTTAAGTTATATCACTCTTTGGCTTTAATTCTGACCAACAAGCTTGAGGTTGGCGTTCATGATTTGGAAGAGGTTAATGAGGAAAATGATATAAAATTAGCGTCTACAATAGCTTTGATGTATGGTCATAAGTTCTTAGGGGTAGCCAATAGAGAACTTTACGTCAAGCTGGACGCACAAATGAAGGAATACCGTAAAAGTGCTGAAGCTCTAGATTATTACTACTCGGCTTTTGTATTGGTGACCTTAAATAAACCAGAAAAAGCTTTGGACTATGCGGAAAAAGCTGTTTCAATCAAAAACGAATCCGAGTTTCTCACTTTGAAAGGCTGGATTCTTCTGATGCTTAAAAATCTTGGAAAAAATAACGCATCTAACATTAAATCACTGTTCCACAATGCTCTTCAACACAATTCAAAAGATTTGTTAGCTATTCTGGGATACACTGAGTGCTGCCTCCATTTGGGCGAGTTTCCTGAAGCCTTAAATTTCATTAATCAAGCTGTGGTCAGATGTCCTGCTACCAACTTGCCCCTTCTACAGAAAATGAAGGTCCATCTCGCTGCCCACGACTGGGATCAGACTAGCGAAACTATTAGTCGATTCTCTATTACTGACGGTGAGATTTTATATGGCCTTAAATATGAAATTATAATTAATTTGTGTAAAAAGGCTAATTACAAAGAGACTACTATTGCCATAAGAAAGTTTACCGAAGTGTTGAAAAAATATGAATTCAATAATTCCGAAGCATTTTTAGATACTTCTAGGCTATTTTCAAAACTTTGTGATCGTAAAGAAGATATTCTAAACAACACCATTGCAATGTTAGAAATTATTATACAAAATAACGTTGATAATGCCGATGTGGTAGTAGAACTGGGTTACCAAAACTTTTTGCTGGGTAAAACCAAAGAAGCAAATCGCTTATTCAAATCTGCTACGAAAATCGATGAAGCTTCATTTAATGCTTACTTGGGTTTATCCTTATGCGAATATTATGAAAATGGCAAAAGTAGACAACTTTATAAACAAATTCAGTACTTACTTGAACTTAAAGACGCGGAGAATTCGCTTCTTTTGAGGCTGCTTCAGGCAAAAGCTTCTGAGCATTCACTAGAACCTTTGAACCATCTTAAATATATATTTGACATTAAAACGCATCTCCTTAAATCAAACTACTTTTCCGACAAGTACTTATTAAACTTGGATCCTGAATTTACTCTCGATGTCATACGAGAATACTTACATTATGCTTCAAGCAATAAGCAAGCTTTAGAAAATGCTTTAGAACTAGCCAATATAATCGTTAAAGCTTGTCCGAGTCTCTCTGAAGCACTATATTTACAAGCTAAACTACAGCACTTAAAGGGTGACAGTATTTCAGCTTTAAGTACTTTAGAAGAAATGATGAGTCTCTCAGAGTCGGCTTCAAGTGAAGCAAGCTTATTAATGGCTGAAATTCAAGTGAATAACGGTCAATTCGAGCGGGCATCACAAAGTTTGGAAGCCTGCATTAGCTACAACTTTAAGGTTAGAGAGAACCCCATGTACCATTATATTACCGCTCTGGTGGATAAAAATTCTAATAACTACGGCGATGCTATAAAGGCTTTAACAACTGCTCTAAGTTTAGTGACTATAACGGTAAAAAATAATGAAGTTTCTTTAGTTGATAAAGCCTCAATTTATGTCGAATTAATTGATACTTTGAATATAGTCGGACAAACCGATGAATCTCTAAAGGTTTTGGAAGAAGCAACTCAAGATCTACAGGGAACTCCGGAAGAATCTAGAATATTGCTGCTGAGTGCTGATAATATGCTTATAAGAAAAAATATCCAAGGAGCTATCGATTTGTTGAATAAAATTGGTAAAGAAGAGAATTGTTACCGGGAAGCAAAAATAAAGATTGCTGAAATATTGTTGAAGTATCGTCGAGATAAATACGCTTTTCTTCAGGTATGAATTATTTTTGATTAAATTTTACAATTTGTGATACTTTTTTGTTTGATTAGGTTTACCAAGATTTTGTTCAAGAAAATCCATGCTCAGATTCCTATGTCATGTTGGCAGACGCTTATATGAAAGTTTTAGAACCCGATGATGCCTTGGAAAACTACGAAAAAGCTTTAAAAGAAAATCCCACAGACCCATTTTTAACTTCTAAAATGGGCAAAGCTTTAGTTGAAAGCCATTATTTTAAAAGAGCCGTAGAATATTATAAAAAAGCTATTAAGGAAACTAATAATCCCGAATTGAAGCTTCACTTAGCGGAGCTCTACTTAAATCTCCGAGAATACGAGAAAGGTGAATTACTGCTTTTAGATGAGTTGGAAGAGCAGGCACGTAAAGATGTGTCAGAAGATTTAAGCCAGCTACAGTATAGGTCGAAGCTCTATTTTTTATTAGCCCAAATTCAGGAGAAATCTGGCAATCTGACATATGCTGTTAAAAGTTTAAAAGACGCTGTAGATAGTCAAATGAGAGTTAGAAAGAGAATTACTGTGGAACAGAGTGGTAAGTTTTGAGTTTAAATATCAAAATGGATCTTTTTTTTTTTGTAGAATGTTTAATTTTTTTATATGAACGTTTATAATTTGTGGTGAATATTTTCAGGAAATACAGATGAAACTGACCAAAATTTGGTTGATATTTCCTTAAAACTGGGAGAAATGGCGATTTCTATGAAAAATAACGATCAAGCTATAAATTATTATAAGGAAGGATTAGCAGTATCTCCAAATAACGTTTCCATTTTGGTAGCCTTGGCGAAGTTATACATGCAGGTATTTAAAATAATGCTATAAAAATACTGAATGAATAAAAAAAATGTATTTCTAGATGAATTATTTGGAACTTTGTCAGCAAACTTGCGCTACTATTTTAAGAATTGATGCCGAAAATGAGACAGCGTCAGTAATGATGGCAGATATTGCATTTAGAAAGGTATTTATTAAATTATTGTACAGGGTGGTCCAAAAATTAATGTAGATTAAAATTCGAAATACAAAAGTTTGGCATTATCCTAATATTTCAGGATCTTGATTTATGTTTTATTGTTTATGAATACTCTTTATATAAAGTTAGTTTACGAGTTTTATTAGTAATTTGGAGATATTTTTTTAGGTTGATTTTGATATGGCCTTATTTCATTTTACTCAACTGATTTCTAAACAACCAACCAATTGGGACGCGCTCATTAGGTTCATAGAAATTTCAAGAAGAATGGGTAATATTGAAGACTGTGAAGAGTATCTTAATACTGCCGAGAGACGCTGTATTAATCCTTTAAAAGATCCAGGTTATATTAAATACTAGAGATAAACCAAATATACTGAAAGCCACCTTATTCACTAAAATAGTCTAACAGGGTTTAAACTGAACAGTACAACAATAAGTTAAATAAGTTTTAGTTATTTTTGGGAGATAACAAATTTTCATACCAATTATAATTCTTTATCTTTAGGTTTTTATCTTTTATATCAATTAGCTCCGCTTGAAAGTTTAAACCTGTTTACTGAATCGGGTTATTATTCTTTTTAATGACATTTTAACAACGTGTTTTTAGGTTTTCTTTACTGCAAAGCCTACTACCAACGGTACTCCGGTAACTTGAACGCAGCACTGAAGAATTTTAATCAAATCCGTCAAGATCCTGAGTATGGAACAAACGCTATTTACAATATGGTTGAAATCTGTTTAAACCCTGATGATGAAATGCTAGCGGAACAGTTTATGGATAGTGATGATATTGAATATCGCGATTCCAGATCGCTTGCTTTAAAAACTGGTAAGAATGTACAGAGTTTTTTTTATTATTAGGACCATACGTAGAGGCTTTATTATAAGAGATGAAAAAAGCGTAGGATTTCTTCTTTATTATCTTTTAGATTTGTTTACAAAAACAATGACGCATCGTAAAGATGAAAAACAAATGAAAATTAAATTTTTTAAATGTGTATAAATTAGTGTTGGGACTAGCCGTTATTTAAGTTTAAATAAAAGGCTTGGAAAACGAATGCTCTATTTTAATTTTCCTGGTGTCGTTTTAATATAGTTTCGAATACTTATTATATTGACATATTATATTTACTAATACACGTTTTGACATAGGCTAGGAGGAAGAAAAAAAAATCAGATAATTTGTCTTTGTTATTCTAATAATAAAAATATATCCAGTGTAGTTAAGTATCATTTACTAATACAGTAAGATACACTGTCAAAAAACTTAATGAAATGAGAAGCCTTAGGCGAAAAATCAAAACCGTATTTAGAAATGAAAAAGATGATATGAATATTTTACTCTGTTTTCATAGTAATTTTTGTTCTCGTGTTGTAACACAAATTATTATTAGTTGATGTAATTTTTAGAACATCCAGAAAGATCTATTCCCGATGTCGCATCATATTTTAATAAATCTTGGCATAAAATTTACACCACACTGCAGTTTTATAAGTATCATCCTTATAAATTTGTCAGTGCAGAATTTAACTGAAGAAAATATGATGTAGCGGTTGCCATATTCCTTAGAAATGGTACACCATATTGGCCAAGATGAGGAGTTTCTAAATAAAATTACTTCGCAGACGAAGGAACATCCATGATGTTTGGAATGTTCGGTAGAAAGAATAAACTTCTTCTTCTTCTTCTTCTTCTTCTTCTTCTTCTTCTTCTTTCTAACATGGTTAACCATTCTAGTAGGCTATTGCCTGTTCATTGCCATCACGTCTTCCCCCGAAAATGAGGTCCAGCATTCTCGCCATCATTTTGGTGGTCTTCCCTGTGATCTTTTTCCTACTGGGTTATTCATTTTTGCGCTTTTAACGAGTCTACCGTCCTCCATTCTCCCTATATGTTTGTTCCAGAATCTACGCCTTTGTCTAACCCATCTTCCTATGTCCTGTATCCCGCATTGTTGTCTGATATCTTCATTCCGTATTCTGTCGTGTAGAGTTTTGCCTTGTATACTTCTTAATGTTTTCATTTCGACTGTTCTCATCATTGGTAGAGTTCTCCCTGTATCTGGTCTTGTTTCTGCCGCGTATGTTATGATGGGTCTTAAAGCCGTTTTATATATCTGAGTTTTGCTTTCAATATTAAGGTATTTGTTATTCCAGACAATTTCTTTTAGGCATCCCGAAATTCTAGCCGCTTTCCGTGTTTGCTCTTTTATTTCGTTAAAAAGGTTTTCATGGCTCGTTATTTCTACTCCCAGATATTTGAAGTGATTTACCTGTTCGACTATTTTGGAGTCGATTTCCATCTTGTACCGTAATCGTTCTTTGGATGTCACTAAGCATTTGGTCTTCTCGGTGTTGATGAGCATATTTAATTATTTCGCTTTAGTGTTAAAAGAGTGCAGTAGTCTTTGGAGGTTATCTTCAGAGTCTGCAATAAGAACAGCATCGTCCGCATAGCAGACGGTATGGAAGAATGTGTTTCCCATTTTGTATCCAGCTGTTCTGGGGAGATTTTCTATTATGTTATCCATTATTAGATTAAATATGAAGGGGCTGAGCGAATGGCCCTGTCTAATTCCTGTGTTTACATATATGTCTTCCGTTGTTATATGTCCTACTCTGATTTTTGTTTTGCACTGGATATTAACATCGTATATTAGGTTAATTAGCCTATGGTTTAGACCTTTTGTTCTCATTATTTCTAAGACGTCCTTTAAGCGTACTCTGTCAAAAGCCTTGGTCATATCGACGAAGCACATGTACGCAGGTTTATTGAATTCTAGGGATTTTTCAGTTATTTGTTTGACAATGAATATTGCGTCAATAGTGGATCTGTTCTTTCTGAAACCTTCTTGTTCATCTCGTATACTTATGATTTTGATGATTTCTTCCAGTATAGTTTTTGTGAATGCTTTGAGAATGCTATCAAGCAGCGTTATTCCTCGATAGTTTTCTGGGTGCGTTTTCTGTCCTTTTTTAAAAATGGGTATTGTTACACTATTCTTCCATTCATTCGGTATTTTTTGTTCTTCTATAATATTCTTGAATAGGGTTAATATTTCATTCCATAGCTTTTTCCGTCCGTATTTAAGCATCTCATTAGTGATCTCGTCTGGTCCAGGGCTTTTTCTATTCTTAAGAGACTTTAAAGTGTTTTCTACCTTGTCATTTGTGATCTCGTCTGGTCCAGGGCTTTTTCTATTCTTAAGAGACTTTAAAGTGTTTTCTACCTTGTCATTTGTGATCTCGTCTGGTCCAGGGCTTTTTCTATTCTTAAGGGACTTTAAGGTGTTTTCTATCTTGTCATTTGTTAGTTCTATGCTATCGTCCTCCTCATCTTCATTTTGAATCTGTTCCATGTTCTCCTCTTCCTTATATAGATTTTTAAAGTATATTTCCCACTGCTCTAATGTGATTTTATTAGTTCTCAGAATAAACATTATTGGATAATTGAAAACCCCGCAAAATACAGGTCGCAAAAATACGGTGTCGGCAATCAATTCATTTTTGGTGTGGCATGTTAGCAAATAAGATTATTGGGCGAAATACACTACGCAACAAATTTTAGTTTATTTGTTGTATCTTGTATAAAAAGTGTATTTTTTTGTTAATTTTGGGACGCTGAACACAAAAATGACAACGAAATTAAAAACATAGTTGCAATTTTCAAGAACAAGTTTTTCTTTATTTTATTTTTAACAAAATATTAAAAAATACATACTTTTACACTAGTAGAGACACTAAGTATCCTGTCTTTTTGCTTTTCTTTTGTGAATTGCTTCTGGAGCATCTCTAACAAGAGTCTCAAACTTGAAATATTATTAAAAAGATAAGTTTAGTTTCGGTTTTAACACATCAAAAATGATAAAATTTTTTAGTCGATTTTATCTTAGATACATTTCGGCTGTTGTCCAGTGTTATTTTAAATAGAAATTTAAATGGTGTGCCATATATAAATTTAATTGAAAATAATGTAGATTATTTAGAGAAAATCCCAGCAATAAAATAATCTGATTTGCAACAAGATGGCGCATTGCCGTACATGTGTGATGCCAGTTACTGAGTACTTTAGAAACCGATAAAACTTTTGAATTGGAAGACATGACACAATTAGGTTGTCGGCCGATAGCCCATATTTGAGTCCACTGGATCTTTTTTTGTGGGGGTTTTTAAAAATGAAATTTATTTTGAAAGGCTTCATAACATAGAAATAATAAAGGAAAAAATTGAACGCGCTGTAATATTGTTTAACAAAGACCACAGTGATTTTATTTCAAACTCTATTAATCATAAAATGAGAGAAAATATTTTTAAGTGTGTAAATAATCGTGGAGGATATGTTGAAAATGTATAGATATTTTCCTAATTTATTTTTTTGTGTTAGTATTAATGGGTGCCCAATATTTTATTATAGTGAAAAATATCTACTTGTTGAACTTATTATTATTACCCCTGTTATTATAATTATTTTCAGGACAAATTATCTGTTTTTTTTTTCTTCTGTCAAAACGTGTATTAGTCAATATAATATGTCAATATAATAAGTATTCGAAACCATACTAAAACGTTACAATGAAAATCAAAATAAAGGATTTGTTTTCCAGGCCTTTTTTTTATAACGGTTTATTAACAATTTAAACTTAATATTTAAATAACGGCTAGTTCAAACACTAACTTACACATTTTTGAAAACGGTAAAAAAAGAACTTTCATTCTGGCAAATAATATACAGAGTGTTTCATTTAAAAAATTAAAATTTCTTTTGTTTCTCAACTTTGCTATGCTTCACTGTTTTTGTAAATAAATCTAAAAGATAATATGGAAAAAATCCTACAGCTGTTTTATTTCAAGTTTTTTTTTTCCATTATTTATAATAAAGCTTCTAGGTATGGTGCTGAATATAACAAAAAACTGTAATTGTTTTAAATTTAGTAAAAATCTTAGTCGACAACTTTATGGGAAGACTATAAACAAAAGCATTTAGTTACAAAAGGATTTGACATTCAACTGCTCGGTGTTAAAATCGACAACCTGTGCGAAGAAGCTCGTTGGCTTCTTCTTCTTAAGTTTTTAACTTTGATATTTATTTATAGGATTTTAAGATCTTTTGTGAGTCAAACATATAAAACAATAAACAGTTATATAAATCTAATTTCGGCTTTTTTCCCTTTAAATACAAAAACACAGTAATCTAAGTACATATTTGCACTTTTTTTTTATATAGTTAATTTATATTGGTAAGCTGTTTGTTTAATTTAGTTGGTTAATAGTTGCTTAATTTTACTTGGCGTGGCCCTACTATTTAAGACGCTGGACTATTGGGGATGATCACAATCAGTGTGAGTTCAAATCTAGTGCTGGCTTATTAAAAAGTCGTCAGACCATTAGAGCAGATAGAGTTCCAATAGTCGGTAGACACAAGAACTGACGAAGGGTAAAAACTCGGAGTTAGTTTAGTGTCGACGATCGTGGTTCGGAATCCACCTTAAACTGTAGGTTCAATCGGTAAAAGATCTTCGTTACGGAAACGTCTTTAATAGAAAATAATTTGAAATTTGCAATTTCATTTTACGTTATTTTATTTTAGCTGAAAGACTCGTCAAAGAACTCAAACAACGCTTGGAGTCTAACGGAGAAGACCTTTCAAAATGTCGACTACTCTCTAATTTCCGTCTCCTAGCAACAAAAGAAAAATACAACATAGAGCGTGCTCTCGAAGATTTCGTAGCGATAGCGTCGCAAAATACCGCCAAAGAAAATTTAGGTGCCATTTTGGGAATATCCACGGCTCATACTCTTTTAAAACAGCAACAGAGGGCTAAAAATCAGTTAAAAAGAATCGTGAAAAACTCTTGGACTTTCGACGATGCTGAGTACTTGGAAAGATGCTGGTTGCTGTTAGCTGACCAGTATATTCAGTCGAATAAATTGGAGTCCGCCAACGAACTTATTACTAAAGTGGTTCAGCATAACAAAGCTTGTACTAAAGCTTTCGAATACTTGGGCTATATTGCTGAAAAAGAACATAGATTTAAAGATGCCGCTAACAACTATATGTTGGCTTGGAAAACCGGTGGAAAGTCCAATCCTGGCGTTGGGTACAAGTTGGCTTATTGTCTCATGAAAAGTAAGAAGTTCCCTGACGCTATCGATACGGCCAATGAGGTTTTGAAGTTGAACCCCGAGTATCCTAGTGTAAAAAAGGATATTTTGGATAAATGCGTTAACAATCTAAGAATCTAACTAGTAAATGTAATGTTCCTATATAGATAGTTAGTTATAAAGTCGATAAATGAACTTCAGTATTTGGGATTGGACAAAGTTGTATGATTTAATTTCTAGTTTATGTCATTTGAGAACTTGGAAATTTATATATAGGTTGATTTTAAAATAAATCAATATCACAAGTGACCACTTAAAAATGATTTAATTTTTCATTAGATCTTATATTTCTTATTGTTGATCTAAATTATTTTTTTAAATAAGCATTTCCTAATTCTTTGATCGGTCGATGATAAAGTTTACTTAAAAATATACTCAAGTATTTTTTAAAAATAAAGCTTTTCGATTATTTTGATTTTTCAAATACCTGCAAGGCGAAATACTTGATCGAGAACAGTTCTTTTTTTCTAAAGATACAAAGGTGATATAAGCGACCAATATTTTTCATATAATTTGCAGGTGGTTGTATTTAAATATATTTTTTACCTCTAAACCACAGGTAGAACGGGATATGCTGTGTTCGCGTGAAACAAATTTGTTTTTGCAATTGATGTTTTTAAAGTTATAATCGTTGGATTAATTCGTTTGTTATGACACAAAATATTGTTTTTAAATACTCTCATAAAAATAGTGATTTAAGCGAAATTGTTATATTTACTAATGAAGAGGAGAAATAATACAGGCAATAGGTCATATTCTTAGTTGCTAATTAGTAGGCGTATTTTTGGCTTGGTTTCCATTTACGGTGTACAGACTCTACCGTGCTTTGATATTTGGAAAATTTTCTGTTGTATGAGGTTGATTTTTTGCAGCAAAATAATTTGGTAAAAATTAGGTAATTATCGAGAATAGTGGAAACACCGAATTTTTCGCTGATTTTTTGAAAACTCCTGATTTTCGAGTCGTAAAACACGAATTTGAAGTTTGTTTTTGGCGATCGCAAAAAAAAACTTTTATTTGTCACTTTGGGTATTTTCCTGTCTACTCCGTTACAATTCCCGCAGTTAGCGGCTTTTAGGATAGTGTTCCTTTGGTGCTTTAACTATTAAGTTGTGTTTTTTTGAAAGAAATGGCTATGGGTAGACCAGAATTTTGCGATGGTTGTTCTTTCGATTTCATGAAACGAATATAAAATTAAAAAAACTAACCAGAAATAACTGTGAAAATCCTTTAGAATAACTTATAGAACCTTTACCCCATCCCGGCAGAGGGTATTCCTAATTCCCGTGGTCTCGGTTGTACAGCAAAATTTTAGAGGCTCTAAAATTGTGTTTAAGAAGGGGACATTATACGAAATAGCTTTTTTGTGAAGTGCAGTTTAGTTCATGTCAGTTTAAGTCAGCTCAGGGTAGTTTAGGTCAGTTCAAGTTTGATTTTCGTTTTTTGATCAACGCAACTTGCTGCCCGTTTATGTACATTTGATTGTGCAATTTTGGAATGACCCTAATTAAATTTTCCATCGCAATGAAGCTTAAAATCCACGCTAATGTGGCAACACCATATATTGAATGATGTATTTCGGTCTAAGTCGTTGACACGCCTAAAAGTAAGACTAAACGATAAGCCGGTAGTTTTTTTGTTTTTATTGAAAATACGAGTTATAGGTATGAAAGTATTTTTTTTTTAAAGCATGGGAGACCGTCATAAATCTTCGAATTCGTATTGTACGACCTAAAAATAAAGAGTATACAAATTATCGGCGAAAAATTTCGTGTCTCCACTATTCCGAATAATTACCAAGAGTAATTAGTATCGTTTTAGATTGAAAATGCTGTATTTTTATTGTCATTGTATTAAAAAGGAAAAGAAGACTCATACTATAATGTATTTTAAAATCTGGTAAATTATTGAGCTTTATCTGATTAAAATGTTAATAAATATTTTACAAAGTTTTTGGTATTTTTTGTTATTTTTTATTATTTGGCAATATTTTTTTATAAAGAGCATAATTATTTATTTAGACGGGTATCTAATATATAATCGTACAAAAAGCAACAGTAAAAATTCTAAAGATTTAAGTGAACGAAGAGATTCGTGGTTGTTTAGAAGTAACAGTATTAGATTTTCGATAGTTAAAAGCGCATGTTCTTGAAAATGCTTTATTAATATAATATATATATATATATATATATATATATATATATATATATATATATATATTTTTTCTTGATCCTTGAACCATATATTATATCATTTTTCTTTATTTTGTCTTTTCTTGGGTTTAGGTTCTAAACCCAAGAAAAAACAAAATAAAGAAAAATGATATATACAGGGTGTCCAAGATAAGGATCCTAAGCATGGGGATCTCGGAAACAGTTGGAGATACGAGGTTGGTTAAATTAGAGAAAAGTTGCGCAATTTAGTGCCAAATTAAACGCAGTTAAAAAAATTTAAAAATTTCAAACACTTCCGGAGATTTCCGGAAAAAAACGAAATTTGGCAAAATCGTTTTTAATTTTTGCAGGCTTTATTTAAAGAGATATCAGAAAAGAAAAGGTAGATTCTCATTGCCACTTTTTATTTTTTATAATATGGTCTAAACAAAATTTAAATCCGACGTTTCGTTTCTGAGATACCATCATGAACTTTCATTTTTTATATGGAACAAAAAAAAGTATCCCATGTATTTGATAGCATTTTTTATTACAAATTCAACGATGTATCACCCTTGCATATCGAATACGTAGTTCAAGTACTTTCCATAAGAGCTCCATGAGAGCGAGAGAGAAAGGTATATCAGTTTTATAAAAGCCAATGAACTACACACTTGATATGCAAGTGTGATACACCGTTGAATTTGTAATAAAAAATGCTATCAAATACATGGGATACTTTTTTTTGTTCCATATAAAAAATGAAAGTTCATGATGGTATCTCAGAAACGAAACGTCGGATTTAAATTTTGTTTAGACCAAATTATAAAAAATAAAAAGTGGCAAGAAGAATCTACCTTTTATTTTTTGATATCTCTTTAAATAAAGCCTACAAAAATTAAAAACGATTTTGCCAAAATTCGGTTTTTTCCGGAAATCTCCGGAAGTATTTTGAATTTTTAAAATTTTTAAATTGCGTTTAATTTAGCACTAAATTGCGCAACTTTTCTCTAATTTAACCGACCTCGTATCTCCAACTGTTTCCGAGATCCCCATGGTTAGGATCCTTATCTTGGACACCCTGTATATATATATATATATATATATATATATATATATATATATATATATATATATATATATATATATATATATATATATATATATATATATATATATATTGCACCCCCAAAAGCTTCGAATACAGGAAAATAGACCTGACTCTGCCCCTTATACTAGGAATATGAATACTGTTGCACATCCCCTCGCGTCGGCAAATCGCGTTCATTTTCACTCGCCCCCAAGAGCATTGAATTTAGAAAAATATACCCGACTCTGTCTCTCATCTAGCAATGTGAATGTTGTTGGCATCATCTTCGTGGGTGTTACTAGGAATTAGTATCTTAAGCCTCCCTTAAAGTTTCCATGGATGCGCCAACAGGTGTGGACCAATCGTAATCATTTATATGCTCAGTACATTAACTGACATTGTCCTCGTGCAACGACGTGTTTTTGTAGCGGTCCTTAATTTTTTCTCTTAGTCAAACGGACAAATTCGAGCCTCTCTGAACCCGTCCACATCTTTACTTATGTTAGCTGATTTATTATAGGTCTTTGTAAAAAGTTCTCTAATGTCGTATTGGATTATCTTCTTTCCTTGATTCTTCAAAATAAACAACTCACATTTTCGATTATATGCCGACTTCAATGAGCTAAAAAATGTGCGTTTTGTGTGATTCATGTGGCGGCAAAGATAAAACCTTTAGACCGTGTTTTCGATACAACCAATACAGGTTTATTTTTAGAAGGTTTTACAAATTCAATGAAATGGCGTAGGTAATCAACGAATATAGTTTCATTAATCTAACCATAATCAGGCACAGTTGCTACCATACTACTATCAGAACCTTTTAGTAGCAACTCACTCATTTGCTTTGTTGTAAATATAAAAAATGGTGGACCATACGTACCATTAGCACTAATGGTATAAATAACATTCGTTGTAATGCCATGTTCACTACTGGTTGCTTTTGCAACTTGTTTTATATTTCTTGGTTTTATTAATATTAAAAATACGGTGAGTTGCAAGTTTTCAGGTTGGTCAAAAAATAGTTTAACTTGTTTGGCGTTTAAGGCCGAAATTCAGGTTCTGGTGTTTGAGGTTGACTGAAGGGTGTAGAAACATAAATGAGTAGCATCAGCCTGTGCCTGCCATTTGCAAGTCTCAGTTGAAGTTACGTTTCAATTTGTTTTTGTCATCAATCCAAAATGTACTTTTTCAATTTTTGCTTCTAGTTTCACTTGACTAAATATTATAGTTTTTGGCATAAAATATTTATTTGCGGCTTAACTGAGATTAAGATGCTTGTTTTTGACATCTCTGACGACTATTTAGCGATTTTCCATAGTATATTGTGGGACGGTCTTTCTAGCGTAATTTTCAGGCACCCGAAAAAAGTTTTAACAATAATTACTGGTGATTGAAAGGATTTGGAGTAATTGAAAACGTTCTTAATTTCCCGCTTGTAACGGTTCCCGAATTGAATCAAAAACAAATGGGTTGGCATTTGAAATAAAGTGTACATACAAGTAAATATAATATTAATCTAACATTAAACACAATCCGAAAGTAAAACCCATATTGGTAACGTTTTCACTCACATCGAAAATTACAAGAAAAGGCAATAATATTTTAGATGTACTTACTGTCACAATGCTTGCATAACTTTCAGCCTCCAGCACCACAGCCGCACTAAGCGACTTTCATTCCCAATTACCCGTCGTTCTCACTTATCTCAACCTCCCCTATCACTACATTTTTAATAATAATAATAATAAAAATGTATAGTAATATACACACATATTATATAACTACCTAACATCGTAACATTGAAAAATATGTTTCGCTTCAGACTAGCCATGCATATCGCCACATGACTTTTAAAAAATTCCTCTTTAATTTCCTATAATTTGATTTTCGGTATTTTATTCTCGCATAAAAATTTTTTGAACAACAGCCGGGATTTGCATATATTTATTTAACTGAATTCAAGCTGAGAGTGTTACAATGTAGATGTATTATTACAATAGACTCTCCATAGGGGTACGTTAACTTTATTATCAATAATTTAAGAATAACTTAGTTTTTTTTATTCTAAAAAAGGGTTTCTATATGGTGAGCGAATTTTTGAATTCCACAACCGTGCCTTAAAATTCCAAAAATTTCTAAATTGAGACGCTGTTGGTTTCAGGGTTATGATTTGTCATTTTATTTTTTATCCTTATTGGTGGGGAAACTGAATAATGGTGAAATGAAAGAGCGTTGTATATATATATATATATATATATATATATATATATATATATATATATATATATATATATATATATATATATATATATATATATATATATATATATACCTATACAATACAAGGAATAGAAACAACTTATTCCCCTGTATTTTTGTCCTCTAAAACCGAATTTTTTGTTCAGAAATCACAAAAAGGGACACCAATATATTTAAATCGCATTTGTTTAAACAAATAAAATCTTGATAATTTTTCCATATAGAACCTATACCATCGTATAGTATGGATTAAAACAAGAAAGAAAGTCTATATGTTATATACAAAAAATCAATAGTTTCGGAGTTATTAACGATTGAATGTGAAAATTTCGTAATTTTTTGAAATTTCAAACATCGATAACTTTTGAGCTAATCAATATTTTTTCAAACCCAAAAAACCATTCTAAAGCTAAAATCTACGTCTACAATCTACAATTAGCAGAAATATCAAAAAGTTTGTATTAAGCAGTTATTTTAAGCGATAAACAAATTGGATTTCGGGCGCCCACTTGTGCGCGCCGCTATATCTATATATATAAGTACAACGTGAAGGTAGCTATTCCGGCGCCCACACGAAACGCAAATTCTTTATCGCTTAAAATAACTGGCTTATTTAAACGTTTCGATATTTCTATTAATTGTAGATTGTAGATCTAGTTTTCAACTTTCGAATTGTTTTTTTGATTTTGAAAAAACATTGATTAGGTCAACGAAAGTTTTACTGTCAATTATTAATAACTCCAAAAGTAGTGATTTTTCATGTACAACATATGTAGGGTTTTTTCTTGTTTTGATCCATATTATACGAGAGTATAGTTTTCATATCGAAAAATTTCAATTATCTCATTTGTTTAAACAAGCGAGAAAAAATCAATTTTTTGATTTGCAATAAATTTTTTTATGAAATATAAGAAATAAAAAAATAATTATCTATGTTACATACAAATAGTTGAGAGTTTTTAAAAAATCAAAATTTCAGTAAGAAATTAAGAAATTTTTCTGCCATATTTAAATAGTTTGTTATATATGTAATTCTCCTTTCAGGCAGAGAATATGAAAAATATATATACAAACAGTTTATTTCCTGCAAATATCGCTCTGGTCCTCACTCCATACGCTTTTCGATCACCTCATGATCTCGTCAGTGGAGCTGTATCGGACCGAGAGCAACATTAGCAGGAAATAACTGATATATGAACCATAAATATCAAGGTAGGTCGGCAGGATATTGCACCTACCATCTACCAACTTCGATGTCAGACTGAAAAATATCGCTATTCGAAAAAGATAATTACATATATAACAAACTATTTAAATACGGCAGAAAGATTTCTTTATTTCTTACTGAAATTTTGATTTTTTAAAAATTTCACGTTACTCCGATGATTCATAGATGTCGTTCGACTGGCGATATTTTTCAGTCTGACATCGAAGTTGATAGACGGCAGGTGCAATATCCTGCCGACATACCTTGAAATTTATGGTTCATATATTAGTTATTTCTTGCTAATATTGCTCTCGGTCCGACTGACGAGATCAGGGGTGATCGAAACCCGTATGGAGAGAGGACCAGAGCGATATTTGCAGGAAATAAACTGTTTGAATATATATTTTCCATATTCTCTGCCTGAAAGGAGAATTACATATATAACAAATAGTTGATAGTTTATAAACATTTGAAGGTCGAAAAATTGCACGTTTCATAATTTTCCTTAATATACCCTTACCTATTGGATGTTAGGTTTCGTACTCAAAGACAATGTATGAGGCTGTTTCGTCCTATTCATCACATAGTCTACATATTGTTTCATTATTATAGATACCCATTGTGTGTAGATGTTTTCTTAAGCTGCAGTGGTCGGTTATTAGTCCTGTCATCAGTCAACTCTGTTGTCTGCTTAAACGCAGTATTTCCTGGCTTAGTTTGCCAGATAGTCTGGCCAACAATAGCTCGCTGTGCCTGTGGTTCATAATGTGGCTCAAGTGGATTTGGTGTTGATGGTTGATAGTAACCCTAATTCCAAATACTGGCTTCAGTCCAGTAAATGTGGTCTTTCCAGTTGGTCCGCTTTTTCATTGACCGGGATGCCCTTGTGTCTTGGTACTCAGGCACAAGCGCAAAAGCTTTGAAAACAATCTCACTCCTGTTTTGATGTTATCTGATTACATGCGAGATTTTTCAGCGCTGCATGACCTTCGGAAAAAAATGGCGACTTATAATAACACTGTACCAAAAGTGAAAAACCTGATATATTTAAAGCAAAAAATTGTTTTTAACAAGCATTCTATCTTACCCATACTAGAATAAATAAAGGGAAACTTATAAATTAGAACTAACTGAATCTGGGAAAACCGCCACTCCTTTTTTGGGTTGATATTTTACAAGAAAACAAATTTTGGGAAAAATGCATATAAAAATTTCTGAATTTTTGTAGAACTACCCATAATTATACGTAATAAAAAATGTAATAATAGAAACGTCTACTTGCTGTAACTAGGGAAAATTAATAGGATTATTTTAAAATATATGTTTTTCTCTTTAAAAGTATTTATTATTCATAAAATTCTCATGGCAATGATATTTTATCAGGTTACGCTTAGTGAAGTCTTTAATTTAAACTTGAAATCATTGTTGCAATTATAATCTATACATTGTGTTCGGTTTTTAGTTTTTAGCTTTTTATCTGGAGGCACATTAGTACCTCTCTCAAGTTGAGTAAGCATTACATAGTAACCATTCTTTTAACCAATTCATAGTAACTTTATGTTTAGCGCTTTGCTAATTTCTAAATCAGTTATAATGATAAATAAATAGCCATAGCTTGATCATTATCAGATGGTCAAGCAGGCTTGTTTCCGATCGGAATACAGAACAAATTTCCACTAGTCATTTAATAAAATAGACCACTAGTGCTTGTTTTTGTCGATTTTCAAAAGGCTTTCAATACAATCGAAATGCATTCTATTTTATAAGCTCTCAGTCAATCCCGCATTGAGTACAGATACATTCGTTTAATGGACGCTATTTACAAAAGCTTAACAGCTATTATAAAACTCTACAGAATTCGTAAAATATTTTCCATAGGAAAAGTTGGTGGATCGATATATCAAGGAATAATGATGCAGTGTCCCTCACAGCCTTTACAATTTGCCTATTAGGAAGGAAAATCCACAGATACGGCACTACATCGACTCGTCACAAGAATCGAAAACAATGGTCTTAGTCGCCTTAGGTATCTTTATCGATATCGATATGTAATGCTCTACAAGGACGAGGTTCTGAAGGTACAGTAGTTTCATTAATTAGAGCAATGTTAATTCAGAGGCTAATATAAGCTAAACTCAATAATTTAATTGTCAAAACACTGTCAAATAGGGAGTGTCCACTGGGAGGAGTTCTATCGCGTTTGCTGTGGAGCCTTGCGGTGGACAGCCTCCTGAATGAACTAAATGAGGCTAGTTTGTATACACAGGCCCATGCCAACGACCAGGTTATTTTGTGCCCGATGTGTCACGATATCCGGGATCTGGGGAGAACAATGATGCAGGCTCTCCAGATCGCGGAGTGATGGTGGCACAGGGAAGGACTAAAAATAAACCCGGACAAGGCCGAGGTGGTACTATTTACAAAAAAGAACAAAACAGAGAGATTTCTCACAATTACATTGACGGGAAGGACTATTCAATTCGAGGGAACAGTTAAATTCCTGGAAGTAATTACACTATGTAACAAATTTTAGTTCATTTGTATAAAAAGTGCTTTTTTTGTTAATTTTGTAGCGCTGAACACAAAAATGACAATGAATTTAAAAACTTAATTGTTTCTGGAGCATCTCTAACAAGAATCCAGCAGTAGTCGCCAAGCATGGAAGCATTCCACTTTTCCTAGTACCTTTTCTCCATTGTTAATATATCCTGATGGCAGCATTCGCCGTGCTCATCACTTACAGTTCTGCACTTGCAACATAATTGTTATTTTTTTATTTCCGAAGAAATAAGTGACCATGAGGCGAAAGTCATTCCAAACATTTTTTTCAATATCTGATAGAGCGCTGTCAAAATGTTTGCCTTTCAGAATATTTCTAATCTGTGGTCCAACAAAAATACCTTCTTTAATTTTTGCTTCATTTACCCTTGCGAATTTCTGACGCAGATTCTGAAAAGCAGGCCCATCTGTATTCAGTGCGTTAACAAAGTTTTTCATTTGTTTGTATACAGGGTCCGTTCAGTACAAAGCAGACATAAAAGTCAATTTACATGGATTTAAATGGCTCCCTTATTTTCAGTCGTGGGGGGTTGGGACTTTGTATGTGGGTCATCCCTGGAGATCCCCCATGTGGGGTTGCCAAGTTGTGCAAATTTTTCTTAACTTGTGGAAAACGTTGCACCTCTTTATTGTTATAACAATACACATATACCACGTGCATTCTTGCAGTTACATTGTTAATATACAGGTGGACATGACATCACGTATCTCTAAACTTGACTAATATTAAAAATATAGGTTTAGTTTCCGTGTGACATACCAAAAATGGTAAGATGTAGTCGATTTTATTTTAAATACATTTTAGCTGTTGTCCAGTGTTATGGATTCCAATTTTTGGGGCTTGTAAACGAATCTTTCGGTGCATGTGTGGGCTGACACCGAGAGTGCTATCTTGGATATACGCTATGGTGATCCACCTCATGATATATCGCCTAAAAGTACCTTAACTGTACTATACAAATAACATGCTCAACTCCATTTTAGCAATTATATTTGTAAAGATAATGACTTTTTCCAAAGGGCAATTTCCTTTTTTTAATCATATTAAAATAGTAAACTGGTTATTTATATAAGGAAGAACAAAATTAATTTTGATATTATTTGTTTCCAATCTGTGATTAATAAGCAATTAATAAGTATGATTCATTTTGAAAAACAAAAAATCCCGTATATAGGGTGTCCTAATATTACGGATATATATTGTAAAATTTAATTTTATAAACTTAATTCTAGAACTACAGCTAAACTAATAATTAAAATGACTAGGTAAGTATAGGCGGGTTACAGGGTTGGTATAGATTGTCGAGATGTACTTCTAAGAAAAGCATAATTTTTTTTTGAAGATCATTATTTGTTGTACTGCAAACCCTTTGAATAATTTTAATTCTAGTAAGTCTTCCTCTTCTTTAAGTGCCATCGCTGCGGAGCTTGGCAGTCATCATTGCTATACGTTTTTTTAAAGCCGTTGCACCTAACAAATGAGCGGATGGACATCCAAATCGTTCTCTTAGGTTGTGGAGCCAAGAGATATACCGTCGTCCAACATTTCTTTCGCTCTGAATTTTATCTTGTATGATCAGCTGAAATAAGTGTTTTTTTTTGCTCTCTCATCACGTGACCCAAATATTCGTCAATTTATCTACAAATGGTATTCTAAGTATCCTTCTATATATCCACATTCCAAATGCTTATAATTTATTTATGTTATTTTTTTTAAGGTCTATGCTTCTATGTCGTAGAACAGAACCGAGAAAACGTAGCATCTGACTAATCGAATTTTTAGACTTAAGTTTATGTCATCACTGGAGAAGAGGTTTTTGATCTTTACCCGTGCTTTTTTAATTCCCGTCTGTGATGTCGGTATTGTTATTACCAGTTGTTCCTAAATAGTTATATTTAAGTACTCACTCAACAGAATCATTATGAATGAGAATATTTTTATTTACTCCTTGTTTTTTTGATATTGTCATAAATTTAATTTTCTCTGCCTTAAATGTCAACAGCGGCGTAGCGAAATCCGACAGCGTCGGTTGGCAAGACTGTCTTGAGAAAAATTTCAATACGGTACAAATACCTAATTTTTTATTTAGGTATAAAAAAATTATTCCAGCTTGTTTTAAATTTATTTTACCAATATTTTAGTCGTAAAATTTATAATTATTATATTTTATTTCCACTTTGATTTCTGTAATATTTATGGTCGCATAATAATAAAAATTTAAGTCAAGTTACGTATATCATATTTTTTAATTATAAAAAGTATACACAAATCAGGCCTTAATTTTTTTTTAACAAAAAGTCATAATCTCTCAATATAAGTTCTTAATTCTTAATCTTACATTCATTTGGATATTACATGTTTTACAGGAAAAGTCAGTATTCACTCAGGACATACCAGTATATCTCACGGCATATCCAAAATAGGTTATTTATTGAGATGGCAATGCTAGGATAATGGGTTTAGTTTGGGTAATATTACCAAAAATTCAAAATAACCACAGAAAATGAGCCCAAACGAACCGCAAACCCTGACAACCCAATACCCAATTGTTGTTTGTTGTTTCTTTTTTAATCTTTTAATATGTAACCACGTGTATGCCATGTGAATAAATAAATATAGATTAATAATTTTTTATGTATATCTGTCTAACAGTAAAAAAGATATTCACTTGGCTATCATTTTTGTACAGTTTTTTTTTTAAGAAATCCGATTTTGCACAAGAAATCTCAATACCGAATGAAATTAGTTCAATGAAACCTCTGTTATTTTAATGGTAAAACGTAGAATGCAATAACAAGTGGAGTCGCCATTAAAAAAAAACCAACTCGACGTCTAAATAACTTTGAAGGTGGCGTTCAAGGTAAATTTTGGGTGACAAGGAAATAGCCAGGGAAAAATACTACAATTTAATTTAACTTAGTTCTCCAGCTTTTTTGTGCATCATATTATGTCCGCCATCTTGAAATTAATTGTCAGGAACTAATATATATCATACTTTATATTTGTCGTACGAAAAATAGATTAGAAGCTATAAAACCCTGATACTGGGTTCTTTTCAACTTTTCAAAATTTTACATTTTCGCTTTGACATTTTGAATCCATCATCTTTAATACTGAAAAATCTAAGTCAGTAGTGAACATAACCCGATTCTCTCAATCCCCCCACTCCTCGACCTTGACCTTGACCTTGCTTCACCCCTCTTTGGCCCCGCCCACATGTCCTTGTCATTGACCTTGAAAGTGCACGTGTGCTTTGGCCTTGGCCTTGTGTTCAAGGTTGTGTGTGTGTGACCTTGACCTTGACCTTGGTCGAGACGACCTTGACTTTGTTGAAGGTCATCTTGGATGTGTGACCTTGAAGATATGTTACGTGGTTGGGGGTGACCTTGAATGGTTTTATATAAGGTATGGGGCAGTTTCATTCATCAGTTGGCTCTGACTTGTATAGGTAGTACATGTGTTAATATTTGACAAATCATGGCATATGTTTGTGAAAATTGCGGTTCTAAGTTTACTAATATTTATAACATGAGACGTCATCAAAGAGAATCGTGTGCGGCGAGATTTAATGAAGTGCCTGGAGGAAAACGGCTCCGAATTGAAGAGTATACATCGACGATTCCGGTAATTAATTGCGCTACATGTAATGTAGATGTTCCAATAAATCATATGTCAGCGCATAAACGAACACAACAACATAAAAATAATTCATGTTTGCCGGTATGTCATGGTGTGCAACTCGTTGAATGTGCCTTCAAAAGGAGAATTGCAACCTATCGGGTTAGCAGTGATATGGAGCATTCCGATTACGTAATGTTCTTTGCAGACATTAAATCCAAGGTGGTGGAACTTGTTAATAATTTATTGCGTGTGCATCATGCTTTAAAAGTTAACATGACAGCTGTTGGCGAGTACATGCTTCCATCACAAGAAATATTCAGTGAAAAATCCTTCAACACTGCTAATCAAATAATTAGTGTAGAAAGTGATTTGGATGCCGTTTACCATTCTTTCACCGAATTAATAAAAACGCAGGCGACAGAGTTCCAGGAGAAAGATTCAGGTATGGAAAAATCAAAACCCGATATATTAAACTGATTTTTATATATTATTTTTCTTGTTATAGGATGGGCTCTTGTGCGAATTTTATACTTGGAAGTTGGTATCAACAAGTATATGCCTATGGGTGGCTCATCATACATCAAGTTGCCGTGTTCTATTGAAAAGAAAGGAGCTGTCGTCAATGTGATTAACCAGGACGAATTTTGCTTTGCGTGGGCTGTAACATCAGCATTGTTTCCTCCAACAGCAGAGCCTTCACAGAAGACATCCTACCCCCATTTTTCTAGAGTGCTAAATGTAACAGGTATGGATTTTCCAGTAAAATTACGTGACATTAAAAAATTTGAGGAAATGAACAACATATCAATTATCGTATACGGTCTGGAATCTAAATATGAAAATAATGAAGTAATACATGAAGTTATTGGTCCACTGAGGTATGCATCAAAAAAGTTGGATAGGCATGTAAATTTATTGTTAATTACAAAAGACTGTAGTAGTAAAGATGGCGGTGAACATTTTTGCGATACGACTTGTTCAAAGAGTCATTATTGTTGGATTCGGGATTTATCACGTTTAGTTTCAAGTCAAATTAGTTGTCAACAACATAAAATATATTTCTGTGATGGTTGCCTCATTTATTTTAGTACACCGTCAGCTTTAACTTTACATCAAAGCTACGATTGTAACCACATTTTCACGCAAACACCCTCAGTGGATTTAAAAATCGATAAATCTGGAAAGAGTGTGCCGGAAAATATTTTAAAATTCGAGGGTATAGAAAAGCAAATGCGCGTTCCATTCGTGGTTTATGCAGATTTCGAATCTGTTTTAAAACCCGTTGAAACGGTACAACCAAACCCACAAAATTCTTACACTGTAAAAAGTTTTAAACATGAACCATATTCTTTTGCTTATTTAATTAAATGCTCTTTTGACGACTCACTTTCGAAATTTGAGCTATTTCGGGGGAATAATGCAGTTCAAGTCTTTGTGGATCGTATCGAGTGTGATTTAAGGGCTCTATACAACACATATTTAAAAGACATTAAGCCTATGAAACCGTTAACGCCTGAAGAAAAAAGGGAGTTTAATGATGCTAAAATATGTGGTATATGTGAAGGCCCTTTTGAAGAGGGTGAGATTAAAGTACGAGACCACTGTCACATAACTGGTGCAAAAAGATTTGGTGCTGCACATTCCGTTTGTAATTTAAATTATAAATTACCCTCTTTTATCCCTATCATATTTCATAACTTAAGCGGCTACGACAGTTATTTATTTATAAAAGAGTTATGTAAATATGGGGATACAATTGGTGTTTTGGCTCAAAGTAAGGAAAAGTACATATCATTTACCAAAAGCATTTATGTGCACGATTATTGTGATAGTAAATGTGGAAAAGTCAAGAGGAAATATTTAAAGTTGCGATTTATTGATAGTTTTAAATTTCTGTTAACGTCTTTGGAAAATTTAGGCAGCGGTTTAAACGACGACGATTTTATTGAAACGCGGAAACATTTTTCAAATATCAACCAATTTAATTTGATGCGTCAAAAGGGTGTTTTTCCCTATAGCTTTATTGACTCTATAGAAAAAATGGAAAATACATGTCTTCCAAGTAAAGATGAATTTTATGATAATTTACATGAAGAACATATTAGCGATGAAAGCTATAGAAGAGCAAAAGAAGTATGGCGCTTGTTTGGGTGTAAAACTTTGGGGGACTATTCGGACGTGTATTTAAAATCAGATGTGTTGCTATTGTGTGATGTTTTTGAGCAATTTCGGAATAATTGTTTAAAATTCGATAAACTTGATCCGGCACATTACTATACCCTTCCAAGTTTATCATTTGATTGTATGCTACGTATGACTAAGGTAGAGTTAGAGCTCTTAACTGATATAGACATGATACATTTTTTTAAGAAAGGTATACGCGGCGGCATAAGCCAGTGTACAGAAAGGAAGCACATCGCTAATAATATTTTTTTACCAGACTATGACCCAACAAAACCTTCTTCATTTATAACATACCTTGATGCTACAAATCTATATGGTCATAGTATGTCACAAGCATTACCATATGGTGGTTTTCGATGGTTAAGCGAGCGCGAAATTCTGGATTTAAATATTATGGCTGTTGGTGATGATAGTTTACATGGCTACGTTTTGGAAGTGGATGTGCATTATCCGACTGAGTTGCATGATGCACATTCTGATCTTCCATTTCTAGTAGAAAATATCATACCGCCAATAGAAAACGCTAAATTACCGAAATTAATTCCTAATTTACAAGATAAAAAAAAATACATTGTACACTATAGAACTTTAAAACAAGCCATCGCCAACGGCTTAGTGGTAATGCAAACCCATCGAGTATTACAGTTTAAGCAATCAAAATGGCTAAAATCGTATATTGATTTTAATACCAATTTACGTAACAAGGCCACCACAAAATTTGCGAAGGACACTTTTAAATTAAAAAATAACGCGATATTTGGTAAAACTATGGAAAATGTGGAAAATCGAAAGGATATAAAATTAGTAACACATTGGGAGAACAGTGTAGGCAGAAATGGAGCTAGAGCACTAATATCCCGCCCCAATTTCAATAGTAGCTCGATATTTACCGAGAACTTTGTTGCTATACATATGAATAAAGTTAAAATATTGTACAATAAACCAATTTATATCGGTTTTTCCATATTAGATATATCAAAGACTGTAATATACGATTTTTATTATAATTTTATTAAATTCAAGTTTGGTGATGATGCTTCGTTACTTTACACCGATACTGACTCGCTTATATTAAAAGTGTATACGGAAAACTTTTATCAAACTATATCAGAAAACCCCGAAAAATTCGATACATCAAATTACCCCGAAATTAATAATTTCAACATAATTAAAAGTAATTCTGTAGTTGGTAGAATGAAAGATGAGTTTCCTGGTGATCCGATAATAAGTTTTTATGGTACCGGCGCGAAGGCTTATTATGTAAAGTCCATTAATAATGAATTAAAAAAAGCCAAAGGTATCAAAAAATGTGTTATCGAGAAAGACCTTCATCAGGAAGACTACCAAAGAATTGTTGAACGGGGTGGTTTGATATTAAGAAAGATGAAGACATTTAGAAGTGAATTACATAACATTTATACCAACATAATAAATAAAGTAGCATTGTCACATAGCGATGATAAACGTTATGTAATTCCCAGTTCAACCAAAACTCTACCTTGGGGGCATGCAGACATAGATTTTTACAAAACAGACCCGGAAGAAAACTTAGCAAATTTAGTCACCGTGTTGGAATCATTTCTAAGTCAGGACAGCACGTAATCTGGAAAATCCATATTTCATTATTTGTATTGTTTTTATTATTTCTATTAAACATACAACATTAATATGTAACGATAGTATTGTAATTTTTTTTTTTTTTTTTTTTTTTTTAAATAAAAAACATGTATTCATTACTTGATTGCTTTTTTATTGAACCTTTATTTTAAAATTATTAATATAATGAAGTGTCGACAAATAACAAACTGTAAAAGTTATTGTTGAAAAATTTGTCTAATAGTAAATTAAACGCACAGGTCTACGAGTAAGTGTTTAATGTGAAACAGGTTTGCTGACAAGATCCTCCATAGTCTTTTCAATTTTCAACATTCTAGAGTTAAGTTCATCACGCAGTTCGTCTTGCCTAAGTTCATATATTGCAATAACAGTATCATCAATGTATCCTCTTAGTTCTTGACCGGTTTCAATTAATTTCTTGCGTACGTAACCTTCAAGTTGGTTTCTGAATATATCTTTAATAACAATTGTTGAGTCATGTAAAGCTTTCTGCGTATCTTGCACACACTGAGCAAGGTTATTATCAACATACTTTCGTGTGGTCGCATCGTCTCCTTCAAGAGGTTCTGCTAAATAGCACAATCTTTTGCTTCCCATGTCGTAATCTCCATTAGGTGTAAGTTTAAAACCTATTCCTGAAGGACCTCGCATAAAGTTAAAATCCTTAAATTTTCTTTTGCGACCGAAGTTATCAATAGTGTTTACTTCTGACATTGTTATGTGAGACTGATTTGAAACCATTAGATTTCACCCTAATATATGGTTCTATTTCATTAATAAACGGACTCTGCAGAAAAATATGGATTGCAAAACGTATTTTAGGTGATGTTTAATAAATACACATACAGATTCATTTTACTATTGTTTTATTGAAAAAAAAATTAAAATATAACAAAAGATTGAGTTTACTTTTTATTATTAAAAAAAATAAAAAAAATAACAAACAAAAAAATTAAAAATTAAGAAATAAAATACATGTTAATTTCTTCTGTACAGGTAAGCTTCTTCTATGACCCAATTTCTTCTCTGGATGGCACGTTCATTAATGTCCTTGAACTGGTAGTAAACTAGTCCACAAAAGCCGCATTGTACAAATTTAACCCTGAAAAGGTCAATGTAGTTGAAGTCGTACGTAAGATCATTTCGCCAGCAGATACCTAGTCTTTTACAATGATGACAAGTTAAATAAAAAGCTTTTGGTATATGACTGTATGTTTTGGCTGCTTCACTAGGTTGTTCATCGGTTGGCAACATGATGTTTGAATATGTTGTACTTTTCAATCGCGGTACTCTAATTATGTATTACTTTTTAAAATAACCTTGACAGGACCAAAAAAAATCCTTGAAAATTACAACCTCGAAAACGACCCTGACATTGACGGGTACTTTGACCTTGGCCTTGGCCTCGCATCTAACAAGTTTAGTACTATATTTATATGCTTCTTTAAAATAATCTTGACAGGGACAAAAAAAAAAAATCCATGAAAATTACAACCTTGAAAACGACCCTGGTATTGCCGGTTACGTCGGCCTTGGCCTTGGCCTTGCATCTGACAAGTTTAAATATTATACTTAATGCATCGAACAAAAGGAATAAAGGTGGTGTAGTGGGGGAAATGGGCATAAAAGCAGACTTGCTGGCTCGAGCTCTTCACAGTTCGTCAGAACACCAAACAGTACAGTGCTAAGAAAAAGTTAATTGTGTGAGTTTGAATATCGAAAATGTCAAGTGTACGGTCTCTTTTAGATGCTCTTGACGTGAGCTGCGGTTCACAGCAAGGCATGCTGGATAACATTAGTGGTTTGGAAGTGTTAAGTCCGGGGGTATTCGAGAACTGGAATGGCGTGGAGCATGAAGATGCCGAAGACCGAGCCCTCAACGATGGTCGCGACGAAGAGTTAGTTCAGTCGGCAGCGCAATTCCTGGAATGCTGGACGGAGGAGAAGGAGCCAAAGATAAATGTGATTAGTGATGTGGTTGTGCGAAAAGCATCGCGGCCTAGGGAATCTTCTCCGAAAGCTTCGAAACTGAAAAAGCTCTTGACTATGCGGAAGTCGGAAATCGCCGATAAAAAAACATTTTATTCGGCGATTAAAGGTGTGGGACAAGGGAAGAAGAAAAAGTTCAACTTTAAGCGTCCCTCCACCCCTGTTCCATTACCCGACTTCCTAAAAACAGCACCAAAAGAGCCATTGTCGGTAGAAGTGGAAGTCATAGAAGGCCCCGATGGACCAACACCACCAACGCCACCAACACCGGCCAGCGTAGAGAATGAAATAGTGTCGGAGGTGAAGTCTTCCCCAGCGCCAGCGCCACTGTCGCCGATATTGGGGTGCCGGAAACCCAAGAAGAAGCGGTTTAAGCGTTGTTTTGAAGGCGATGAAGTTTCCGCTGCTTCGTCGTCGTCGTCGTCGTCATCGTCTTCACCAAATAAAACCGCGTCTTCTTCCGAGCCATCACAACCGGAGTGGGTCGAAGACTTCACCAACTCTCAGAAGACCAAATTGACAGACATTTACGAAATGAAAAAACGCTTAGTGAAAGAAGTGAACGAGTGTGACAGTGACATTATAGAACTTGAAAGACAATTAGAGATAAAAAAGGTGAAATCTGCGCGGTTAAAAAGACAATTAGGGGACTTTAATAAATTATGTAGTAGGTGTTAGGTAGTTGTAGATATTAGCTTTTAATTTATAGTATTAAGTTTGTAAATATATATATATATATATATATATATATATATATATATATATATATATATATATATATATATATTGTAGTTAATAAAAAAGTGTTTGATCAAATTTTTTATATTTTATAATGAGAATAAAAATGACTTGAAAATTTATTTTTGTGTGTTATTTCATATAGGCCCTGTCCCACATAATATTAGGTAATAAAAAAAAAAGAGTGAATAATCCACTAAAACTACGCAATAGCAATAGTTGTAAATATTTTCTGATAATATTTACAAGTATGCTAAAACATGGTTCGGTTTATGAAGTTAAGGTTCTGTCGCCAGAACTTCTAATACTTTGTATCTCAATATTGTATGTTTTTATGAAAAAAACATAAAATATTGGTTACAAAGTATTATAACCAACTAAAACTACGATCAAATTATTTTGTGGTCCTGAAAAGGACCGTTTGGTTGTAAAACATGCGACTCTTTTATTGAGTTGTGGAGTCGCACGGCCCGTCATCATCAGCGGGGGTGGTGGTGCTGTCCTCTGTATATTCGATGATGAACCGCCAAAGTTCATCCCATCTAGGATCGTTCAACTCCCACTCCAAACAATTCTCTGTTGTAGAATCTACCACAGGGCATTGGATGGGTTGTTGTTGTTGTTGTTGTTGAGTCGCAGACATGTTGAACTAAAATGATTGTAATAAGTATTGGTGGTCGTATATAGAGACAAATTAATGGTGAGGGGTGAAAACAAATGTCGTATTACGTATTGAGACCAAAAGTTGTTTGTGGTCTCAAATACGAACGAACGATTTAGCTGGGTTCCACCAGCACTTAAAGTTTTAATACTTTGTATCTAATATTGTATATTCTATACATACAATATTAGTAACAAAGTACTAATATGTACTAAAACTACGATCAAAGTATTTTGTGGTCCTGAAAAGGACCGTTGTTGTGTGCCCTTAAAAAGGGCCAGGGAGAGTGTGGGGCTTATGGTGCCCCATCCTCGCTGGTCGACCACCAGCTTGACGAATCGCAGGGGCCTTGTGGGTCGTCGGGTGTTGGTGATGCTGGAATTTCCAGCACCGCATCTTCCGTCGAGTCCGGCTCTGGCTGCGGCGACGGAGTTTCGAGTCTTTGTAAGACCCAATCGCCCGCATCGTCTAATTCCACTAGACCCGGATCATGGTCATATACTAGCGGAATCGACTCATCCAAGTCGTCCCAACGTAGGACGTCAATTTCAAAATCCACCTCGTCGTCGTCATCGAAGACTTGCAGGTCTCCAACGTTGTCGGCTACGGTGTCATCACTAAAGATAGATGAGCCTCGGCTGGCGGGTCTTTCTTCCTCCATGTTCATCGTATGAGGGTTGATGAATATATGACTGTGTAACTGGCCCAGTCTCATATATATAGAACTACCCCCACCCCACCAACGGATTCTAAATGTTATGTATTGGTGAGAGCTTATAGAATTATTGATTTTTTCAAAAACTTTAAATAAGGAATTAGATTTGTTTAGACAATAAGACTTATTCTTAATATTTTGTGAAGAATACATTACAAAAAAAAAATAATAGAAACCTTGTTTGAACTGTTAACATTTTCATAGGTTCTCAAGCATATAACTTGGCACTTAAGCTACGAGACAAATCGTCGTTAAACGAATATCTCGCCCCATAAGTGACGATTACTAAACTACGATCAAAATATAATGTGGTCCTGAAAAGGACCGTTTTTGTGGCCCTAAAAGGGCCTGGGGGGAGGGTGGGGTGCCTACCGTGGAGTAATACCTAACGATATTAACACCGACCTAGGTGCAGCCCTTGGTCTTCTCATTGGCGGCACCGTCGTCGTCGCTGGTGGTGTCGGCGTTGCAGGCGGTGCCGAAGGTGCCGCTCCTGGTGCGGTACCCCCGCACTCCTCACACTTGCATATTTTGCCGGGCACGAATGGCCTGACAATGCCAATGATCCTTTTTGGTATATCTTCCATCTTGCCGATCGAATGTGTAATGATGAAATAATTCTAATACCGGCCTCTATATACATTCAAAAAGTTGGAGGGGGTAAGGTGGAGTGCATATATGCATTATATAAGTTTGAGAATAATATGATTTTATAACTCACCGTATCTCTGGTATGGACACAAACTACCCCCCTCCACTTTTCTAGCATATAGTACTAGACTTTCTCTACATTTTTTTTAAATAAATTTTTTTGATATTTCTAACCATTACTTTGCTACATATTTACAAAAAATGCAAATTATGCATATATTTTAATTATTTTCAGGCAAGGTAAGAAAAATTTTGAAAATGTTTTGACGGAATCGTAATAAGGAAGAGTTGAAGTATATCATACTATTTTTCCCGATTCGCTAATATAAAAAAAATTTGTGCCGCGTAGCGCGTTAGCGCGGAGCAGGCACACTAAAAAAAAAAAAAAAAAAAAAAAAACCTCCCCTACAACTTCCGCATACTCCCGTTCGGCGCTCTAGCCTCCTAACTCGAGAATTTCAATTTTTTCGTCTAAATTTTTTGTCATTTCTAAGATTTTCCAAATTTTTTTCACCATTGCATTCTACTCAAAATTCTAGGTAATTAAAGTGCTTTTATTTTTTCTCTATCTTGAACGGTTCCCGAGCTACAGCGCTTTAAAAAATCCAAATTACTAACTTACTATAACCCTTTTCTTAAAATTTCATCTTTCCGAATTTTGAAAAGTACTACCATATGTAGAAAGAAATTCTCTTTCTAATTTCCTAATATCATTTTGCTCCAAAACTTAAACTTTGGCGCGCATTCACCATTTTTCAATTTTTTTTGAAAAAAATTTTTTTTTTACGTTTTTACTATCGACAAAAATGCTTGCTTATAGTACTCGATTTCCTCTATAATTTTTTCTTATAACTTTTTTCCCTATTCCTAACCGTTACTTTCCTAGAAATTTTCTAAATCGTTGTTTTCATATTTTGCCTTAAAAATTTTTTCTTGTGTTATTTAAGCTCTTTTTTCCACTTAATAAACCACCATTTTCTAAATTCCCGTACTCTTTTCTTAAAGAGCGGGCTTTTCTGCCAGCTTTTTTTTGGTTGGGTTTCAAATAAATATAAAACTACTACTTCACTCATTACAAATTTATTGATTCAAGAACATTATTTTGTGTTACATATAATAGATACATTAAAATATAGATTTATTGGTCACCGAACCGTTTAATACATTATAACTAAAAAATGAGTCGTGAATAACTAATGCGTACACTTTAGTGTCTTTGGGGAATTTATTCTTTCTCGTTTGGAACTCCAATTTTACATCCACTGTCGATGAGTTAATCGCCTCTGGTTGATGACTGCAATTGATAATAAAAACGGGGTTTTTCATATATTCCGCGAACGTTATCATCGGATCGTTTATTTCGCGCCCGTAGTAGCTGCTTTGGAAGTTTTCGTAATTGTAATAGGCTGCTGCGTACAGTTTCTTGGCGAAATCTAAATTCCATCTTTCGTATGGATAAACGGTTGAATTCAGATACAGTCTAATGTCGCATACGTCGGCGTGGGTAAACTGGGTTGCGTTTTTTTCTTTCTTGTCGCAATTATTGCTGTCTTGAAACCCGACGATTATATAGCGCGGTCTTTCCAGACTTGTACTCGTTCTCAAGGCCCACACGTCGGAAGATGTTTGCCTTAAAGCTGGTAATTCGTACAGATCCCATTTACGATATGCCATTTGAATACTGGCATTGTTTCCTCCTTTATTAATTCGAGACAGTATTTTCAATTTTTGCTTGTCGTCTGGAATGATGTGACGAATTTTCCATTCGATTTTGTCGATACTAATTTCTGCCTCTACTTCGCCGACGTAACAATTGGTAAAAGTGCGAGCTATAATCATAATAAGCTCTTGTTTTACGTTGAAAATACCTTTTGCGTAATCTTCGGCGAATCCCATAAGATATTTTAAGGGTAATTTCCCGGAGAATACGTTACTTGCCGTGTCTACGATATCTTGGTTTGCTTCGTCGAGACCCCATCCGCACGTCATGAGAGATCTTTGTTGCAAACTTCCGAATGAAACCATGGTTTTTAATGTCGTCGTAACTCCAGGTTTACGAACCACGGCGACCTGCTCACCTCCCATCTCGTAGCGAATTTCATCGAACAAAAATGCGAGGGCATTATTTGATAAAAAACATCTTTTCGTTGCGTCTATGGGTTTAAATTTTCCTTCGATATATATGTAACTTTCGGCGATATCCAGTATAATATCTTGAAAATTAATGGGGATACGGACTTCATCCGAATTGTTGAATGATGGAGATCCGTATGGTTTATACGTATGCTCTTCTAGACTAATAATGGAATTGTCCAAGATGGGCTCGGAGAAAACCTCTATTTTATCGCTGGTGGTGGAAATCATTTTCGCACTTTAAGACCGATTGATTTTAAAAATTTATAGTCTTCGGCAGATAACTGTTGAGATGTTTGTGATCTAACGTCTGGACGACGACTAACCTTGACGTTAACTCTTCTTTTACTTTTATTATGTTTCGGCGGTTCCCCCATCTTAGTCGACAGCACACACAATTGACGATTGAAGCAAAAACCCATTTCTATGAAAGTTTCTTCAGTTCCAATTTCACGATTATTTTCTCGCCTTGAAAATTGATTAGATCACCGCTATCGTCCAAGATGCGAAGAGTAATGTTGTCGATAAACTGACGTCCTGCCGGCATTAACGGCATATAAATATTATTTTGTGGTTCTTTACTGATTTTGTAACCGGGCTCCACGTCGATATCGAATTCGAACAAGGTATGACCTTCCACCGAATTCATATATGCTCCGGAAATTATATTACAATCTACGCGTATGATGCGTACTTTCATTATTTCCATCATCTCGGTTGATTCGTGCTTTTTGTCTCTTTTTAACACTGTATGATTAAATCCTAACATTTTACCGATACTCGCCTCTCCCCGGAAATCTATACTATATTGGGATTTCAGTTCAAATTTCAGCGTATTATTATTAGCGACCAAGTAAAAGATTCCATCGTTCTTTTCTTCAGTTGAAATCCTCAAAGCCTCCGACATAGCTTTACCTATCTCATCTATTTCATAGGCCCCAGGTGGAATCTGCAATTGTATCGGCTCGGTGGTGTAACCCTCCTTCATGTAGGCAAACTTATTGTTGCTTTCGTCCACATTAAAAATTGAATTGTATGTGTAAAATCCCAGCAATGCCAGACCATATTTGTTTTCTCTATTTAATTCGACTGGTGGATAAAAATCGGCGCTTAAGACGCTCGAGTGTCCTGTTAGTGTGAACGTATAAGACATGACTAACCATTAAAACATCACACATCTCGGTTTTATTCTTAGCGGCAACATTTAAAAAGATTCATCTTCACACCTTTTCTCACTGCATTAGATAGTGATGTTTTTATGCTATTTTCTGCTTTTATGCGCACATCGCTGATTTTGCAATAACAACAAAATATTTTTCTAGCCGTAAGATCCTCATCAGTCATAACCTCGTTTAAATTGCTGCTGCTGCTGCTGAAATAATGTTTGCAACCGCACTGATATTTTAATATATCGATATCGCTTTTAAGGTGCTCCGGCAACTTTTCCCAAACGAATGGAATTTCATTTGGGGCTAATGCAATCATTACTTCCTTGGGCATGTTTTCTAACTGTTTCACGGTCATTTTCCTTAATCCACCGGCTAGATGAAATGCTTTCAGTGATTGCAACATTTTAGTATAGTTATTGCGATCCATTTGCGGCGTTAATGGTGACGATGATGATGATGACATCTTTTACGCTGATGATTCGACAAGAAACTTTAAGCACAAATGTCCACACCAGACTGTTCCAAAATCCTGCTGACGATCGTATGTATAGTAAATAATTTTTGATGGTTCCGATCCCGTTTGTAGATATCGTACCAATTCGATCGGTGGGGGTAAATCGCCGAAGCTGTCATAATATGTTACTTTAGAATTATTTTTTCTATAAGCTACCCAATGAGTCCCTGCACCACGCGTACTATCCAAATTCACTATTGCTGCTTCGTAACGTCGAGGACCTTGTCTAGGTAATAAATCCCTCATATAAACGCCTCGAAAGTGTCCTATTCTTTTCTTTTTGGCATATTTTTCTATATCGATGTTAGATAGTGGTCTTCGAGGTAGGGATTCAATTAGTTTTTTGATCTACGATTTAAAAATAATCCCATACCTTTACGATATGGCTTTAGAAACAAACCATTTCCTTTCGATTTTAAATACAGGCCGGCATCTGTTTTATCTTCGCTGCTTTTTTTTACTGCTTTTATGGCGCGCACAATTCCCGCTGCCCCACCGGCTAATGAACCCAAAGCTGATAACCCGGCAAAAATTGGTATTAATGGTAATATTCCACCAGTTTTAGGAATCGGTATTATTCTCGGTGTACGAACCTTCCTTTTGCCACCTGCCGCTTTTACCGATCTACGTGCTGCCGACAGAGCTATTTTAGATGCATTCATGACATTTTTTTCCAACACATTTTTACTTCCGGCTTTTAATAATTCCCTTCGAACTGCTTGTCGAATAGCTGTTCCGAAACTGGCTTTCCGAACATGTCGATTTTTATTAACACCTTTCCTTTTTGTATGACGCGTGCCTTTACTAGATGTTTTTTTTGTTGATAATGATGATGGTACACCCATACCAAAACGTTGTTTTCCTTTCATAATGTTTGTAACTAACCAAGCTGCTGTTTTTTCACCTAAACTGGAATCTTTCGATTTTACTCTATTCCAAGCACTTTGTTCGAGCTCGTAATCCGCTCGATGTCTCGCACTTATGTTGTCTTTATTATGTAAATAGGCTAAATCGTGTTTTTTGCATGCGGCATCCAAAGGATTAATGCCTGGATCACCTCTTGTTACACGTTTTATTACTTTTGTTCCGGGTCCGCAATATTGATAACCAGGAATGTGTACCTCGAATGGTAATTTATTTATTAACGAATTCACAATACCGTATCCAGTTTTGTTGGAAACGTGAGACCGTCCACTTCGTTTGACGCTCGGCATCTGAATGACAGTTTTTGTGAAAAATTGCCTATAAAATATCAAATTTTCCTAAGATGCGCGTTATCGATCTTAAACAAAAACTTCCTATTGACAATCTCGATGAAAAAGTCGGACTTGGATTTGAAAAGAAGATAATGAAGAGACACGGTCCTCTACTTCCTTCCACTATTCGCGGCCTGTTAATTGGTCCATCCAATTGTGGAAAAACTAATGTCATTATTTCGCTGCTTACACACCCCCTTGGGCTACGTTTCGAAAATGTCTATATTTACTCGAAATCTCTGTATCAACCGAAATATGAGTATTTAAGGAAAATTTTAGCGCCCATCAAAGGTTTAGGCTACTATGCCTTTAGTGATTCCAGTAATATTGTGGAACCGTCCGATGCAAAACCAAACTCTATATTTATCTTTGATGATGTTATATGTGAAAAACAAGATGTTATAAGATCGTACTTTAGCATGGGACGTCATAAAAATATCGACTCCTTTTACCTAGCGCAAACATATTCGCGAGTGCCTAAACAGCTTGTGCGAGACAACGCCAATTTTATTATTATGTTTAAACAAGATGAGTTGAATATGAAACACATATTTTCCGACCACGTTTCACCGGATCTAACTTTTACTCAATTTCAAGAAATGTGCTCAAAATGTTGGGATAATAAGTATGGATTTTTAGTAATTGATAAAGACAGCGATGTGAAATCGGGAAGATACCGCAAAGGATTTGATAGCTATATATTACTGTAATAATAAGAGAAAACGCTCATTTGATTGTTGAAACGTCCTTTGTTAACATCATGAATAACGCGATCGACTTAATACGTAAACTAGTGGAAGCTACCAATGCCGTCAGAAAAAAATTTAAACAAATTAAAGCGGCTAAAGAGTTTAATGTTGTGGAATTGGAAAAGTTTTACGAACCCATTTCTAAGCCGTTGACAACTATATCTGATGTGGTTAAGCAACGTCAGCAGCAGCAGCAACAACAACATCAACAACAACAACAACAACAGCAACAACATTATCCAGCTACAAAGCCACATAGTCTCAGTACATCAGTGCAGTCGACTCAAATATCAGGTTTTCCCCAACCTACACATTCCTTTCAAACCTCCACACCTATTCAGCAGCAGCAGCAGCAGCAGCATCGCATTTCAAAAGAAGATATTAGCCAATCGGTGTTTGATACACCCTCGACATCAACTAATACATCTCTCGCATCCGCTGACACCACAACTTCCGATACTTTAAACGCACACCTGAAAGGATTACGTTCGAAACCATCTCTATACGATACTGTATATGGTGTACGTTTTGGTTCAAAAACAGATCATAACAAAAATTTTATTGGTAATTTAGAGGTGCGTTTTCGAAATGGAAATATTGTCTTATACAAAAAAGGGAAAAATATTGCAGAATATGGTGGATCACCGGCACTTTATGATTTGTTATTTCTTAAAACACCCCCAAGTGTAGGCAAGGAACAACAACAATTAAGTGATAATGTACTTTCAACGTACAAGGAAATTTTGGAATCAACGAATGCTGTCTACAACAATTTTAAAAAAAGTGATGGTTTACGGGAGACCAGATGGAACAAATATTTACGAATTATTAAACCTCTGATAATGGGCACAAAATTAGGTGGTACTATTACAAGAAAAAATCTCTCGGAAAAACTACAGTTACCCACAAAAAAGAAATTATCTTCGAAAAAATTTCAATATGTCTACTGGAACAAAGCTAAAGAGTTGGTGGATCGTTTACGTTTGTTGTGGAGTTCCAAAATGGCCGGTCACACTGGACACGAAAATGAAATTATGTCAATCATAGAGGAATTACGAGAAGAAGATATAATATATTAAGCTCAATATTTAATGATATTATTCAGTTCTTCCTTCGATCTGAAACCTTTAGTATTACTAATAATATGGAGCCCAGTTTAGAAAAAATCAAGATTGTTAATGAACTACATAGAACGGCTAGAAAAAATTTTGTAAGACGGCGCACGATAATAAAAGGATACAGAGATTTGTGGCAAATTGATTTGGCTGAAATGCAACAGTATGCTGATGAAAACGATGGTTATCGTTATATTTTGGTCTGTATAAATTGTTACTCGAAATTTGTCTATACCAAAGCCATAAAAAACAAGACTGGTATAGAAGTTACTAATGCGATGAAAAGCATCATTGAGGAGGCATCATATACACCAACAAATCTGCAAAGTGATCAAGGAAAGGAGTTCTATAATACAAACTTTCAAGCCCTGATGAAAAAATATAATATAAATCATTATTCCACTTACAGCACCAAGAAAGCTGCAATTGTTGAGCGAGTCATAAGGACTTTAAAAAATAATTTATATAAACAATTCTCGACAAGAGGATCTTACAAATGGATACATATATTATCGGCAGTAACAAAAACCTATAACCATTCGAAACATCGCACCATTGGAATGAAACCTGCAGACGTGCAAGAAAAAACACATATTAAAGCATATGATTATTTAAAAATTGTACCTAAAAAATTTAAGTTTTCCATGGGTGACATTGTGCGTATTAGCAAGTACAAAAGCTTATTCGAGAAAGGATATACGCCCTCTTGATCAACCGAATTGTTTAAAGTTGTAAAAGTTAACGTTACAAATCCACCTACTTACTTGTTGGAATCGTTAGAAGGTCAGCCTATAAGAGGGTGTTTTTACGAATCAGAACTACAAAAAACAAGCAGTCCTGACGTTTATCTAGTAGAAAAGGTCCTTAGACAACGCAAGAAAAATCACATCGAACAATTATTTGTCAAATGGCTAGGATTTCCCAACCACTTCAACTCTTGGATAGATAAAGCTAATATTGTTTAAATAACATATTGTATGACTATATTTTTTATTTAAAATATATTGTAAAATAAAGTTTTTTATTTCAATCTTCATTATTAAAAACAATGACAATAAAACATCATACACATAAATAACATTTCAATATTCTTGGAGAGAAAGTCCAATTCACCGACGACTACGACGTTATCTTCAAGGCTATGCCACTCGGAGTGCGTTTTCCTATTCTTTAACCTGCTTTTTTTAGATTTTTTTTGAAGTCGAGTCGTACGACAGTGCGCTTAATGAGTCATTTAAAGGCTGATGATAGAGTATTTTCTGCATAACTTCAATTTTTGTTTTAAGCTCACTATTATTTTTGTATATCATGGGGAGGACATCCTTGTTAAATATGTCACATATTACAACTGCAAAATTGTAAAACTTTCTATTAACAAAGTGTTTTGTCACAGCATCGTCATCATCTTTAGGTTCGCCTAAGTTGGTTATGATTTTTCCACCCATATCATACTGCCCATCCGCTGTAAGTTTAAAACCAATCCCTTGTGGCCCAGATAATATATGATATTTTTCATTATATTTCTGACGACCAAATTTATCAATTGTGTTGTTTCCTCGACTCATTTTCAATCTTTACTAAACTATTTTATTTTTATTTGCCCTACTTATATTAAATATTTCAGCTGAGAAAAAGAAACACTGACTATGATCTACTGGGTTGGTATGTTTATAAAATAAATAAAATAAAACTGTGATTGTAACAGATATTTATTTACAGTTATTTAATTGCACAAATACAAAAATTATAAAAAATTAGTTTTCCATGTCTTCGTTTTCGTTGCTCAAAATTCTATCCCATCCGACACTATTTCGATCGTCAACGTCTTGGGCTGTTGCTGTTGCAGAAACCAATTCATATTTTGCAGCAAGCTCACCTGGTAAATGTGGAATATTGACGAGGTATTCTTTTAATTCTTCTTCAACCATTTCAGCACAAAATGTATCCATGTCTATGGAACCATATAAAAATTTGTCGCACAAGTGTGCCCCAGCCATAAAATTGATTGTATCCCTGATCTCGTTCTTATATTGATCTTTGGTTACATCAATATGCGACCAATCATTTACGCTATCTAACATATCGTGAGCCCTATTTCTTAATTCTCTCCCCAACCAAAATATGTATCTATCTACACATTCGTTGGCGGTCGTCGTCGTCGTCGTCGCATCAGCAGACATCTTTAACAGAAATAATGAACACGCGTAAGTATTCTGACATGTGCAACTATATTTTAAATTTAATTACATCCTTTTTTTCAAACAATTTACATACAATTTACTCCAATGAGCCAAAACGTAATAATGTTCGAGTATTGTTTCCAAAAACTCTAGTGCCCTGCCCCAAATAAGTTAGAGTGTATTTATCTTTAGTTTTACTCATAATATCTACAATATCGTCAGATAGTGTTTCGGCCACACGTTTTGGTAAAAAAGTCTCAAATGTGCTATTATCACCGTCATCGTGTAAAGCCACTAAAAGAGTTTTACCAAATCGTGTAGTCATTGAAACCATCTTTACAATTTTATACACTTTGCCTACAATCATTTCGGTAACCTTTTTTCTCTCTAAAACCTCGAAATCTTTGCTAAACATTTCATTAATTTCATCTAGAGTTTCTTTTGCAATACTCATTATTGAAAAAAATGGTATATAAATCCAAAAATTACCGTGAATATAAAAGCACTTTCAGAACACTACACGAACACAATATTTGATGTTTATGCCACTGATATCTGCGACTGTTTGAAGTCACTTCTTTTCCCACGAACCTTTATAGCGGGGTTTCAAGGTTGAATTGTAACAATGGTGGGGGTAGCTTAACGATAGAAATAGTGGGAGGAGTATTCAAGGTCAAATGACGTCACACATTTAAATTGGTATAAGGATAACTTCAAGGACAAAATATAATGAAACAAATAACTACATTTTATGTACTTTATTCATTGATTTTTTTCTGCCATTCTTCTATGCGTTTAACATTATCACCTAAACCTAATTTCCTTAATTTGTTCAATAATAATTGTTTGTTTTTATCTCTTAGAAAATTCTTACAAACTATACTAGCTAAAAGACACACTTCGGCATGGTCCATATACTTAAAAAATACACTAAAGTCCTGAGCCTCCGAATCTTGCATTTCATATGCGTAAAATTCCGAACAGGCTGCAGAAATTAGAAATTCCTCGTACATTTCTCGCACTAAACTTTCCATATTAACTACTACTACGTTAAACTTAAGTCCTACACTCTAATTTCATCTAACACAACCGGATCTGCAATGAACCTAATCAGTTTTTCCAAACAGTCACTAAACCCCAACTTTTTTATCTCACGAACAAAGTCTTGTAAATTTATTGTTTTGCTGCAATATTTACGACATGCATTCGCAGCCTTTTCATATTCATAAGCCAAATCACAATAGCGCGACGCCCATTCTGCTCGACTTTTCATTGCATCATTGAAATAATTACTAGCCGTTTCAGTGAACTCATCGCCCAATTTTTTTACTGTCTCTTGCAAAGCACTATTCATATTATTCACTCATTTTTACATTCACGACACTTTTTTATTGCTGGTGGTGGCCCATCTATATAATGACGATATATTTGTTCATAGTGAATGTAACAGGGTAAGCTTAACTGTAGTTCCTTGTCACACCGATATGACGCTGGCAGCTTATCCCAAATTTGCCTTAAACTCAGCGTATCAACGCAAGTTTTTAAATATTCGAGAGGAAAAAATGCTAGATCCTTCTCTTCAAAATCACACAAACTTTTTAAATTACTCTGATATAAACAAATTACTCTGCCGACTTGCTCTATAATTTTTTCTTTAGATACTTCCGTATCTGACATTTCACACTGAATGAATGCAAATAGACTCACACAATTTATAGAACAATTTGCAAGGTCAAAATCATTTCAAGATCATCCCACACTATTACAATGCACAAATAACTACTTCAAGGTCACACACCCAAGGTGACCTTCAACAAAGTCAAGGTCGTCTCGACCAAGGTCAAGATCAAGGTCACACACACACAACCTTGAACACAAGGCCAAGGCCAAAGCACACGTGCACTTTCAAGGTCAATGACAAGGACATGTGGGCGGGGCCAAAGAGGGGTGAAGCAAGGTCAAGGTCAAGGTCAAGGTCGAGGAGTGGGGGGGTTGAGAGAATCGGGTTATGTTCACTACTTAAGTCTGAATTTAGGATCGGCAGTATTGAAAAACCAGAGTTTACAGTACAACGAACATATATCTAAAAATATTCCACTTGCAGAATTCAAAGAACAAAAAAATCATAATTTTTTTAAAGATATAAAATTATTTTGGACCAAATTGACAAATTGTATATGAAAGATTGATTGCCAATGCAATTAGCTACATTTTAAGTAAAAATGCGTTCAGATACAACTATACAATTTTTATAAAACAAATGGAACCGAGTTCTAAAAATATGCTAAAAATTGTTATATGAAATTGAAATTTTTGAAGTCTGAGCAGAACTAATACCTGACAAAATGCAATTCTTATAAAAAGATTAAAAAATACTTTATTTGTAACTGTCTTCTTACCGTCCTTTGTTTATATCTCGTGCTGGTCGTTATTAGTTTCATTTAGAAATAATTTCATATAAAAATTTATATTGTTATTTTTAGCTTTTTAGCGTATTTTTAGAATTTGTTATAAATTATATGAACCAGTGAATCTCGTAATAATTCCAAGGTTGTAAAAAAGTACCCATTTTATCAAAAGTTGTAAACCACACTAAAATGAACAACTAAAAATTGATAGATTCTGAGAATTCTCCAAATACCAGTTGGATGAAATTATATCGAACAAATATTTAGTCTGCCATAGTAAATCAGCTACCTTGAATTTTAAATTAATTTTGGGTTAATAATCCAAAACCTCTTAGTACCGATATTTAAAGAACTTGAGACGTAAATTTTTAAGTCCGACAAATTTTATCCCTAATATTGAGTTTGTATATGCCCCAAGAACCCCAAAAACCCCCTAATACCATATTGGAAAAAATATGAACAACGTAACATTTTCAGCACACCATATTGGATTCGCTACATTGAATTTCGAAAAAATAATTTTACACTCTTAATCTAATCTAAATCTATACCCTCCAAAATCCGCAAATGTAAAATTTTTAGATTGTCAAATTGCATCAGATATATTAAATTTTCTCAAAATAATTTTAAATTTGCCATTTACACTCTCAAAATCAAAATACTAAATCCTCCATATTGAATTTTATAAAAATAATTTTACATTTGTAATTAACACTCCCAAAAATCTCCCAGTACCGATTCCGCACAAAATTAAGGGATGTAGAATGTTTAGTTCGCCATATTAGATCCGCCATTTTTAATTTTTTAAAATTAATTTCAGATTCATTATGTGACCCAAAAATTTCCCTATGCCAATTTTGGAGAAAATGGAAAAAATTAATTTTTTTGTCCACCATATTGGATCCGATATATTGAAATTTTAAAAATAATTTCATGTTCGTTATATCCATATCAATTTTGGAAGAAATCGCACAAAATTAATTTTTATGTCCGCCATATTGGATCCGTTGTATAGATTTCTATTAAAATTATTTTAGATTCGATATGTGCCACCCTGAAAACTTCCCGTACCAGTTTTGGAGAAAATGGAAAAAAATAACTTTTTTGTCCACCATATCGGATCCGACATATTGGATTTTTTTAAAAATAATTTCATTTTCGTTATGCGCGACCCCGAAAACTCCTCCATACCAATTTCGGAGAAAATCTGACAACATTTTTTTTTGTCCGCCATATTATCAACATCATGTTGGATTTTACTGCACCAGTTTCATCGAAAATGATATGGGATCACCGCAGCAACTTCCACATTTAACAATTAAGTCCGAAATGCGCTACTGTGTAGAGGGGGCTTATATTTTCAATATATTTATATTTACAATAACATACCAAAATATCAAATAAATACATATTAAAAAATTCAAAGTGGTTAAATTATTTTTTCAGGAGTTTTTATTTCCTATTTTTAAGCCTTCGTCTATTTTTTCCTTCATTTACAATAAATACCTAGGTTTCATTAATCTATGTTTCTATTAAATATATTTTTAGTTTTGTCTAGTAGAATGTCTAAATATTATCGACAAACCCTTTTTTGGTAAAATTCGCATAAAAATCGGCAAAACCAATTAGAAATGTGAGTATCTTTTCTATAGCGGATATTTCAAGGGTAATTATTTAATTAAAATAATTAGTTAGTTTTCAATGGGTGTTGCGCAACCACATATAATTAGGAGGAGTTTTCGTATTTTATTTTTCTTATAACTAAAATAAAATCTAAGTGGCATTCTAAATTTTGATTGCCAAGAGTCAATTTTCTGGGTTCTAAACCTAAAGAATATTAAAATATTTTAAATTTTTTATTTTTTAGAGTTCTAGCATAAAATCTTTCATCTTACGGATGCGTCAAACAGCATTCCCGTCAAACCAAAATTTGCCTTGCTTGCCTAGTGATCCGCTATTACAGTGGAAGAAAATCTTAAAATTAGCAATGATACCACCACAGGTTATTACATTTTCACCGATACGACCAACGGACTTCCACCGATACCAAATTTCTATACAGATTTCTACTGGATTGAATTTAACTTTATTGTCTTCGTTGCGTTGTACCGTTTTCAATATGTATGTTATGTTTTGTATGTTATTTATTTATTTGTCGTATAGATACATTTCAATTTAAAAACAGCCGATAGAGCAGCTCTCATGAAGTCTTCATTTGGACAATGGCTAGGTCTATTGTTGGAACCGTGGGCAAGATGGTGAATTATCTGTCTTTCCTTGCCACAGTCACATGCACTAGTTTTGGATAAGCCCTATCTGAATAGTGAGTCTTCGCACACTTTTTTATTTTCTTTTAATGTGTTTCATGTTTTACGAGGCCGAGTGAAGCCAGGTGGTGTGTATTTGGTGAAGAGGTTAATATTAGAAGCTACACTACCTAGTCAGAGTCGTTCCCATTCTTGTTCCGGGTTGAAAATGTTGTTAATTAGAATTTAGTGGTTCGGATAGGTGGTTTTCTGGAGCGCAGTGTGTAACCTGGTTGCGTAATGTCGTTGTGGATTTTAAGTTGCTGGTTTCTCTGAATTTTTCTCTACTGACTATTTGAGCGATGAAGATGGGGGGATGGGTGGAACGTTGTTCGAAGTGGGCAGCTAGTAAGTAAGAGGGTTTGAAGTATCACTTAATTTGTAAATATTATTCCTAGTTTCAAGTTTTGTAGCTTCATGGTAAGAACAATAATGTTCTGCCTAGTGTGATATCAAAATATTTACGGAACTTATGTGATTCTTTTTACATCCTAAATTGCATTTCTAGGAAGTGAAAACTACCCTTTCAGTTCATCTCTTCAATTATAGTGTAAAGGGCCTAATTTTTTCGTGTATAATCATTTGCATTTTATTAGGTTTACGAAAATGGTTTGATACACATATATAAAATTTTTTCAGCAAACCCTTTTAAGCGATAAACTTTGGGGGTAGTTTTCACTCCTTAAAAATGTAAATTTTGTATACTGAAAGCGGATCCCTGAAAACGTTCCGTTGTTAATGTAAAAATGTTTGTCTGGATGACAAAAAAAGGATATATAATGAAATTTTGCTACAAATATTTGTAAATAATGTTAATGTATTTATTAACTTATCCTGAAAATATATTCTATATACGGTTTTCTCAAATCATTCAGAATCTACGCGCAGAAAGATGTGGGTTCACTTCAGCTAGGCCATTTTACAACCGATCAATGGTGTTTACCAGTTCTGGACGCGGTTAGTACTTGGATGGGTGACTGCTTGGGAAGACCGCGTGTCAGTGGTTCGAAACCCGCTTTAAAGTGTAGATCTGTCACCAAATGGTATCCGTTACTAACATAACTTTAATCCAAACAAACAAAAAAAAGAAAGTAATTGATTTCTTATACTAAATAGAAAACAATTTTTTCTCTCTATATTTAAACGTCGCATTTTAAAAGAAAAGAAAGAATTACCACTTATTTAGGTTTTTATATTTATTTTTTTGTCTCTGGAGAACTGTAACTTGTACTATTTTACTTTTAATCATTATCATGAGTGTAATCGTGGTATTCTTTCTAATTTTACAATTTTTCCACTCTAATAGCTGGTTGTGAGGCAAGTAAGATCACGAAAATTGGATACTACAACTTTAAAGACACTGCCAAAGCTGTAGCATCGGTAAAATAGTAAAATCTATGGCTTCTGTATAATCCAATATTTCTGTGTATTCCAGTGATTCTAAACCTGTGGGGTACGCTGGCCTTATGCAGGCGCCATGTAACAAAAGGGAGCTAGCGTAATTTTCTATTTTTTTGGTAGATATATTGAGCTTTTGAGGATATGTCGAAATGAAAGTTAAATTTATTAAAATAACTAATACAGAAACTTGCCTTGGAAATACAGGTTAAGAAATGCTGCTGTAGTTCCATGATGATGGATTGTACGGAACCCTCGGTGGGTACGTCACACCTGACGCACCTGACTTTCTTTAGAAAACACGTCTAGATGTATCCAAAATGTTGTTATTTTAAAAATGAATGGGCACAAAATTTGCAAGCTCGTTGCAGTGAGTCTTTCATCAAAAGGTTCCGAATCTTTTTTATTTTTAATAATAAACATTACAATTCATCACAAACGTCTTGTGCAGTAGACACTGGTAGTAAAACTAATAGCTTAGTACTTAACTGTTTTTAATTGTTAAGATCTGTTTCGGGTTGCTTTTTCGAAAAAATTTGTTGCTTTATTTATGTAGTGTAATGAATAATAAGCTGTTTTGGTTCCACACGGCAACCTAAAGATACTTGTAATGAGCCTTGTTTTTCTAGGTTTGTGTTTTTTGTTAGGCTCAGTAATCCTTTAACTGGCTCTCTTATACAGATTACGTTGAAAGAATGAATGAATAGAAGGTAGCGATACTTCATCATCGATGCCTAAGCCTAGTTAGGCCATTTACATCCCATAGTACCTGTATGTCATTCGAGGCTAATCGCCATTGCAGATCTAAGCAGCCTCGTTAATTGGACTTGCGTAACTTCTTCCGCTAACAGGAATATATTTCCAAAATGTCTCTGTCTAAGTCCGTTTAGTGATGAGCATTCTCTGAGGATATGGTCAACAGTTTCATCCTTCCCATATACCATCTGCACGTTGGATCATGTACGACACCAATCTTATGAAGATGGCTTTTCGGGAGACAATGTCATGTCAACAGTTCTACTACAATTTGCTGCTCTTTCCATCATTAAGGAGATAAGCTTCCTAGTAAACCGTGTGCTAGGTCCAGTTATATTTTCCTTGGCGCACCTTATTCCAGGATGTCCTCTCCACGATTCAATAAATTTGATTTCCAGTAACATTTTTATTTTCCTTTACCAACGGCAATTGGGACAGCTAAAATTAGCTGGGGTTCATATGGTTCAATTGCTGACCTCATCTCTGCCAGATGGTTCGGTTTCTCATTCCCGTGTATACCCAAGTGACACGGGACTCACAAGAGTCTGATTGTACAGCCGTTCTTAGTTAGACCGTTTAGTTATATCTTTGTACTCAGACGCTAGTCGCTAAGTTACCACATTGGACTTCAGTGCCATTATCGTAGCTTTACTGTCTGAGTATATGTTTATTACCCTATTCTTATTTATGTCCCTTTCACAGAGATGGCTATACTACAGAATAGCATAAATTTTTGCTGAAAAGATCGTTGCATATTATCTGAAAGAGAAGAACCCTTTAACTCCCGTGCTGTTATCGAATACTCCGGCTCCAACTTTTTCATCTTGTCGAGATCTATTTCTAAACCACCCGTATTCATTTCTCGGAGGATTTTTCTCCCCCTCCCAACTTTCTTTGCTTGGAAAAAATATCTCAAGAGAGTGGTTGGGGTTCAAAAGCTGCCCCATGTAATCTGTTTGCATGGGGAGTGGTGGACATTTCTCCACCACGCGCAAACACCTGATCAGCCGCCCGTTCCAGTTCCGGGATGCCCTGCGCAGTTCAGACGATAAACAGCCTTCAAGGCCTCGTTCTCTATGTATAAGTGGAGAGAAGGTAGATTCACCAGATTCTCCAGAGCCCTAGTAGAACAGCCCTCATCGTACTGAATGTTTCCACACAAGCCATTCTTTGAACTTTGTACTAGACCACCATACATACACGGTATACGTGATCATGGGGCAGATCACCATAGTGTATATCCAAAATCGTACTCTCGGTGCACCCAAATGCTCGTTCATAAGCCCATATAGCCTTCCTGGTTAGAGTCTCAATATGATCATTCCAGCTCAGTCGTGAGTCCAGAATTACTTCCAGGTATTTAACTGTTCCCTTGTATTGAAAAATCCTTCCCGACCATGTAATTGTGGAAAGTCTCCCCATTTTTTTCTTTTTTGTAAAGAGTTCCACCTCGGTCTTTTCCGGGTTTATTCCGAGCCCTTCCCTGTGGCACCATCGCTCTGTAATCTGGAGTGGTCACATCACTGATCCCCCAGGTCCCGTATATCTCTACCAGGGCACAAATTGACCAGGTGGTTGGAGTAGGACTGTGTATATAAACTATCCTTATTTAGTTGAATCAGCAAGTTGTCAACTACAAGGCTCCACAACAAAGGCATTAGATTTCCTCCCTCTTTTGACAGTGCTTTTAAAAATTACAAGTTACCCTTCGAATATTAAGTAGTCCAGAGGGTTGTCTATAGTGAACTGGTGCTGTGCATTAGTGAATAAAATGGGATGCATGATGAAAGTTCGTCCTGGTTTAGCCTTATCATGTGCTGGTAATTCCTCAAGGTGCTGCGGCTGGTGATCTGAGTCGTTATGAAATAAAGTTTTAATAACATTGCATGCTTCTAATAATCTCATTATCACAAAGATATTTTTTTATATTTATATAAAAGATTGACCATAAGATTTCAGAAATAATTCCCTTTTATTACCTACGCTTCCATCTGTAACTAATAACATCCTGTATATATCTACTCAATTACAAACTTGTAAATAATTCACAATTAAATACAAATCATAAACCATTAAATTACCGAAAAAAAAAAATAAACCGAACAACGCAAAAACTGCAAAATGTTCGAACCAATAGTTATCACGTGCGACCATAGGTACTACCGTGACCAAAATCAGTACCCACAAATGGTACCCACCAAGTAGATTCATCTTGCTTTGACCAACATATAGGTGTGAATGGGCAAATGCAAATAATACAAAAAAAACTTGATTTATCTATTTTTTTTGTCGCCTCAAGACTAAGTCTCGGAATTTGTAGTACCGGCCACAGGTATCGGTGTTAATTTCTATTAGTACTGTCATTAAAAATCGGGATTTTTGATTCAGTTTCGTTAAACGTTAGTGATAAGTGATCATGTGACGTTGTGATCGGTTTAAAAGGTGTATTGTTTTAGCTTTGAGTGACTGTTCGGTGTTAAGTAAATTTTGAGATAAAAATTGTGATAGAATTGGGACTATGAGGATTTGAGATTTCTTGGAGCATTGTTTATATATATATATATATATATATATATATATATATATATATATATATATATATATATATATATATAAATTTTTTATTAATATTTCTTAAACTTTGGTTTATTTTTGATTTTATTTGGAAATTTTCTTGGGTAATAGGTTAATAACAAAATTCAAATATTAATTTTTTACTCCTTTTTTATATTTTACTTACGACGTTTTGCACATTATATCGTGCTTTTTCAAGTTTTTTTCTTGAAAAAGCACGATATAATGTGCGAACCATCGTTGGTAAAATATAAAAAAAGTTGTAAAAAAATGAACTTTTGAATATTATTATCAATCTATTATCGAAAAAATTTTTCAAAAATTATACTTCTTAAGATCGAGATTTTTTAGAAATTATAAAGTACTATGCTTGTAAAAGCAATTTTGGAAACATGTTTAAATTTTCAATTTTGGGACAGTTTTTGGAAGAACTACAGCTAAACAATAAATTATTTTTTAAAAATTTTAAAATAGATATGCAGATATTTACAAAAATTAGTAGAGTACTTCATTTGTGTGCTATTTAAAAATAATTACAAATAATAGAGTAATAGATAATAGTAAAAGTTGAGAAAAGAATAAGCAAAGACCAAACTTTTATTTATATGAAGATTTTCTAAAATTGAAGGTTTCTTCTAGAAATTTAGTTGCCTTTTGCAAAGTTTTGGTTCTAGTCATAGTTCGTAAACATTTTATTGTGTAAATCCTGTTTACATTTGCAATCATATAAGTTAAATTCCATTTTTTAACATTCGAAATTGAAATTTAGTTTTAAAGTAACAGTTAAAAAAATCGATTATCTCGTTATGTGGGTATCTTTGAATAGGCCTTTAAAAATGCGTTTAACAATGTTTTTATTTATTGTCATTCGCAAAATATGAAGCTCTGAAGTTGATTACAACTTGTTCCCTCTAACTTCCTAAGGATAAATCTAAGAATAAAAAAATGTACATATTAGTAACTAATAAATCGTTTCAAAGAAAATTAGTACGTTAACTAATTTATGAAATAAAATTTAATCTGCGAAATTGTCTCCGATAACGGTGAAATTTTGAAGCTATATGATTTTAGATAATACAAGGACAGACGTAAGGTCAAATGGCAAACAAAAACCAACAACTTTGCCGATTGTGATTAAATCCTAACGTAATGAGTCTCTGACACGCCCTTCGTTAGTTTAACTTGTTAGTGCAATCGGTAAAAAATTGAATAAATGTATTTCGGACATTTTGTGGTAAGAAGCAACCGACTATTGGAGATTACAAATGACCGATTCCATTCTTTTGGAAATGTAGTCATAGTCAAAAAAAGAAAATGCTTTCTCTATGAATTCTGGAGTTCCAAAAAGTGTACATGTATTTTGCCGTTTTGCGAAAAATCATTTTCAAGGAAGTTATCGAGATTTTAAAGTTGAGCTAAGAGATTTGCAGTGAAGAAAAATTAAAGTATTATTTTATTCAAAATTGTATATTTTTATGACTAATCGACATAATTCAGTTTTCTCTTTTGATTAAAGTCACATGAGTCATAAACTTTGAGAAAAAAAAATTGAAAATCGAGAAATTTTCGAAATTAACAAGATGGCGGCCGTTTTCCGAAAAAACAAACAAACACGATTTTCTCAAAAATTACATTTTTTTGATAATTTTTTTTTTGAGGGTTCCTTATTATATGCTTCTTCATTAACAATTATTTTCATGGGTGCTAAAGTGCAGGGGAAAACACAATAATTTTTTTTAATGACCGATTTCATTTTAAATCGTGCAACGAGATTAAAAAAATGCTTTCTCTGTGAAATATATCATTACAGAAACCAAAGAAGTGTACACGTGTTTTACTGTTTTGCAAAAAAATCATTTTCAAAGAAGTTGTCAATATTTTAAACTGAACTGAAAGATTTGCTGTGAAGAAACATTAAAGTAATTTTTTAATTCAAAATTGTTTATTTTTATGACTAATTGACGTAATTCAGGTCAGTTTTCTCTTTTGATTAAAATCACATGGGTGATAAACTTTCAGAAAAAAGTTTGAAAACTGAAAAATTTTGAAAATTAACAAAATGGCGGCTGTTTTTCGAAAAAAACAAACAAACGCGATTTTCACAAAAACTAGAATTTTTATTTGGTGATTTTTTTTTTCGCAGGTTTCTTGTTATATGTTTCTTCAATCAAAATAGTTTTTATGAGTGCTAAAATGTAGCGGGAGACACAATAATTTTTTTTCTTTTCTCCATGACCGAGTTTATTTCAAATCATGCAATCGGCTTTTCAAAAAAAAAACTTTTTCTGTCAAATATATCAATATAGAAACCAAAAAAGTGTACAAGTATTTTGCCGTTTTGCGAAAAAATCATTTTCAACGAATTTATCGAGATTTTAAAATTAAGATTAGTGCTTTTGCGGTACAGAAAAATACAGCCATTGTTTATTCAAAATCTTATATTTTTTTGAGTAATCGACGACGAAAAAAATTTGAAAGTCGGAAGACAAAATGGCGGCCGTTTCTCGAAACCAAATCAAGACTTTTTATGTTTGCCTGTTATATGCTTCATTATATAATTTTTGAAATTTTTTTACAGGGTTATGCACCTTTTATGGCACGGAATATTGCTACCAAAATTAAAAAGTTTTACTTTTGGGATATATGGGGGTCTAATATTAAAATTATTTTCATATTATACAGGGTGTCCCAAAAGCTCTGAAGGTATCAAAGTCGTGTTTTCTAAAATAAAAACCCCTGTACATTATTGCATTTTTAGATTTTCCAATCCAAATAAGTGAATATTTTAAAAGGGTTTATAGTACCTAAACCTTAAGGGTATTGAAATAATTTGAATTTTGACAAAATCTAACCCAATATTCATGTTTCAAATACTTAAGAAATATTGCAGTTATGTACTAAAAATTTACATTGAAGTAAAACAATAAATCATGTTTTGTATCCCAATTATAATAAACTTGCTATTTTATACAGGATGTCCAAAAAGTAAAGCTATTCAGATAAGAAATTTAAGTGGCTTGATTAATTTAGAACAAACGCTATACTTTTTACCTTACCAGAAAATGTATCTTTTAAATACCTATCGAATGGTATAAGGATAGTCTATATCTAAGTCTTCGCGTTTTCACAGAATATGCCAAATAATCATTTTCTGCACCATTTTATGTGTTTTGAATAGATGTTCTAATGTATCTAGTTGCCTATGGCATTTGGAAATGACAGGTAATATACAACTATAAGAATAATAATCAGGAATATCTTTATAAACGTTCAGATACTGAGAAAGCTATTTATAATCGTCCAACAGGCTATAACAGCAATAATGGTAATAACATGGTAATAACATATTGACGATAGTACAGTTTGAAAAGCGTCTCTCATGCGGATTTCCATATCTTGTGGTGTTGTCGGGGGCACATTGCAGACAATTCCTTTTATGTATCCCCATAAAAAGAAATCTGCTGGAATTAAATTTTGAAATCCGTCTCTCCCAATCCACCTGTTTCGAATGTTGACATTTAAAAATTGCCGAACTTTGCGATGATAATGAGGCGGAGCTCCATCCAGTTGAAGCCACATAGTTCTTCTAATATTTGAAAGCACATCTTCTAATAACACTGGAAGTTGGTGTAAAAGAGAATCGCGAAACATCAAACCATTTAAAGGTCCTTCAAAAAAGTAGGGTTTAATTAAGTATGGACCAAGTATTCCTTCCCATACATTAATCGACCATCTATTTTGGTTTTTCATAACACTGTATTCATGCGAATTTGAATCAGAATAGTAATGGAAGTTGTGTCTATTTACGAAATCATTATTATGAAAAGTACATTCATCACTAAACAACACATTATCAAAAAAGTGTTCATTTTCTGCCACTTTATCTAACACCCACAAGCAGAATTCAGTTCAGTTGCCAAAATCATTTTCGTGAAGCTCTTGACAAAGGTGGATTTTATAAGAATGAACTCTGTATTTGTGAAGAATCCTTGAAATACTTGCTTTGCTAATGTTGGTAGTTTCGGATTTATGATTCTGGCTAATATTGGGATTTTTGATCAATGAACCATGTACAGTAATAACATTTTCTTCACCCTCAGGTTTTCTTAGAACAGGTTTTTTTATAATTGACACTTCCACTTTCCCGAAACTGGTTTATTAGTCTCACAAAAACGGCTGGTTTAGGATGTTTTCTTTCTGGAGCATAAACTCGAGAAGCCAACAAACAATTCTGATGACATTCTCCAAAGATAAAAATCGTATCAATACGCTCTTCGTTTGAATAAATCTTCATTTTGATAAAGCAATAACATAACAATATTCAAATAGTTCAATTCGATAAATGAAGTTTCACAGTTACAAAAAATAATACCGCTATTATAGTAACAGATTTTGCAGACTAAACTAACAAATTAAATGAATTATCTGTCATTTCTAAATGCCATAGGCAACTAGATACATTAAAACATCTATTCAAAAAATACAAAATGGTACAGAAAACGATTACTTTGCATATTTTGGGAAAACGCGAAGACTTAGCTATAGAACACCCTATCACCATTCGATAGATATTTAAAAGGTACATTTTCTGGTAAGGTAGAAAGTATAGCGTTCTATTTAAATCAGTCAAGTTATAGTTATTTAAAGTTCTTATTGATTAGTTTTAATTTTTGGACACCCTGTATAACATAGCAAGTTTCTTATAATTGGGATATAAAATATAATTTATTGTTACACTTCATTGAAAATTTCAAGTACATAACTGAAATATTTAGTAAGTATTTGAAACATGAAAATTAAGTTAGATTTTGTCAAAATTCAAATTATTTAAAAATCCTTACTCCCTAGTTCACTAACATGGTTTAACTTTAAAACTGGTCTAGATTGACAGTAGAGAATTTAAATTGATAAGAGTAACAATACGTCAAGCAAGGTTGAACCTTTAAAATACAATTAAAACAATATCCTTAGAAAAACAAAACTGATCATCTAGAAAATCTAATTTCCAAGGCAACTGGATCGGGTCTTAGTCTTAAATCTTCTTAGTGAATCTGGCTATTAAGGTTTGGGTACGATAAACTTTATTAAAATAGGCACTTATTTTGATTGAAAATAAACATTATATATTTTTGAATAGTTTAAATTATACTTAATCAATAGCTAAAATAATATATAGGGTGTCCTATTTAAAAAATCATAAATTTGGTTAATATCTCAAAAATTAAACTTGTTAGAAAAAAAGTCACTTCGCCACTGAACTAAAATGAAAACCGCAACATTATATCTTTGATAGCAACTCCAATACCCCCTAAAAGTGTCGAAAATGGGACACCCCGTACATATTTATTATTACCATCCAGCTGATTTCTCACAGTTAAATAATATTGAATCTCTGTTATATATGTAATTCTCCTTTCAGGCAGAGAATATGAAAAATATATGTACGAACAGTTTATTTCCTGCAAATATTGCTCTGGTCCTCTCTCCATACGCGTTTCGATCACCTCATGATCTCGTCAGTGGAGCTGTATCAGACCGAGAGCAACATTAGCAGGAAACAACTGATATATGAACCATAAATTTCAAGGTATGTCGGCAGGATATTACACCTGCCGTCTATCAACTTCGATGTCAGACTGAAAAATATCGCCAGTGGAACGACATCTATGAATCAACGAAGTAAAGTGAAATTTTTAAACAATCAAAATTTCAGTAAGAAATAAATAAATCTTTCTGCCGTATTTAAATAGTTTGTTATATATGTAATTCTTCTTTCAGGCAGAGAATATGAAAAATATATGTACAAACAGGAAGGAGAATTACATATATAACAAACTATTTAAATACGGCAGAAAGATTTATTTATTTCTTACTGAAATTTTGATTGGTTAAAAATTTCACTTTACTCCGTTGATTCATAGATGTCGTTCGACTGGCGATATTTTTCAGTCTGATATCGAAGTTGGTAGACGGCAGATGTAATATCCTGCCGACATACCTTGAAATTTATGGTTCATTTATCAGTTATTTCCTGCTAATGTTGCTCTCGGTCCGATACAGCTCCACTGACGAGATCATGAGGTGATCGAAACGCGTATGGAGAGAGGACCAGAGCGATGTTTGCAGGAAATAAACTGTTTGTACATATATTTTTCATATTCTCTGCCTGAAAGGAGAATTACATATATAACAAACTGTTTAAATACGGCAGAAAGATTTCTTTATTTCTTACTGAAATTTTGATTGTTTAATATTGAATCTATATTCTCAGGCAACTAGATCGCAGTTACCATACATAAATCTATTTCAATGAGTGTCTAATATAACTAAACCTTTAACGTTATTTCTACTACTACCTAATTAAGAAAGCAGGTAGTACCTTATTAGGTTAAACATTAAAAACCAATTTTAGTTTTTAAAGGTATTGGAATACTTTTGTTGTTTACTTAATCAGTTTTTAGCTTATTTCGTAAACATTGTCTAACTTTTGCGTATCTATTATATTATTATTTATTAAAAATATTTTCAACCTTTACAAACTGATCGTTAGCACTAAATTTGAATTTAGAGATTCCATTCCATTATTTTTAATGTACTAATTTAAACTAGATTTTAATCTATCAGACAAAATAATTAATTCGTCTACCTAAAACTATTTTTAAATAATTTGCTATATCGAGCTTGTAGAAATGATTAAAACATTTCTATTTATAATATTAAACGTTGCGATTAGTAAGAAATTTCCTGTGTTTTAAACACTGCCAGCAGTATCTTCCAATTTATCTTCATTAGTTAACTGCTTGTAATTATAAAGAACTTTCTTGGGCTGCTTTTCTTAACAATCTTTACACCTTATTTTTTATTATTTATTTATTTATTTAGTGTATTATTGTGATTCGTGTTACCTTCACAGTACAGCCTTGTTATACTATATCTAATTAAAAAGGTTTGTGTCTTTTATCGGGCTACGAGCTGTGTCATAGGGGTTACCTCCGCTACTTCTAAAGACATTAGTCTTTAACAATAGGTTTGCATTTAGAGATTTCGTTGATTAATTAAATAAATTAATTAGTTATGAATCTGATAAACAATCATAATACGTCTAGACAAAACTATTTTTAAATCCTTTGCTTTGGAGAGTTGGTAGAACGTGTTAAAATATTCCTGGTTCAATTTACAACACAAATTATGACGTAACGGTTTAGACAGGTAGTACCAATACGGGGACCAAAATATAGGGTCATTATAAAACACGTAAAACAAGACCCATTACCTATATTCATGGTAAGAAAAATTTAACTGTATTTTATATTTATCTTATCAAGCATAGAAAAGCTAAAAACATTATTCATTAGATCTTCCAAGAGTCTTTATTTTATTCCATATATGAACATGAAGATCTCTTTCCTTTTTCAATCAAATTTCGTCCCCTCCAAACAACACATATATAAAACAAAACAGTTGATGCGTTTCCTCACATCGGTATAATTAACTATTTTTACCATGCCTACGTATTTTTATTAAATGTGCTCAGCTTTCACTTTGCTTTCTACTTTTTAGATCAGGGAATGGTCAGCCTGACACTTTTACTCTAAATTTTCCTTTAAAGAGAGTGCACTAAAAGGGTTCTTTAAAAAAATAATTTTGTTTATAGTCATAGCGGGAAATAAAATGACTTTTAGTAACAAAACATATACACATACCGATGTTGAAAATAATTATTACTTATGTAAATACCTCAGTAAATCCATAACTCACCTTTAAGGGTAAAAACTACCCCTCGATTTTGCAAAAAAAGTTAATTTTGCTATCATTTATTTAAACAAACTATTTAAACAAATTAGTTCAGTTGATGCTTTTCCTCACATCGGTATAATTAACTATTTTTACCATGCTTACGTATTTTCATTAAATGTGCTAAGTTTTCACTTTGCTTTCTACTTTTTAGATCAGGGAATGGTCAGCCTGACACTCTTACTCTAAATTTTCCTTTAAAGAGAGTGCACTAAAAGACTTCTTTACAAAAATAATTTTGTTTATAGTCATAGCGGGAAATAAAATGACTTTTAGCAACAAAATATATACACATACCGATGTTGAAAATAATTATTACTTATGTAAATACCTCAGTAAATACATAACTCACCTTTAAGGGTAAAAACTACTCCTTGATTTTGCAAAAAAAAAAGTTAATTTTGCTATAATTTATTTAAACAAACTATTTAAACAAATTAGTTCAGTTGATGCGTTTCCCCACATCGGTATAATTAACTATTTTTACTATGCCTACGTATTTTTATTAAATGTGATCAGCTTTCACTTTGCTTTCTACTTTTTAGATCAGGGAATGGTCAGCCTGACACTTTTACTCTAAATTTTCCTTTAAAGAGAGTGCACTAAAAGAGTTCTTTAAAAAAATAATTTTATTTATAGTCATGGCAGGAAATAAAATGACTTTTAGTAACAAAACATATACACATACCGATGTTGAAAATAATTATTACTTATGTAAATACCTCAGTAAATACATAACTCACCTTTAAGGGTAAAAACTACCCCTTGATTTTGCAAAAAAAGTTAACTTTGCTATAATTTATTTAAACAAACTATCTAAACAAATTAGTTTTGCAAAACTAAAAGCGAATTTAAATTCAGCGATATCTCGGATCTTCTAAATCATATATGCTTTCTTTGGGTTATGGTTCAAAACTTTATGGTCACGAAAAAGAAAAAAGTTTACCGTGAAATAATCGTGAAGGTCATTGTGAAGATAAAATTTTCAACATATTTGGATGTAAAATTTACCACTTTTTTGGAATGCAGATGTTAAGAAAAAGGGATTCCATTTGAAAAAGTAAAGTTAACCATCAAACAACTATGGTCATTGTCAAAGTCAGATTCAAAGTCACCATTTGATTTCTCGTCAAAAATTACTTCAGGTATGACCTTAACATTTATCAAACAAATCATCCCTGGGAAACTCTCTAGCTGTTCAGTTACTTGCTTACTATCCTTTATTACATTGTCAAGGGGTAGTTTTTACCCTTAAAATTGAGTTATGACCGCTATCAAAGAATATGTATATAATATTTTTCAATGTTCTACTCGTCTTCCAAGTTTCATGGAATTCGGTGAGTTACACTTGAGTAGGGTTACTTGTGAGTGACTCAAGACCTACAAGGTCATAATGTTTATATCTTGTTTAATCAAGCTCTGTTAAATCTATATCCTCTATCACAATTTTTTAAAGTATACAACCGGTTTTACAAAAAATTTGTCCAAGAAATAATTACCTAAAACTGTTTTAAAACTATTCGATATTAAAATGGTGAAGGGAAGTGCGGGGCCATACTCAAGTCGCGCAGAATTTATCACAGACGACACCATCAACGATGGACTTAAGTATACTAGAAATGGAGGGTGTTTTGTGACAACAAAAAAAGCTATAGCTTTTGTGGTAGTGGCGGTAGTATCGCTATGTACTGTAATTGTTCTTATGTATTATTATGGACCTAATACTAAATTGGAAAAGATGGTAAGTTTACTTAAGTATTTTAATTACAAATACTCTGATAATATTAGAGTTTCTTTTTAAGACAGTTAAATAAATGAGAATTTCTTCTCTGCGAGCTTTACTCTGCTGAATTTCTTTCCTTTTCACTTTTTCGGTTCATATAATATGGATATGCCTATTGATATCAAATGAATTAGCACAATATCCTACCGATAAGTCACGGCACTGTTGTTTTAAATACATAGGTGATTTCTGCAAACCTCACAATACCAACTCTCGTGACCACATTTAAACAACATTAAGTGACAAGGCACTCCGTTAAATTAAATTTTTTGTCTGCAACGGGAACGCCACTGTAGTTATGAACACAGAAGAATACAAAACAAAGATGACAGAAATTCTTCAGGACCACACCTACAAGAAAGTTACAAGAGATCCGACTACATAGCTCGAAAAAACGACAAAAACCATAATTAAAACCGCCAAACTAGGATATGAAATCGAAAAGCGCATCGTTCCTCGAAAAAAAGCAAGTAGATGTCCCAAACTATATGGACTACCAAAAATACATAAAGAAGGAACACCGATAAGGCCCACAGTAAGTGCAGTAGAGTCGCCAACTCAACAACTGGAAAAATACCTGGCACAAAATATGCAACCGGCGATCGAAATTGCAGACTCATACCTGAAAAATTCGGATCACCTGGCTAGCATACTTCAAGAATTAAAACAGCAAAAAGATGACATTCTTGCTAGCCTGGACATCAAATCCCTGTATCCAAGCATATCAATTGACGAAGCTCCAGACTAGATTGCTATGAACGAGGAGTTCCCACATCACTTCATTGACCTCTCAGAACACTGTCTCAAAAACAAATACTTTTCCTATGAAAATAATTTCTACCGACAGACAGATGGTGCTCCTATGGGATCTTCGCTATCACCAGTCATCGCAAACCATTTTATGAAATATTTTGAAACAGAAGCTTTAAGAAAAACTAAAACAAAACCATCCCTCTGGAAACGTTACGTGGATTTCATCATATGGTTACACAGAAGATCCAATTTAGACATATTCTTAAAGGAACTAAACAGCATTTATCACCGCATTCAGTTCACATTGGAGGCCGAAGTTAACAAGCAGCTACCTTTCCTTGACCTTCTAGTCACCAGAAACGACGACCTAAGCATCGATTATACGGTCTACAGAAAACCCACACACACAAACAGATACTTGAATGTCGAATCACACCACCATCCATCACAGTTGCAATCGGTCGCCAACACACTGATTTCCAGATCCTTGCGACTAACCAAACTCACGAACCTCCAAGAAGAACTCAACAATATCACAACAGCTCTAAAACCAAACAACTACAAAGAACACAATATCAAAAAGGCACAGAACACGAAAGCAGTAGCAGAGAAAAAAGAAGAAGATGACAAATCCAAACCAAAAACCACACTGCCATACATAAAAGGTATAACTGACGTAATTGAAAAGAATTCTGAGGAAACATGACATATGCACAATTTACAAGCCACAAACAACAATACACAATCCTAAAGACAAAATACCATTGGAAAACTAGGGAGTGTACAGCATCCCATGCAGTGGTTGTGAAAAAGAATACATTGGCCAAACAAACAGAAGAATCTCTACAAGGGACCAAGAACATAAAAATAATATAAAGAATAAGCAAACGACATCAGCTTAATTCCAACATCATCAGGAGACAGGGCACATTATAAATTTCCAGGAAACCAAACAGATCGCACCCATAAAACACTATAGAACGCGCATCATCAGAGAAGCTCTCGAAATAAAAAGCACTAAAAACGTTAACAAACACATGGAAAATTCTACCCAAAACCAAACCAAAAACAATACATCAGAGAAACAGGACAGTAGGCCGAGAAGAGGCTCAGATCCAGAGAAGCGAAGAAATCAACCAGGCAGAACCAAGATATAACCTGCGCAAGCGCCAAACTATAAAAAGGCCATCAGAGGACCAGCACGCTCATTCTAAGTCGAGCAGCCGTCGAGGAAGCATCACTTGAAAATGCCAGCTGAGATGTTGACGAAACTTAGTGAAGATATTTCTATTGATGAACGGAATGAAAACCGGAAAAGCACCAGTATGTATATATATATATATATATATATATATATATATATATATATATATATATATATATATATATATATATATATATATATATATATATATATTCACCATTTTGGGGTCGTTTTGCCTAGTTCTGATCCATTTCTTTACTACCTACTACTGGTTAATGTTTCGTAAGCAGATTTTTCCAAGTATTAGGCAATCATTGGCTATCATCTCTGTAATTTAAGTTGTTGGGCTTCTTTACAATTTCGATGGTTTCCCTTATAACTTTGTGGACAAATTTTCACATCTCGATGGCATTTTTGTGCCTGACAAATTTATCTTATGTCCTGTGTTTAACCAGTGCAGAAGAAATTGTTTCTTGCTTTACAGCGTTTATATGTTCGTCTCTTCTGGCGCTTATTTTACGGTTGGTTTGGCCTACGTAAGATGAGCTGCATTCTCCGCATCGAATTTCGTACATTCCCTGGTTTTCTAGAGGGATTTTTTCCTGTGGTCCCGGGTGTTGGCAGGAGATCCTTCACTTTACGGTTTGTGGTGAAAATGGTTTCAATGTTGTGTCTCTTGAAAATTTTTGCGATTTTGTCTGTGGTGCCTCTGATATAAGGAACAAAAACTTTGGAACAATTCTTTTGGTTTTCGCGATTGTTCGGAGTCAAGCGTTTGTTTTTTAGAACCTTGTCTTTATGTTCTCTTTTATAACTATTTTTTGTTCGGGCATCTCGAAGTATGTTCACTTCTTTGTGGTAATTTTCTGGATGTGTAAGGGATTGCGATGAAAACGCAAGTGATTTTACTACGGCAAATAATTGGGCGGGTGGCGGATGTAAATCGGCGTTGAGGTATCTGTTGGTTTGAGTGGGTTTTCTGTAGACAGTATGCAAAAGCAAGCCATCCTCTTTTCTTTTCGGTAGGATATCTAGAAAAAGTAGTTTTATTTCCTCTCCTGTCTCCATGGTGAATTTGATTTTTGTGTTTATACTCTTTATATGATTTCGGAAATTTTTGAGATTTTTTTCTCCATAACGAATGTGTCACCTACGTGACGCAGTCACAGTGGTGGTGGAGGTCTTCAAAGCTTTTGATTCGAAATCTTTTATAAACGAGTTACCGAGTGCAGGAGATAGCGGCGATCCCATAGGGGCTCCATTGACTTGTTTATATCCCTGGCCTTTATAAGTAAAATAGGTGTTATCGGGACAGTGTCTAGTTAATTCGACGATTTATTTTGGCAGATTGTATTTGTTTTCTATTACAGAAAGAGCTTCTTTGACTGGTATTTGCGTAAGAAGTGATGTTACGTTGAAATTAACTGGAAATTGTTTTCTTGTAAACGTATGTTTTTGATTATTTCGCAGAAATGTTACGTGTTTTAATGTAGGAGGCCTTTTTTACGACAATTAGGCAAAGAACAGGAGTCATAGATGCTGTAACAACCATTCTACAACGAAAATGGACATGGGCATATAGGAATAGAGGTAGACCACCTAAACCCTGGATGGAGCATATTAGGAGAGTGTTAGTGAATTGGACACAAGATGCACAACACAAAACAAGATGGCAAAAATTAAGAGAGGCTTTTGTTCAACAGTGAACATTATAAGGCTAATAATAATGATGATGATGATAATAGTAAATTTGTCATTTTTGATATTAAGCTTTGTAGATAAAATAAATATTTTCTTTAGAGCTAAAATATATAGACACGCATTTCCGTATTCTTAAATTCCATGCCATATAGGCAGAATATATTTTTTTCTGTTTGATTGGAAATATAAAAGGATGCAATATTTTTGAACCATTTATTATCGAAAATTTGCAGTAAAATACATATAAATCATTTTATTTAAAAAATTAAACATAAAATAATGAGTCATTGGTTATTTTGTGGCCTTAAATTACATATAAAGTTCAATGTAATATTATTCCATCATCTTTTCACCTTATCCAAAAGAAATCTCTTCTCTTTTTTTATTCGCTTTTAAACGTATTTCACTCATTTTTGCGACATTCTTGTTAAGCCTAACAAAGAAAATTAAGCTAGAAATAAGGATATAAAAGTTTTATAAAAGTACTCCGGAAATCCGATATTTCGTCATCTAATTTTGGCATGGACAAGAAAATGCACATGAAAAATATTTAAAAATTCCCATTCCATTTTGTTTTTCAAAAATTTATCTGGATTTAATTAAAAATTTTTGTAATTTCACATAGTTAAAATAAATACAGTAGATAAGCATTTATTTCTAAAAAAAATTGTTTAACCTTGTTTTACGACCAAAACTGATTGAAATAATGGACAGACAAACAATAAGTCGTATTTTGAACAACTGTAATAATGTAATATTTTTATTATCGGCTTACCTACCTGTGACAATAACAATTACAATTAAGTAGTTATTTGTGTAACCAAAATGTAAATAATACAATTGTAGGGTTTTACTGTAAGCTGTTAAATATTTAATGTACATACAGGGTGGTTCAACAGTGTGTTCAAGTAAAATAGTTCGGTATTGATAGGAATTACGGAAAACTGTTTTACTTATAAGTTGTAGGGACTGCTAATAGTTACATACTAAAATTACTATATATTATTTTTATTTTAGGTTGTTCAATTTTTTTCATTCACTCAATATAGGAATATTTGGGCCTATACAGGTACCTATTAAAAAAACATATGCTTGTTTGATGCCCTGTACTTATTTTAATAGGTTAGCAGAGTATTATTTCATACTGACAAACACTTGTAAATGCCTTCCTTTTTATTTAAAAAAACTTTTTTAAAAGTTCTCTAATAATAGAAAACAGGGTGATTCAAAACTCTGAATTCAAGTTTTTTTTTAAATTTAAATGAATATCTCTACAAATTGTTGATTTAGGCACCTTTACTACTTGTTTTTAAGTTCTTATAAGCATTTCTCATACTAAAGTCCACGACTTATTGAGATATTCATCGATTTATGCATAAAAATATTAGGTTTTTACTCCGGATTGAGTCATTATCAATTATTGATTATTTTACCATACAAAATCACCTCCTTAAGTTGTATACATAATCGAGCAAATTAAAAAATATTTTTAAAATTTCATAATTCTTTGGATTATTTGTCAGAAATAAAAATTTAGGAGGGTAGTCTGAGATATACCCAACCTAACAAAGAAAATACAAAAATTTGTGAATTTTTTTTTTATTTCTTAACATAAGTTCTATTCACTTTTTCCCGTCATCTTCAATGATTTCAATACTTTGTTTATAGTAAGAATCCTCTATCTCCTCAAAATAGCCATCAACCGCACCCTCCACCTGTTCCCTGTTGGCAAATCTTTTATCACCGAGTTCTTTTTCCAATTTTGGAAAGAAAAAATAATCCGAGGGGCTAAATCTGGCGAATAAGCTACCTGAACATTATCTTTTTGGACACTTTCTTTTTCTTCATATGCGGCCGCTTTTTCTTGATTTCATCACTCAAATGCTGCAATGTCTGCATAATACTCGCTGTTTTTGTTTTTCCTTACTGAAGATATTAAGTGGAAATTATTTCATGCGCATCCCAAAAAATTGACGTCGTTTCCTAGCCAGCAGATGAAACTGTCTTTGCCTTCTGTACAGCCAATTCCCCCCTTTCATTTTTTTGATCGTTCCGTCATCACAAGTGTAAAGTGACGGTGGTGGTTTAGTGGTTAAAGACGCGTCGGTAGCTGGGACTATTTAGCGCCTTCTGCAGTGTAGTTAGGATGTATTAAATTTTATTATATAAACCGATGTTTTAAGTTGGGTATGCGTCTGGCCTTAATTAAATCAAAACACATGTCTGTCGTGAAATTACTGGAGATGAGGTACCTCTCTCCTGCAGTTATGATATGTTTTATGCTGAGAGGGAACGGTATGACAGACATTGAGAGGAGATATTCGTTGTTAAGGAGACAGGAATGTGTCAATTTAGAATGACCAATAGCAATTCTCTTTCATACAATGTTGTCCTTCCTGGATAGTTGGGGAGAGTGAAAGGTTTTTCTTTTATGCAAAATAGTTTGTTAGAGTTGTTGAGGGATTTCCAGCGATCTTGCGCAATGTTATAAATGATGTTATGGATGTGTCTGTTAAATTAAGTAAAGGGAGGAGAGGGGTTCCCTCAAGAATTGCAGACTTAGCTTGAGAGTCCGCCAATTCATTTCCTTCTATGACAATGTAGCTCGGAGTCCATATGAAAACTATGTAGAAGTTGCGTTGGGATCCCATTTTAAGAAGATCATGGACTTGATTGGTTCATGACGGGGTGGGACGTGCTGAGGGTTAGAATAGATTTGGAGCATATTAGGGAGTCTGAAATGATTAGATGTTTGGGGGTGGAGGAGCGTTTAATTATTTCTCTGATAAATTGTTTGATGAAAAACAGCACAGCTGAAAAGATTGCTGAGGGGGGGTTTAGCCTTGTTTTATTACATTAAAAACTTGTTACCGTAGCTGAACCTACCACCTTGATCTGATTTCTAATCATCGGTAAAAGATAATTTAAAGGTTTTAAATTTTGAGTTAATTAAACTTAGGAAATGTTGTTTAATAATAGTGGGCAGGGTATTGTTCTTATCAAACTGAAGAAGATCAAAGTTGATTTCGAAAGGAGGCGAATCCCAAGGAGGGAAAATTCGAGGGGGAATGAGAGTGGTATTGGGAATGGTTATGTTGTGGGAGGTCGTAAAAGTAGATCATTTGCGCCTAGGGTGACATTTGAAAGGGTCGGGAGATTAGAAGGATGGAGGATTTTATTATGATCCAAACGAAGAGGCCTAGACTTAGCAGAAATGACATATTTCATAGGTAAGGAAGTGCATCGTAGAGACAGGGGGGTACTGTTATTACGGAGACTGACTATTGGGAAGGTGCAGAATGCACCAGTCGATAAACCTAAAGCTTTGTTCTGGATAGGGTCAAAGGAAGAAATATAAGAAGGCCATAATCCAGCTTGGGGAGAATAATGGAATTATATATTTTCAGAAACGTATGAAAGTCTGAGCCCTAAGTAGTATGTGAGAAGTATTTTAATAGGTTGAGATCCTTAAGGCAGCGTGCTTTAAGGGTGGCAATGTGTGGACGCCAGTTGAGCTTATCATCAAATAAGAGGCCAAGAAATTCAATCCGCAGACATACTGTACAGTGTTATATTATATAGGGAAGCATAAAAGTCTCTGAACGGTTCAATAACTAAAAAAAAAGGATTATGGAGAAAAACTTTAAGTATAAAAGCCTTAAAAAATTGAACGCTCATTTAATGGCGACTTTTACATTGACCTTGATAATGGCCTTCAGGATCATTTGAAGGTTAAGACAATTTTTTAAAATAAAATTCCACTTCTTTATTGCAGAAACAATAAAATGTTCTTTCCAATAGTAAAAATAACATAGGGGTAATATCACATCTAAAGGTCGCTTGAAGGTCAAATATCCTGTTTTTATGATTGGTCACGTCGAAAACTTAAACACAAGGGTAATTTTTTTAAGTTAATTGTATCTGATTTGACCAAGGGCAACTTGACCCTTTAACCTCTGAACGATATATCAAGGTCAAATATCAGAACAGAGAAACAACTCACCAGGAGTAAATTACTCTTTAGCTATCTGGTGATGACCTTAGATTTGACTTCTTCATGATATCCATTTCGAGGTCAAATTAATTTTTTAAAATGGGAATATATACTTTTGACTCCGGAAATGGAAATCGAGGCAAATTTTACCTTGAGATATGATCATGATATCTTTGACCTTCGAAGATTATGTCAGAGTCAAACATTACAATGGATATAAAACTCAAACATCAAACTTTACTGGAAAATGTTTAGAACAAATGGTGTACATACAATTTCCGTTAATAAAAAAGGTTCAAACACCAGATCGCGATCAAGTTCTGCATACGCATTTCAAATCTGAGGTTTCTGTATACAGGCTTTAACCAACCAACGAGGATTTTGATTACTACAATATCGAAAATTGTGACGGCTTAAGCAGTGCGCCCACTGGTTCGGTTCGGTTCAGACCGCTCGGCTTCGCACAATCGGCCCGTTTTGGTTTACACGTAAATAAATGAGAGCCCGCTCACTGGTTCTGATGCTGAAAGCGCTGAAGCGTTCTGGCCGGTCGGAACCAGTGAGCGGGCTCTCATTTATTTACGTGTAAACCAAAACTGGCCGATTGTGCGGAACCGAGCGGTCTGAACCGAACCGAACCAGTGGGCGCTCTACTTTACCTTCCCTTTAAGTTCGAAACACGTTTCGCCTCAGAAAATGAATTTGCAGTTAACCACAATAGCCGACTATGATCAATGTTAAATCGATCACTAATAAGCCACAGTGGTCAACGCTGACTTTTGACTACTAAAATCTCGAAAACTCAAGTTATTCTTCAATTGGTTGCTGAAAAGTCATAGTGTGTGCTGTGGCTCTTTGGACAATCCTTTCCCGAATAATTAAAGACAATTTGTGTTTGGAACTGGTCTTTGACCCCGTTTATAACATTGGATAGGAAATTCTTCCCGCTATCCATTTCTGCAATAAAGAAGGCGTTTCCATTTAAAAAAATTAACTTGATCTACAAATGACCCTGAAGGTCATCATCAAGGTCAAAGTTAAGGTCACCATAAAATAGGCCCTTCAATTTCATAAAACTTTTGGATTTAAAGTTTGTTTCCATAACCCTTTGCTTTTGAGTTATTTGACCGTTCCCTTACTTTTACGTCATACTGTACAAGGCCTAGTACAAAAGTATCTGCCTAGTATATAGAGACAATAATTGTGCGTTGCCTAAGAATCTCGGCAGTGACAAATTTTTCCACTATTTTGTATTTTATGAAGTATTCTACTAAATTATTTAGACTAAAATTAATACAGGAAACCTATTTTGCTCTTTGCGCAATAGTTACCGAAGTTGCAAAAATCTCGAGTTTTGAACGAGCATAAAAAAACTTACTTCACCTTTTTAACCTTCATAATATTTATGCATCTCAAAACCTACATTTTTCATTTTTTATAATTTACAAATATTAATTATCTTAAAAATGAATTGTGGTTAAGTTTAAAATTCATAACTTATTGATAAAAAATTAATTGAATATATTGATTAAAATCATAAACATTACTTGAACCATTAAAATTAATTGTACTATATAAATCTGTACACGGATAAAAATATTCCCTTATATCAAGAATATTTCTATCAAGCGAGGTAATTTTAAAAACTAATAATGTAATTAAAGACTGAAAATTACAAATTTTAATTAACTTTCCTGTAGTAAAAATATCGATTTTTGAAAAAAAATTCTGCCATTTTGTTTTAAGATGAGTTATTTAAAGTAAAATAAGTAAAATAATATTTTCGGACAACAGGGTATTGTGAAAAAAGTGCTGTTTACTATATGTAAAAATACTGGGGTAAAAGTGATTTTAAATTAAATCAAACTATAAATTTTTTATATATATTTATCCCATCACTAAATGAACAAGAAATTATTAAACAGGGTGTCCGGAAAAATCTGGGAAATCTCCCGGATATGAAAAAACACGTGAAAGGAATACTACAAGTTCATATAAACTTTTTTCGTATAGGCCTCCTCTTTGGAGATATGGACTCCCAAAGAGCTGCAATGGTATCAAGTTTTTTACACATAACTATTGAATTACCAGGTAGACTTCAATTTTTTTTAATATGATATATTCCAATTAATTCCAAAATGTTGTGAATTACTGACAGCTGCAGGAACGGACTAGCTGTGATATTTATGACCCCATTTTTTTTTTACGTCCTGTATGATAAGAATTTTGGACAATGTTTTTTACATACCTTTAACTATTGACTAAAAATTAAGTACTCATTATATACATAATGTATTTGGCGTATTTCGATAAAAGATGCATATTTGTTCCTATTAAATGTTCAACCTTATAATAAAAAAATGTGCGGTTTTTTATGTGCACCAAAAATTGTTGTAGCAAACTTGCTAGGCACGAAAGAAATAAATATCCTGTATTTTAGAATTTGTCAACTTTCACATCGCTGACACATTGATTCTTCGGTTGAATATTAATTTACTTATTTTTGGATTTCGTCGTGAAATTAATTGTGAAATAATTCGAAATATGGAATACACGTTTACTGAGTATACATATATGCATGTGATGTATGGTCTTGCATCTTGCAATACTTTGGAAGTCAGGAGGTTATATCACGACAGATATTCTAATCGTACTTTTCCAGATCAGAAAATATTTCAACGAGTTGACCAACGTCTAAAGGAGAATGGTAGGCGATTCCATTTAATAAGGTACTATTCTTAAATTCCTTCATAATTTAGGAAATTTTGGGAAAAGAAGTACTGATGCTGGTTGGGGAAGAACTCCTTCAATGAGTACTCGAAAATTATCAGCGCAGTTTAATATGTCGAAAACAATAATACATTTCCGCAAGAACAGCTGTTATATTCTACAAGAACAGCTGTTATATACGTATTATTTGAAAAAAGTGCATGAACAGATTCTTGAAGATTTTCCCCGAAGAATGTAGTTTGCAAACTGGCTATTGGATCAGCAACGAAACAATGTAAACTTCATTAACACTATTCTCTTCATGGATGAAACAGGATTTACTAAAAATTGTATCTTAAATATACAAAACTCACATGTATGGTCTTATGAAAATCCTCATGCAACAATTGTTTCGCATCATCAACATCAGTTCCTATTAATTAATGTTTTGGAAGGAAGCATTGGAAATTTTTTGATTGGATCATTCCCCAGAACACTTCTCACGACTTAGTAGAGCACTTGCCATTTTAAACTCGCCGAAACGTACTAGATTTGCGATGGGGCACCACCTCAAGTCAGCGTTGCTGTGCGGGAGCATCTGAATAGCGACTTTCCAAACTTTGGATTGGTAGAGGAGGACTTATTGCCTGGCCTCCTCGATCTCCCAACCTAAAGTTATTGAATTTTTACCTGTGACACCTCAGAACCTTGGTGTAATCCCCTCCGGTCGATAATAGGGAGGAACTTCTATGGAGAATCACGTTTCATTGTGATCAAATAAGGAACTATGCTGAGTTAATGTGGCGGGAAGAGCAGTCTTCAACTAGTCATGCCCGCGAGTATCATACTTCACGGAGCACATGTTGAACTCTCTTACGAAGTTTTGAATTAAGCAGTTAGTTTAACTTTTTATTGAAACTTTGGTGACAGGGGAGAATTCCTCTTTTTCAAATTCAACCCGACAGGAGTTAGAGGACTAACAGTGTAAATAAAATGACGTTTTTTCGAAAACGGTTAGGATTAGCGACATGAATGAAGAGTACTTATTTTTAGTCAATAGTTAAAGGTATGTTACAAAATGTTGTCGAAAGTTGTTTTCATACAGGGCGTAAAAAGAATGGGGTCATGAGTGTCACAGCTAGTCCGTCCCTGCAGCTGTGAGTAATTCACAACACTTTCTTAGATAACAATTGGAAGGCTCTTACCTGGTATACATCATATTAAAAAAATTAAAATATTCCCTGTGGTTCAATAATTATGTATAAAAAAACTTGATTCCATGTTTCCGAAGAGGAGTCATATACGAAAAAAGTTTATATGAACTTGTAATATTTCTTTTACGTGTTTTTTCATATCCGGAAAATTTCTCACATTTTCCCGGATACCCTGTATATTTTACATTTTGCTATATGGACTGAGTAAAACCTGACTGAAAAGTATCGCTAGTCAAACGACATCTATACAATCACCGGAGTGGTGTGAAATTTTTAAAAATCAGATTTAAATATTTGTTCGTATTTATTATCCTTTCAAGCAGAGAAAAGGAAAGAATATATACAAACAGTTTATTTTCTGCAAATACAATTCTGGTCCTCTCTCCATACGCGTTTCAACCACCTTATGGTCTCGTCAGTGGAGCTGTATCGAACCGAGAGCAACATTATTTGGAATTTATATTTTATATAGCAGTTGTTTCCTTTTCTCTGCTTGAAAGGATAATACATATAAACAATTACCAGTGTTACTAGTTCTAGAAATATGAACGGCTACTTTCGTGTACTGCAATTAATTTTCATGGTACAAGTAATTGTAGTGATCTCTAGTTAATTACCTTTTCAGTGTCAAAATGTGGTTTTTAAACTATTAATACTTGTAAGCTATAAAATACAAATGAATTTCGCTTTAAAATGTATAAATCTTTGGGATATTAGAAGGGTAAAGTCAACTTTTTAGGGTCGTTCCAAACTCAAGATTTTAGCAGCTATTGAGCTATTGTCCAGAAAGCCAATTTTATTGTTTCTTGCGTAAACTTTGGTCTAAATGTTTTAAGTTTATTTATATTTATTAAAGTATAAATCATTACATAGTTTAAGTGGAAGGAAGTTTCCCGGCCAGTTGTGTATATAAGTACGAGCTAATATCGAAAATTATGAGTCAATTTACATCCGGTTTGCACCTTTGGTTAAGCCATTTTCTGAGGAAAGTTTTGGTGTATTGATATACAGGGTGTCCGGTGAGTATCTCCTAATTTCTCTGGAGCATACAGAGGAGCTCAAACTAACCCTACTTTTTCATAGAAAAATAATCCTAAATTGCCCCTTAACGGAGATACAGAGCCCTAAAGAGATACCAAGCGATTTACCTTATTAGTTCTAAGTTTTGAATCGACTTGTTTAATTTAATGAAATTTTTGACAGGTAAGAGCTAAAAACTGATGTTTTGTATACTTTGATCATTCCTCTTCAAAAAAGATACTCTTAATTTATTTCAATAAAACTGGTGGTTTTCAAGATAAATAGGTTTTTATTCAAAACACTTGAAAGTCACTAATGCTAAGCACAAACAGATAAAAATGAAGTTAATATTGTTAATTTCTACATATAGAATTACTATTGATGGGAATTGTCAAAATCGCTTTCAAGGCAAATAATTCAAAAAAATGGAAGAATATTCTTACGCAGAGTATGGTGATATGCATTTAATTTATGGTGAAGCGCTGTCAAATTCTTCGAAGCCAAGAAGACTTTATGCTCAAAGATTTCCAGCTGGTACATTGCTAAGTCTAAAAATCTTTCAAAAGGTTGATCGAAGCTTAGGGGAAACAGGTGAAAATAATTATTAGAGTAAACGAATTAATTTTTTATATGTTTATTTAGAGTCATTTTGGCAGGGACGTGATGGTGAGAGCCCTCCAAAGAGAGTACGAGACGCTCACGTAGAAGAACGAATTTTGCAAGACATTTCTGACAACCCTTCAAACAGCATAAGAAAGCTCGCGACACAAAACAATGTTACAAAATGGATTGTACATGAAACTCTAACAGAATACTTACTTCACCCGTACCACATTGAAAAAGTACACGCTGTGTCTCTGGATGATTATCCCGCAATACTTCAATATTTCAGCTGGTTTATATAGCACACTTAACATACGTTTTTGGCCCTCGATGGATATGTCGAGGTGGGCGTGTTTTATGGCTACAAAAGTCTCCAAATGTAAATCCCTTAGACTTTTCCTACTGGAGACAAAGAATCAGTTTATTCGACACCAGTAAATACTAGAGAATTACTTCTAGCAAAAATAGCACAGCATTCTGATGAAGTCCGTAATAATGCCGGAATATTATTTGCAGTGCAGCGAGAAAATATTCGAAGATTAAAAAATGCATTGAAGTACGTGGAGCCCATCTTGAGCATTTGCCAAAATAACATTTAAACGTTTTCGCTATTTTTGCATTTTAATAACAAGGTAAATTAATTGAGCCCCTATCAACCCTTTGAAAGGTTTTTGGACTGGAAATCTCTCAGCATAACAGCATAACATCTTTTTGCTTTCGAAGAGTTAGACAGCGCTTCTCCATAAATTAAAGCACCTGAGCACACTCCGCGTATTTTATTTTTACCTGTATGTATTTAGTAATTTTAAATTTTTCGCATAAAAACCGATTTATTTCGAAAACCGACAGTTTTAGATTATCTTTTTTGAAGTGCAATGATCAAAGTATTTAAAAAATCAGTTTTCACCTCTGTAAAATAAAACCAGTCAAAAATTATTAATCACGAACATCACTGCACACAGTCTTCGTTTTAGAGATATTCATTTTAAGATCCATCTTCGACCCCTCCAGGTCACTCAGCATATTTTGTAAGTCTTGGACGTTTTCCGCAATGAGCACAGTACCATCAGCATGTCTGAGACGATTTAGTCTTTTACCATTATTAGTATAGCTTCATCCTTCCAACGAATATTTTAAACATGTACTCTAAAACTGAACTAGATAACTTGTGAAAATAGGGCTATTCTTTTGAGTCATTATCACTTTCACTTCTATCACTTGAAGTAATCATGATCACTTCAGTCCAATGACAAGTAAATGCATATTCAAAAGAACATGATCAGTTTCACTTTGTTCACTTTGATCAATTGATAATTACTCAAAAGAATATAGCCAATGTTTCCATTTTCCTTATTCCTCTTTGAATTCTTATAGGTTCAGTTTTGTTGTGTTGCGTTGTTATATATGTGTTCAAGTACATTAACATATTTCTGATCTTTTCTCAGATTTTTTAAGGTTTTTATTGTAGTTCACTGCTTAACAATATCAAAGGCTTTCTGGAAGTCTAAAAATACCTGGCAAATTCCTCCTCGTTAATAGTTGTTTGTGTTATAGTTGTTTTGAAATCCAGCTTGTTCTATAGGCAGTGCGTGCATTTGAGAGGGGATGTTAATAAGCCTCTAGTTGTTCAAATCGCCTTTATTATGTAATGGAATAATTTTATTATACATTTGGTAAAAATTTTACTAATTCTTTCAAGTATCCTGTCTTCTGCAGTTTTAATCATTTCCATTGTTATTGAGTTCTCTTCTGCAACTCTGCTATTTTGCATATGCTTGAGTGGGTGTTTTAATCTTCCCTTGGTGATTTTGGGGAATTTCCTTGGATCCTATATTTATTGTTCTTAGTGTGTTTGTTGGTCTAAGTTCAGTGTATTATAGAAATCTCTATAGAACTTTATTATACTAATGAAATCCAAAAAATTGTAGATTTCAAAAGGTTTTACACAGAAATCTCAAGCCGCAAAATTTCGCAACAAGAGATGGAAAAATGATGAGGTTTCATAAAGATGGGCAGGCGGACGAACGAGGTAAAAAATAGTACCAACGTATGACTAATTTTGTTTATAATCAATATTTTAGAATTTAAAGTCAAACCCTTCAATTGTATTATTTTCATTTTAGTTAGACAAATATCTATTTAATTGTAATTGTTATTGATGCAGGTAGGTACGCCGTAAATAAAAATACTACATTATTACAGTCCTTGAAAATATGACTTATTGTTTGTCTGTCCATTATTTCAATCAGTTTTATTTGTAAAACAAGGTTAAATAAATTTATTTTTTTTGTGGATATAAATGTTAAACATCTATTGCAATGATGTGAACTTCAAAAAAAATATTTAAATTGAAATGGATATTTTTAATAAGCCAAACAATATGAATGTTAATGTAATGATTTGATACGTAAATAGATTGGGGTAATGGATGTCATGCGATAATTTGCTCATCTACCGAAGGAAGGAGGTAGGGCATATTGCTTGAACAAGAGACGATACATCTGTGGGGAGTGAAAACACACTGGCAAGGTAGATGGATGATATAAAGAACGATGCAGGTGATGATGAAACGGTAGTTTTGAAAAGTTTTTTTATTAGCATTTTCATTTTGGTTTTGTTTAAGTACCGAAATTGGATACAAGGAATATTTCATGCCTATCCCACGGAAAGTTAAATTTTAGATTTTTAAAAACTTTTATAGTATTATTTCCTGCTCAATTTTCTTTCAAGGAAAAAGAACATTTTTTACTCTTTTTTATTCTTAAAAGGGTAGTATGAACAAGTGAAATGCTTTAAAAGAGAATAAAAAAAAAAGAATTTCGCTTTACCAAGGTGACAACGGTGATGATTTTAAAACTAGTCACGAAGATCCGATAAACTTTGTTACCCAAGAACTATCGTTAGATAAAGGCCTCCCTTAATCTATTTTATCTATCTCTGTCTTGAGCTGTTTGATTCTAGTTGCTTAGTGTCCGCATTACATTTCATTTTGTGGGTGATTTTCCCCGATTTACGTAGGCCTTTTGTGATGGTCGCCTTTCAACAAGGCATTTTATGTACCTAGTTTCCTTATTTTTTTCACATGATCAGTCGAATTCTATCTCAGTTATGTTATAATGCGCACCGCATTTGTAACTTTAATTCTTAGGGATTCTGTCTTCAAGAGTTATGCCGAATATCGACTCCTTCATTGCATGTTGTTACGTCGATTTTAATGACTGATTTTTAGTCACAGGTAGCACGTATTCGTCAAATACTTTATCTCTAGACTCGTTGGTATGATATATTTCATTGAAATATCACCGCTCAAGACCAAGTTTGTGATAAATTCTGTCCGGCAAATTTATGTTTAATCCAACTTGACACGAAATTGTATACAGTTATCAGGAAAATATCGTCAGCTAAGCCTTCGACATACAACTCTCCGCAATGTAGTTTTTCAGAGTATATTCGAATAGTGTTATTAAGAACTTTCGAGGAATAGTATGTCCTTGTTGTACGCCTCTTTATATCTTAAAATTGCTAATTTTTTTATGCAGTTCCAATAATGTAGTTGCGTACGATTGGCTACTGCTTCAAAAAGTTTGTTCTGGTTGATAGAATCACATGTCTCTCCACAATTAACAAAATATGATTATTAAAGTTTGACTATGTTTCACATATTTTTAAATACAAAGCCAGTTTTTTCTCTGGGTTTGTTTATTTCAAGTTTAGATGTTAAATGTTTGATTAGTATCTTCGTAAATAGTTTAAATATGCGACAAAGAGGGCTTATAGGTATATAATTCACTAAATTATGTGTTCTTTATTGTGTATTAGATTGTTGGAGGAATTATTCCATGTCATTCTTGATTCTATCAAATATTTATTAAATAGTGTTTGGGGAATGTTGATGTCTAGTTCCCCTCCTTCTTTAATATATTCATATATAATTTCATCGTCTCTAAAAGAGGTGTAATTTCTCATGTTAGATAGTGCCACTAATATCTCGTTTTGGGTAATCTCGGGAAAGTTTTTTGATCTTTGATTTGACACATTATGAATCTGTGGTTGTTCTTAAAGGTTATTATTAAAACATTGATATTGCATGTAAAATTCCTCAGCTATTAGTAAAAGTTGTTCTCTATTTGTGGTTTTTTCCCCGTTGGAATTTAATTCTCTTTCCTTCCTAAGTTTAATTGTTGTCTTTTATTCCTAAGACTTTTGTTTTCCTCTATCGTTTGTTTTCTTTTATTCATATTATACTCTTTTACGTCTATTCGAATTTTTGTAGACATTTCTTTATTAAGATTTCTGCAATTTTGTTTGTGTACATTAGACCTTTTTTAATATTAATTAACTTGTTTTCATTTTATTTTTCAGTGGGCATTTACCAACTGCAGTCTTTAACATATTTACCAGTCGTTGCTTCAGATCTCTTAATTTTTCGTTTTGTTCACATTTTTATTTATAATTCTTTTATAATTTTCAAGGTGTTCCAAAAATTTCCATTCTCTTATACAGTTAGTCTTTTTTTATGTTTTCTTCCTCCTTTTTTACAGCTATCTGTAATTTAGCTCTGATTTCTGTTTTATTTGTTATAATGCGTGTAAACCATTTTGTTGTAAAAACTCAAGTAACCAATTCCCTCTTTAGTTTTTCTGATCGGAATCATAGATTCACTTCGATTTTTCTATTGAGTCTGCTTTGGAAACCTAGTTTCAAATCTAAATATCTCACTTCTATTAAAAGTTATATACTATAAAGCAATATAGTATATAACTTTCCAGTAATGACTGGAAAATATTTTGTCAGTTTTGAACCTCTTTTCAATATATATATAAATATTTTTATGCAACCTTTCTCCAATTTTCTGAAAACTACATCAAAATATTTCACTCGTATTAAAAGTAATACCGGTTGAACTCATTATATATCCTTTAAATCTTTTAAAAATCGACACACATGCTTTAAATTTCATGGGTATAATGACTCCTAAGAAATTTCCCAATGTGTTCATGCTTTAATTATTTTGATAAATAAATTACCCTGAGAGTATCCTTGTGTTTCCTAAAATATTAAACGATAATTAGAGTTGAAAATGGAAAAAATCAATAAAAGTTTTAAATTCACAGATATTAAAAGTCATTGAAATTTTAAATTATCTTAGTATGTTAAATCAACATAACTTATTTATTTTTCTTTTTAACAATTCTGAAATAATGAATATATTTTTTTATATTATTATTTAAAGTTCGATATCTATATTAAAACATATAATTATAGCAGAATTTAAAATAGAAATCTGAGCGCGTGGTGGTACCTCCACCTAGTTGAGCAAAAACTTCGTAGTATCATCTACTGAGCGTACTTTTGAGCACCTCATACTTTTGCACTGAAAATAAGTAGAAGCTTGAAGTTTTTTTTTATCGACAAGAACTAATTCTCAAATTTCAGATCAATATCACTTTTGTCCACCCTGTCAAACAACATGTAAAAAAATGGTGCTAGACCTTTATGGCGTTTACGAAAAACACACACTGAAACATAGTCTTCCAATAATTTCCATTGCTGCAATCTTGATTCTAGTAAATGTATTTTACTTTTTGGAAGTTTTAAGTCTCTCACAAGATCGTTTAATTCTGATTGAGTTATTTTATGCGGTTGACTGTATAACGTGCTGGATTTAAAATCAAGATCTCTTGATATTGATGGCACATCTTCTTCTTGAGAAATCGTTGTATTGTTATTATCTGATTCGTAAGTGAATGTCTCTGGTTCTGAAATAGGAAATTCGTCACTATAACCAATGATTTTTTCTTCTTGGATATATCTGTGTCTTGCCCAACACGAGGTATGATGCAGAAATAGCAATTATTTAGATGATTTGAAGGTTCTCTCCAGATCATTGTGACAGCAAACCCCATAGATCGTCTTTTACTATTTAACCAGTTTCTCAGACTTGAAGCTTATGCATTACAGCAGATATGTGGCGCCCACTGTTTGTCATAATCCCCAATATTGCAATCGAAATAAAAGCTGATATGCCTTTTTTATCAATAGGGTAATAGACCGCTTCTGAGACGCAAAAGTCATCTCACAACAAATATAACGGTAGTGATCTGCATTGTTTATACACTTTCGAGACATTTTACAATAGCTATTCCTCCGTTTTATAGTATCGGACTAAGGAACACCTCTTTTTTATAAAATAGGTGTGTTTTTGTTTTCTAAATACGTGTCGAATTGAGCTTTCCGGTTTTCAATCAGCTGTCGAAAGAGCTAGACTTGTCTGATGTTGTTTCCGAAATCGCTACAGTATACGATATCTTCATAAAACAGGGACCATAACAACCTCGGGCGAAGCGTACCCAAGTACAAATTTATCTTACTAGACCGTATCGTGATGCGTGTTAGGTCCCGCAATGAGCGCAATCGTCGTTCATTTCCACCAGGTCACTTTTCTATCATTGGAAGAAGGTAGATTTAGAACGTAAAAACCGTATCTAAGTTTTTTCTACCTTATTGAACCGCAACGCAGGGGGATGCGGTGAGAATCCCTCCTAAACCCCCCGACCAGATAGGAAATATGGCCGCCTCACCTTTCTTCTCGCTCGCCGAGGCAAAAGGGGAGAGAATGATAATAGGGCTTTTGTTTTCTTCTGTTTACTTCGGAAGATGAAGTAAAGTTTGCTTCCAAAAATAAGCAACTGTCAGCTATGCATAAATGCATGATGAAGGTTGAGCTTGGAATGCTCCAAGGTTAAGATTGTAAAAGAAGATTAAAGTACGGGTAAGCTAAGCATTAGGGTGAATAACACTTAGCCAAGGGGAACTTGTAAGTATTTGGGTTTGCAGGCCTTTTTGTTTTTGTTATTTTCCGCAAAGAAAATGATTTGAGACTTTATAATAAAAATGTCCGCAAAAGAAATTGTTGGGCAACTTGTGGCATGAAAATAATTAGCTATTTTGAATATAAAGTCCCCTACTGGAATGTAACGTAATGCGCAGAATAAATAATAAAAATTATTACGCAATGAAATTTTTAGTGTTATTTTTATCTATTTGTATGTTAGCGCGTAATGTGTGTAATTATAACTATCTGTACATCCTTTCCTTGTAATCTATTCCGTAACGTCGTAAAAACAGTCCATTTAATTAACGCAAGGATATATTTTATCACTGAGAACCTATCATAAGTTGCTTTCAATTGCCGCAGTTAAATTCGCCGAGGAGGGTATAAAAATGTCTGAGATAATATTCCAGAACCAACCTTTTTTCTCGGGTATTCCTAACTATAAGAATCCCGAAAACAATGCGCTTTTATGTTCTGAAATATGTTGGACACATGATGGATGTTTTCGCAGTGACTAAAACATGTATGGGTAACTGTTTTGGGTTTAGGATCGAAAAACATGTTGCTAAAAACAGTACTAGTAACTGTGGAAATTATGAAAGTGAAGATTTGATATAATATTATGAAATAATATTATAGGAATAATAAAATGATTGAAAATTGATTTGGAATTGGAAAAATTTGAATGAAAATTCCTGGAAAAAAATATGATATAGGAAATTATATCATATTCTGGCGAATTTAGATTATTTTTGTTTGAGAACTCAGTGTTAATTCGAATAGAATCGCGATCTTTATGTCGGTGATCCGTTACTGCAACGCCAGTTCGCGTATGCAGTCCCGAATAACACCCGACTTTCGAACATAGCGTCTGAGGGCCTTGTAGTTTCAAAAACTTACCTCAGGCGTTCGTAAGCAGATACTACCTGAAAAGTCCAACACTATGTTTTATACAAGGGAAATCCTCAGACACCGTATTTAATCCGGATTTTGTGCATTTCGCTTTAGAGCTTCTTGAATCTTTGGTTTTTCACTATCGGGGTGCAAGTAATAGCTACTAAACGCCCAAAGAGTCCGAGAAATTGATTTTTAAGTTGTTTTAAAATGTCGGAATCTGGACGTTCTCCGTCGTGAGTGTCAGAGCTAGTCCGTCCCTGCAGCTGTGAGAAACTCATATACTCTCTTGGATAGTTATTTGAAGGGTCTTACCTGGTATAATTATATGTAAAAAACTTGATTTCATTGCAGCTTTAGGAGCCCATACCTCCGAAGAGAAGGCCTATAAGAAAAAAGTTTATATATTCCAATTGAAGCCAGTATATTGCTTTGTATATATGAGGTACCGTTTTTCTTGGTATCCAATTTTTATATATAAGACTTCTAAAGTATTTGGCTCTTTGTATGCTTTTTTGTTTAGCAGTTCTATAGTGCCAATTTAAGATAATTTGATGGTCTATTTTTACACCTAAATATTTGACTGATGGCTTGGTCTATATTGCTTGGTTATTAAGTAATATAAAATTTTATTATTAATCCAGGGGAGGTACAAATATATTAATGACAATCAATAGCTTTACAACAACAACAATCATACTATTTTTTTTTTACTTTTGACGGTTAATTTGACATACCAAAACTACTTTTTGTCTAAAATAGCTACCGACACTTTAGGTCTGACAACTCAACTAAATTTTTCATCCATTTTATTTTTTGAAATTTGTGGGTTTTAGCACGTTCATACCTGGCAACATTGCTTATTCAATCATAGGACTTTTACTGTCAAAGTATGAAGTGAAAGTTCACATCGTTATTCACATCACGCCTTCGAGGATATGGTCCCTGAACGAAAGTTAGTAGGATTGGGATACGTTCAGCAATTTATGACAAGAAATGATTCAACCGATCCTCTATAAGACAATTTTGCAGGCATATAGTTTCAAATAAGACAGATTGTGCAATAAAATTGCAGAAAAAGCTTTTAATGTTATTAACCACCTTAAAATAATGCATGCCCATTACATACTTGATCATTTTTGAAATATACGTGCTTTTTTAATTTATAGAAGAGGATGTGAAAGCGAAATAATGCCAATTCTAGTTACTACAAAAAATGCTTGTCTTTTACCGAAGAGTCCCAGAATGTCACAATTACCAGATTTGAAATGTAAATTTCATTTTTTCTCCATCAGTTTCCTAGTTTTATAAAATTAACGACGTTTCGTTAAAAATTTTTAAATGATTCAATTTTTTTTACGGGTAACCTCAACCAAAAAATAATTCATTTAAATTTTTCGATAGACATTATGTTGCATAATTAGATGCGTATGGTTAGCTTATGGTGTCTGTTAATAATAAAAATTATTGTCGTATAATTATTATACCATATAAGGGATCTTCAATATGATAATGTTAATTGAAATATGACTGGTTGCTATTAATATATGTATATTAATAAAAATATCGTTTAAAAAAAAATCAGCGATTCATCGGTAGTAAGTATTTGCCTTTTACTTTGACCTAAAAATTATTTAAAAAATCGCAACCTTCACATCATTAAATAGTTGTTTTTTCATTAAAAAAATGTTTAATAATTAGCTTTATGCTAATTTTAAATATATTCGCATAAAATTAAAAGCATATCAATAAATTATTTACAAGGTTTTTTTAGTAATTGGGTGGGGCGATGGTAGAGATTTCCTAAAATTAAAACGCATTTTTGACATAGATATATAAGGTGTCCGAAAAAAGTACTAAAAATCTTATGCCCTGTTTGTAAATTAATTGATTTGAACGATATGGATTCTTGAAAACCTCTTGTTCTTTCGAATATGCCGGGTGTCCAGACCACCTGTCCACCTCTTTTAAAATCTATTACTACTATGTCGAGTATACTCTTTCGATTGATGGTACTTACAATTTCCGGTTCCGACCGGAAGTAGGTTTTTTAGACTAAAATTTTCTAAAAACATAGTAACTTGTTTAAAAATAGCAATAGTAGATAATCACGTTTTTACAGTTAACAAGATTAATTAGTACACAGTAACTAATATAATAACAACAACATAAAGTAATAGACACATTTTTCTTTTAACAAGATTTATTAGAAGATAATGTTCATTTTATAATTACAAAACAAAATAATAATCACACTTTTTCTTCAAACAAAACTGTGTAAAACACAGAAAACTATTTCATAATAACAAAAGTAGACTATCACATTTTTACTGAAAATTTTTTTTAACAACATAATAATTCATTTTATAGTAACAAAAATGAATAATTACATTTTTACTCACAGCAAGATGTTTTAGAACATAGTAATTTATGTTATAATAACAAAACTAAATAATCACATTTTTTCTATTAACACGATGAAACTATTTTCCATCCAAAGCCATAAAATTGTGATTATCTACTATTGCTACTTTTAAACAAGTTATTATGTTCTTAATAGATTTTGTTTGCAGTAAAAATATCATTATGACTCCTCAAAATGACAATGTCTTTTGAGATGACGCAGAACTGTTAGATATCACAGCTGTCTTTTCGAAAATTCGATTAGCAAAGTACATAAGAGATTTTATGTAAACAGAAAGCGAACTTAAATTTAAAGGTCATTAAGAAGTTAAGAAAGATGTTTTCGAAAAAAATTGTTTTTAACAAATGTTTCATATTTTGTGGCGTGAAATCCGATTCGGTTATAAAAATATGTATGTTCAATTTAAGACGAACTTCGGGTCTGAAAAACCCACTTCCGGTCGAAACCGGAAATCGTAAGTGCCGCCAATCGAAAGAGCGTACCCGACATAGTTATATAAAATTTTGAAATTCTGAAAACACCCTTTTTCCTAGATTTTAAAAGGGGTGGACTGGTGGTCTGGGACACCTGACACACACACACACACATATATATATATATATATATATATATATATATATATATATATAAATATATATGATTTTGTAATCAACGCAACTCTAGTATTGAAGCTTCCATTAGAAAATTACCTTAAGAGCAAGCAGACACGCGTCGATACGAAACAGCGAAGATCCTAAGACACTCACAGCTACCTAAATCACCTAAATCAAATATTACATCAGCGGAAAGATAGGCAATTAAAAAACTGAACGGGAACAACACCATCTTAGTTCTCCCAGCTGACAAAGGAAATGCTACTGTTATATTATTATATACTGAAAAAATAAACCAGCTCTCGGACGACAATATTTATAAAGTCATTCGGATGGATTCAACAAACAAAATCGAATGGAACCTCACATCTCTAATTAACGCTCACTCCAGAAGAAAAGGAAGCCGTTAAACCAAGCAGCTCCAAGATGTACTTCGACGTTCAGTCGTCAGCGCAATAAACTCACTAATCTACAAAATAGATAAATATCTTACCAAACTTTTACATCAGTTTACAGGAAAAACTAAATCATTTGTTAAACACTCTGGACACTTTTTTCAAAGATTAAAAACCATACAATTAGAGCCCAGAGACCTATTGGTCAGTTTTGATCTAGAATCCCTGTACCACAAATGTTTCTATAGATGATTCAGTTTCCATAATATCTGACATATTACGAAATAACAACATGGACTCCACCCTATTAGTATTGATTAAAGCATGTCTGATTTCCACTTATTTTACTTTTGAAGGAACTTTCTATGAGCAGACTTCGGGAGCGGCCATGAGATCTCCGCTATCACCTGTGGTGTCTAACATCTTCATCGAAGCTTTCGAAGAAAACACCGTGTCTTCTGCTTCTCTAAAACCTAAACTTGGGTGCAGATATGTAGATGATATGTTCGTAGTTTGGTCGCATGGCGCAGAGAACCTTCATAATTTCCTGGGTCATCTAAACCAACATCACCCTTGCATTAAATTTACTATAGAAACTGAATCAAGGGGTGCCTTTTTCTTTCTCGATGTACTAGCACAAAGGAAAGATAATGGAAAATCAGGACATTCTGTGTACAGAAACCAGCACATACAAATCGATATCTCATTGTACCATGATACTTTTTGAAAACAATCCATCATAAGCTCTTTGATACATACAAGTCTTTCAATATGTGACGAGCAATTACTGAAATTAGAAACAGAGAAACTGACTGATATTGCACTGAGGATGTAAGACCTTCTAATAATAAATTTAAAAACCCTACTCCTCAACAAAATGTCATAAATATACCTCCTATGGACGGTGTTGTCTTACTTTACATACACAGAACCACCGACAAGATTGCCAGATTGTTCTGAAAATCAAACATTCGGACAATTTTCAACACATGTAAGAAATTTGGACAATGTTTGAAGTCACTAAAGGACGCAATACACTTTTAAAGTGGTAAAGTGTATGTAGGTGAAACGGAACGGTCTATATCCACTAGGCTTCAGGAACATGAAAGATGTATAAAAAAGAAACAAATTGTTTAATCTGCAGTGGCTGAACACCAGCATTGCTAAGATCACACTTTTAATGTAAAAGAAACTAAGGTGCTTTAAACGTAAAATAAAATAATCAATCGAAATTTGTAAATGTCCAAATAATATTAATAAAGACACATATTACAGTCTACATCATACGTGGAAATCGATTGTAACGTTAGATCACGGTTCGCTGAATACCAGTCGGTTGTAAACAACGGGCTATTGCTCCTCGATAGTCATTCAGTGTTCTAATCTCATCAGATCCCTGAAAAGGTCTCGTGAAATCGTAGGCGAAACGTGGGATAATAATTCCAATTTGACACGGTCTAAACCCAGGAACCGTGATTTTCAACTCTACCAAATATGTTAATTAAACTTAAACAGACATTTCAGAAAAGAGTTCGCTGATGCATTGAAAGAGATGGACATCAATTTGAACATTTGTTAAAACACTAGTTTTTTAACTTTTAGAAATTAAGTTTGTTATTTCGTTAATAAAGTACGTTTTTGTTATTAACCTAGTCGTCTATTTTTTTAATTGATTAGTGATTACATATCATCTATGTAAATAATAACTCCGTTAACGCCCACTTTTAAAAATAAATTGCAAAAAATTTTTGTCGAAAATTGAGAATGCTGAATTATTAAGAAAACAATAAAATATATGTAAAGAAGATCTTAATATAATTCTAAAGACTGTAAAATTAGACTATAAATTCGATACGGGTGTTCTATTTAAATAAGAAAGTTATTTGTTTTTATTGATAATAAAAATCAAATGTTAGTTTTTATCAACCCTGTATAATTCTTTGAAATCATTTTCATTTCACAATAAACTGTAATGCTTTTACTAAAAAACAAATACAATTTAAATGAATGAATAGGCAATGGTCTACAATTTAAATATTAAATATTTTAAGAGAGGCTTATCTAAGGTATATCTTCTTCTTCCTTCTTATATATAAGCAATTTGCTTGTTGTTCTTCGTCTTTTTGCCTGGTTTCAGTCTATTGCGAGGTTATCACTCCATCGTTTACGGGGTCCTCCGGTACTCCTACGTCCTATTGGTGATTTGTCCTTCGTGATCTTTACTATTCTGTCGTCGGTCATGCGGTTGATGTGTTCGTTCTATTCCCTTTTCCTTTGTAATACCCAGTCATTGACGTTATCGACTTTACACACTCTTCTTATATCCTCGCTCCTATTCCGATCCATAAGTGTCCTGCCAGCTATCCTGCGCACCACTCTCATCTCTGTTGTTTCCAGTATTTGTTTTGTTTTCGAGGTTCTGGTCTGGTTTCTGCAGTGTATGTTAGTATGGGTCATATTGCTGTTTTATAAATTCTGGATTCAACTTCGATTCCTATATGTTTATTGCTCCATATGGTACTGTTAATACATGCGGCTGTTCTTGCTGCTTTCATGGCTTGTCCCCTCACCTCCGTTTCAACATACCCGTATCTGGATATTTCTATTCCGAGATACTTGAACTTCATTTCCTGCTGTACAATTTTGTTGTCTATTTCTAGTTTGCATCTGAGTGGTGTTCTAGATGTAGTCATGGCTTTAGTTTTTGACGCTGATATATTCATGTTAAACTTTTTCGCTGTTATGTTAAATTGGTGCAGTAGTTTTTGCAAATCGTCTTCGCTTTCAGCTATTAACACTGCATCGTCAGCGTAGCACAGTATTTTGATTTCCCTTTTTCCCATTTTATAACCTTTCAATCTACGCACCTGTTTTATCAACTTGTCTATGATGATGTTAAATAGTAGGGGGCTAAGAGGGTCACCTTGTCGGATGCCATTATTTACTTCTATTTTTTCGGTCAATTCCCCGTTTATCCTAGCTTCAATCGTATTTGCCTGATATATATTTTCAATCGTTTTGATAATGTTTTGATGTATTTTTCTATCGTAAAGTAGTTGTGTTACATCCTCCAGTTGTATACGATCGAACGCCTTCTCTAGATCGATGAAACACATAAAAGCTAGACGATTATATTCAATTGACTTTTCAGTTATTTGTCCGTGCATGACCTTCCCGACCGGAATCCCTGGTGTTCGTCTGCTAAGGAAGTGTTTTCATTAATTTTGCTTGTAAGAATTTTTGTGGTTAGTTTTAACGGGGTGGAGAGAAGATTGATTCCTCTGTAATTAGCCGGCACTTTTTTTATCGCCTTTTTTGAATAGGAGTATTGTTGTGCTAGTCCTCCATTCATCCGGGATTCTGTGATGGTATATGATTTTACTGATGAGAATTTTCAGTTGTTCTGTCGGGCTCTCTCCTCCGTATTTCAGTGGTTCATTGGTAATTCCGTCAGGTCCCACACTTTTCCTGTTTTTTAGTTTTTTCAAGGCTAGTTCTACGTCTTCCTTCTTTGCAAGTATATCGTCGTTAATTATAATTTCGGGTGTGTTAGGTTTGATTTCTGTCTGTTGTTTCTTATATAATTCCTCCAAGTAGTTTACCCAAGTTCCCTTCGGTATGCGGTTACTGCTAATTAACTCATATGTTTCCTTTCTTTGGTCTCTGATCAGCCGCCATATCTGTTTCTGGAGTCCATAGAAGTCGCTTTCCATTCTTTTTGAAAAGGTTTCCCAGTGCTTGTTTTTAAGGTATATGAAACATAATATTTGTTTGGTCCGTGCTATCAAAATATACAATAATATATAGGGTATTGCATTTAAATTTTGACAGTTTTGGTATAAAACTTTTTTGTTGAGCCATTCTGTATACTTTAAAATAATTTTAAAATGAGGCACCAATAGACCTGCACATCCTTTAATAAAAATATAATGGTTGAATTCAGAACATTTTTTGTGAAATCTGGTAAAAAGTGTATTTAATGATTCTTTACTTATGTAATTATTTTTTACAGTTTCAAAAAGAAGTCAACGATATAGAACAACTTTTGAACGAAACAATAAATGAAGAAGTTTCAAAAGAAGATCTCAGACTACCCGATCATGTCCACCCAATTCACTATCGACTTATGTTACATCCCGTATTGGATGAACCTGCAGAAAACAATTTTACCTTTACAGGTCAAGTGAAAATAATGGTAAGCAAGAGTTTGATAATTTTTAATGCAACACTGCGCTTGAAAAATTTACAACTTTGCTAGTAAATAATCTAAGAAATTCCAATTCTCATTAATTTACAGTATTTTTGACTTTATCGATATTTATTTTTAAATATAGATAAACTGTACTACATCTACCAATAAAATAGTTTTAAATTGGGATGAAGAGCTAGAAATTCTTGACGCAGACATAAAAGTTGTGACTATTAAACAAGAGGAAATTCAGTCGAATACCACTCACAATATTTCACGACGAGACTTAGAAGAAAATGAAGAAAACAATGGCGGACTCGTAGCAGACGACGACATTTTGACAACAACTGAAGCCGAATTTACTACCGAGTTAGCTACAGAAGCTGTTTCTGAAAAGGTAAGAATATATTTTAGTTTCAAAAATTTTGCCTGTACATAACAAATATATTTTAGGTACTTATTACTTCCGAATTAGTACCACTCCCTATATACGAAATTTTAAGGGACATCGACAATTATAAGCTAACGATTATATTGAAGGACAGACTGTATAGTGGAGAGACTTATACCGTTGATATCAAGTTTTCTGGGAATATTACTAACAATTTGGTGGGATTGTATAGAACTAGTTATACAGATCTGGCTGGAAATGTTAGGTAAAGATATTTTTTCTTACTGCTGAACTAAAATAGAACAGCTTATCTTGATGTAATTTTTTTAGATGGTTAGCTACAACACAGTTCGCCACAGTCTATGCAAGAACAGTTTTCCCATGTTTCGATGAACCGTTGTTTAAAGCCCCATTCGAAATCAGTATTGCCAGAAGAACCAATATGACTGTACTCTCGAATATGCCTCTTAAAGAGATCGAGCCAATGTAAGTGGAAACTTAGTTTCATTTTCACAACGAAGTTATTGTGACTTGATGAACTTTTTCAAAATAATCAAGAAAATGTCTGGCATGAAAAAAAGCTCCGTTTTTAGTATTCTATTTCCAGCGTAGTTTCCTCTAAATTTATTTTTCAAGTATTTTTTTTTAATATTTTTTGGCAAAATATACTGACAAACTATAACTGTGTTATATGGTTAACTTATACGTAGATTTTAAAAATATCTGACTTTACAGGATATACTAAAAAATGAGGACAGCGTAAAATGGAATTTTTTAAAATAAAACATCCTGTATACGAATATTTTTTCAATGTAGTGTATAATTTTAAAACATTTTTTTAAGTTTTGATATACATGGTGTCCGGCGGCAGATTTATGTTTTCAAATGAAATAAAAAATTTATTACTAAATACATCTTTTTAATAAAAATACTTTTAAACAGAGTACAGGTGCAGATTTCATCATAAAGATAATGTCTTCCAAATGCCTTTCGTCGAGTTGCACATATTGTTTGAGACCAAGCGTCGTGTTACACGCCCCATTCTGCAGTAAGCTCGATTGAATGTTGTGAATTTCTCAGCAAATTTTTTAAGGTCACAGTACTTCGCGGTAACCACATAAAAAAAAGTCCATCGTGGTCAAATCAGGTGATCTCTGTGGCCACGAGATGTCGCCAAATCGACTTATCAGCTTCTGAGAGAAAGCTTTCCGAAGCAGTCCTTGAAGCTCTGATGGTATGTAGGGTGGCTGAATCCTGTTGAAACCATGTGTGCGATGAGAACAATGGATGAGCTCGCACCAGACGGTTACCCTGGGGCAATATAATGGTTTTTGATAGTTAAGTTGTAGGTTTTGGATTCTTAGAGACCAGCAACGGCACTTTTGTTTATTAATATGTCCGTTTAGGTATAAGTGAGCTTCGTCACCTCAAAAAATGGAATTATCTGTTCGGAACCTCTCTAACATCATTTCACAAAACTGCGTAAAATAAAATCATTTTATTTTAATTTTTGGACAATCTAAATTTTGAAAAGATGGAACTTACAGTCTTCTTTCAAAATTTCGTGGATGGTTGCTCTGGGAAGCTCCAATGAGTCTGCCCTTTTCTGACTCGAAAGTCGTGGATTTTCTCGTAAACTTCTTTTAACAAATTCTATGTTTTGCGGGGGTCCTTAAAGATCAAGTAGGCGCCGGGTGTGGGCTGTTCATAGCCAATAATGTAACGCGAATTCTCTCCATCCAGGAACGAATTAAATTCACACTGGGTGCATCACTCAATCATCGGATATTGGACTTCGAACAAAATTGTCGACCAGCGAGCACGTCAGAATTACCACATTTGGAAAATTCCTCCACAGGGAACGCGCGATGCTCTCCCAATCACTATGGTACCGTGACTAACAAATCCGTATGATTCGGTATTCGAATGACACTACCCCCTTCTATCACTGTTTATTACTTTTCAGAATAATCTCATTTTATAACGTAAATCTGTTGCCAGACATTCTGTACTCTAATTTTATAGTTTTCGAAATATTTGTGTTTGTGAAGAAATGTCACATTTTCAAGCATCCATTGAATTGTAATTTTGCTAGAAATATATTTACATTTACTATTAAAGAAGACCAAGGCTAAACAAAGACTATTTCTACTAAACATTTGCAATAAAATCTACAGGGTGTTGAACATATTAGTTCAAACTCGAAAAATTTTATATTAAAATATATTACTTTTTCAGACCTTACATCGGTATTTGATATTATATTTGCGTTATCTTTAGTTTTTTTTTTCTTCTTGATGATTATTTTACAATTGTAGTAGCCATGCAAAAAACAATGTCAAATAAAATTTTATAAAGTGGTTTATTTACAACCGTTTGCTCTAATTTTCATACAATGTTTCTTGGTTCTATTGCATTAATCTTATATTTTAAACTAAATTTTCCGAAGAATAAGTTAGTAGATATAATTTATGTAATAAAAGAGGCCGAAAAAGTTACCTTCTTGCTGAATACTTTATAAAATGAAGCTTTCTGGTCAATGCCTAGCTAATTCCCTTACTTTTTAGAATTTAATGCTAAAATTGTATTCTTATGGGAATGTGAATTATCCAAAACGTAAAGTAGTGTATAGAAAGGCTATTAATGAAGAAAAAGAACAAAAATTTTGCTACATTTTCAAGGAAATCGGTTAAAATAAAAGTGAGCATCCTTACCTACCGCGTCATGCTGTAGAAAGGGAGTTAGTGTGTAGATTGGACTGACATTCCGTCTGCTGATGATTTTTTTGACTTGTCTACACCTAATGATGTTAGAAATCAAATCGCGAACCCTCTGAAAGAAGATAATACTAGTAATAAGATTGTATTGGGTCAGAGAGAATTAGTCCATGGTATTCTGAAGAAAAACTAATACTATCCAGGAAACAATTACTCACCTCCAAAATCAGGTCACTGATTTACGGAAAGACTTGGAAGAGTTTAAAAATAATCACAATACTTTGGGACCATCGGCTGCGGAACAACAGCCTTTGCAGAACAGAAGTGAGATGTCTAAAAATATGTATGTATGTATAATATTCAAAAAAAAAGGAATTCTTAGCAAATAGAAGATTGTGTGTGTTGTTCATGATCAATCTTATTTGTGGACTCTGTTGGAGAGATTGGAACTGAGTACTAATACTAAATGTAGAGTTTTTAGAGTTAATCATTGAATTGAGAATTCCAAATCCACGACAAAGGATTGTGTTCTCCTAGGGTTCAATGTCTCAAAACAGTCTCAAACGTAAATATAAATTAAGGGGTAGCAATATCAGAATTTGCTCTGCCCTTACTTATCCCCAACGTAAACAAATGGAGGTCCTCTATGAACAGCTCGACAAAGGAAAAAATAATGGTAAAACAGAGTTAATTATTAGATATAAGCATGGAATGCCCTTCATTGCAAAATCAGGCGAGTCATCTCATAGTGAACTTAGAGCAGAACAGCAGAATGTGTCAATTAATGATCCAAAAATCTATTGAGAAAAGAAACAAAAACAGAAATTCTACACTGCTGCTTTCAAAACAAGGGCAGAATTCATACCATATTGAATAATCCGAGTATGATCGTTAACGTATATAAATATGATATTATAGTATTGGTGGGGCTTGATTTTGATTGTTATTACTCTGAATTGAGGCTTATAGATTTTGAAGAGAGGGGCTAGCACGTTAATTGTAATACGTAAGAGCCTAAAATTTAAGGTAATACAAGTAAGGCCTTCGCATGTCGAGCTCGTTAAAAAAATCGTATCGGTATATATTTTCAATCTGGTCATGAAATGTATCAAGCATGTTGTAGAATTCTCTGGAGTTGGCTGATAACTATTATCTTATGACTTTATGATTTCTGGTGACTTTAATCTTCCGAACAGCTTATGGGATAATTCTTTTAGTGCATTTTAATAATTATGTTGATTTAAAATGTGAAATTTTCTTTTTTGATTTTAAAATTGTGATTATTCGGTAATAAATAACTCACATTAAGCTGATCGAAAGTATTCGGGGTGGGAGGTACGTTAGAATTCAATGCAGGGATAAACACTTGCTATAACTGCACACTACTTTCCATTTTGTGACATTGTTGATATTACTGCGTCAATCTTTCTTACCTTTATGTTATCTTGGTCCTTTATTGTAAACTGTAGTAAAATTGTAAAATATATTTTCGGTTGAAATAAAATAAATAAAGAAACTCAAAACGTTATATTAGTAGTTGTCATTTAGCTGCATTGTGCGCAACATTACAATCCGCAATTTCTTATGACGGGTAACTACATCAAAAATTGCATGGGAATCTTTAAAGACATGTAAAATTTTGCCATACGATAAATACACGACTGAATTTAGGATCAATTTATTATACACAACATGCATTTTTATGCTACAGAAAACCCACTTTGGGTAAGAGAGGTGCAAAATGGAAACCATCGGTCAAAAAATGTTTGGTAAAATATTCATCATAATAGAGTCATTGATCTCTACTTTTTTGATGAATTATTAAAGGATCTTAGTTATCTAAACTTTTTGCAAGATGAACTATCCCAACTGCTTGAAAGAGTTGATAGGAATGAGCGCGGCAGTACGTGGTTGCAGCAAGATGGTGTGCCTCTACACTACCATGGAAAATTCTTGCATTTTGAACCAAACTTTCCTCAAAAATCGATTGAGCATGGGGGTTTTAATCATTGGCCACCAAGCTCTTAGAACATCATTCCGTTAGATTTCTTATATAATATATATAAACGATATGACATTTGTTAATTCACTAACAGTTGATGCCGAGAAGCAGTAGAGGCTCTCGTCTAATAGCAGAACAGAGTTTTAAAACAAAAAACGATCAAGGCGACAACATGAATAGAAAGAAGAAGAACTCAGATCAATGGAACTCACCTTTATCCCTAGAATAATGCAAAACACGGGAACAAGAAAATAATACAGTAACAATTTCTGCAAAAAAATTTGAAAAGGAAAGATTGGATGTGCTAGCTGCATAATACATGGACTAAACATATGATGAAAATCAGGCCAAGGAAAATCAAGTTTTCTGCGAGCATATACAATAGTTCTTACAGTAACACAGGTGCAGAAAATAAGAAAACAACAAGGAACTAGTAACAATGGCTAACAAACTAGACAAAACTTCACCTATACGACAGAGACTAATAAAGGAGAAACGAAACACTTCTTGCTATGACTAGAGAACTTAACTCCAGAATTGAAACCTTGGATAATTCACGAGAACAGTGCATACACAAAAATGACTATAGCGTGGAGCTTGAGGAGTCCGACGCTCAGAACAGCGACAAAGACACCCGAGATTGCAATTCTAAAAAGCATTGAAAGCACAAAAGATAAAGAAGAAATAGGGGAAGAACACAGAGGATAATTCATCAAGCCAGTGACCAGGAACAGGATGAGAACCAAGAAAGGATTCCCCTTCGGCCTCAAAACCAAAGAACCCGCCAAACGTATTAAAGATAAGACAAAGTACAACGAAGTCTTGCAGGACTGCAAAAGTAACCAAATAAGCTTAGACCATACTAAGACCATCCCACAGGGAGTAAAATCATTTACGAAATCCTCGGAGATCACTAGTCTCTGAGAAATATCTTGGACAAAACGAACTTAATATAACACACATTTATTCCGAACGAGAAAATGCCATACATGTTGTCACCACAGAAATACTAGAGACACTTTCGGAAGTTGAAATTACAAGAGGAAAAGACTTTTATCACATCAAAATCATCAGAAGATATTACAGGAACAAGGAACCAATGCTCACGGCCTAGTTATTCTACCCAACGATGAAGGCCACATCCACCATATCAGATACATCAAGGATAATAAGATCGATGTAAAAAGCTAATACACCAGGATTAAATCCTTCCACTACTACAATTGCTAGATGTTCGGGTATGTAACGCAAGTGACAAAGGTCCTTACTGGCGAGAATGCAGAAACCAATAGAAGACCGAAAATGTACCAACTGCGGATAGGTACACCCTACATCATTCAGAGGTTGCCCCAAAAGACTGCAGTCAACGAGAAAAGCTTTACATCAGCACTCATCACAGGCTGTGAACAAATCCAGAGAACAAAATGATCGAGGATCCAATACCCAGGGACTGTAGCAGCCTTGCCCAGCGACCTGCTCACATCGTGGAATAAGAACTTGCAGAAGCTATTCGAGAACATGACGGTCCATATCCAGTCTTTCTTGACCAAGTTGCTACACAACACGAAACTATGAGAAGCTCAAGATCAAAAACATCTAGGTCTAAGCCACTAAACCACGGCTACCATCTCTATAGTTTGAGAAAAATGAATATACGTTACCTACGAATAACTTATCTTAAGTTTACTTAATAAAGATTATTGAGTTTATAAACATGGTTTGACATGTGTTATAAGTTTTTAAAGATGCCTTGATATGTGTTAGGTAGAACATTTTTATAGGGGTAGATAGCAACTATGTAACATATTCATAAGTCAATAAAGAAACTAGAATCTACCACCAACTATGGAAGAAGTGCGAAATAGGATTAGGGTACCCTGCGGAACAATTACTCCATTATTCTTGGTCAAGGTCCAGGAAGATGTGTGAAAAATACTAAATACGTGCATCCAAAATGGGAACTATTTATTCGAATATTTATTAAGAATCAACAATTAACTATTAGCTATTAATAAGTAATTAAATTATCCTCTATAGCTTAATATATTTTTTTATAAATGGATTTAAAAATGTTTTATAAAAATTTCCCTTGCTTTGTTTTGACGTTGATTTATTTTCTAATATGTTTAATTACATTAAAGTCGTTGTTTAAAAGTTGTCGTTTTTTTCTGCGGCAACTACGAGTATAGAAGAAATAGTTTATAAAATAAAAAATACAGGGTGTACCATTTGAAAAAAAAAATTCCAATTTTGACAAATGTGTTGAACACTTTGTAGCTTTTATTAAAAATGTTTAGTAGAAATAGTATTAAATTAGTATTGATCTTACTTGACAATAAATTTAAAAATATTTCTGGCAAAAATAAGACTCATATTTACTATAACTTGAAAACGTGACTTTTTTCTTAAATACAATAATTATCTCAATAACTATAAAGTTGATAAAAAAAAATTTGAAAATTAAAAGCAAAATCGAATACATGATTCATATACAGAAAGTTCTATCTAAAAAATACAATTCAATGCTGTCCTTATTCTTGGCACATTTTGTAGACTCCCAAATATTTTTAAAAAGTGCCTATAAATTAATCACATAACGCAGGATAAATACTTTCTTGATAAATTTTACCTGAAAGGCATAAACTTACTTCATCCAATCCTCGATTTACTCTGCCAAGTAACCTTGTATGTAAATGTCCTTTAAGGAACGAAACCGGTTGGGTTTGGGATCACTTCGAGCAATCACCTCCTATGTCATCATACTTAGTAGCCTTCACCATAAGTGACTTTGAATATCTCTCAGCAAATTCCAGTCACGGGCCAGTTTTTAGAATCTGGGCTCCTAAAGATGATCTGCCTAAAGCCCAATATGCCCTGGATGTAGTCCAGGAGATTTTACCGTTCCTTGAAAATTATTTCGGAATTAAATATCCATTGCCAAAATTGGATTTGGTAGCTATTCCCAGTTTTGGAATAGATGCTATGGAGAATTGGGGATTGATGTGCTTTAGGTCAGTATATATTCAATTAATATATTTTGCAAATATTAGTACTTTTAACTTATATTTGATTGAAAATGTATTTTTTTAGAAAGTCGATGTTGCTATTTGACCCATTATCACGTAGCATTAAAACTAAAAGTCTTATCTTTGCGAAAATAGCTCACGAATTGGCACATCAGTGGTTCGGAAATCTAGTTACAATGGAATGGTGGTCAGATCTATGGTTAAACGAAGGATTTGGAACATTTATGGCAGAAGTGACTTTGAGTAGTGTAAGTGTAAGAGTACTAACCCATTAGTTTATATTTTTAATTATGTTTTTACAGTTACGACCGAGATGGCATGTATACAGCAGCTTGCAATTGAGAAATACCTACAAAACACTCTATTACGACAGTTTGAAATCGACTCGAAGTATCGAAACGCAGATCAGCAGTAGCGCAGAAATTGAACAAGTTTTCGATACTTACATAGTTACCAAAAAAGGCAGTAGTATATTGAAAATGTTGAATTACACTTTAACCAAGGACGTATTTCAGAAGGGATTGCATAACTATTTGAAAAAATTGTAGGTATTAAATTGACTGACTGTAATTGATTCATCTTAAATGTTACAGATTTATTATTACTTTTTAGTTCATATAAATCGACAGACCAAGACGATCTTTGGGGCCTATTCACTAAAAGAGCACACAATCAAAGCATTATTCCAGAAAATATCACTGTCAAGGCCCTTATGAATTCTTGGACTACTCAGCGAGGATATCCTTGCATAACAGTTATAAGAAACTACACCACAGGTAATATTATAAAATTTGTACATTCTAAATTACAATGACAGAGAACTTATCAAATAAATGTACAGTCCTGGTCAAAAAGAAGCACCGAGTGTTTCTAATTGTTAATAATTTACAAGTCTCTTGAATTGGCTTTTATTTAAAATGTTTGTATGAGAAAAAATCGATTTTAGGAAATGCACTGATTAACCAAACCAAAATGACTGAAGACTTCAATGTTACTACCGAAGCCTTGTGGTATGTACCAGTTAACTACATAACCAGAGAAGACAAGACTGTAAACACCATTTGGTTACCTAATATTAGAGAAACGGAGCTCGATTTAACTACTCTGGAAAATGATTCTTGGATTCTGGTGAATATTGAAGAAACAGGTAGATGGACACCAATGTTTCAGAAATAATCATTTAATAATTTAAGTTTTATTTCATTCCTTTTAAACAGCGTATTACCTGGTATCCGCTCTGTGCATCTGCCAGTAGCTTTTTTGATATTTTTGTGTACATTAAACATGTTATATAGAGTCCATTCTCTTTATCATAATTTTTTTTGATAGTTCGATGCATTTCTTTATAGACTTGGCGATTTTTGTACACTTGTCATCTTTCTTTTATCAAGTTGAGAATCTTTTATTATCTACAGTTCTTTGCATTGATGTTTCTTCTTTAGCTTCATTTTTGAGTACATTATTTACTGTAATTGTTTAGTTTACTTAGTTCATATCTCTGGAGCTTTGCTTTGAGTAAATGAGTAAATAAAAAGCCGTAACACTTGATCTTTGATGCCTTTGGGCCCTTTACATCCCACTATACGAAGTCGCGAAGCTTTTGCGAATCCAAGCAGCTTCGTTAACTCGATTTACTAAATTGCTTCAGGAGACAATATTGTATCTCTGAAATATCTCTGCCTCAATCTGTTCAGTGCTGGACATTCTCTGAGGACATGGTCAACAGTTCCATCCTCTTCTAGATATCATCTGCCCTTTGGATCACCCATGATGCCAATATCATGAAAATAGCTTCCTAGGTTCTGTCAGTAATTCCACCACGATTCGCAGTTCTGTCCTCTCCAAAGGGAGGAGCTCTCTAGTAAGCCGTACGTTAGGTCGAATTATATGTTCTTTGATACAAACTATTCTAGGAGCCTCCCTCCATGATTCAATAAATTTACTCTCCAGCAACAGTTTTAATTCCCCTTTACCTCATTTTGTCTTATTTAATGGTATCCCAGACTGAATGCGAATAGAACCCATATGTGGACTAAGGATAGATTTGAAATCAGCTCTCGGATGCTTTCTGGTAGAGAGGGTATTAACTTTGAAGGTATGTTTGAATAATATTAAATTAACTTGATTTCTAATTAGACTTCCAGTTCTATCTGCCAGCTATTGCTAAGTATAAAGCTTTCTCAGAGGTAGTTTGTTTAGGTAGCAAATTGTTCTACCCTGCAGACTGGTCTCGTTTATTTCTGTATCAAGGTCCCAAAGTTCCACCATTGTCTCTCATCTCTGATTGATTTGGGCGTTAAAGTTATCGAAGAAAAGTGTTTTAAACACTTGGTCATCTTTACCACAAAATCGTTTGATTTCCTGCTTACATTTTTTACTAATGAGAGCGTATATCTATAAAATATTGCTCTTGGTATTTTTTAAATTTGAAATCATTATCAGACTTTGGAAAAAACCTGATGACTTGTGGTCTAAGTGCTTATGAATTATTATTCCAGCTCCATTACTTTCACGTATTTCCTCATTGCTACTATAAAACACATCTCTGACCTCCCAGGGATCACTCGCTAATACACATTATGTCGCTCTTAAAGAATTTTTTAATTTCACTTTTCTCATCAGTGACATAAAACTTATAGGCTTCTTCAGAGTGAACTACGATCTCCACAACTGGAAACTTTTGACATATCAGCTCAGAAGAAATCCCAACAAAATACCAGTTTCAAATAGAGGGCATCTCATAGATGACGCTTTCCAACTGGCCAATACTGGTTTGATAAATTATACTGTAGCTTTCGACTTAGTAAAATATCTGACAATTGCCGAGATCAACTATGTTCCTTGGTATGCTACATTGAGAAACACCGAAGAACTGAGGTAAGACTCGAGCGTACGCGTAAAGTTTATTAGTTACATTAGTCAAGATTCAAAATGAATATTCAAAATTGGAAATCTCAGTTCAGAATGTATGTTTATGTTTTTCATGTGGTAATCTGTTTTTAGGGTGATAATCAGTAATTACGAATACTCAGGTCTCTATGACAACTTTATTTTAAAATTAGTAAAACCAATGTTCGATGAACTGGGAACCTCAGAGAGTCCAACTGACACCCAGAATGAGAAGCTTTTAAGGCTACTTATAGTGACGTCAGCATGTCAGTTAAGATATTGGAAGTGTACCCAGTGGGCTAGAATGATGTATGATCAGTGGATGAAAACTGAAAATCCTGATGAAAGTAATACGTAAGTGATGTTATTTTGACGTATACTGCCATCAAATTAATTTGACGCATAACAAGGACAGTCATTATAAAATTCATTATTTTCAGAATAAATGTCGATTATCGTTATATTGTTCAATGTTCTGCTATCAAATCTGGAGGACCTGAAGAATGGGACTTTTTATGGAATAGAACTCTATCGCCTTCAATGTCTCCTTATGATTTAGAAACTGCTTATTTAAGTTTGGGATGTACTTATGATCCATGGTTGATAAATAGGTAAAGTAATTTTTGAACTGTTGTAAGTGACAAAGTCTATACCTCAAGTCCATAATTTCTGTCAGTAACTCACTGCTCGCTTATAGAGTAGCCCAAGTTGTGTGCCTTCTGGGGAGTTAATTCAAATACAAAACAATATTGTCAATACAGATTAACGGCTATCCAGTAATTTTTTTCAATTGATACAAACTATCTGTATTTAAAAAATGTTCATTATAAATTTTGGTTAAGCAATCGGCAAAATCTTTCAAACCATAATGTGTTCGGTATACGTTACAGCAAATAACTGACTTTGACGAGTATATCTACTGCAGTACTCTAAAATTAAGCTGGCCAAGAAGTTCATCACAAGTAATGAAACCATTAACAAGCTGGTACAAAAAGAACAAATAATGTTTTCTTCTACGCATTTCTGAACTTGAGAGACCTACCAAAAATAAACCAATTTCACGCGATAAATTCTTATATGGGAATCGATGTTTATATAGCCAGAATTTTATAAATTTTGACTGTACTCTCTCAAGTCTATCTATGTGACACTGATAAATAGGTGACCAAATGGTACAAGCATACTCCAAAATACTACGCTCCAAACTGTTATAAAGTGTTTGGATAGCCCTTATGTCTTCGATATGTCCACAGTTTCTTTTTATAAAATCCAACATCTTAAAGCTCTTTAGTACAATATTGTCAATATGTATATTAAGACTTAATTCTATATCGAAGATAACCCCGGGATCATTAAAAAATTGCATACACCAAATCGAAATCAGCTATATGATAAGAATTTATCACAGGCGTAAAACATTTAACAAATCTCATAACTTTACATTTGTTGACATTTAGAGTTAAAAAATTATTATCACGCCATTTGACTAGTAAATCTGGCGCTCGTGGAATATAAACACGATCATCTAAAGAGGAAACAATTGCAAATAGATTAAAATTATCAGCATACCAAAAAACAATGACAAAGTTTAAAAACATTTATAACATCATTAATGAACACTAAAAATGACATTAGGCATAAATAAGACCCCTGAGGGACTCCAGATCTACCTTAATATCTCACCACACAATTTAACATACTGTGTATGTGAAGAGAGATATGTGGCTATTCATTTTAAATGTGGATTACATAAACCGAAACACTTGAGCTTACATACCAGCAACTTCTGGCAAACACTATTAAAGGCTTTAGTCAAATCTGTGTATGTAGAGACCATCTGATATCCTGCTTCCACCCTCGATCAAAAAATATTGATAAACAGCCAGATTTGTAACCTTTGACCTTCCTTTGGAAAAAAAACTATGTTGTTCTTGGCCGATGTAGGTTTTAAAAGCATTGAACAATTCATCAGTTATTAATCGACTCAAATACCTTTCCCATAATACACAGCAATGATATACCCCGATAGTTTTTAACACGATTACGGTCACCAGATTTGAAAATAGGGAACAAGGTAGACTATTTCCATCTCGGAGGAAAGATTCCATCATTAAATGATTTTTGATAAATGCAACATAGATGGTTCAAGGGAAACTATGCATCAAACTCGTTTATAATGATTATTTAAAACCCTCAACATCATGTTCGAAGAAGTTTTCGTTAAAGTGGCACATATTTCTGCAGTATCCAAAGTTATTATTTCAGGGTTTTGTTCCCGAAGACCATGGTAGTCACTTTAAATTATTATTTGTCCTTTTAACATCAATAGAATATTTTTGTTGTAGGCGTACCACTAGTTGAAGGTTCGTTAATATCCATAGTTTACCAGAAATACATTTACCAAATAAACACTATCATACACTAAAATAGATTCTAACTGCATGAGATGTTTATTCCGCCGCTTCGTCGCTTTGGTGACCGGTATTTAATGAGTCACTGATATTATTGACTTTAGGTATAATCTGTTAATCATGATCAACGTCTTTTTTCACAGATATTTGGAGTATTCCTTAGATGGCAATATGACATTGGAGAATGTACAAAACGTTTGGAAATCCATCAATCATCCTGTTGGTGTACGAACAGGCTTCCAGTTCTTAAGATTAAACTGGGATAGAATATTTGAAACTTATGAGGATATTTTTCCAGTGTTTAGCACTATTTTCCACGATTTTGTATCGCAATTGTCAACAGAGATTGATTTAGAAGATGTAAGTAAAAATATACTTTGGGTCAATCTATTAGAAATCATCCAAACCATGTTACTCAACATTTTTAATTTTCTTAATTTTCTAAATTTTTTACCAGTTACTCTACAATATTAGGTGAGTTTAAAACTATGGTTAAAAAATTTTTTAGGCTGTTATTTTTTTTTGGCGGTCTATTTAAATTTGCTTCGGAACCGTTTCTTCGTTGAAAATAAGTTTTGCACAAATATCTCTAACTCTGTTAATGATATCAAGACAAACTAAGAATCAGAATTATCAAAATGTTATGTTCGAGATTTCTTATTCTTACATAATATTACCTTGATAGTGAGGAAAGTAAAGAAACAACTTCACAACTATAAATGAAAATTAACTTAAAACGGGTCTTGTGTGCTTGAAAATTATAAAAAAGAAAAAACACTCACCTAATTTTTTTTTCTTGTATACATTTATTATAAAACTACTTGCTATTGAAGTTTCAAGCTTAAGAACTTCTTTTGTGCCCAAATTTGTATTTTAGCAATATTTAAAGTTAAATATCTCAAAATGAACTGGGTGAAAAATTATGAAATTAAAACAGATTGTACCTCTTTGTGTATGTTAAAGTGCATTAAATTTGTCCCAAAATTGCGTCATACACACAAAAAAAATAATGGTAATTAAGGAGACATTTTTCAAGGTAATTTGCATCATATTAACCTTTTATTTCGACCAAAAATTCGGCATGGGGCAAAAAAAAGTATAAACCAAAAAATTTTTTAACCATAATTTTAAACTCGCCTAATATTGGGGGGTAACTGGTAAAAAATTAGGAAAATCAAAAATGTTGAGCAACCAATTTTATTCTGTCTGGGCGATTTGAAATGGATTGACCCCCCTACAATTTTATTAAATTTCCTACGTCCATCCTCCTCACTTCCTTCATGTATTTATATATTTAATATTTTAGTTGACAACCTTCTACAAACTTCACCAAAGTGACTTAAAATCTGTGGCAACAATTCTTCAAAGCTCAGTAGATCAAATGAAAGTGAGAATTAAATGGAGAAAGAAACATTTAGATTCCGTTGTGAATTGGTTGAAAGAAAATAGGTTTTAGAAGAGAAACCATTTCAGTATTATGATGTATTAAAATGTACTTATAGAATCTTTCTTTCAATTCATTTAAAAGTCAGAAGTCAAGAGGTATCAAATTATCAAGTGAAAAGGCTATGCCAAAGTGTCCTCTTTCTGTTATTTTAGTTTGTGTCTTATTTACAATTACGTTGATTTTTAATTAATTCACAAAAATTAGTTATGACTATTTAGGGATTATAACAAAGATATGTAGATTCCTTTATAAATATTTATATATAATATTCCGTGTCTATAAATCATATTTCTAAGTCAGAAAAATATTCTGCTTTTAGATTAAACAATATCTATTTTAGTATGTATAAAATTGATTATTACTTTAGATTAAGACGAGGCAGTCATTTTTAAAATTACCTCTTATTCAATATAAAATGCTATATATGAGGGTAAAATACAGTAAGCAATTTTTTATTTAAATAAAGGACAGTTTGCACATAATCTGGATAATATTAAGTTTTTTTGTTATGTACTATATTTATTTTAGATCATAATAAATTTATTAGTATTTTACTTATGTTTTATTTCAAAATATGAAAGAAAAAAAGGCAATATATATATATATATATATATATATATATATATATATATATATATATATATATATATATATATATATATATATATATATATGCGGCTTTCACGGATTCCTCTTTGTGAAATGCAATAGCAGTGGATATATCCACATTATGCCGTTGTAGTGCTGAAATCACATTCAGCAAACGTACAACTATATGTAGCTTCGCATATGAATGAAGTCAAATGCGAACAGTAAATGCAAACTTCTCTCCATCATATCCATTCTGTGTTAGAGGTTGCACAGTTAGAATAAATTGTTATAGAATGCAATTTATCCCATTCCATCACCATCGAAATGATGGCCTACCTGTACCACTCTACCGAGAAGAAAGTCAAAACTTACCCTCCCCGCCACAGTGATACGGCACTACAACGGCATAATGTGGATATATCCACTGCTATTGCATCTCACACAGAGGAATCCGTGAAAGCCGCATAAACATCTATACGCCATCCGGCGGGAGGTCGGCGAAGCCGCGTTCAATATTTGCATATTTCCTTCCGATCTGTCCTTTGCACAGCCAGGTGCATGTCGGTACCCTGATGAGGCTAATAGAGACGAAACATGAACCTCTGGCGTATCACTTCTCGGTAGGGTGGTACAGGTAGGCCATCATCTCGATGGTGGTGGAATGAGATAAATTGCATTCTATAACAATTTATTCTAACTGTGCAACCTCTAACACAGAATGGATATGATGGAGAGAAGTTTGCATTTACTGTTCGCATTTGACTTCATATATATATATATATATATATATATATATATATATATATATATATATATATATATATATATATATATATATATATATATATATTGCGTTGAAAAACGTGATGCGGGACCTGACGTCTATCGTCAGAGGTCTATATTCGCTGTCATTTCCATTGTAAAAAGTTCGATTCCTAAAATTTTGTCTTTCATTGTTCTGAACGTTCCTATCAATTTGTCGATCATTGTTATTTGCGCCTCTATTTAAGTTTATATTATTTTGTCTCGCGTTATATTGTTGTCTATATTGTGAATTATTATTATTTAAATTATAATTATTTGTACCATTGTCTGTTTGTCTGTATCGTGTATTATTATTAAAATTATTGTTATTAAAATTTCTATTTGTTTTCTGGTAAAAGTCATTATTACGATTATAGTTATTATTATTTCTATTAAAATTGTTAGGAATATTATTTGTATAATTAGTTTGATTCTGTCTAAATTGATTCGGCTGTGGACGTATATTGTTATTTAGGTTTTTAAAGTTTTGATCATAACTATTTTTTTTATTATTTTGATTGTGCCCATTAAAATTACCTCTTTGTACTCTTGTTAAGAAATTAATAAATTGACCCATTGTTTTTATATTTTGAATTGTAATTGTTTGTACTATATTATCTTGATAATGACGAGCAATGTTCAGAATAATTTCGTCTTCTCTCATTGGTGGATTTAAATACTTTGCTACTGTACTTAGCTTTAAAGCATAATTAACTAGATCCCCATTTTTATTATAATTAAATTTCCCAAAGTATAATTGTTCCCTAAACTCTGCTTGTTTAATCTCTCCCCAAAAATATTCCAAAAATTCCCTTTCAAACTCACAAAAATTATTTATCGTTGATTCTATATTACCATACCAAATACTTTCATGATCAATCAAATTAACTCGAATAAAGTCTTTTATTACTTGAAGATTATTTACATTTTTTAACCTATTCTTGATACTGTTAATAAAAGCTACCGGGTGTAACATACGAATGTTGCCATTAAACTTTAGACCCATGTCATTAGTACTGTTACAAATATTTCCATTGCCCATATTATTTCTAGTTACAGTCTCCAATTTCTTATCCACGGTACAAGTAACTAGTTCAGTTGTGGATTTTAGTTTTTCTTCTATAATCTGATCGTATTCCTGGAAAGTTCTGTAACATTTCCTATCAATTTTATCTATTTCATTACCATGCTTATCTAATTCTGAGGTAATGTCATGCATGGTCGTATCTAGTTTGTCATTGAGACGCTCTATTTCTGTGTTCCTGTCACCTTTCTCTATTTCTAGCATATTTAATATTTCTTGGTTATTTTTAGTTACCTTTTCATGTATTTCTTCAATGCATGTTGACAGCTCTTTTGACATTCTGTTTTCAATTTCTAATATTTTCTCATCCACTTGTTTTTCTAATCTTATTTGCCCCTGTTTAATATCATTTAATTCTTTTTGGCCTTTAGTTATTTCCTTTTTTAATTCTTCTTGACCCTGTTCAATCTTATGTTCTAGGTCTTGCTGTCTTTTTTCTAGCTCCTTCTGACCTTTTGTAACTTTCGTATCCAGATCGTTAAGCCCTTTTTCCATTTTATTTTCCAGATCTTTTTGGCCTTTTTCCAGATCTTTTTGGCCTTTTTCCAGATCTTTTTGGCCTTTTTCCATTTTATTTTCCAGATCTTTTTGGCCTTTTTCCATTTTATTTTCCAGATCTTTTTGCCCCATTTCTATTTTATTTTCCAGAGTATTTTGCATACTCTGCAAAAATTTTATTATATCTTGATTACTACTCTGTTCTGTCTTTTCTGGTTCTTTTTGCTCAGGGGTTGTTATTTCCCCTACCTCTTCTAGCTTAGTCTGCTGAAATACTTCACTCTCTCGATCGGTAGAAGAAGTGGATGTACTAGCTGTATCTTCTTTTGTTTTCCGTACTCCAATTTCTTGATTAATTTGTTTTCCTGATCTTAAGGTTATATTTTGTTCAGCCATGGTATTTTATTTATTCTAGTTTTATGCAATTCAAAAATTTTATAAAATTTATGTACTAAACTTTTGTTTAATACTATTGTTATCAATTTTGTTGTAATTAATTTTAAATAACTGATGTGCAATAATACTCGTTTTTTTTTTTTATATGTTACAAGTTCCTATTAATTATTTTTATTGACAGTAGACTTATATACCCTGAAAATATTTATGTCCTGATAATATTTTAATAATCCCTGAAAATATTTATGCCCCAAAAACAAAAGATGCCCCACGTTGGGCGCCAATTGCGTTGAAAAACGTGATGCGGGACCTAACGTATATCGTCAGAGGTCTATATTCGTCGCCCACACACGCTTCAAGCAACTGCCCGAAGAGGAATTAGAATATTAATATTTTGAATATTTCTTTTTTTTTTATAAAATTTGAATATTGGTGAATGTGAATGATATAAGTTCTCTTTTGCTCTATTAAAAATATTCTAAACCACGATATGTATTTTTAATTTTTCCTTGAGCGCCCAGTTACTGTATCCTATCAAAGATAAGATAACAGCACTGTATTTATTCTTTGGATTTACTTAAAAATACATATATTATTGTTAACAAAATTATAATAAATCTATTTTCTCTTTTTAATCTCCCCTTAATATAACTAGCTCGCTTACCCTGAAACTATCCCAAGTGAGTTCAGATTCTCATAAGTTAAAATTACTTTTTATCTACTGCCAATTAAAACCACTGAATTGTATTAACAATCAACATAAATTTATTATAAAACAAAATGATATTATTACTGATTATAAAATTATTTGATACACCTATTATCTAGATCATCTTTATTAAAATTAAAATCAATTGCACCTTATCTCTACTGTTAAGTATAATGTCACTCCACTTAACTGTCAAAAGTTGTTTGACAAATGTGAAGGTCTCGTGTTCAGTTAAAATGTATTACTTTTATTTATTTTAAAAATTAAAAAAAAATGTGCAAAGTGCGGATTATTAATTTTAATAAGTGATTATAAATTAGTTCTAATGATTTTATAATGTCTCATATAAATGTGGTAATATTATATTTTAAAATACCTTGTTCCTTAAGTGTTTGTTTACTTATAAACAATAAAAAGGTATATTTGTGTTTCTCTGTCTTCTTTTACCATCAAATTAGATTGGGATTTTTGTTTTAAAAAATACCTACTATCAAGTAAGTAGATATTCTTAATTAAACACTGTCTTGGTTATTTTTGGTAATGTCCAGGAATTGTCTACTTCTAGGAAATGTTGGTATTTACACCAGCCAGGTATAATTTCTTGAACTTTTATTTGCCACAATCGGGTTTTTACTAAATTTTCTTGATGTTAGTTGGAGTTGCAAAAAAGTATTGTTACAGAGAGGTGTAAAAGAAAAGTTTCTCCTCAAAACATAACCTTAAAATTTCTCACGACGAGATCATAAAGCCACGTGCGAGATCTTTTGTTTTTGATAAGTAAATAATTTTTAAAGGTTATGAAAGTAAATAAATATTAAATAAAGTTTAATTAATCAATATTTTTAAAAAAAAATAATTTAAATTAAATTGAATGTCATTAAGAAATAGCAACTCCAACTAACATCAAGAAAATTTAGTAAAAACCCGATTGTGGCAAATAAAAGTTCAAGAAATTATACCTGGCTGGTGTAAATACCAACATTTCCTAGAAGTAGACAATTCCTGGACATTACCAAAAATAACCAAGACAGTGTTTAATTAAGAATATCTACTTACTTGATAGTAGGTATTTTTTAAAACAAAAATCCCAATCTAATTTGATGGTAAAAGAAGACAGAGAAACACAAATATACCTTTTTATTGTTTATAAGTAAACAAACACTTAAGGAACAAGGTATTTTAAAATATAATATTACCACATTTATATGAGACATTATAAAATCATTAGAACTAATTTATAATCACTTATTAAAATTAATAATCCGCACTTTGCACATTTTTTTTTAATTTTTAAAATAAATAAAAGTAATACATTTTAACTGAACACGAGACCTTCACATTTGTCAAACAACTTTTGACAGTTAAGTGGAGTGACATTATACTTAACAGTAGAGATAAGGTGCAATTGATTTTAATTTTAATAAAGATGATCTAGATAATAGGTGTATCAAATAATTTTATAATCAGTAATAATATCATTTTGTTTTATAATAAATTTATGTTGATTGTTAATACAATTCAGTGGTTTTAATTGGCAGTAGATAAAAAGTAATTTTAACTTATGAGAATCTGAACTCACTTGGGATAGTTTCAGGGTAAGCGAGCTAGTTATATTAAGGGGAGATTAAAAAGAGAAAATAGATTTATTATAATTTTGTTAACAATAATATATGTATTTTTAAGTAAATCCAAAGAATAAATACAGTGCTGTTATCTTATCTTTGATAGGATACAGTAACTGGGCGCTCAAGGAAAAATTAAAAATACATATCGTGGTTTAGAATATTTTTAATAGAGCAAAAGAGAACTTATATCATTCACATTCACCAATATTCAAATTTTATAAAAAAAAAGAAATATTCAAAATATTAATATTCTAATTCCTCTTCGGGCAGTTGCTTGAAGCGTGTGTGGGCGACGAATATAGACCTCTGACGATATACGTTAGGTCCCGCATCACGTTTTTCAACGCAATATATATATATATATATATATATATATATATATATATATATATATATATATATATATATATTCAGTGTATTTTTCTTGGATCTTTCCAATCTATACTTGCAAAAAGCCTAATTAAGTTAGCTGATTTAGTGCTGTAAGAGTGAAGATGGAAATTTTGTTGGCATTTCAAACGGTTTTTATGTATCTCTAGTAATTTTCAGAAAATTAATAAACTAGGCAGCGTTAATACTTGCAATTTTACAAAGTGTGGCCTGCCGTGGTCCCTATAGCCGATACCAGAGACAAGTCGAATATTTTGTATTCTAAAAATGTGAATCGCGCCAGCACATTTACCCCATAGGTGAACACTGTACGAAATATGAGAAGGTAACAAGGACTAATGAATAAAGAGAAGGGTGTCACAATGAAGAGACTCACGAAGTAGCCTGATGCCAACTTATTCTTCAATAATATAATATATGAACTCGAGTTCAGACCATCGTCCAAACTGACACCCAACAATGTTACTGAAGAATCATCAACCACTCCACGTCCATTTTAGAAAAATAAGTTTTATATTTTTTCTTCATTCAATTTAAGACAATTATTAGCAAATCAACATCTAACACGTTCTCTTATAACAGACTTTTCCTTCGGTAAATTTTTTGGGTCTCAGTGTTGTCTGCGTAACAGATACACATACCCGGTGACTATATATATATATATATATATATATATATATATATATATATATATATATATATATATATATATATATATATATATAAGAAGAGGTGGCACTACCGAGGGAAATGCAATGTCTCTTCTACCGTATCTAAGAAGAAAAGATTATGAGAGACACAATCCAAGATACGACTGAAGTCATACATGAAAAGCTCTTTGCTCTTTCTGCTTTTTAGCCCCTCAACCTCGCCCTCCACAACTGCAACTACCTGAATAGTTGAAAAATTTCGACAAAAACCAAACTGTGACTGGTACAAAAATTCTGATGTTCAAAATATTGACTTAAGCGGTTTTTTAGTATTACCTCAATTTTTTCCCCAATAACGGAATCAAAGAGATGGGTCTATAATTTTCCATGGAATCGATATTACCTTTTTGAAACAGAGGGACATTACTTACTATCTTTAGACAATCCGGAAAATTATTTTGAGCCAAACTACAATTAAATAAACACGTCAAAGGTTTAACCAAACAGACACTAATCTCTTTCAAAATAGCGCTACTCATATCATATATGTCAAAAGAGTTCGACCTTTTGACAACGTGTATAGCACTACAAACATCATACTTTGTAATGGGCAAAAGGGCAAAAGATTGCAATGAATTTGGGATTACCGAAACCATAGCATTCTGTATTTCTATGTTAATCTGTAGGTCCTTCATGTTGTTGTCTGCTTTGTTTCGGATATTTATTGCCGTAGTTCTATATTTGCTTGTATGGTGTTGACTTTTTTAAAATTCTTTTTTAATAATTTGTGTACTTTGGTATTTACTGGAATTAGTATTAAGGAGATTTTTTAGGGCTATTTCGGTGTCTATATCCAATATTTCCGCGGCTACTCTCCATCTATGATAGACTCCATAACGTCCAACAAACTTAAAAACGAAGCCATTTCTGAAGTTTACCCCCTTATTAAAGACAAAAAAGATCCGTTTAAAATGACATCTTATTTTGATAACCTTTCAGAAAAGTTAAAAAATTGTTAGCCAAAACAACCATAAAGGTAACGTATAAAACTCACAACTCACTAGGAAAATATATAAAAAATGGAAAGCTAAAAACAATAAAGAAAATAAATTGGGTGTTTTCCAATAACAATGCGGTCCATGCACCAAGACATACATAGGGCAAACAAGTAGGTCATTTAAATAAGAACTGCATAACATAAAATAATTTTCCTTCTTAACAAAAATAACAACATATGGAAACTATCTCATTAAAAAAACCATAATTTTTATGTCGAATTTGAAATTTTACACCTAGAAAAGAAAGGACAGACACTAAATCTATATGAAAGCCTTGGGATAAACTGTTTAAAAAATTCAGAAGTAGTATTAAATAAACAAATCGAACTTAAACAATCACCGCTATTAAATCATTTTTCATAACAAGAATTCAGGGAGAATTTCCAACATGTAACAAGATTAAAGAGGAACTATTCATAGTATATAAACATCCGAAGATGCTACGTTGTAGCGAAACGCGTTCGGTGTTTTCAAAAACAATAAAATATAGTGAAAATTAAACAAACACTTGTGTTTCTGTTTTACAATATTTTGTTAAAGTTTAAGGAGGATGGCTGATTAGCTACTGTATATAGCCCGTAGCGCACCACGCCGTAATTTATTTAAATTATATGACATTTTTATGAAAGTAGTTTAATTAATATTTATCACTAAATAGTTTTTAACAACATAGCCCACCAATTTGTACTAGTCCTTGAATGAATAAATGAATGAATAAAAAAGGGGTGGTGACACTAGATCATTGATGCCTAAGCCTCTATTGGGTCTTGTACATCCCACCTTATCTGCAGGTTATTCGAGGTCGATCGCCTTTGCGAATCAAAGCAACCTCGTTAATTGAACTTGTCTAATTGCTTCCGGTAACAAAATTGTATTTTACAAATGTCTCTGCCCCAGTCCGTTGAGTGCTGGGCACTCTCTGAGGATACGGTCAACAGTTTCATCCACCTCCAAACACCATCTGCATGTCGGGTCATCTTCGACACCGATTCTATGAAGATGGCCCCTGAGGTAACAATGTCCTTTCAACAATCCTACTACAATTCGCAGCTCTTTCGTTCCCAAGGAGAGAAGTTCCTTAGTACGCCGTACGCTAGGCCCAGTTATATGTTTCTTAGCACACCTCATTTCAGAAGCTCCCCTCCACGATTGTATAAATTTGCTTTCCAGCAACGATTTTAATTCCGTTTTGCCAATAACAATTAGGACAGGTAATATTGGTTGGGGTCCATACGGTTCAGTCACCGAACCCAACTTTGCCAGACGATCTACTTCCTTATTTTCGCGTATGCCCGAGTGACCCGAGACCCATACGAGTCTGACTGTGCAGCCTTTCCTTGTGATACCATTTAGTACATCCTTGCACTCAGACACCAGTCGCAAAGTTACGACACTGGACTTCAGTGCCAATATCACAGCCTTACGGTCTGAGCATATATTTATTACTCTATTTCTGTCTATGTCCCTCTCACAGAGATGGCACACTGCAGAATAGCATAAATTTCCACTGTGAAAATTGTCACACATTGTCCGAGAGGGTAGTACTCTCTGACTCCTGTACTCCAGCTCTTTCATCTTGTCGAGATTTATTAGTATACTACCAGAAACCATTTTCGAAACATTTTGTTCTTCCTCTCAGCCCCCTCTACTTGGCAGAAATATCTCCAGAGAGAGGTTGGGTTTTAAAAGCGTCGTCATGTAATCTGTCCACATGTGAGTGATGAACACCTCTCCACCGTGCTTTCCCAGACACCTGAGTAGCCGCCCGTTCCAATTCCAAGATGTCCCAGGCAACTGAGACGATAAACAATCTTCAGGGCCTCGTTCTCTAGGTACAAGCGAAGAGGAGGCAAGTTCACCAGGACTTCCAGAGCCGTGATGGGAGCAATCCTCATCGCACTCAATATTCCCACACAAGCCATTCTCAGAACTTTGTCAAGAAGAATGTGTTTGCGCTTTGTTGCACTACGCCATCGCACAATAGCGGCGTATGTTATCATGGAGCGGATCACCATAGTGTATATCCAAAATTACACTTTAGGTGTCAGTCTCCATGTACACCTAAAGGCTCGTTTACAAGCACATATGGCTTTCTTGGTTCAAGCTTCAATATGATCATTGCAGTTTAGTCGTGAGTCCAGAATAACTCTCAGGTATTTAACTGTCCCCTTAAGTTGAAGAGTCCTTCCCACCAATGTAATTGTGGGAAGTCTCCCCATTTTCCTCTTTTTTGTAAAGAGTACCATCTCAACCTTGTCCGAATTTATTCGAGCCCCTCCTTGCGGCACCATCGTTCCGTGATCCGGAGAGGACGCATCATTGGCCTCTCCAGATCCCAGACATGGCGACCAGGGCACAAAATGACTAGGTCATCAGCGTTTAAACTGATTTGTTCTTATTTAATTTTAAAGGAATACATAGGAAATTAAAAAAAATGAAGCATAAGAATTTTTGAATAATGTCTCTTCTTTAAGTTAAAGCCATGTGGGTGTGTGCATGAACGAAAAATAGCACGACTATACATTCAATCACATCCACTAAGACCTTAGTGAAAATTATAAAATTTAATCAGTAGGAAGTTTTGAAGCCGTCAGTTTAAATATTTTTACGTCTCTAAGAAGAGATTGTGAAGAATTGAGATTACGGGGCAGTCTATGGGAAGTCGCCATTTCGATTCCCTATGTTTAAAAGATGATCAATAAATTACTTTGAAACATCACTTTGGAAACTGGAGAATGATTTTTTTCTTTTTGAATGTTTGGTAATCCATAACAATTTTTTTTTATGTCAAAAAATTCCGATTTCAGGTTTATACTTAAAAGAAGCCATACAATTATTCGTTGAAAAGGATACGTATAGTCGGCAAAAGGTGTCGTTTTACTAAAACAAGTTAAAATAGGCTTATTTTTTATTTAACAACATAAATATGTACTTAAATACATAACTTGTGCCTAGCTAATTACTTAAGACTACGAAAGTAAAACTAAACAAAATAGTAATAAAAATACACTAAAAATAAAAAAGATAATACTTAAACAAGCGTTTAAAATGGTATTTTACAAACAAAATTATTTATAAATTAATTTTTCTTAACAACGTATACAAATCAGTTCTCATATATTTCCTCGCCATCTTAATCTCTGTGATAAGAGTTGAAGTTTTTGTTAAAATGATGCCTCATTCCTTTCGCTAACAAAATGACAGTTATTTATATGATTTCCACTCTAGTTACATCTCTATACGCATTTCGATCACGGTTGAAATAAAAGCCAAACTAATAATATCTATACGTAACACTGGAAAAGAATTCTGATCGTAAAATTAATTTCCTGGACATGGATAATCTCCTATATATCTCTAGGCCCGAATAGTATATGTAGAAAATAAGTTACATTAAAATAATTTGGTTTTTACAGTTGTTATGATTTGGTAACAAAAACTTCATTTTGTAATAAAATTTAAAATATTTGGAAGTTCTGCTCCAAAAAATTTTTGCTTTTATGTAGATGTAAGTTCCATATTTTGGTGGATTGGCTATAATAAATGAATTGATATGTATATGATTAAGAATGGACCATTTTAGAAAAACATGGTATAAATTAAGTAGAGTTCTAAAATGAATGTTAATAGTACATTTGTACAGAGATATATCTCATTATACAATAATACGTTGTTTCTTAAGCTAAGTACTCTATCGATTGGTTGAGCTGTTTTAGAAAAAAGAGGTCTAGTGGCGAACTTAATACTATAAAACTTTTGACAAAAATATCTAATATTTTAAAAAAATATAATATTAAACATAACACTGTTTTATGAAGTTCCATAAAGTTAGTAGTGGTCCCACATTGCATGTCGCCACTAAAAATTTTGAATAAAATAGCCCCTCCAAGGTCAATTATTGCATATTTTGGAAAAAAATGTACAATAATTCAATATCACATCGAAAAATACCGTGGATTGCATAATACGTAATGTTCTTAAACAACTCTGTTTTAAATTGTACAAAAATATATGGTTTATGCTTTTCTTCCCTATTTTTCATTGTTAAAAATAGTATCTGAGCTGCTCAGAAAAATATCGTTCTCTAAAAATCTACGTAACTGACCAACACCTGCTTTCAATTTTCTAAATACATTTTTCCTTCTGAAAAATTGATAAAATTTGGCAACAATGTGATTTTAAATTAAATATCTGTCTACATTTAAAAGTTTTCATTTAAAGAGAATTTTGGTAAATGGAATAAGGCCTGATATTTGGATTATCTAATTTTTAATACATAAAAACCTTTTTATTCAGATTTATTCTTTCTTTCTAATAATCCCGGTATGTGAAAAAGTCATAACTCAAATCATTAGTTTTATTTCTCTATATTTTAATCCAATGCTCCTCCCCCTGTATTGGGTAGCAATAGGCAAAGAAGTCCACTTCCTAAAATAAAAAAAAATATATTGAATTAAGAACAATTATATGGAGTAACATAAATGTTTCCACATGTAAGTTTATATCTCATAAATTATTTCTATAAAAAAATTTAAAATAATTGTAGATTTATTCATTTAGTTATAACTTTTTTGAAGTCGGCGCCATAGTAGTTGGAGAGATTATTTTAAAATTAATTCTAGATGAACTGGTATTTTTAACCGACTACATGTCTATATTAGTATTGTATTGTTCATGTAGCTTTTGATCTCAGTACTATTCCTTTTTGCGTTACTTAAACGTGTAGTTGTGTAGTTTGGACCTATTTTCTAAAAATTTTAACTATGGCACCGCTGTCAAAAAGTGCAAATGGATAAATTTACGAAGTCGATTATATTTTAAAACAGTTTCTAATTTTTTTAGAGAATTTTTTGAAGTTGGTTCAATATTTTGAAAAACTGATTTTTTCATCTTAGTTTCAATTAGACTTTAAAATAAGTAGCTGTAATTGTATTTTTACACAAATGCATTAAAAACGTTTAATATAGAAACTAAAAGAAATTTAGTTTAAATGATACTAGCAAAAGAAAAAAAGAAAAAGTTTATTAATCAACAATTTTGTATTTGTTTTTCAATTGTCATTTTCTTTGCGATAAACTTATAATTTTCATGTAGTACTACTCTATCGGGCCCGCCATAATTTGCTCTCAATTGAGTGAGGATAAATTCAACAATTAGTTAATTAAAACTAAAGTAAAAACACCATAGATCAGTCGAAGTCTAGTAGCTACACTAATTGACATTGCTGTACCTAACAACAACAACCTAAGGCCAAAATACAATGAGAAGATCGCCAAATACAGAGATCTGGAGGTACAAATCCGAAGACAATAGGCAATGAACAGCGTCTAAACGCTTCCTATAATACAGTCAACAACTGGAGTGATACCAAAAAACCTCCTACAGAACATCAAGGGACTGGGCCTTAGTGAGCATCTGTATAAACCGATGCAGAAAGCAATTTTCCTTGCAACCGCGCGAACAGCCCGAAAGTTCGTAGGAAATACAGCAGACCACGTCACCTAAGACCCGATAACATGGAAAGGGTTCCCACAGAGCTTCATACTTTATCTTTGTAAACCTGGTATGAGTCAATATTCCCTGGAGGGAGGGAGAAGCCGCTTGGCTTGTAAATCATAATAATAAGAATCTTGAATTGAATAACTAAGGTTATTTGTCTGGCATAATAAGGTTTATACCGGTAAAAATAACTCAAAAACGCCAAACAGGCAAAAGATAAATCAACTAAACCCATTTACCAGGATGATTCAACATATTTTACAACTCAAAATCCCAAAGGATGGAAAATATAAATTGAGATGTAAAACTATAGCTGCTTTCGTCGTCTTTAACATGAAAAAGTGAAAGTCAATGCAAAAATGGCCTCCATTTTATTTATATATACACTACGTTTCTTCTCTCAAACGTAAAAAAAAAATTTAAGAGTTTGACAGAAATGACAGCACAAAAATGATCCTGCAACAAAGTCGGCTGAATTAAATTTGTTAAATAGATTAATTCATTAATCACTACATTTTCGGCTCAAAATTAAATAAGTAACCCATCAATTATTTTTAAATAAATATATTTTTTGCCAGACAATGCCGACGTAAAATAAGTTACCTGTCCAAATTTCCTCCAAAAAATTACGAAACAGAAATTTATGCAACCTAACTACATAAAAATGAACAAAATAATATTCGTTTAGCGGTGTAAAATATCTTACATATATACATACATACATATACAAATTCTAAAGTGAGATAACACCTTAACCTAGGCAGAATATAAAGGAAAATCTGTGAACTTATTCAAAATAATTTCAATAAAACTGCCATAAAAAGAATAAAAGAAACAATTTTATACGAGTAGTAGGCAGGAGAACCGAGATATATCTAAAAAAAATAACAGTAAATTCAGCCAATAAAAACAACATAGTTTAGTAAAACATCAATAATAATGACCAGACTGATATCAAGTGTAACTTCAAATTATACTTTGTATGCAAAATTCAGGAAGATAAAAATAACTAAGCTGGTATGTCCTTATTCAACTGAAGAAAAATAATAATTATATGTTTTCACATAACTACCAATTAAGAAACACAATAACTGACATACATAATGAAACCGAACATTTTAACTATCACACGCGATATGACATTTATCTTAAAAAAATTGTTTGCAGCTGTGATTCAAGTTTACTAGTGGAAAATATTAGCAGTGGGTTTTAATGCTTTTTTGGATCTGTAAATATTCTTTGTTTATTTTATTTTGGAAAATATTTTTCACGCAGATAAGTAGTACCGAAAGCGGAAGAAGCGAATTTATGCAACTGATACTGTTCTTTTGAAATATCGCTACACTGCAGATTAAATATTTTCATTTGAAATTCTAGAACAAGAGTTTTTATATCGGCGTTAAAAGGATTTAAAAAATCTTGATATCTTTTGCAGTTGTATCAAAATAATACTGAAAATTTATTTTTAAAGCATCCAAAGCAGATTGCAGAATCTACTGGAAATGGAGTCTCAGTTTATTGAATGTTTGACATGCATTAGAATGCATGAGATATTTTTTATTCAATTGAGATGGAACCAAAATCATTTTTTGTCGAAAGGATTTAATATAATTATATAAATCAGGCAGAAGTAGGTTTTTTTCTTGTAATTTTAAAGTGAGGTCATTCATATATTTAGTTAAATCTGTATAAAATGATAATTTCCATAACCACTTAGCCACCAATATTTTATTATTGTAAATGAAGGAGGAGGCTCCCCCAGATTACAATCTAGCTAGGTTTTAATATTGGTTGGACTGAGACCTTTCAAATGAAAGTATTATATCATATAACGATGACCAATTTTTTTCCATGTTTACAAATTCACTGAGAGCATTTATTATCGATGGAGGTCAAACAGGTACTAAACAATGTAGGGCGTCAAACTTAGCTTCATAAAGTTGGTCCTTTCGACCATACTAATTTTTTTTCGGACAATAACCGCCATATATACGTCAGGTCGGGTAATTCTGGGACTTCACTCGTACATCCCATGAAAAACGTTTTTGTATGTTAAAAACACAATAGAACTGAAATAACAAGTACGTCAGTGGTGGATTTCTTCTTTTTTTTTTATTAATATGATCATTAAACGTCAACACGTAGCCGGTGTGTTTTTGTAACAAGCAACAAAGAAATCTGGTTTGGTCATTTGGGGAAGAACGCGGGAGTCCGAGCTGAATATATGGTATAAGACGGAAACGCTCGCTGCCAATTGCTTAGGGGAAAGCTTGTGTGCTCTAAGGAGAGTGAGATGATTTTTGCTCCACAAATTGTTCCTTTGAGCAGTGAAAATGAAAGTTTAACTCTGCATCTGGCAGTTCAAGCAAAAGTAATCAGTGACTTTTTTATAGTAGGTCACACATTTGACCAACAATCCTCTTTCTGTTTTTTTTTCTTAGAAAACGGTTTTCCAAACTCGGTTAACATGTAAACCTTCCTGACCGGTTCTCGGGAAAAGAGGGTATAAGTGCGGGACGAGAGAAAGAAAAGCTAGCTAAATTACCTAAAATATTCGTGGATAAAAATATTCGATCATTTTTATAACACAGGTAATGAGAAAATTTTTTTAAAAATTGTCTTGATTAAAATGTCTCAAACCGAAGCGGAAAGAAAAGAAAAAAATATATATATGGAAATCGGATGTAATTAAATATTTTTTAACTCTTGTGAAGGAGAAACGGTTGACTTTATTTATATTTTTTTACAAAATGATTGGACACATCTACCTACCTGAAGTATAGTATATTTGGCGCTCTCTTTACAAAGAAAATAACAGCTGGGATCTGTTTCTTTTTAATATCATATCTTTGTTTATTGTAAATAATTAAAATAGGAATTACTGAATCGGAAGGAGCAGTTTTCGATAACAACGCATCTGATTTTAAAAATGTCTTTATCTGATAATTCCGATTCGATCAGCATTTTGTGTTAGAAACAAAATCAATGTTCCGGAATCTTAGGAAAACCATTTAAGTGAGCAAGACGAAAACATTCTCCAAAAAATATTATTATTTCAATAAAACTTACCAAATAACATGGCAGCAAACAGTACGATTGGTACGGCACAATTTAAGTCAATAAGGAACCCAAATAAGAGATTTCCAATTAGTGCCCCACCTCTTCCAAAAGTTAAAGAAAGGGCAGCTGCCATAACCCTAGAAAAAATAAACGAAATAGGATAATTTTAAATATTTTGGTGATTTTCAGCCACGATAGGAATTTGAGTATTGCCATTTATAAAAATTTATATATAGGAATTTTTAGAAGGGGGTGTATCGAAACCTAAAAGCAGTTATTCTAGTTAAGTTAATTTTGTGATTTTTTTATAAAAAATTGATATTTTTGAGGGTGTTTATTTACAATTTGCATTGATTAGTTTATAGAAGCTTCGGTCTTTATTTTTAACATATATTTTAATACTAAAAATTGAAAAACAATTTTTGTAAATCAATAAAACTAAATTTCTATTAAATCCACTAGTAAAAACCAGAAATAATTAAGTAGAAATCATAAAAAAAATTGCAATTGTCTAAACCAATTCGTAACCTCTTAACTATTGCAATATTAACGCCAATTAATCAGTCATCTTAACAATTACTTGAAATCTAATTTATTCATTGATATTTATTTAAAAGTATTTAAAAACCCACGTCAATATTTCGCTCTATAGATTCAAAACTTAATTACCAAGTCATAAAACGTTTTAATTTGTTTTCAGTTTAATTAGAATTTATTTTATATATTGATTAAAAATCAAGGATTCACGAGTGCAATAATTATATTAAAGAAGATTCAATCGCTGCACATGTTAAATAAAAAATGTAAGAGATCATAATGTAAATTAATTTTTTATAAGAGTTTCAGTCGTAATCTATACTATCGCGAAGCTTTGATTGACTTTTCCGTGTATATTTTTGAGAATTCAATTTTCACAAATATAAAAATGAGTACAGAGTCTTATGAGAAATTTGAATCTTGGTATTTTCTTTATCAATTAGATGGGATTGAAAAAAATTAAAAATTAATTCTTTGAAACACACAGATTCCCTTTTTGCAATAAAATATTTACCTTACCGTGGGATTTACTGAGATATCAATTAAAGGAATGACAAAATTTAAGATTAGTTTTGGCAACGTTGCATGAGCGCGCACTTTAGATCTCTGAATACATTCAATATGAAAACTTTGATCCACTGATATTTTGAAATAATACTTATATGAACTAATTTTATACTAATACATTTTATGCGTTTTACATGAAAAATACTAACTAACCTATTAATTTCCTCTTTAAGAATATGTCTTAAAAGTATTGATAAATCACAATTTTTACACCACAAATCATCAGCAGTACGTTTCATTTCTATCATTCAGTCATTGATATGAACATACCCATCTTGTGGAGTATTTTTTTTTTCTAGTATATACTTTTTTGCGTTCATTATATTTTGACACCCTTGTTTACGTTTGAGACTTACAAATTTATTACTATCTTTGCTATGGGATGTTCGAACATTATGATTAAACATTTTACTATTTTGTAAACCTATTTATTATGAAAGATAAAGTTACTGTCTCGGAGATAAACATAAAGAGTAAAAACACAACTTCGCTAAATCACACATTAATTACGACCAGTTGATTTAAGTGAGTCCAACGAAGTTCCGTATTTAAATATTTTCTTTTATAATATTTTCTATTTCACTGATAAATGCCTTACAAACTATTTTTAAATTATATCATTTTTATTTAATTTGGTAAATATTGGATACTTTACTTCATTTGACTCAAGTGCAGCAACTGGATCTCCTTAATGCATTAAACGCAGTCTAATAAACAGTAATAACTTCTTAGTGTTTATTCGCTCTTACTATACTGGCAAACTGGTCTGCGTTTACCGTTTTTAGTGTTCTGTAACCACAAGAAATCTTTATAATTTAAGTCCGTTCGTCCGCCTGTATAACACAACCTGTTCATTTTCATTCGCACTTCATAGAGAAAAGATTGGTCTGTTCGACAATCATTAAAACTAGGTGAAAAAAATGTACAACAGATTTTGTTGCCACCACTGCATATCCAATTGGGCCAAATGAAAAATATTGTTAAGGAATTGAATACAGATGGGCCAGCTTTTCAGTACGTGCGTCAGAAATTTCCAAGACTAAGTGAAACAAAAATTAAAGAAGGTATTTTTGTTGGGCCATAAATTCGAATTATTTTGAAAGACAAACATTTTGACAGCACTCTATCAGATATTGAGAAAAATGCTTGGAATGACTTTCACCTCGTGGTCGCTAATTTATTCGGAAATAAAAAGCTGACATTTATGTTACTCTTGTTGAAAATATGCTGCCACCGAATCAAAAAATTAGTTGCAATATGTTTCTAAAGATCCTACACTCACATCTGAACTTTTTTTACTGATAACTGCAGAGTTGTAAGTGATGAGCACGGCTAACGCTTACATCAGAACATATCAACAATGGAGAAACGGTACCAGGGAAAGTGGAATGCTTCCATGCTTGCCGACTACGGTTGGACTCTTGCTGGAGATAAGAGAAAAGCAAAAAGACAGGATATTTAGTGTCTCTACAATTGTAAAAGTATGTATTTTATATTATTTTCTTAAAAATAAAACAAAAAATATCATTTTTGAAAACTACAACTAATTTCATTGTCATTTTTCTGTTTAGCGTCCCAAAATTAACAAAAAAATGCACTTTTCATACAAAATACAACAAATAAACTGAAATTTGTTGCGTAGTGTTATTTACCGGCATAACTGATTCAATTATTTGTCTCTTTTTCATTTTGACAAATTATCTCTTTGAGTTAAATTTAACTGAAAATGAAATTTACTGAAGCACAGAGGATAGAAATTCTTATGATGATAGGATATAGTGATAGGGTAAGAAGAATGAAGAAGTGTATCAATCATTTCAAGAAAAAATATCCTAATCTTCCGCCAGTTTCACTATCGACAGTAAGTAAGATTGAGTAGAAATTTCATCGGCTTCGTCATGTTCGAAATGTCCAAAAAGCGGTCGACCAGCCATTAGTGATGACCAAAAAAAAATAGATATTAAACATACTGCATACTCATTATCATCATCATCATGTAGCCGTTATTGTCCACTGCTGAACATAGACTTCCTCTAAGTTCCTTCATTTCTCTCGGTCCTGGGCCATCATTACTCAGTTCCCAGCAATTCTCTTTACATCATCTCTCCAGCGTGTTGGTGATCTGCCTCTATTACATTTGTCTTCTCGTGGCCGCCATTCCGATATTCTTTTAATCCACCTGTCATTTGATGTTCTCGCCATATGACCTGCCCATCTACATTTCTTTCTAGTTATGTATTCAATTATGTCTTTTACTTGGGTTCTTTGTCTGATGGCATTATTGGGTGATTCCAAGCATGGCTCTCTCCATGGCTCTTTGGGCTACTCTTTGATTTTTTCCTGACTTTTTTGTTAATGTTTGAGTTTCTGCTCCATATGTTATTACCGATAACACGCATTGTTCATATACTTTTCTCTTCAGACATATGGGTATATCACTTTTAAATACCTCTGGTAATTTGTCAAAAGCAGCCCAACTCAAACCTATTCTACGCAGTATCTCGTGTGTTTGATTGTTTTTCGTATTTGTATTTCGTGCCCGAGGTATTTGTACATATACGTCTTCTTTATCTCGGAGTTGCCTATTCTGATGTTTTGTGAAAGCACCAGATTTGTCATTATTTGACTTTTACTTGCATTTATTTATAGACCTACTTTTAATGAGGTCTGTATTATTTCTTCAAGCATCCGTTTTACATCGCCGATGATAAGAACGATGTCATCTGCGAATCCAAGGTGTGTTAGCCTTTCGCCATCGATACTGATGCCTCTATTCTCCCAGAGCAGTGATGTCATTGCGTCTTCGAGGACTGCTGTGAGAAGTATAGGCGAACCTGTTGTTTCGTGAAGTTTTACAGTTGTGGTGGCATTACTGTATATGTATTCAATAAGCATTATATATCTATAATCTATTCTACACTGTTTCAGTGCTGCTATTATTGATGTTAATTCTATCGTGTCGAACGCTTTATGAAAATCTATAAATACTAAGGCTAAGGGTCTATTGTATTCCATAGAGTTTTCTATCAGGACTTTAATTGTTTGAAGATGGTCATTTGTTCCGTAAACTTTCCTAAAGCCGGCCTGTTCTCTTGACTGATAAAAGTCTAATTAACCTTCCAAACGTTTGGCAATTATTTTCGTAAATATTTTATACAAGTGACAAAGAAGGCTTATCGGTCTATAGTTCTTAAGTTCGGTGATATCGCCTTTTTTATGGAGAAGTATCATTATGACATTGTTCCACTGCGACGGGATTATTCCATTTTCAAGGCATAGATTAAATAAATCTTTAATCCATTTTAGTAGCGTTTCTCCTTCAAGTTTTACAGCCTCTATCACTATTCCGTCCTCGTGCAGTGCTTTGTTATTTTTCATTTCCCTTAACGAGTTTCTGATCTCCTCCAGAGTTATTTCCGGAATATCCTCTGATCCTTGGTTAATTATATTGTTGCAGAGATATTGTTGATTGTTGCGTATTTGTTGATGGTTACTTGTGTATAGTTCAGTGTAGAAGTTGTGTGTTATTCTTAGCAGTTTTTCTCTATTTGTTGTTGCTAGTCCTTGATTGTCTTTTAGTTTAAAAATCTCCCTTTTTCCATTTGATAGTTTTCTCCTCAGCACCTTCATATTTTTGTTCGCTTGTATAGTTTGCCTTATCCTTTCCGTATTGAATTTTCTTACATCTTTCCTCATTCCTTTAGATATTCTTTTGTTCAGGTCTTCAAAGTTATTGTTGCTTTGTTTTAACATTTCTCTTCGTAAGGGTATCTTTTTTTTCGTATTTTGGATGAGCTTCTGTTGTTTTCGTTTGTTTGCAGTGTTGCTTCTCCGCTTTCTTACTGGCTCTAATTATATCGCTATTTATAGTTTCAATATCAGGCTGGTTGCGCATACTAATAAGTAATAAATGCCAGTCGTTCAAGAATTTTGTGTAGATGACTATGACTTAATATAATGAAAAAATTCATACCAAAAATACAAAGTCGGTGTGCCCGATTCATTTTTTATATAATTTATTTCAAACTCCACGTTCTCATTCCAAGTATTTTCAGTAGGATTGTCTATTTTTAGAGAATAAACAAAAAATATATATAAAGTATTCTTACCTGAGATTCGTTGGAAATAAGTCTACCATAACACAGTACACAGTACTAATACCTAGACTGGTTAAGGCCTCGAATATACATGATAAGGCTAAATTGGAATTAGTGGAGTCTACGAAATAGAGACCTATTGTTACAGATCCAGCAACCATTAAACTAAAAACTGTAAAAAAAAGATCAAAACTTGGAGAATTTTGTATACCAAGATTAAAAAAAGTTGCGATATGTAGGATTAGAATGGGGATGTTGACTATTTTTGGGAATGTGTTTAAAAGCATACAACTAATACTTTGAAAATGATATATTTTAAATTTCGTTTAAAATTTCGCTCCAAAACGGCTGTGACGTCACTACGTCTCCTGTGTGAAGTTAGAGACGTTTTTCAGAAACTCTTCTACCAACGACAAATTTTTAGAAGCGAACTTGTCAATTGCTTCTACCGTCCTAACTACAAACAAATTAGACAATAGAATTTGGTATTCTAAAATATTTCACTATGATATTGTACTTAGCGGAAAAATTAAAAGCCGTGAAGCATAAGTCATAGATAACTTGTTCTAACCAAAATTCTGTACGCGTGAAGATATAAAATGTACCAGGAAAGGACAGTGGGTTAATAAAAAAATATGCAATTTTCACAAGGGAAACTTTGAGTTTACAACTTGGAAATATTTTTCGAAAACTACTACTCTATTGAAGAAAATAACCCACCTTATAAAAACTATAAATAACCTGTAGGAGTTAAGATAAAGAGTAGAAACTGCCAGCGACGGACAGTGGGTTAATATAGAAATATGCAATTTTCACAAAGAAATCTTCGAGTCTACAACTCATCTCTGGCATTATTCTATACATTTTCTTATAGAAATTTAATGTGAATAATACTGCTATATCTGGCAACAAGTCTGGCTGTTTAATTCAATGGGTTTCACGTGGAGTTATTATAAATGTTGTAGCTAAATTTATATTTACGGTATATACAAATTCTTGTAAAATTTTACTGGTGGTGGATCTATACACACCAAAATCGTTTCCAAGTATCCCATATTCTTTAAAGTAGGTGCAATTGACAAGTTCCCTTCTAAAATTTGTCGCTGGTAGAAATGTTTCCGAAAAAAGTCTCTAATTTCATACAGTTGCCAACAGTGGCAAACTGTCAAACTGACAAGGAGGTATAAAGTTTTTTCATAATTTTTGTAATAAAAGATGATTTCTAAGTTTTATAAGTATTACGTGGAGCCTCAGGGTACAAATACTACAATTAAAATGCCTGAAAAGTTATGTATTTATATTTCACGTTCGTAACATAATAAGAAAATATGGCTTCAGCTAGCCCGCAGGGATTCAGCACTTGTGCCTACACAATCTAAAATCTGGTATTGTGAAGATCATTTTGGTGTAAGTTTTGATAGTATTTGTTTATTTTTCTTATAAAGTTTTTATTTTTCAAGTAATAAGCGCATTTTGAAGAAATTGCACGAAAATTACTATAAAATAACGTTAACCTTTCACTTTGATCGGTGTTCGTTGTCACGTGACTTGAAGGAGATTTAATTACATTTTGATTATAAAATAAAAATATAATTTCTTAAACATAAAGAAAAATATTGTGTTTTTTAGAATTTCGCGATAGAATTTTTTTTTAATACAGTCAACATCCCTATCATAGTACAGAATCTGGAACAATTGTGATATGAAAAATTGCTTACCTAAGAAAAATTTGGTTCCTAGCCTATGCACACAAAGTGGCAACCAGAAACTAGTAGGAATACATGCAAGTCCAATGATGAGTGTATGTAAAAATACTGAATCTGCTATGGGTTCGCCACAGAATTCTTCGGGCCCACCTGTCGAATTGGTTCCTAATACCACTGAAGACACTTCACATACTGTGGCTTTTTCGTTGGGATGGACCATTTCGAATTCTTCAAATCGATAGAATAATTCAGGGAACCAAATCATTAGGGTATAGTAACTAAAATAGAATGTGATGATACATACACTGTGTGTTCCAAAAAAAATAGAAGCTATTCAGTTCGAATCTACTCTACAGTGATTTACTTTTAGTTGTCAAATTTTGAACCGTGTAACAGGAAACGGATCCACTCAAGGAGTGCGTTGCCGTACAGTAATCTACAGACTGGTACTACTCGATCCAGTGTTTAAGGGAAAAATAGTAAAAAGTCTTTTTTGAATCTACATTTTTCGTTTACAGGCACTACGATTCAAAAGTTCTCATTTATTTCAGAAGAAAAAAATAGCATGTCAATTTTTGAATTTCTAATATAGTTTGATCTGGATTAAATTTGACATAGAAGGTACCTTGTTGTTAATCCAAATTGGATAGCACATGTAATCGCTGTATATCTTAAATGTGGAGGCTTGCAAAGGGCCTTAGTTTGTTCCCAGATTTCCCTTAGTAAGAGTTTTAGTTCTTTTGGTTTCCTGATTCTTAAACTCCTGATGCTTCTGGTTGATTGTTGAGATACTACGCTCATTGTACGGACCTTTTCTCGTAAACTTCGGACCTAAGTTACAAAAAAAAATTATATACTTACTACTCCTCTGAAGTTTCCTAGGCAGTATTACATATAAAACGTAAATAGGTAAATTAATATTGATTTTGTATGGCAAACAACAGAGCTGTCGGTGATCAAATTAAGTAATGCGAAAAAAGAGTTTAATTACTTTGTATCAACTTTCACTGAATTCCTTTTTTTAAAAGGTTATAGTATTTTAATTTTTTGATTACAGCCAAAAAATAATTATTTTTGGTAATTGTTTTTTAATTTTTCTGGGTAACTCAATTATTTTTACTGTAATTTCGAATAATTACATTTAATTCTCTTATTTTTTAACGATATATCTGATTAAGTTCAAAATACATTTATCCTTATCAATACAATCAAATAAACTATCTCCACTACTAAAACCATGTCTCATTTTCGTCATCACAGCAGTAGTTATTTGCAAACATATTAGCTTTTTTTACAGAATAGTCAGAAACTAGTCAGCGTCAATCAGATCGTCTAGAAATTGTTGACAATCACTGTGCCACTTAACTATCTTTGTAAATTTTAGTTGGTTCTGACTGATTTGTGAATTATCTATGCATTTATTGTACGGTTTAAATTGATACAACACTGGCGCTGACACTATAAATGTTAGATTATATTTAGGTTTGTTTTGTGAGTTACGCATCTACAGATTTTCTAACGTGATGTAAAGAATATTCCAAGTACTTGAACATATTTTAGGGTGGGTCGAAAATTTTCAGGAGGCGCTTGCTGTGCGCTCCGCTTGTCAAGAATTCGTAACTAGCACAAAATTTACGACCGCATTGTTTAAATAAGCATAGGCGAGCGTTCTCTGATCGTACTTAACCTCAAGACACTAAAAATCGCGATTCCAGTGGCATTAAACAAAGGTAAGGATTCTATTTACTATGCTAAGGGGTTTTTAGGGTCTCTGAATTCAAATTTGATGTCCATTTTCAAAAATTCAAGATGTACGTAAAAAATATCAAATGTTAGTCACTTAGAAATTTTAAAATGTCAATAAAATTCAGTCTGTCTGGACCTAGGAGCGTGGTGATGTAATCTAAAAGATAACTGCAATAACCTAACCTAAAACAAGGAAAATTGTTTTCCTACTATATACTCTACAAAAGATTTTTTGAGGTAGATGAATTTAAATACGGTGTCTGTTTTCGGAAATTTTAGATGGCAATTCCAACATGTTAGATATGCTGGTGAAAATTGTCAATTGATATACACAACCTGAGCTCTTAGACACTAAACTCTAAAACCCCTAAGTTTTTGATCCACAACTCTTAGCCACGAGACCCTTGAGTCCTGAACCTTTTAGCCTTAACTCAATAACCCTAAAACTATAACCGTAAGTTCCTAAATCATAAAACCCTAAGCTCTTGAACTTTAAACCCATAAACACTTGAACCCAAAATGCCTTTAACTTTATAGTCTGAAACCCTAAACACCTAAGACATTGAACCTTGTACAATTAAACCGTAAACCCTTGATTCTCAAATTTTGAAAACCTGAAAGTCTTGAACCATATACCACGGAACACTAAATACTTGAACCTTAAGGTTAATGTTTAGGAGCTTAAAAGTTTAGAGTTGTAGAGTTTAAGTTTAACTCTAGGATTAGGGTTAAATTCAAGAGTTTCGGGTTTTAGAGTTTGTGGTTCAAGGGTTCAGAATTAAGGGCTTAATGGCTTAGGATTTGAAAGTTTAGGGTTTAAGATTTCTAGGATCATGGATTAAGATTAAAGGGTTAAAGTAGGATTTAAGATCTTAAGGTTTACGGTTAATGAGTTAAGGTTCAAAGGCTTAGAGGTTCGGATTTGAGTGTTTAGAGTTAGAAAGTTTAAGTTTAATGGGTTAAGTCCAAAAGTTCCACTGTAACCCTCAAGTGGGCCTCACAAAATTTCTATTTATGGGACTCTTATAGGTGAATGCGGCACTCCAAATAATCTTGGACGTAGTAGCCCATAGACCTTGAACTTTCGTCCTATAAACGCTAAACACATAGACCCTGGATTTATGGATTTTTCCTTTATAAACCCATTTAGCTTGATCTCATATACCGTAGGACCGAATTTATGGGCCTTTCCACTCTAGGTTCTTAGAACCTGATTTTGGAATCGGTAGTGCCTTGGACCACAAATAATAGACCCATAGATCTCAGATTCATAGTCTTAATATTGATAGCTCTTTAATCCGTGAACCTATGAGCACAAATTTTGTATCCTTAGACACTATGTCAATAGCCCCGAAATCCCTAAATTTTAGGCCTTTATATCCTAGGCCTAAAGTTCATTGAACCTAAACCTGTACATCTAAGACCAATAGTTAGAAGGTTTAGAGATCAAGAGCTTAGGATTTTAAAGTTTAAGAGCTTAAGCTTATACGTTTCAGGGTTATTGAGTTAAGGTTCCAAGGTTCAGGGCTCAAAGGTTTCGGAGCCGAGGATCAAGGGTTTAGAGGATAAAAAATTAAGTGTTTAAGAGCTTAGGTACTCCTTGCGTTTATTATTTGACAATTTTCACCTGCATATCCGCGATTTTGAAGCTGTCATTTGAATTCGGCTTCCCCAGATACTCTTTTGTAGAGTATATAGCGTTCTTGTCTTCATTTTATGCCTGTGAAAGAACGATTTTTTTTTTGGTTAGGTACTAGCAGTTACCTTTTACAAACTTCTCAGTCGAGAGAGGTTGATTTTTATTGACATTTTGATATCTCTTTGTAACTAACATTTAATAGTTTTTACGTATACTGCCTCAGTTTTGGACCTGGATTTGAATTTAGCTACCTCAAACACGTCTTAACAGGATAGAGTCCTTGCTTTCATTTTATGCTATTTAAATCATAATTTTAAGCGTTTTGAGGTTAGGTAAGACTGGAAAAATCCTCCTCTATGTTTATATATACAATGCGGTCGTAAGTTTCATGCCAATTTTTGGCAGGAAGCGCGCGCATCAAATGCCTCCTGGAAATTTTCGACCCACCTTCTAAGGTAACTATTTAAAAAGGTCAATATTACTCATCAAATATTTTAAAATTCTAGAAAATAATACTTAGACTGGTTTTAAAAGTAATTGATAATTATAATGTAATTACTTTTTAACAGTACTTCATAAATTTCATATGATTTTCAGCAAGTGGTACCGAAGCGTAAAAGGCCATTAATATTACTAATAATTGTAAAGTCGATATACTTACTGGAAAATTTGCCCCGTCATCATTATAGTTACTGGAATACATATCTCTCAAGACATCTAAAGCTGCGTCAGCTTCTCCACATTCCAAAAGGAATTTGGGACTTTCTGGAAAAAATATCAACCACATTCCTATGAGTATGCTTGGTATTGCACAGGCGGCGACAAAAAGGTTCCAACTGGCGAATTTAAAATTATTTTCTGCGACGTATTCGAATTCCATTGGTATGATTATCCAGGCAATTCCTAAAAAAAGAAAAAAAACCTTTAAGAAAGGCTACATGAGTTTACGCACACATTGCGTTAGGGTTTTGTAGTGGTTGTTTTTTTTTGTTCTAAAAAGAATAAAATTGAATTATTTCGCTATTCAGCTTGATGGGTCGACCGATGTAATGAACGTTGCAGTGTTGTTTGTCTATGTTAGATATATTTTTGAGAATTTTATTCAAGAAGATATATTATTTGCAAAACCATTGAAAACCTATACAACAAGTGGAGCAATTTTTAATATAATCAATGATTATTTTGAAAAAAATCAAATAAAATGGTCTTTTTGTGTGGTTGTGTGCATTGATGGTGCAAAATTAATGACTGGAACATTTTCTGGTCTTGCAGTGCGGGTAAAGAAAATCAACGAGAATTTTGAATGAACTTATTGCTGAATTCATGGACCAGCACTGGCATGTTCCTGTGGGCTATCAACTCTCGTCTATTCCGTGCGTTTTGGGGGGACTTTGAGAGCCTCCACGTTTCATTACTACTTCATACAGAAGTTAGATGGCTTCCTCGTGACAAAGTCTTGACCCAATTGTTTGAATTGAAGTCTGAAATTCTTGATTATGAATTTAATTTGTCCTTTTGTGTATCTGGTATTCTTTTGCTGCAAGAACTTATTTACTTAGCCGAAATATTTTCTAAATTAAATCATTTCAATCTATCTTTACAAATCTCGGGTATCACCATTTTTAATGGGCATGATAGTATAGCAGCCATGCTAAACAAGTTCAACTTTTGAAACAATGTCTGTAGGTGAATTAGTATGAATGTTCTGGTTCTCCCAGCACCATTTTATTACAAAATGAAATACATCTTAACGTTATATATATATATATATATATATATATATATATATATATATATATATATATATATATATATATATTCTTGATTCTTGAACCATAGATTATATCATTTTTCCTTTATTTTGTCTTTTCTTGGGTTTAGGTTCTATATTCAACAAAAAATGCAAACAACTGAGTCTAGTAGAGACGAAACATGTAGCCTATCACTATAGCGAGGAGGGTAAGTTTTGACTTTTTTTTAGAAATATGGCGGTACAGGTAGGCCATCATCTCGATAGTGGTATAAAGGGATAAATTGTGTTCTGTAGCAATTTATTCAAACTGTGCAACCTCTAACACGGAAAGTATATGATGGAAGGAAGTTTGCATTTACTGTTCGCATTTTACTTCATTTATACGTGGAATTGCATATAGTTGTACGTTTGCTGAATGTGATTTCAGCATTAGAATGGCATAATGTGGATATATCCACTGCTATTGCATCTCATACGGAGGAATCCGTGAACGCCGCATAAACATAAATATATATATATATATATATTTTGTAAAAAGCATTTTGAGTCTGCAGGATAACCCTCTGGAGTCATTGTATATATCATTTGAATATCAAAAGGATGAAGCAATTGTTCTTGGCAAGTTTCATGGAGAACCCATTTTGTTGTGCCTATTTGAGCTGAGAGCATTTTTACGTTGTTGGAAGGATCATTAGTAATCACATGCAGAATGTGTTCTTCTAAATTAAGATTTCTTGCTCTTCTTGGAAGAAAAAAAAAATTTTTGAAAATATATAAATAGGCCCCTTTTTTAGACAAATGTCTAATGTACCTAAAAAATCGAGTTTTAGCTTTGAAAATTGATAACTGTTAAAATTGTGGTCTAGGAGTTAAATGACGAGGCCATTCATTACTTATTTGGTAATGTCAAAGTTTATTTATAGCCTGAATTCATGAGTATTTATCGGGTATACAACATGCCAAAATTTCATTAAAATATGTAAGTCTGCTCAAAAGCTATAGCCCAAAAGGCAAAATACTAGGTACCCCTTTTGGGCCTCTGAAACACTAGAATTATTTTTGATGCCTTCTGTACACTGTCGAGAGTTTGACATATTTTTATTGGAAACCCTGTATATTATTTAATAAACTAACCTGGTAAAATAATTACTCCAAATGTCCAGAATAACTCCATCCAACACAATATTGTTTCCCTGTATTTTCCCGGTTGGAATTCGCCTAGATATGGAAAACAAATCCCCATTGCACCAGTTATCCTAAGTTGAAATAATAAATAATAATATGTAAAAATTTAATGTTAGCAGGATTGTTTTAGAAATATGGTCCATTTTCTAATAGAAAAAGGTTAAAAAAGTAATTTGACTTACGCAAATCCATTCAGAAATCTTAAGAACATGAACAGCCAATAAACTTGTGATATACTTGAAAGAAGTCCGCAGAGTCCATCCATTAGTAATGCACCAATTAGCACAGTCCGCCGGCCTTTGGTGTCAGCCAGGCATCCCCAGAAATACGAGCCAATGACCATCCCTAAAATATATTTAGATAGTTGAATAAATATAGTAAAATCAGAATAATAATGTAGAACATTTTTGGATAACAGTCTATTACGTAATTAAGAGAAAAAAATGCTTTTAAACTTAATTTGTAATATACCTATGTTCTAAATTCTATGAATCTACCACAAATACATAGATAACTTTTTAGTATTTGAGTAACTAAAATCGATACAAAAACTATATATAACATACTCCCCTTGCTTCGCCTTAAAAGTTTTTTATTATGTCTTGCAGCTTAGACTTGCCAAAGAGAGATGAAAAATCGATTCTTTTTAGTGAATCAATTCATTTGAAGAATTATTACGTTTGACTAGTCGAATCTCTGCAATCGTTCTTGACTTGGTAACTTAGTTAGTTACCAACTAAACCTACGAGTTATAGAATCGATAATCAGGTATTTCGATTTGCTTAAAAGATTCAGTTCGTATGGTACTAAATCTTTTCAAATGACAAACTTCGGCTGCTAATTGATGCTGGTAGGAATTTATTAAAAAGGGCGTCAAAAATCTTTCACTTGAAACTAACGTGTCTTAGGTAATATTAATTTAATGTTAGTTAGTCCAAACCTGAATTTAAGATTAATGTATTAAAAACAGTTTTATGAGAGCGGGACAATTGCCTCACTCACTTCGAAATCACTTCTTTTTCTTTATGACTGACAAGGATTTTTTGGAGCATTTGGTAACATCGTATAATTTATCTCTGGCACACTTATCTAGTACACTAACGATTCACAGACCAAAGATCGCCTGGAGTTGGGATATATGAGTTAAAATCAAGAAGAAAAATAATTTTTGTTTTGGGAAAATACCCAACAGTATTTCAGGCAAAAATATAGGCAATTTTACAATGTGCAGGTGGGAACAACGGAAAACATACAAAAGGAAGCATATCTACATTTATTCCGACAGCCAGGCTACCCTAAAGGTCCTCAAGGGTTAAAAGATATCATATAGATTGTTTTGGGAATTTCAAAATGAACTAATAACTCTAGCAAAGAGTACGCACCAGGGAATACCAGGACAGGAAAGTATACATGGAAAAAGCCGATGAGCTAGCATGAGCAGGCTTATCATCTCCATATATTGATTCAGAACCAGCCTTTGGGGATCACCATTTGGATCTTTTCCCAGAAAATTTAGGTTCAGTGTTACATGAACGAGGAGAGATTTTTCACCAAGACATGGCTCAAATCAAAAAACATTACAGCGGAAAATGGAACGCCATGTTTATGATATTGAATAACCACAGCTGAATTCATACGAGAAAGCCTTCTTGGCGATTACAAAAGATGGAGGACAACAAAACAAATGCAGCCTAAATTTTGTTTAAGTAAAATAAAGATACAAAAACCACTTCAACCTTTTCTATTTTTTAAAAACAAAAAACTTAAATAATGTTACTTATTACATTTTTATAAAAAATATGAACTTTTGGAAATTTATTTCATTTTGAAAGCCTTAACTTATTAGGAAGTAAAATTAAAAAGATATATCTTACGTAAATAGTTTTGGAATTCTATCAAGGCAAAAAAGGAACTATAGAATATTTCAAATATTTTTTAATAATAAAGAAGCTGATACTGTATTCTTTTCTTTTGCTTTTATAAATAATCCTTTTCCACGGCCACTTTTGCCTCCAGTCACGATTCTAATTTTGTAAATTCTTCCAATTGTTCATGTCTCTCTTTTCACTGATGAAGAGACAATTAGTGCTATAAAAAGGCTTAAATCTAAATATACTACTAGTCTGGATTTAATCTCACTCTTTCTTATACGAGATTACGATTCGTTCTAGCTAAACCACTTAAAACGTTGTATGTTTAAAAACAAAAAGTATCCTTCTCTACTGAAATCTGTCAAAGTTTGTCCTAAATTTTAAAAGGGGAATAGATCGGAAGTTCATAATTGCAGACTGATATCTATTATGGAATATCATTAAGAGACAGGATTTGAAATACCGAGATAAAACGCAGAACGAAAGTCAAAGACATCGTGAAGGAGGTTGAAAAGATGAAGTGGCGATGGGCTGGTCACATAGCCCGATATGAGAACAACAGATGAACACGAAGAATCCTGGAATGGAGACCGAGGGAGACAACAAGAAACATGGGAAGACCTCAAAAAAGATGGGTAGACGACATAAGGACAGTAGCGGGCAAACAGTGGATGAGATTGGCGAAGAATAGAGAAAGATGGAAACAATTTAGAGAGACCTACATCCAGGAGTGGATGGACAGAGGTTGACAAAGAGAGAGAGATATATCTATTATCGGCAATTTTTCTAAACTATTTGAATTTTTATTTCATGATTCTATCAACTGAAAATTTAATTATATTTTTCAACATGGTATTTTTAAGGGTAGGTCGACGGCAACTAATCTAATGATTATAACTCAGGATATAGCAGGGATTGCTGACTATGGTTATCAAATGGATGCTATTTATTTATACTTCACAAAAGCGCTTGATCGCTTGGATCATTTAAGTTTATTTAAAGAGTTGTCATCATTCGGATTTTTACCAATAACTTCATTTTAACTATATCTCCATAATCGTATTCAGTAGGTTGAATTTCGCGGTTCTTGCTCATATTTGAACTTCTGATGTAACACCAAAGACCTTTATTTTTTAATATTTTTCTTAAAGACCTTGCTTCAATTGTTAATGCAGATATTTTACTATATGCCGATAATGTTAAGCTGTATTCAGAGAATAAGGACTGTATAGAGCTTCAATCTAGTCTGGAATAGGTTAGCGAGTGGTGTTTGAAACACTATTTGCAACTCAACGTAGGTAAGTCAGTAAGAATATCCGTTAAATACTATAGTACTTACGTAAGATATCGGAGTCACTCACTACCCAAAGCTTTTCACTTTTTTCATATAAATAATACCTTTTCTGACTCTTCATAGGTTTTTGGGTTTATCTTGCGTCGTACTCAAGATTTAATCACACTGACATCACTGTATATCATATCTGTGCGGTTAAATTAGAATAGGCATCAGTGCTGTGATCCCCAGGACAGAATACCTACGTTAATAGTTCCAAAGAAGATTTTAAAAATATCTCAGTCTAAGAGTTCGGGGTTTATCATAAACAAAGTTTTTCATATGAATTATTGCTTCAGAAATTCAACTTTTTATCTTTAAAATTATGGTGAAAATTTTTCTTATTACAGTTGTTTATGAGGTTCTTAACAAGGGAAGGGCTCGGAATAAACACGGACAAGGTCGAGGTGGTATTCTTTACAAAAAAAAAAAGGAAAATGGGGAGACTTCCCACAATTACATTGGTGGGAATTATTCTTCAATTTAAGGGGACAGTTAAATACTTGGGAGTAATTCTGGACTCACGACTGGGCTGGAATGATCATATTGAGGCTCGAACCAAGGAAGCCATATGTGTTTTCTGGGCTTGTAAACGAACCTTTGGGTGTACACCTAAAGTGTAATTTTGAATATACACTATGGGGACCCGCCCCATGATAATGTACACCGCTATTCTATGGTGGCTTAGTACAAAAAAGCCCAAATACATTCTTGAACTTGACAAAGTTCAAAGAATGGCTTGTATGGGAATATTGAGTATGATGAGGACTGCTCCCACCAGGGCTCTTGAAGTTCTGGTGAACCTGCCTCCTCTTCACTTTTACATAGGACGAGGTCTTGAAGACTGTTTATCGTCTCAGTTGCCTAGAATCTCTTCCTGGAGATATTTCTGCTAAGTAGAGAGGATTGGGAGGGAGAACAAAATCTTCCGAGAAATAGATCCTGGCAGATGGATTTTAACAAGATGAAAGAGCCGGAGCCGGAGTATTCGGTAGAAGCACAGGAGTCAGAGAGTACTATCCTATTCTGCAGTGTATTCTTCTCTGTGAAAGGCATATAGACAGGAATAGTTTAATAAAGGGTAATAAATATATGCTCAGAGAGTAAGGCTGCGATATTGCCACTGAAGTATTGTAACTTTGCGACTGGTGTCCGAGTGCAAGGACCTACAATGGAACAAGGAACGGCTGCACAGTCGGACTCGTATGGGTCCTGGGTCACTCGGGCATACGCGGGAATGAAGAAGTAGATCGTCTGGCAAAGTTGGGTTCGGCAACTGAACCGTATGGACCCCAACCAATACTACCTGTCCCAATTCTATTGGCAAAAGAGAATTAAAATCATTGCTGAAAAGCAAATTTATTGAATTGTGGAAGGGAGCTCCTGGAATGAGGTATGCTAAGGAACATATTACTGGGATAAGCGCACGGACTATGGAGTTTCTTTCCTTGGGAAGGAAAGAGCTGCGAATTGTGGTGGGATTGTTGACAGGACATTGTCACCTCAGGGGCCATATTCATAGAATCGGGGTCGAAGACGACCCGACGTGCAGATAGTGTTTGGAGGAGGGTGAAACTGTTGACCATGTCCTCAGAAAGTGCCCAGCACTCAACGGACTGAGACAGAGATATATCGACGATATAATTTTGTTACCGGAAGCAGTTAAACAAGTTCAACTACCGAGGCTGCTTGGATTCGCAAAGACGATCGGCCTCGAATAACCTACAGCTATAGTGGGATGCAAAGGGCCCAATGGAGGTCTAGTCATCGATGATCTAGTATCCTCTTTCATTCATTCGTTCATTCATTCAAGGTTCTTAACAATTTAATTGACTTTTGATATTTTATCTAAAATAAACTTATGTATTCCTCGTATAAATTGCCGAATTGTTTCATCTTAGAACTCCCAAAATTAATTTATTAAAATTTTCGCCCCTATATTCTATGTATGATACTTATAACAGGAGTACTAGCTTTAATATATTCAGTTTATCTCTAGCAACTGTTTGCCAAATTTTAGCACACTGAAGTCCGTGGCATTTCTTTCTTCTTTTTTTCTCTTCCTTGGTTATGTTTACATATTCACTTTTGTAAATAAAAGTAGGCAGCATGAGGAAGAGTATAACGTACATTCGATCTTATAATCAATAAATATATTTATATTTTTCTAATGTATGAGATTAATTTGAAATTGTTTGTTGTTGTATTTTGTGTGTAAATGCAGTTGAGTTAAAAAGCCTGTAGGGTAGTTATTGTTAATAAATAATAAATTCTTTCGCTCTTTCTAGAAATTGGTGATTGTTAGCTTAAATAGAAAATATATAAGAGTACCATTACGTGTCATTTATCAGAAACGGTTTTCTAGTTTTGGCAGGTTTTCTGACCTAAACCTAATTATTCTGTTCGTCCTTTTTGAAGGTCACTCGTATGCCCTGAACTATTTCTTGAAATAGCATACGTATTTTTTAAAGGTGCGGAAAATAAGGTCTAAATATAAGTTAGAGATTAAATATTAATCAAATTTTTAAACATTAACTCAAATCTATACACCATGACCTAATATTCAAGAAATTGCGTGATGGGAATTTTAAATATGTTAGTTAAAGCATGTTCATATTTTTGTTAATAGAAATGTAGAATGCAGCTACATATATAAATTACGGCCTTGTAGATAGAAAAACAATATTTTTTAAAGAAAGTCTTCACAAGCGATACAGAACTTTGAAGGACTATGAAGGAACTCGAGTCTGCGGATTTCATTCAAACTTTATAACACTGCGATAAGTTTGCCATCTGGCCGTCCAAATTTTACAGAGATGTGTTAAAAGCGGGACATGTACCGTTAAGCCTTCAACAAATTAAAGTTATAACCACTCTAAAGACTGGAAAAATTAGTGATAAATATGTTATGTATTACAAAACTATAAAAATACTTCTACTTAACAGAATAAAATCAAATCTACTCCAGGTAGTCCCGATTGAACAATAAGAAAACTATCAGTAGCATTTATCGATTTAAAAGCTGTGTAATACCCTTTCTGAAGTAAGTCAATTCTTAAGCTATTGAAGATCACTTTGTGTTAGACGATCGCTCGCCTCCGAAATAATATAAAAATTAATTAATCAAATGCCTCAAGGATTGATGCTTGCCCTGTATGTATGTGGAATTGGGGTCTGTATACTACGACCTGGTATATCTATTATGCCTCCCTACTACTACCAAGTCGTAACAGTGACCTTATCAGCTAGAGCAGGTCTTTCAGTCCTATTTCCTTCAGGAACCTTAGGATGTTGGACGGCTTTATGGTGGGTAGCTCCCCTTCTTCGATTTACTGTGTTCCCAAGAACTGTATCCTAGTATTTTTTAGAGCGCTGCACTCTAAAAGGATATGAATAGAGGTTTCGTCCTTCTCCTTAAAGAATCTGTACTCTTCTCTTTCTACCAGTCCGAGTTTCTTGAGGTATCTCTTCAGGTGGCAATCCCCGTCAGGACCCCTCTCAGAACTCTGAGTTGTTTTACTTAAGCTTAAGCATTCTTTGAATTTCTTCTGGTCGTAGTTTCTAAGAAGTATCTTCTGTTGTCTCAATCCTTGTAGCTCTGTCCAATAATTGGACCTCTTGCTTCTTCTTTAGTTCTTCCAGCATTACAGTGCTACTGATTCCAAAGAAAGGTCCTGGCTCCAGAAATGGTGTTTCAGCCCCTTTTGTCGCGAACCTATCTATTATTTCATTCCCCTCTATCCCGGTGTGTCCCGGTACCCACATAAGGGTGATTTTATTATTCTTACTCAAATCATTTAATTCCACTAGGCATTACCAGACCATTTTGGAGCTGACAACTTTAGAGCTCAGCGTACTGATGGCTGCTTGATTATCCGACATGATGATAATCTCATGGCAGTGATAGTTTTTTTCCTTGTTGAATTGAATACATGTCCTAATGGCATGTGTTTCTACTTGGTGACTTACCCAAGCTTTCATAGTGTCTAGTGCCGGATCCATACACTCCTATTCCAGATACCTTCGTTGTTTTGGAGCCTTCTGTATACCATATAATGGATTTCTTGCTGAGTTGTTCAGTGGTGTTTCTATCCCATTCGCTCTTGCGACTCAACTTTGGGCTGAAGTTTTTTTGCGAAATACTCTGGGCTATCCAGACATCATCTTCAGATGCTCGGTTTTTAGATTGGTGTATTCGACATCAGAATATTGTGCTCCCGTATTATTGAACAGCTTCCATACAAGAGTTATTGACATGGAGTTCGACACAACCATGCGTGTAATAACATATCCTGTACTTAATTAAGAAAGTATGGATACACAGACGACTGGGTCAAAGTAACTAGAAAAGTGGAGTTCCAAATCTTTGATAAGATCTGTACAGGAAACATGAAGAAGTTAGACATTTATTTCAAACAATAGCTACTCAAGTCAAACCCTAATCAAATTCAAATATACTGTTTTCATTTAAACAATCAACTAGTGAGATACAATATCAACCCTAAATACCTGGAACTTACTCTAAGTAGAAAAACGCTTTCGTCTAGACATCCTCTACTGATGCTTGGTTATTGAATTGGTGTATTAGATAACGCGACTGCAGAGTTAGAAGTCCATCATGTTGTAACTGAATGTCCAAAAAAATATAAAAAAAAGTTTGATGGAGTTTGCGAATGTGACACAAGCGACGATCGAATATATTTTCAAAAATAATTGACTAAACTAATAATTAGCAACCATGCAGAAGTTTACGAGATTAAGTCGGACATACCGACAGATGCAGTAGGGAAACTTTCTTATATACTATGGATGATTAAGATCGAAGGAAATGACACTTAACCGTCTAACAAGCTGCATCTTGAATATGTTTTAAACCACTACAAATATCCATTTTAAACATCTATCCAATTATTTCGTTTAATTAGTGGGACAATTGCTATTCCGATTTTCAACCAATTATATTAAAAGATAAAAGATTTAAAAGCGAGCCGATGAAAATAACTAATATTTCATATTTCATTACATCGGCATAAACAATTATTTTATCATTGTCAAAAATAAATGAACAAGTAAATAATGGATTGGTTTTTCTCTAAATATGACAATCAAATTAGAAAGTTAAATATACAAGTACTCAGCAAACCAAGAAAGAAAAATATTATTTCATCTCTAAGAAGTTAAATAAATTATGTTGGTAAATAATATATATATATATATATATATATATATATATATATATATATATATATATATATATATATATAAAGAGTGTTTTTTATAGAGGTATAGAACTTTAAGTTGGCAACACTTTTTTAACTGGTGGCCATTTTGTCAGCTGTCAAGTGATTTATGTTTAGTTTGGTTTGGCATTTCAACATGAATAGACTGACGCCTGAACAACGCTTCCAAATTGTGCAAATTTATTTTGAAAATCATGGTTCTGTTCGAAATACGTATCGCGCACTACGTCCATTTTACGGTCAACATAATCGTCCATCAGAGCAATTAATTCGATTAACTATGGAATGTTTTCGCACCACGTTTACTCTAAAAGATAATACGCATCCACAGAGACGTCGTACAGTGCGTACAGAACAAGTCATTGCTGCTGTAGAGCGTAGCGTAGAGGAAGATCCGAATCAGTCTATCCGTCATCGTGCACAGGAATTGGATATGTGTCCATTCCCTTTATGGAAGATTTTGCGAAAAGATCTAGGTTTGCGTGCTTACAAAATCCAACTCGTGCAAGAATTGAAGCCACACGATCACCTAGCAAGGCGTAGATTCGGTGAATGGGCCCATAACAAGATTGCCGTTGATCCCGATTTTCATAAGCGAATTTTGTTTAGCGATGAAGCTCACTTTTGTTTGAATGGATACGTCAATAAACAAAACTGCCGTATTTGGAATGATGATAATCCTCAAGTGTATGTTGAGACACCGTTACATCCAGAAAAACTGACTGTTTGGTGTGCTTTATGGGCTGGTGGAATCATTGGTCCGTACTTCTTTAAAAACGATGCTGGTCAGAACGTTACAGTCAATGGTGACCGCTATAGAGCCATGATTACTGACTTTTTCGTTCATCAATTGAAGAACCATGGTGTGCAGGAGCTCTGGTTTCAACAATACGGCGCAACATGTCACAAAGTTCGTGCCACAATTGATTAATTGAAGGAAACGTTTGGTAACCGCATAGTTTCACGTTTCGGACCCGTGAATTGGCCTCCAAGATCTTGCGACTTAACGCCGCTAGACTATTTCCTGTCGGGATATGTGAAGTCGCTAGTCTACGCTGATAAGCCCGAAACGATTGATCACTTGGAGGACAACATTCGCCGCGTTATTGCCGATATACGGCCACAAATGTTGGAAAAAGTCATCGAAAATTGGACCTCCAGATTAGACTACGTCCGAGCCAGCCGTGGCGGTCATATGCCAGAAGTCATATTTAAATTATAATGCCAGAAGGTTATCTTTCGAATAAAGTAAATTTCATGTCAATTTAAAAATTCATCTTTGTTTTATTCCATTTAAAAGTTCTATACCTCTATAAAAAACACCCTTTATATATATTGTATCGTAGGTTTTCACGGATGGTGGAATGTGCATCGGAATTTTTCCGGTTGTCAACCCGTTAGTCAGTAGAAAGACATTTTGCCAACATCTCAGCAGGCATTTTCAAGTGATACCTCCTCGACGGCTGCTCGGCTTGGAATCATCACTTGAAAATGCCAACTGAGATGTTGGCGAAACATCGTGAAGAATTTTTTACTGACGAACTGATGAACTGATTGACTACTGGATAAAAATGGATTTATTGCAAAGGGATTAAAAGTGGTCACTCTCTTTAAACGTCTTTTACACATTTAAAATCCACAGGTAATTCCTGTAAATTGTACAAAGAAACTTCATTTTAACTAAAGCTAAAGCAAATTAAAAATAAATAAGAAACAAATTAAAATAAGTGGAATTAATTTAAAAGTTAACCTTATAAGTATTATGGTATTTTCAGTTTTTTCGTGACTTACCAAGCATAGGCGCAGCTGTCAACCATCCCTTGTCCGCAGAAGACATCTGAAAATCGCAAGTCGCCGATGGTAAAACAAAAGAAATTATCGTTATGCCCACCGCTGTGTTGAGATAGATCAGTCCACATACTGCTAGGAGGGAGAAATGAAATTTTCCAAAACCTAAAGAAGATAGAAAAAATGTCTCAAAAAGTTATTTTTTAATCTATTTTCAAAGTATTTAAAACATTTTAAAAATATTTGTCTGCAAAATTGTACTGCAATTTTATCATTATATGTATTCTGGCCAAATGGAGTAGAATCAATGATTAATTAGTAGAAAATGCAACGATATCATAAACTTCAGCGATTTCAGTGAATTAAGTAATCCATATCAAACCGCATTTCGCTGGTTTCCTTGTCGATCATTTTTTATGGTAATGCGTAGTATTTACCATTCATTGTTTTGCTACCAGTATTTTGCAGTACTGCAGTCTTTTATCTAAGGAATTTTAATGGTATTATTATATTTTTTAATACGTAAGAGAAATGGTTGGTGAAATTCAAGACATTTTTACAACTTATACCAATATTAAAAGAACTGCTACTATTATTAATCTACGTTAATACGAGTTTTTAAGCATTGCCATATATTATTGAAAAACATATAGAATTATAATATAGTAAATTTTCCGCCTCTCTTTTCGGTTTCGCACGTATAGAATTTAGTCTCGTTTTTACTGCTTCACACCAAAAAAGTTTACAAAGAACCCTTATGGTAAGACCCCTCAGACATGACAAAATAAACATGGAACTTATAAAGTGGGGGGAAGGAGTGGAGAACTACTGAAAATAATTTTTAAATTAATAACCAATATTTGGTTTCAATAATTGATAATCACACTATGAAGGGCGAATTGACAGCTGAATTTGTCAGGAGGATAAGGGGGGTATTACGAACTAGTTTAAATAGTAGAAATTTGTTTAAGGTGCTCAACACATACACATGCACTTATCTACTCTTTGGAATTGTAAAATTGAGTAGGAAAATAAGAACACTCTTAAGAAAAGTACACAAACACCACCTTCAGAGTGCTATTGAACATACAATGCTTCTGAGACACCAAGGAGAAAGAGGATTGGTGGATATAGGTAAACAGCTCAATCAACAAATAATAAATCACATATGCACAGGTTAGCTGACTCTTCCACACTAAATCGAGCAATATGCGAGACATATTATTCAACGTCGCTACAGTTGAGAGAACAGGATATTGTTTCTCACCACCAAACAGACCAAGATAAATTACAAGCCTGGCTACAAAAGTCACTTCATGGACGGCATCTAAATAAGGTCATCCAGGACAATGTCGACCGGACAAAAAGCCCTCCAGAATCGGAGGGCTTTTTGTCAGCCATCCAAAACCAAGTTATTCTAACAAAAAAATATCGGAAGTTCATCATCAGAGATCTCTCAATGGAAAACGACTAATGTAGATATGGTTGTCGAACATCAGAAACATAACTGGGGTATGCCAAGCATTTGTCGCAACGGAGTATAAAGAATAACATGACTCAGCCGCTAAGATACTCCATATAGAGTTAGCAGAGAAGTTAAGTCTATTGTAGATAGGATACGTACCTTGCTATAAATACAACCTGGAGCCTATTTTTGGGAACAACGAGTTCAAGCTGTATTTGGAACGAATGGTTCTTACAGATCAAACAGTTGCTCATAATAGACCGGACATTATATTAATAGATATAATTTCTATGCGAACCACACTAATTGATATTGCAATACCAAACAACAACAACCTAATGCCAAAATAAAATAAGAAGATTGTCAAATACAGAGACCTGTAGGTGCAAATTCGTAGACAATGGGCAAGGAACAGCGTTCAGACGATTCCCATACTATTGTCAATAACTGGAGTGAGACCAAAGAACTTTCTACAGAACATCAAGGATCTGGGTCTTAGTGAGCAGCTGTATAAACCTATTCAAAAAGCAGTGCTTCTTGCAACCGCGCGGACGGTCAGAAAGTTTGTGGGAATTACAGCAGACCACGTCACCTAGGACCCGATAACATGGAAAGGATCCCTACAGAGCTCAATAGTTCCGGTATCTTTGTATACCTAGTTTGAGTCAGTATTCCCAGGAGGGAGTGCGAAGCCGTTTGGCTTGAAAATCGTATACCAATATTTGAAAAAAAGAATAAGGCAATTGCCAAATCGTGACGATACATAAAAAAGGAGAAGAGCAGTTGTGTAAAAATTACATTAGAATTACCTTATTCGGAACAGCCTTTAAAATTATGTCAGCGCTAATACAAAAAAGACTGGTGAAAATGACAAAATATATTTTAGACGCCATACACACCGTTAAGCACATAACAGACAAAGTCACGAACATAAAATGGGGACACAAATGCTTTTTATAGGCTTTAAATAGGCATTGGACTCGATAAAAATGGCGCAATTGATAACAGCATTGATAAACCTGGCAATACATAAAAAATTAGGATGGCTGATACAAATAATTATTAAAGGAAAAATAAATAATTAACATTAAGACCCCGATCGGAGCAATATAATATTTTTCAATTACGGGGATGAGACATGCTCCAGATTGTAAGAAAAATAAATAAATGCATGCTAAGAACAAGAGAAGGGCAAATAAGAGTCTACGTAGGCGATATAGTAATTATAACTAAGAGTCGTGGAGCAATGAAGGGAGAAGGAGACCAAAAAGACCGAGGTCCAAGTAGTAAATGGAAGTGAGTGAGGTCCTGGACAGGGCCGGAATTAACAACTGGTAAAAAATACAGGAAACAAGAAACTGTGGAGAAGCATAAAGAAAAAATATAATATTGGGGACTGGGGACTGATCGGTCACGGTAAATAAATCTAAAGGCTGGAAAGCAGAGTTACCTCGTTGTAAGATGTTAAGCAGCTATGTATCTGTGGTAACAATCGATGTGCATTTAATTCAATTAAAAATAAATAAAAATCTAGCTCATCTATTCTGGAAGTGGGAATCAAAAAATATTGTATTTCGTTTTGGGAAGGTTCTATTTTTTTTTTTAATGAGACAGGTAAAGAAGAAAAAAACTTCAATTTCATATCATAAATGGAACGCTTCTGCAGAGGGCATCTTCAATCAATTATTTAGGTATAAGTTTGCGTAAAAAAAGCACCAGAACTATATTTTATTAGATGTAATATAAACTTAAATCTTCAGCTCAGATGTTGCAATCTGATGTATTTTCTTGGTAGTTATATATGCTGTTGAAGCTTGGAAGCTGATCGAGGCTACGTGAAAAGGTTTGGATGAACTGTAGTGCTATCGATGTATTTCATGAATATCTTCGGCCTATCTTATAATAAAAGAAATGGTAACACAACTGGTGCAGAAATGTAAAGAAATTTTAAGACAGGTAAAGATCGGAAACTGTAATCCTTTGGGCACTATGTGAAACAACAAATGTAGATTGTTGCAACCTAAAATTTAAGAGAATTTTGATTGCAAAAGAAAACTCGGAAGACGCTATAGGTATATTGTGTATAGAAATTTTGAGACAAAAAATAGACAGGTTATCTCTTGAGCCCTTGGAAGTTAATAAGACAGTGATAGAAAATTTTTTGAAAGTATTCCGGACACACAGACAAGACGCTATCGGGAACTACCTTTTACACTATGTACTTTTGACTTCTAACTTAATAATTTGATTCGCAATAATATTAAAATAAATTTAACATAAACTCGTAGTAATGATAGTTTGCTAATTTGTACCTATTAAAATACAAATAGTCAGCCTGGACTAACATACTAATATACTGAAAACGTATACATCTTCATTTCTATTACGTATTTATATCGAAGATCTAAATTTACAAAGCAAACAAAATCTCAATATTTACTTTGTTCTAATAAACTTTAAAATAAAAGTTAGATATTTCCAGTTTTACACGGATATCAAATAACAGAGAAATATTTAAAAAGTTGAGATTTTTGCTGTGGAAGTAAATTTTTGAAAATATAATCATCTTAGAACAAATAATGTCTAGTAACGTGAGCTAAAAATTCAAGAATGACCGTGAAGTCCGATAATAAGCATACGTGGAAAGATAAAACCAAATTATACCAATCAAAATCTTTAGTTTGTTGGTAATGGAAAATAATTTAAATATTTTGAAAACTGTAAAACATATAAATGTCTCCATAGATTTCTTGTAAATTTACAGTGTAACTCTAGTACGACTATTTTTTTTTTCGAAATGTTATCATTTCTTGTTTCGGCAATATTGAAGGAACTGGTTTTCGAAACATATTTCCAGCACTATTTTTAACGCTATCTAACATATTATTGAAAAAAAAATTATTTGGAATTAGAAAAAAATTCAGGACCAATCTTGACCCCTCATAATTTCCTGGAAAAAATATTTCTTAAATTTTTGCTATTGGGATTTACACGAGTTAGTAGCATTATTACTATGACAAATTTTAGCTTTCTATGCCACGTGGTCTCCGAGAAATAGCAGCTTGCCAAGTATCATTTACTATTTATAAGGATGTGACAAAAAATGGGACTTTCTGTGTAATAAGTTTTATGACACTGGCGTTTGACTTGATAAAAATGAACTTTTGACTGGAGCCTGGTATGCGTAACGACATCACATTTGTCTTTGTATCCTATTAAGTTAACAGGGATATACGCTGTGACTGAACTGACTTTGAGTCGAATCTGCGTTAAAATGTAATATATCTACAATTTTGTTGTCCTCACATTACTAGAAAAGCAAAAATTTCAAAATGAAATTCAGATTTTGGGCCCTTTTTGAGAAAAGCGGATTTTCATGTTTTCATTTTTAGCTTATATTTTGAATTTACCTAAAATACATTAATCCATCACCCAATTGATAAATTATTTCATGTATTATACACATGCATATTCTAGAGTAAAAAAATTATTACTTTTTAGAAGAGGATGGGCCCCTTCTTGTCAGGAAAATTGTGTAAATTTACTTTTTTTTATGGTCAGGCAATAATATTAGTATCTATGGACCGTGATAAAGAAACATTAATTTTGCATCAATAATATATATATTTATATATATATATATATATATATATATATATATATATTCTAGACGACAATGAATACAAAATATAAATAATCTTGGTAAACGTTGCCAATACCGTCTGATGTTAATTTACCAATAACCTTTTATTTTTTCCGTCCTTGTCAATGAAAAACATTTCGCATTATGTAAATCGGAAGAGAAAATATTATTGAATCGATAATCGGTACTCAAGACGGTACCCGAACATCAATTGAAGGCTGGCTAGGCTGATTATCATTCCCATTTGGTACCACCATACGTAATTTGTTTATGTATGGCGTTCGCATTGTAGGTCAAGTGCACTCGATCGACCCAGAGTTCTTGAAATAATTAAAATTTCAGGAATATTGACCTGCAATCAAGTTTATTGGGGTAATAAAGGTGGAAATTAGGTGTAATAAAGAGTAAATAATTTTAATGTTGTGAAAGGAAAAACTTTCATATGTGTATATTGTTTTAGAATGAAAACCCCAAATAGTTTATCAGGGTAGTTTCAGAAGAATGAAGTATATAAAACATCTAATACAAATAATACATAAAGTTTCCCAATTTTTGATATTTGTTAAATTAAGCCTTTATATCCCAGAAAATCGCTGGTTTAAGGTACACGACCTTATCATATCTCGAAAATTTGCAGCAGGCTAGAAAACTGTGTACACTACGATCCATTTTGAGATTATTGTGATATGCAAGTCTACTTCTGTGAATATAAAAATGATTCATAAATTCTTATATAATAAGATTAAAACAAGCGAAAAAAAATTATTTCGCGAATCTAATAAATATGGGTAGTTTGCAATAGCAGATCCAAGGGAGGGGGGTGGTAGGGCTGATCGCTATCCCGAAAGGTAGAAAAAAAATTCTTTTTACATGAACCCAAGTTACCCAAAATCACATACTTGACACACCTCGTTTTAATTTAAATGTTTTTTAAACTTAATTACCATCAATAAATTATTTATTATGAAATTATTACTTATAATATATATATATATATATATATATATATATATATATATATATATATATATATAAATATATATATATATATATATATATATATATATATATATATATATATATATATATATATATATAAAGAGTGCTACACGGGAACCTCAACCAGGGCTCACTTAAGGGGGACGATAAAGTCAGCGCATGAAATGAGCTATGTCTATAAATGAGTAAATAATGCGCATTTCTTACAGGACGAGAGTTAATTGGCTACAAACAACAACGATCTTGTTTTTGCTCTTGTATTATCGTCTTGACACCCGCACCCCTAAAAAGCAACACCCCTGGCTCGCACGCTAGGGAAACTACAGAAGCTAAATCTGTGGAGCCTAAGATCACCACGAGGCAGCAAAAAGACTACTTAGCTCACAACCTTGGATCCCATAATGGGAGAAAATACATAATAAAAGGGTAAAAAATCTTCAGGAAGATATAGTTCAGCTGACAGAACATATTAAAGGTGCTAGAACAAGTAAACTGCAGAGACGAGTACAAAAAATATTAAATCGGGTCCAATATTACTCATAACATGACCTAATAATCAGCATTGCCCAACAATATCTCGACACAATAAGATAAAAATATTCCATAACTGCAGGATAGCAAAAGAATAGTGCCAGCTACTACCAAGCACGAGACAACGCCTTTTTTAGTGACCGAAAAGGACTTTTATCGGAAGTGAAACTCTTAATTAAATATGGCGGAATAAATACCTGAATAGAGAACAAGTAGAAGAGTTCTGGAGAAGTTAACTAGCTACAACTACCATTGCAATATCAACGCAAGTTGGATCAGTAAGAAATATGATCTGCTAGAATTACAGTCTGATGCAATTTGAGTTTTTGACCACTGTGGGACTTCATAACTGGAAAGCGCGTATCCTGATTATGTTCAGGGCTAGTGGTTTAAAAATTTTGGATTTTGCAGCAACTGATTATTCTCATAAATGATGTTTTGATCGACCCATAGAAAATATCATAGTTTCATACAGAAGAATTCACGTATCTCTTGCCAAAATATTTTCATATTATACAAGATCCAGTCAAATATCGAACTTTCCCTCAGTCTAACACTTATCTATGCACGCTGCGAACAAAACATCATAGAAATTTAGAAAAAAAGAGGTGCCAGAGGCGCAATGGGTTCCATACGGCAACTTATTATCAATTCGATCATTCGCAGTCAGGCCTAGAGTATAAACCAAATGCCAGTGCCACATGACTAACCAGTAGCTGTACTGAAAATATCTAGAGTTGGAAAACTAGAGTCTAAATGTAAATATCTTTCGAGAATAATATCAGGGTAATTATGGTTCTGCTTTGACATGAAGCCATTATCACACCATTAAATTCAAATAAATTCATCAGATGGGGCTTCAGTATTAAAAACAATCTTGAAAAGGTGGAAAGTCTAAATCATCTTCTGTTTATGAATGATTTTAGAGGTGGCTGCCACCAGAAATTAGTTGAATACAATGCTCAAAATTGAGGAGTTCTTCTGGTAACAGAAATGCTGTTCAACTAGAGAAAAAAAATAAAATAGAGAGCATTTGAGATACGAAACGATCAAAAATTGCGGCAATGGAGGCCAAACAGACCTTTAAATATTTGGATAGAAAACAAGCACAAACAATTTATCAACGGACTATGAAGACCAAATTAAAAAGTAGGTTCATAAGATGGGCGAGGCAGGTACTGCGAGCCCACCCGAACAAAAAAATGTCTTTAAGGCACCATGCGTGCTCTGTACTCAGTTTTGAAATTGTGAAATGGGACAGAACGGACATTAAAAGTCTGCGAAGGAAAGTCAAAACTTACTGACAAAGGCATACAATGGAAAATGTTATCAAGATACCACGCAGAACGGGATTGGTGTATGTTAATGAGTAATTAAATTAAAAGCTAACAAACTTATTCTCACATTTTTGAAGGTCAGCAGAGTTTTCTGTGCTACACCGGGTAATATGCGAGACCGACGACTCAACAGACACGAAAAAATTCTTATCACCAACAATACCAAGAGAAGCTTTAAGCCTGACCAGAGAAGACCCTTCATGGACGATACCCAAATGAGGTCGACCAGGTAAATGTTGATAAATTAGCATCGAACTATGAGTTGACGTTAGGGAAAATATTGTTGAAACTGAAGGCTTCCTACTGGCAAACCAAGATCAGGTTAACCCAACGAGAAAGTGTCTGAAATACATCACAGACCTTTCGATCCAGAACCACCAATGGTGATATAGAACAAGAAGAGACATGATCCAGAAACCAAGATTATCCATCAAGAGTTGGCAGGGAAATTTAACCCGGAATCTATACTGGAGAAGAACGAGTTCAAGATGTACTGTACTTACAGATTATACACTTACACGTAACAAACCAGACCTCACCTTAGTAGATAACACAGACAAGTGGCTAACACTAATAAAAGTAGCTATCTCTAAGAGCAACAAAGTAAGGGACCACCAAAGAAGAGAATAACTCAAATACAGAGATCTGAAGGTACAAATACGCAGACAGTGAGGAATGAGTTGCCTTAGGATGATCCCAATAGTTCCATTCACAACCCACGAAGTATCAAAGAATCTTTTTTTTTAATATTTAGGGATTGGGCTTTAGCGAATATAAGATTATACAAAAGCCAGCGCTGCTTGTGTCTCGAATTGTTCGGAAGTTTATAAGAAATGCAGAGGAACATAACATCCCCTAGAGCCCGGCAACGTAGAAAGGGCTCTCACAGACCTCCATTCTGATGATATCTGAGTATATCTAGGACAAATGAAGGTTTCTTGGAGAGAGTGCGGGGCCGTTTGGTTAAATCATTGGATTAAGAATAATAATTATATAAATATGAGTAAAATTCATTTTAATTGTCTATCACTACGACCCTCCTTCTCCCCAAAGAGAGTTCTAACTCCATCACTGGTGGTTTGTAGAGCATTTGCAAGAATAAAGGCTATTTTTCTTCTCTAATTCATTTTTTAAATAACTAAGGGAAAAAGCTTTTTCTGCATTTCGAATCTGAACGTCCCATAAAGAATAACATTCACCTTACCTGTACTTTCTAGCGCTCTCTCGAAATCTTCACCTTGTTCCTCGATAAAATCAAGCCCTACAACAATGAGAAAGAAGTACTTTAGAATAATTAAGTTTTAAAAATAAGTTTAAAAAAATAATCAAAGGATAATATACTGTTGCAAAAGAAAAAACGTTTATTTATATTAGATACCTTAACAAATTTATACAAAGTCAAATCCTACATAATTCATATGTGTATGTAACTATCAGTACTACCTGTTATTTTCTCTAGTATATAAGTAAGATAATTAAAAAAATACTGTATATTATTTTTGTGATAATTTTGTTTTATTCGGAAACTCGTTCAGTAGTTTCATTCTAAACCAAAATTCAGTATTCTCTTGGAAATTTCTAGGCTTTTTTTTTTATCTGGAAATACAAATCAAAATTTTTGAAATGTAAACTATGAATTTCTCTTCGATGACAATAACGAACATGGTAACTACACATATAAAAATATATTCATAATTCAAAAGTTCTAAAGTTGTAGCAATATTTTCTTAAGATAATTAAGTTACCATTTGACATTTATTTAGATAATTCAAGTATTAATTATTCATTGAAAAAAATCTCTTCATATTTTGACATCAAACTTGGGTTAATAAATTGCTATCCTATTGTAGGATACCAAAATAACCCTTATTATAACTCTACAACTTTGAATTTGAAAAGCAGCTTTTCTTCATTGCCTTGAAAATAAAAACACAAAAATTCTGGTCAGTATCTTTGAGAATTAACTTCAAAAGAAAATAAAGGACGGGTAGCAGTTTTCTAAGAATGTCACATGATTTTTGTTGGACACTGCTAACACTCCTTTTTAATTATCAAGGAAAAATTTAGCACGTTGTTATATGCTCAGCCCATTTTAAATTCTCCTATAAATAGTTCAATTGTAATCAGAAAGTCCGGTACTACTACAGTATCAACTACAATAAATTAACAAAAAAAAAAAATGAAAAATATACCTATTAAACATTCACAGTATTTTGATTCTTTTAAAAGACACTGATGATCAACATCCATGATTTCATAACAACAAATTACACTTTTAAAAAATATTTTGTACGGTATTTGTTTATTCACGTTATTTACCGAGCAAATAAAACCTTACTTAATATTTTATGCAAATCGATAAGTTCTAATTGTCTGGTCGCGTGGAATATCGCTGATGAAGAGGTAAAATTATTGTTTATAATGTACAGAAATTTCGCAATAATACCAACCATACACTGAAAGAAATACATCATTTTAAAAGTAAATGAAGCTAAAGCACAACAGAAAACTAGTTAAAAGATAACATTCATCGAGTAGTCCGTGTACAACAGTATGGATTTATTTCAGTTTAAAATAACTGATATATCGAATGACAATAGAAACTGATATTTTAAGTAACTTACAGAAAAGCTGATTTGACACCAAATTTAGGCTACCATTGTTACACTTGTTTATTGATTTTTATAAGGATTTTCCAAACATTAAAACACTGTACATTTTAGTCTGCGTTTTCAATAAATACACTTTTTAACTTCCTATTTCTTGTTTGAAGGTTGTAGATAATGTTGAAGAGTGACTAAAATGTGGTCGGACTTGCATGGTCTTTATTTTTATTTTTACGACGTTCTGATTAGGTTGTATCTCTAATCGTTATCAAGATGAACTGAATGTTTTGTTTTAAGACTACGAGCTTATATAGGGATTGTGTCCATTAAAGCGCAACGTTTCGCTTCACTGTACACACCTCAATGATTTGATGTTACCAAGTAGTGGTTGCCAAAGATTAGGTATCCCAACACTCGGTTTACTGAGGATTCTATTATTGTTTTTAATGTATGCTGCCTCTATAAATTTTCTTTTTTTCATATTGGGTTCTATATATATTACCGCAGCCTCAGACCATTTTATATGGTGTTATTTATTCCAGGAGTGTTCTGCAATACCTGATCTCGACGTTTCCCCTTTTTGTGTACGAGTCTTATGTTCTTTAATTCTAACTTCTAGAGGTCGTTTGGTTTCTCCAATATACATTTCACCACACTCACATGGAACTTTGTAAACACATTCTTTCTTCTCGGTAGTTTTAGGTTTGGTTTTTGTTAAATGAGCTCTATGGGTATTTCCTGATTTAAAAGCTATTTTTATATTATAACTACTGGCAATTCGTCTAATTTTCTCCGACGTTCCCTTAATGTACGGAATTGTGAAGAAGGAATGTGTTTCTTGCTGTCCAGTGTTCGTTATTCTAAAATTATTTATAACACCGTCAATTAGTTTTAAAGGATAACCATTCTGTTGTTAATCGGATTTAATATTTGCTACCTCTTTTTGTAATGATTCGGCATTATTGCATATAGACATAGCGCGATTATAGAGGTTGCGTATAATTTCTCGTTTTGTTACAACAGAATGATTATAACTATGATTAAGATATTGTCCAGTATGTGTTGGCTGTCTGTATACTGAAGTTTTAATAGTTTCGTTTGAACGGTTCACCATGACATCTAGGAAGGGCAATTCATCATTTACCTCTTTTTCCATGGTAAACTTAATTGTAGGTCGAATGGTATTCAGATGTTTCAGGAAATCATTAAGTTCTTGATCATTGCCCTTCCGTACGATGAAAGTATCATCGACATATCTCAACCAGACTTTCGGTTTTACTGTTGCCGTTTCTATACCATTCCATATATATATATATATATATATATATATATATATATATATATATATATATATATATATATATATATATATATTGGTCACGACCGGAGAGAGTGAAGAACCCATCGGAAGCTCGTCGTCCTGAGCGTAGAACTTGTCCTTTATTTGAAAGTACGCACTCAGGCAACACTCTAAAAGGTCCATAACCCCGTCCAGTGGTAACGTGGTTCGATCTGATAAAGTAGTATAATTTGAAAGTTTAGTTTTGATTATGTATTGAGGTAAGGCATTTTAATAAACATTCATAATATGATTAAACAGGAGGATTAGTTGGACCACGTATACATTTCTGTCAATTTCAACCTAATAGACATTATTTGTGTTTTGCCAAAAATTAGTTATTAAGTAATAAATTGACCATACTAACCTTAGAACAACCAATTTACTTAATAAAATGAATCTTATCAAAATGCATTCGAAGTATTCAATGAAGACGTTGCCACCTTAATAGTTCTTGACTCAGTACGACAAAATCATAAATTATCCTTAAGGAAAAGAGCAGACAAATTGAGTACAGTTAGTATGTCTTATATTCATATTTTACTCCGTGAAAAATAGACTTTTGTCAGTAACAAAAATGTAACATTGATTTTTTTACTGAAATGTTTGGCATATTGGCATCCTATAAAACATATCTCTATGGTAACTCTGAAAGACCTGTGCAAAAAAAAATGGCGGACCAAAAATAGTCACGATTTTCTGTTTTTTGAGTTTATCTCGAAAAGTAAAAGTTGTATCGAACAATGTTTCAAACAAAAATTGTAGAGAATTAAAAAACCTATCGATTCATTTATAAGTTATAGGTGGCGCCACTAGTTGTCGACACATTTTTTTTTATTATATAATAGTTTATTAACAAAATTTTTACAAAGAATATAAATAAAATCATACAAACATATTATACTGTTTTTTTCCTTTATATTATTATTATATTTTTATATGCTTTGTTTATAGAAATAATAATATAAAGGGAAAAACAGTATAATATGTAATATATAATTAAATATTTCTTTGATTTTCTCTATAATTTTTTGTAAAAACTTTGTTAATAAACAAATTAATAATTAATATGATTAAACAAATTGTTACTATCATATAAGTTAATAAAACAACATCAATATTATAAATATTACTTGTGATGCATAAGTTTCCTTGAAGCGCCAATGAATAATGCGCCTGAACTATGGCAAGCCGCCGACAGCGGCCTGCAGCAGCTATTTTCGATTAGATTCGGTCTAATTTTCGAAGGTTCACAGATCGTATGGAAGTGCACTTCTTGGATCAAAAAAATTCACAGGTAAAGTACAAGTATTAAAAAGCATCTTCTGCAAGTTTGAGCCCTTAATATTCATTTGCAACGCTATTATGAGTTTTTGAAAAAAAAAAAAAAATTTTTCATCCAAAATTAAATTATTTTTTTAGGATCGCAAATGATACATCTAAAATCCAATGCATGCATTAAAAAAATTTTATCTCCACCCAGTGAAAAGTTTTTTTTAAAAGATCTTCAAAATATAAAATAATACAAAGAATTTCCATTAAAACTGAACATTGTATCTTAATTACGAAAGTGGAAAATTGAGGTTGAATTTTCAACTTTGACAGCGAATTTCTCGGAAAATAAAAAATTTACAGATTCGGGGTTTGACACACTTTTTTAGAATGATAATACCTATATTTATGGTAAATTTTAAATCGATAATTTGTTAGTACATGTCCTTAAAAAAAAAACAAAAACGGAAAATTTTGTCAAAAAAAAATCTCGAAAAATAGTGGCGCCACCTATAACTTATTATATGAATTGATAGGTTTTTTAATTCTCTATAACTTTTGTTTGAAATATTTTTCGACACAACTTTTACTTTCTGAGATAAACTTAAAAAACCGAAAACTGTAACCATTTTTGGTCCGCTATTTTTTTGTACTTGTCTTTCAGAGTTATCATCGAGAAATGTTTTATAGGATGCTGAAATGAACACATTCCAGTAAAAAAACCAATGTTACAAAACAGCTCTTTTTTGATTTAATTTCCATGGAGTATTTTAGTAAGCAACAAATTTCGGGCGTTCAAATGAAAACATCTTAATAAACTGCAAGATGGAGATGGTGCTCGTGGTTTTGATAACGGATGAAAAACTTTTAGTTAATAGATTATTTTATAGGAATATTTTATATGCCGACTAGGCAAATTTTACAAATAATGGGTAGTCTCTTCACAAAATTGTAGGTACTGGACGCAGGAAAATCCAAATTTTAGAATTGCCACTCATATCCAAAAACATAAAAAGTTAATGTTTGGTACGGCCTAAAGTTTTATAGAATAATTGGACCATACTTTTTAGTAGACATTTAAGTCAAAATTCGTAAATGGAATTTTCAACCAAATTTGTTTTGACCGAAATGTAGGAAGAAGTTATAACAAACCATTTTTTTGAACAAGACGGATATCCTGCCCACTTTACATGATAAACTAGATAAAATTTACTTCCAGGATAAGCGAATTAATCATTTTGAACCAATGGGCCAGCCCGCTGGGTCGTCTGATCTAAGTTCATTAGATTTTTTTTCTACGGGGTTACTTAAAGCAAAAGGTTTCCAATAATGATTTTAATGACCACATTGATCTACTAAAAGAAAGCTGTTGTAAATTGAAATATACGAAGAATTTAGAAAAAGAATAGAAAAATAAGTACTAGTAGGAGGTAAACAAAATGGATAATTAGCTTTTGTTTTAAACTTATTATTAAGGTTTCACAACATTGCAAAAGAAAGTAAATTACAGGTAAAACTAATTATTGTATTTTTTTTATTAAACTGCGTCTCAATTTCGAAATAACTTAAAAATAATAAAAAAAAATACTAACAAAAGTATTTTATTTAAGATTTGTTCTAGATTTTGGAATATTTTGAACACTCCGCGTAAAGTATCATGACTTAGATCACTGTTTTTAAAATCTGGAGATAAAGGAAAAAATATTATCAAAAATGTCTTTTCCTCGAAAAATCAAACATATTGGAGTTTAATAGAGTGCTGCAACTCCTTCCCTCCCCTCCCATCCGTGGACAACTTGCACATTTTTCGATCGAAATCTATTTTTCAATTAAATTTTAATACACATACCATGGTTTGTTACTCTTCTTTAAAAATTTGTGAGAAGCCTTCGTTAGGATTATTTCAATGATAGCGGCGAATACAATTCTTTCTGAATATGTGCGGCGAAAAATTTTTTTCGAGACATATAGCGGCGAAGAAAATCACACCGCTTATTTTGTCGACGTAAAAAATTCTTCTTAAAAATTGTGCGGCGAAGAAAATCTCCTTTAAATAGGTACCGCGATAATAATCTCTCCTAGCAATCCTTTCTTGGCAATTGACGTGGAATTAAATAACTTGCATTTTAATATACTATTTTGATATTAATATGATGCTATATGCTAGGATAATTTTCAACCAAGTAGTTGATTTTTTTATAATTATTATTTTATTCGTTGCGCAAATGCCTACCAGTAATTTTAATTAAAATGTGGGTTGTTCAAAATACTTTTCTATACGTGACTTATAAAATTCATAAATAAATAGTAACTAGCCTGTGAGCTCGAGTTCAAGTAATAACACAACATCAGCATAAAAATTTTAAAAATGGCATAAACTTGTTTTCAATATATCGCCAAGCTACGATCTTTTACAACGGAGCTCTCTTAAATATGAATACAACGACAAAAATATAAATATTTTTTTCATGTAAATTCTTTTTTACTTAACTTTATGCAGAGCCCGATTTGATTTCTTACCTAACAATAGGATACAGTTAGAATGTACTACAGTATAATAACAATAAAGTTGAATAGTGTAACTAAAAAACAGTATATTTGCACGTACATAAATAGATTATAATTTATAGACTATAATACAATTATAGTATATAATGCAATGGAAAAATCCCAACCTGGAATATGGTGGGGAAAACGTAAGCCTACAGATTTTTTGAACAATAGGGCAGATTTCTTATGCTGCTGTTCCTATTGCGTGATTATTTATACGGCACTGAAAAGAAGGGATTTTTTTCGCTACAATTTTAACGAAAGAATTTTTTTTTTGGCCGCATTTTTAACGAAAGGGTTTTCTTCATTGCACTTATCGTTAAGTGATTTTCTATCACACATTTTGTGGCGGTTTTCTTCGTAGCCACCATCGATTTTATAAGCCCAATATAATTATTTTTATAAAAAGTGTCCAAATTTATTGCCTTTATCTCCTTCAGTTTTCTCCAAAATTTTCCATTAAACAAAAAATGGTCAATTTTTACCTCTGCATTACGTCTTTTACGAGGATAAAAACATATAACTTTTTTTATATGAATTAAAAGCCCAAAACGTGTTTTGTTGCACATTCAAACAAAATTATCTTTTGGAGATTTCCAAGTTACAAAAAATTTAATATTAGAGTTAATATAAAATAAAACTGATACTTTCTATAAAAATTAGAGTATGTTTTGTGAATACGTGACCCTGATTTTTTTTGTTGTATGTTATGTGTCAATTTTATCATATAATAATTATTCAATTCAGGGTGTTCCATTTAAAAAAAAATGATGTAAAGCTGAATTAAAAATATCAATATTTAAATAATAATTTTGAACACCCTGTATAAAAAAAATTAATATTGTACTATTGTGAGATAAAATGATCCCAGCTAAGACTTCTGACAAATTTCTGCAAAAAACGTAAGGTGGCACACTTTGGAGAAAACATCTGCATCGGATATCCAGAATTAATTAAACTATCAGATTTTATATTCTTCACCAGCATTAGTTTAGCCATTTGTTTACTATCTTGTTGGTAACAACTAAAAGACTTGGAGACTGGATGTTTTTAGCTGCACCTGACGTATTTCTGATTAAAATTGTTTAACATACTAGAGATGAAGTAATGGAGTGCTAAATTTCGTGTTGTGTTAAATAATAAGATTATTTCTTAAAATGTAACAGATTTATTAAATTAATATTGGTTTCTCATATGCAAATATTTTAAATTAAGTTATTTTTCTCAGTGTACTAACCCATGATGAAACAGTCCTATTTGCACCAATTTATTCAATACTGGCTATTTAATTAACACCCAAAGTAATATTGTTTATTTTCACTTAAGATTAAGTCTTGAACAAACTAAAAATATTTGAAAAGTCACATATGGAAAAAGCACGATCCGATATCACCAAAATCACCACCATACAAGATTGACACTCAAAAGTCAAATAACTAAATCTTTTCGATATGTTTGGGTGTTATACTGGTCAATGGTATAGTCACCTTCGTAATACAAGGTACTTTATTTTTCCTCAGCATTATCGGGTACTATCTCAAGTTCATACTCTGTATGTAGAGTTTTTGCAGGGAGATTTTTGAGATAACGTAAATCAAGTCGCTTTTAGTTTTAACTTTCTAGCAAAATTTGACTTATATTTTATATTATACAAAAACTGCACCAACAAAACTTAGTTAATTTAATTTCTACAAGTAACAAAAACCTAATTCATTTTAAATTTTGATTGAATTGTTTGATATATAAATCGAATTATAAAATAACTATAATAAATAAATTTTATTGCACGTTTTGGAGTGTTTTATATTGATTTGAGTAAAGCTTTTGATTGAATATACCATAAAACTTTATGAGTTGTAGTTATATGGTATAGTTGGTGTTGCACTTGAATAGTTGCGTTGCATGTGGACAGAACCCATTGACGTCTTGTTCCTCGATAACGCGTGAGGGCTTTCGCGCGTATTTTGCCTCATTTGGACTAGCTCTTAGTTTTGTTTTTTTCCGGAAAATGTCAATACAATTGATAGCCTATAATAATCCCTCTTCGATAGGAACGCCTAGAAATATTTAATTTCTTTAAACTTTAATTTAAAGTTGCTTTATTATTTACTATTTAGGTAAATAAAAAATACTAAATAATTCAAAATTCTTAAATATTGCTTAAAAATTATTTTGAAGTATTTACTTTTCCACACTTCCGGAAGCCTTTGCAAGACATACTCGACTCTTTAATCACAATTATTAATTATATAAAATCTTACTCCTGGTCGCTTCAAGGAATTATGCAAAAACATGTACTTTTACCATAAAATTCCTCATTTTTACACTTCTGTCCGTTGGTTATTAAAAGAAAATGTTATTGGCTGCCTCGTTGAATTGAAAAACGAAATATAATAGTTCTTAGAAATGAAAGGAAAATGTGAGTGTACGAAACATTTTAATGATGATAATTAGATCCTAAGAGTAGTTTATTTATCTGATATCTTAAATATCCCAAGGAAGCTAATTTTGAAACATCAAAAATAATATTACTTTAATTTTATTGTGCCATGCGTAATTCATGTCCTACAGTTTCCATACTCTTTTATTGAATATAAGTGCCGTTTGCTTCTAATTCCTTTTGCGACAGTGGACTTTTAACTCATTTGCAGATCAAGACAAAAGTCAGAAAAAGCTGAAAGGTTAAGATGACATGACAAAAATTCAGCGCACACACACAGATGTAAACTCAAGCACACAAGAAATATAGATATTTTTGCCGGTAAACTAGACCCTCTACCATTATGTATAAATCCAAATTTGGGGTTCATATGGTTCCATCAGGTCAGAGTCAGTGAAAATGATACAAAAACGCTAAAATAGTTCATTTCCTGCATAGAACGGTAGTTTTGAAAACTCTAATTACTTCTATCAAAGTAACCTCATATCTAGACTCCATCTTATGTATTCAGGTAGGCTGAATCTGAATCAGGGGTCTAAATCGCCCCATTAAGTTAGGGTTCTCCGTAAATCGCCAAAACGTTCCAAAATGCCGAAAATCGCCATTTTTTAAATTGAAAGGTAATTCTGACAGCTTAAATTATTTGGATTAACATAACTTTGCATTTCTGTTCTATCAAGAAGAGATATAATTTTCCGGCTTTCACGACTAATAACTTTGCATTTCTGTCCTATCAAGAAGAGATATAATTTTCCTGGTTTCTCGACTAGGTGGTGAATCCGCGAAAACATTTGATCTTGAAAAAAGCTCTAAAATTGTAAAATATAGGAATGTTTTTGGATTTCTTGACTCTTCAATTATTTACAGAATCGCAAATAACAAGAATGACCGCAAAGGAAGAAACATTTTTACAAGATGCATAGTTTTTTTTTGTCTTACTTAAAATGCTTTAAATCTCACAATTTTATACTTATTTGAGGTTACAAAGAACGTGATTTTTATCCGTAAACATTACAAATGACAAAATCACGATTTTTTATTTTAAAGACTTGAATTCTCGGTAAAATCGTATATATTAAAGCTTTTCGAAATTATTTATACTTTTTTTTTATCAAAAACAAAGTTTTCGAAATCTTGTGCTCTAAGCATATAAAGGATAAATTTAAACTTGACTGTATACGCTCAACTCTATAACTATATAATGGAACAAGTATTAATTATTTTACACCATCCAATGTGAACTATATTCTGTTAAAAAGAATGATCAAATAAACTCACTATAATAGAAATATATCGTTTGGCCATTTGTAAGAAGAATTTCGATTTAATCACTGTTTTTTCTATTCACAAGAAATAACGAGTTAAGATGTTTATTGCCAAAACAGCCAAGAAAAGTAAATAGTTCTTTTTACAGTCTTTAACATATATTCTTTTCGTTAGAGGAAGACGTAGGTTAGTTTGTTTTACTACTCTGTTATATACAAATTAGGATTTAGACGCTCAGAGGCCAATTCGGGAATCAAACATCCGGTATAGAATTGCTAACGCCCTCAGCACGTAACGATCGAGACCTTCGAATTTTAAGGGAAAGAAATTGACGTTTACCGGGTTTCATCGAGTAATATGGGTACAAACGGGAAACAGAGGGGTGTCGAGGGGTGTGAGATTGAAAGACACTCTTTTAAGGAATAGTAAATTTCAGTACCAATCTGAAAGTCGAATTAGGGTGATCGGTACCGTTCTTTAAGTCCAGTGCCGTAGTGTATATTGGGCGGGAATGAAGGTTTTCTTTGTTTGATTTGTTGTTGATTTAATTCGGGAAGTTAAGGGAGAATCATGTGCTATTTTAGTCGGGCGTTTCGCGTTTTTCATACGGTTTGATTAAGTAATATAAATAGCGGTTTTTCGGGTTTTATTTCTTTCTTTTGTTTAATATTTTATTAAGCTATTTATACTTGTTTTTTCAAAATTAGGTTTTACGTTTTTGGTTAAAATAACGACCGAGAAGAGCAATTATGCTTGTTTATTTTTTTTGTAATTGTTATTAGTTTTAAGTTTCTCACTGTAAATAGTTTCTTTTTTCTTTTTATTTTTGTTAAATAGATTTAAGTATTTTGGGAAACTTGTTTTATTCAATTTAATTAAAACCTTCACGCGAATTAACTTGCGGGCGCGCTGTTGAGAGACCTACAAAACAAGAGATGTCTTCTGACCAACTAATTAGCAGCCTTTCTTGAGTCCTGAAGTTCTGAGTCATGGTTTTGGTAAGCTTAAATAACCGTAGCTGTTTGGTACTAAAGCTGCAAGAGAGAAGATACACGACCAGACTTACAGAGTGCCTTTATTACTGTGAAATTGAATTATGGGTTATTAAATTAGTTACTAATTAATATGGGGCAAAAATGATTATAGATAAAATGATTAACGCTACCACAATATATCATTTGCAGGAGTCTATGATCAAATTCTGTCACAACTACAGCCGAAAATGATTATGATTTTAAGGAGTCTTTTTGTTTTAATACCCGACAGCAGTGAGCCATCATTTTTAAATTTCAATTCTCATGGTACACGCGCTCCATATTTTTAACACCTTGGTGGAAAACTATGACCTAATAGACCGTTCAGACCCTGAATTCTTATACATAGAAGTAGGAGGTTCAAACCTAAACATATTGTGATGGGAGAAATTTAACCCAATCGAATTACTACGGCCCAAAAAAAGAGTGAAGTGGCACGAAAAAACAAACCAGTCAAGTTAGCAGATGTTAAAATATGATTGGACAGGCAATTACTAAAATAACGGCCATTGATTGGAAAAAGTATGTCAATCATGTTAAAAAAGAAGAACAAAGAATGTGGGATTTAGATATTCACGTTGAGGCAGTGGTTGAACCATTAATAATGACCCCTAAAGCTGATAGTTCCTGAGATTCAGATATGTATCTTGAGAACAATTTTGCCAATGCATCAATGTGAGCTAAGTGACCTACATTACTTACGTCATACTCCTGAGAATAATACACAAATCAGAAGAGAAATGCACTGAACATCACTCAGAGGAGCAGGTAAGCAACACACTTTCAATTAATATGAATAAAATACCTTAAGGTGCTTATAAAATATCTTAAAATGACAACCCTATATTGTAGGTAAAATGTATGAGGAGTGCGAAGCAATGGGTGCAACCGGCACCTGGAGCAGCTATATTGAATGAAGACCAGAGGTTTCTTAAAGCTTAAAAACCAGGATATCCGAGATTTCATTGAATAACCTTGGATTACCAACGAATGGCACACCAAGGAAAATAGGTAGAACCTTCAGTCCGGAGAGGCTTCAGTAGGTAAAAATCCGACATTACCCCTTACACTTTGTGAAGGTACTTATGTAAGGTTTCCCTTCCAGGAAAAAAGATTGTGACGGTTGTTAAAAATGTGAGAAAAAAAATTAAACTTAAAATTTTTTTTTGATATTCCCACAAAATTTCATCTTTTATTATTTTCTGAAATGCATACGCCACTGGGAATTAATTCCTCTGACGACATACTACCCGGGACACTATGGGCGAGCGATGAGTCCCTAATAGAAATTATGGACTTTAGGTATAGTATATGATAATTTCAAACGATTTTAAAAAGAATATGTTAAGATAGGGGAAGAAGTTTAGATTTGGAAATTAGAAATTTATTTTTTTTTAATATATGTAGTTCTTCTTATATTCTACATAATTGGTAGCTTTTACACCCTCTTTTACTTTGTAAAAAAAATAGAATTTATTTCAGCGTCTAAAAGGTGGATGAAATAATCTGGAGCTTTATGTCATTAAAAAAAATATAGCAGTCGACACACATTCTCTTTTTTTCTCCAGGCCTTACCTCCTGTAAAGAAGTGTGATATACATATGTAGGTGGGAGGAAATAAGTACTATTCATGAAAAAGGCAAGTAAAATAAGTTATTTAAGTATTATACCCGACTTCGGAGCTGTTAAAAAATAGAATAAAAAAATTAATTTTTATTTTTATAATTTGTTCACTTATTTATTTTTAAAGATAAAATATTTGTGTGAGAAATTTTGCTAAATTGTTTAAAAAAATTCAAAAGTCAGGCGATACAAAGTATTAACTTAGGAAGAAACAATTCATAACGTTATTTTTTTCCATATAAGTTTTAGCAGTTTCAACGCGAAAAGTGTGATACAAAATATCAAATATCAGATCGAATAACACTTGCAATGCTTTTTAAAGAAAACGCTACTTTTCCTAAAAAGTTGGAACTTTATTAAAGAAACGAAATTTTCTACAATAATATTATTTTTTTTATATCTCGATTTTTTGGGCTAAAAATTATATATATATATATATATATATATATATATATATATATATATATATATATATATATATATATATATATATTCATATTACTATTAAGAAGACAATTACACTTGACAATAGCCAAAATGTATCTAAAATAAAATCTACTAAATCTTACCATTTTTGGTGTGCAAAAACGAAAACTAAACTTATCTTTTTAATATTAGTTCAAGTTTTAGAGATACGTGGTATTATGTCTTCCTATATATTAACGATGAAACCGCGAGAATGCACGTGGTATATTTGTATTGTTATTAAAAAAACTTGTTCTTGAAAATTGCAACCAAGTTTTCAATTTCATTGTCATTTTTATGTACAGCGCCCCAAAAATAACAAAAAAATGCATTTTTCGTACAAGGTACAACAAATAAATTAAAACGTGTTAGCTAGTGTTATCTAACGAAGGTCAGAAATCAAAAAGGTTTAAAAATTGTTTATCCATGCATTGTTTTTGACTTAAAAATCGTTAAACATTTGAAAAATGGCATTTTGCCACTTTTAATATAAATAACCGTTTGATTAAATCAATATTTTCAAATTTTACGCTCAGCAATTGATGGTTCTAGTTAAGAACTACAAGCTGAGATTAATTACAATGCGAAAATGTTACGTTTTTATTGCTTTTTAACGCTATAAACAAATAGCGTTTCATCAATGATAACTTAGTCAAGAATCAGTATTAAAGAAAAATATCAACAAGGCGCTCTAATAGTTATATTAGATATACCAACAAATGTATTATTTGCAAAAAAATCCTACATAAGAAATTCTCAATTACATCAGATGGAATCATGAGCAAGTGCTAAAAAATTATATGCAGCTTCCCGATAATTTAAAGATCATATTTGCAACCTAACTGTGTTAATTTTTCCTTCATAAAGTTTATTAACGCTCAATCGTATGAAAGAAAATATATGGAAAGTTTTAAAATTAAAAAAAAAAAAAACTAAGTCATCGCACTAACACATGCAAAAATAGTAATAATAACTGAAGTTTCTTATGCAAATGTATTGTTTATTTTATGATTAGATGAATGTAATGAATATATATATATATATATATATATATATATATATATATATATATATATATATATATATTATGTCGGATATTCGCTCGTACACGCCATACAGTGAGCTTTGAAAATGGTGAATGAGATTCCACCGAAACGTCAGCTGCCTTGCAGTCCTGAGAGGGATTCAGCACATACACGGGATGTCCGAAAACCTTCGATTACATATATATATATATATAAATATACAGTTGGTTATTTTCTTGGATATGGGGTTCATTTTTGTATTAAAACTACATATATTTAGTAGTCATACTTAATTTATATTTTTTATTACTTCAGGACGTTTCGATTCCTTCCAATTTTTCTCAACTGAATATACCAGGAACTTCTATAAAAATGTACATTTTTAATGTTATTATACCATTTCTCTCTTGGGTTTTGAAAGAATCTGAATAAATACAAAAAATATGCAAGTTAAGCTAAATTTCACAAATTTTTCATGTGTTCGTTTCTTCAACACAATATTTAAGATTTTTCATTCTCCTGTTTCTTACTATTATGCAAAGATATCGCCAATTTTTAAAAAAAATATATATTTAAGATACAACATGCTTTATTTTTTCAAAAATTTCAAATCCAGATGTCTAAAGACTATAACAAAACCGAATTCGATTTTTTAAAAATAATTAAAAGGTATAAAACCAGTCAAATTTTCTTATTTATTATTGCTTGTATCATTAAAATACTCTTATCGAAAATTTTGAAAAGTAATAAACAAATATACAACTATGATTAAAAATAACGTTTTGCCTCCGTTTTAAAGACAAATATATCAATAAAAACTAAAACTAAACTTTGCACAATATATTCAAAGATGTGGAATGACAAAAAATTTTCAGCTTGTATGTTGTGTGCTTAATTAAGATGAAGCTATTTTGAAAATACAATATCGAATGGTTCCAAAGAAATATTTAAGAATAATAATAGATGGCGTGGTGGAGAGACGATATAAAAAAGCAAATAACAAGAAGAATTTAAAAATTTATTTAAATAACAGAACAATAGAAAATTACTAAGTATATTTTTAAAAAAGCGAGTAAATGATATGATTACTATCACAAAGCAAAGTAAATTCGTAGAATTTGCAGACATAATGGAGTAAAGTAGCAGGGAAAATCAAAAATTGTTCAATAAAATATTACAATCATTAAGGACAGAACAGATACAAAATACTGTATTGACTAAAAACAAAAATGGCGATCTACTAAGAGAAGAGAATGAAATAAATGTTGAGCGCTGAAAGTAATCAAGAAGAGAGAGCCATACTAGATGACGTAATAGAGGAAGGTTATAATAAGCATATAACTTTGAGAGTAATTTCTATTTTTTTTTTCTTTTATGAAGATATCTCGATTAAAACTTGAAATAATAAAAATAAATATTTGTAGTGATTCAACCCCTTTTATTCTGTTTTTAATATATATATATATATATATATATATATATATATATATATATATATATATATATATATATATATATTTAAATTTGAAATAGAATTTTTAGAATTAAAATACGGGAATGAAGTGCAGGTTTCACCCTAAAAAAATAAGAGATGAAATGCGTGGAGTTAAAACAACCACATTTTTATTTTGTTTCAAATTAAAAGTGATTTCCACTTTGTTTTGTATATATTTTTATTAAAACTTGAGATATTAAAAAAAATTGTTTTGGGGGTCAATTCTATGGTCGGTTTACCCCCTAAAATAAATATCCTCCGTAAAAAAAGATTTGTATTTCTTAGTTTCATATCCTCTAGCACATATTAAAGTTTAATCAAAATCAGAAAAAGGCACATCGAATACCTTTCTTGTAAGTGTAGTATGTCCAATTCTTTCAGATTTTTAAAGATGATATGCGTGAAGCTAAAACAACCGTATTTATTATTCGTTTCAAATAAAAAGTGATTTTCGTCTTGTTTTGTAAATATATCTTTATTAAAACTTGAGATGGTTAAAACTATTTTCGGGGGTGAATTTTAAAATCGGTTTACCCTCTTAAAATAAATATCCCCCGTAAAAAAAATATATATCTCTTATTTGCATATCCTCTAGCACATATTAAAGTTTAATCAAAATCAGAGGGAGATACATTAGGTACCTTCCTTATAGTGTAGTATGTTGAATTATTTTAGATTTTTAAATTTAACTTAACCTGAACGAACACGAACTAAAAGTGAGCCAAAAAAAATACAGATTTATGTCTAAAATAAATTAAGACAGAATTTCTTTAAAAAAATATATAAAATTATAAACCTATATCAAGATTTTAGTCAATGTTAAATTCATAAATCAAACAGAATACTGAATCAAATAACCTTAAATGATGAACATCCCTTATAAAGAATTTATTGATACCCAATCAACAGCATAAATAAAAAAATGATGAAATTAAATTAGCAAATGTAACTTATCTGTGACAATTTTGGGTCTATATATTTGGTAATAGCAACTAAACAAAATTTTTATGGATTTTTAAAACTGACTCTTGAAAATTAGAGGGGACATTTAAAATGCCCGTATAGAGGCTCACATTTTGGAAATGATGCGAGTAAATATGAAATGTAATATAATACATTTATTTGTAATTTGACGATCCCATCCACGACGTGGGGTGAATGAAAAAAATTTTTTTCTTCCCTACTTTTTACACAGGAGAAAGTAGCCTAAATATATATATATATATATATATATATATATATATATATATAATTTTTCTTTTATTTTGTCTTTTCTTGGGTTTAGGTTCTATATTTAATAAATACATAAAATTATTGACGTTTCGCCCTTTATTCAAGGCATTTTCAAAATTTTTGCCTCCTTGACATTTTGCTGTTTTGTTTCAGAAACAAAACAGCAAAATGTCAAGGAGGCAAAAATTTTGAAAATGCCTTGAATAAAGGGCGAAACGTCAATGATTTTATGTATTTATTAAATATAGAACCTAAACCCAAGAAAAGACAAAATAAAAGAAAAATGATATAATCTATGGTCCAAGAATCAAGAATATATATATATATTTATTTATTTATTTATTTATTTATTTTGCCTCAAATCTATTTTTAGGTTAATGGAAAGCATATGCCTAAAATTTCATTGAAAAATATTAAAAACTGACGGTGTGACGAGGTTATAATATGTGGACGGACATAGCGAAACTGAAAATGAACCAAAAACATCTTTTTACATTCTTTTTCGAAAAACCAAACTATCAGTAACAAAAAAAATTTAATATACACTGTTAAAAATAACTTTAAATTTAATGTGCGGACCTTAATCAAATTTAATGATATTGTATCTTAAATAGTGAATAAGTTACATGTACTTTGAAATTAAAGCTTTGTACATTAAATTTGATTGAATTTTACCTTAAATTTCAATAAAGCAGCTGAAAACATACCAAATTTAATATATAATTACATTAGATTTAATGTAAAAACTGTTAAATTTAATGCATTAGCATTAAATGCATTTAATAAACGGTTTATGAAATTTGTTTCCAGCACATTGTCTTAAAATTAAAGTGAAATTTTTTTACAGTGTACTCAAAGAATGTTCTTCACTTTTTTATTTCAAATTAACATGTTAACAATGTATTATAGGGGAATGTTTGCTAAACTAACACTACTGAATATACATACTTAAATAAAATAGTTTTTGTGAATTGTGAAAAGCATTTACTAGAAAATAAAGTAACATATTTTAGACACGTAAACTTTTGATAAGGTTTTTGGTAAACCTTTTTAGTAAATCTTTTTAAATTTCAGAAACAAACGCCTAGAAAGTAACAACAGACAACACATAATGATAAACGTAAACATAAGAACACCTATAAGCCTTACTCAACATTTAAGATCTCTTCTTAGATTACACAAAAAAGAAAAACTGTTGTTATTCGAGGTGTCAAACGTAAAATGGAAAGAAAATATTATAACGTCTAACTTTGTCTAAAAATACTCTCCCTAATCGATGTTCATACGAAAGAAAATGTAATTCTCGATTAATTATTTTTTTACGAAAAAGGGAAAGCTAAGGTCGCAATGAAAAATTCACGGGTGCTCAAGATCGTTAACATTTTCTTTGTTGGGAAAATTGTTCATGCAAAAGGTACTTATTTTAATTTCTCGTTTTGCAGTGTGTTTAAACGCTGTTTTACAAGGTTTTTCATATAACGCGATCAATTAGTTTGTTTTCTATTCTTGGATTTTAATTTGGGTAATGGAGTATGTCACTGGGATGCGATGCAATCGATAAAATAATATGTTTAATATACAGGGGATTTAAAAATATGTTTTGGTCGGTTATATGGGCTATCATTTAAAAGAATTTCAAAACTATTTTTTCCACATTTTCTGTCTGATTGTTTTAGAAATACTGCTGAAAATATGCAAGCGCAAACTCTTCACCACTTTTTATTTACGCAACTAGCAAAGCAAAGCTAAGATTTCGCATGCAATAATAATCCAGTCAAAATAGATATTTGACTTCGTAAATATTCGCATTGAGCTGAAAATTGGTATAGGCGTTAATACACTATTCTAAATGAAAATATCAAGAGTCCCCACCGATCCTACGTCTGTTAAATATTTTACTCAAGCTCATCCAGTGTAAGCAAATTATCTGCTCTGAGAATCTTGAACAGGTCTTTATCGTACTTGGCGCATCATTGGTTTTTGTCGGTATATATCTGCCTCCGAACTCGCCACTTCAGAACTATTTAGCCTTCAATGAAAGCTTGGACTCTATCACAAGCACGGATTTCTAAAAATAAAATGGATGACAGATTGTTATGGAGCTGTCAAACGAAAAATGTCCGGAGTATGCTTGGCACCATTTTGGGTAAAGTGACATTTTGGTACGTCAAATTAACCGTCAAAAGTCAAAACATAGTGTCATTGTTATTATTGTGAAGTTATTGATTTTCATTAAAATCTTTGTTTTTTCCCTGGATTAAATTTATTTTATATAACTCAACAACCAAGTAATATGCACCAAGCCATTAGTCAAATATTTAGGTGTAAATATAGACCATAAAATTAGCTTAAATTGACACTTGAGGACTGTTAAACAAAAATGTGTACAAATGGCCAAATACCTTAATATACAAAGAAAAAGGCATATCAAGAAAAACAACTTATATATACAAAGCAATATATTGACATTATTAGGAATAGATGTCCCTCTACATGCAGTAATTGCAGGAAGCCCAGCACTGATAAACCCTGAAATGGTAGAAACTGCAGCTCTATGTCTTCTTCTTCAAGTGCCATATCAGGTCCTCCTGACGTTGGCAATTACATTGGCAAATCTTTCACGGTCCTGCGCTAGCTGGAACAGTTCCCCCGCGCTATGTGTACCTGTCCATTCACGAATATTCCTCAACCAGGAAGCCTGTCTCCTTCCTACCCCTCTACGTCCCTCTACTTTACCCATCACGATTAATTGAAGAATTCTATATGGCTCCCCTCTGAATATATGTCCAAGATATGAGATTTTTCTACTCTTCACAGTGTTTAATAGTAGACGAGTTGTGTCGGCCCTATTGAGTACCATTTCGTTGGTCTGCCTAGCTGTCCAAGGTATTCTCAGCATTCGCCAGTGTAACCACATTTCGAGAGCCTCCAACCGATTAATCGTGACAGCTTTAATTTTCCAGAACTCTGCCCCATATAGTAACACTGGCCAGACGTATAATCTTATCATTCTCTGTCGTAATTTTAGGTTGAGGTTATTATTGCAGAAAAGTGGCTTCATTTTTTGAAAAGTTGCTCTAGCAGTCTCTATTATACACCTTATCTCTTTATCTGGGTTTAGATTTTCGGTGATATAACATCCAAGATATTTAAAATGAGTCACCCTGTCTATACTTTTTCCTTCTATTTGTATTGAAGCGTTAAGATGAGGTTGTCTACTAAAGACCATAAATTTTGTCTTTTTGATATTTATGTTGAGCCCCATTTCTTGACCCTCAGTGTTAACACAGTTTAATAGATGTTGCAGGTCTTGTAGTTTGTCGCTTAGGATATCATATCATCGTCAGCATATCATATTGTATTTATATATTCTCCATTGATTTGTACTCCCATTCGTTGTCCTTGAGTAGCCCGTTTAAAGATTTTATCTAAATATATATTAAAAAGCAGTGGAGATAGTATGCAGCCCTGTCAGACGCCTCGTAGAATTTTACTTTTTTCTGTGAGTTTTCCATTTAGCCTTACTGTTGCTTTCTGCCGCCAATATAGATTTTTAATAATTCTTACGTCTCTGCTGTCTACCACTATGTTACTTAAAATGTCTATGAGTTTTCTGTGCTGTACTCTGTCGAAGGTCTTCTCGTAATCGACAAAACATACGAATACATCCTTGTGTTGGTCCCGGCATTTTTGCAGTATATTTAGAGCGAATAAAGCCTCTCTAGTACCTAGGGCGTTTCTAAATCCGAATTGGGTTTCATCTAAATCTGCTTCGCATTTAGATCTTATCCTGCTGTGGATGAGTCTGAGAAAGACCTTCAAAGTGTGGCTCATTAGTCTGTACTCACTGCATCGCTTTGCTCGCTGTTTTTTGGGATTCGGACGAATATAGACTTCAGCCAATCTTCCGGTATATCTCCAGGCGCGTAAACGGTATTAAACAGTTTGATCAAGCAGCTCTATGTAGTATGACGAAAATCCATCATCCTAGCTATCCACTAATCAATTATTGTATCAATTCACTAAACATTCAGCCTCTTATTACAAAACTTCCTGTCCTGACAACTAAGTTTGAAGAAAACCTGACTGGTGATAGAGGAACTGTGTACGACGAAGGACCGAAACCATAGGCCAGCTAGAAGACCTCCATTAATGATACTGGCAGATCTCACATTCAACCTTTAATATACTTTTTTAATATTTTGTAAAGATTTGTAGGGGCTTGCAAATCAAATGTATTATAAATAACGTTTTTATTCTGATGGACCCCATTCGTTGGCCTGTATAGTTCAAATTTATATATCCTAATAAATTATAATCATAATAATATTTATTTAATTGTAGTGTAGTATGGTGTATAACACAGCGTAAGAAAGTAAAATCTTGCATTTAACATTATTTAAATATAAAATTTAATGTTACTTATTTAAATAAAAGTATCTTACAAATTTTTATTTCTCAAATTTTTTATAAGTTGTGTTGATGAAAACAATTATGTTACACTTAAGTGTTTAAAAGATACTCCGCTGTTATGGACATATGGACACAAGTGTTTATGGTAAATCCATAATAAGAACTAGACGTAGTAAAACAATTTTTAAACAGCACGCTCATACTATTGAGATTAAACAGAATTTAGTGTAATAATTTTGTATGTCTATAATCACAAATTTATTTGATATTTGCGAAACAGTCAACTTTCTAAGGATATCTTAATTAAAAATTAGAAAATACTGAAAATAACGGGGTACCACCTAATTAACATTTCAACTGTTTTTTTTTTCAAAAAATAAAACGTTTTGAAGAAACGGTTCGTCAACATATTATTTTTTTTAATGATTAGTTATTTTTAACAACAAAAAATATAATAAAAATTTTTAATCTATTTTTACAACCGACCAATAGTATGGCAGACATCCACACATAACAATCAATTAACACGACTTGTATATGTTAGGTGAGGTTATAACGTAATACTGTCATTTTATCTCTTTCTACCATTCGTTTCGTTCAACTACTTATGTCGATGAAATTTCGGAAAGGTATGCAAATTGCTTCAAACCATGTCAGTGGGAGGTAAACGATTACATTTAGTCGGTATAATATTTCAGTGGCGACAGCGTATTCACTGTTATTATAACTTCACTTTACCCAAAATGGCGCCTAGCATGGTCCAGACATTTTCTGTTTATTTGACGATCAGTACAGTTACTTTATATGTGCGTGATCACAAGCCATTATTCTGACGCCGAACTTTGCGTGGTTGGGGATTTTAATTTACCAAAGACAGCCTGTGCAGTGGCCGTCCCTCGGGATGTTACTTACGTCTCCCCTCAGAATGGGGAAGTTTTTGGTGCGCTGTCTGGCTTTTGCGCCTTCCATAACTTATTCCAGTCCAACTTTATAGTTAATATTAACAATGTTATTTTAGATTTAGTTTTGAGTCACGTGAGGTTTGCTGTGGACTCTGTTCCATCGCTAGTTCGCGTGGACGACAATTATCCGCCAATTGCCTTTAATATTGTCTCTCCGTGTTCTCGTTCTCATGACACCAGCGCTCATGAACAGAATTTTTTACTTCGACTTTAAACATGCCAATAATATCTTGTTAAATGATTACTTGTGCTCTGTACCCTGGGAGAACCTTTTTTCTGCTGTGGGTAGTGTTGATGATATGTTAAATATTTTCTACAATGAATTATATTCTGTCATGTGCCTGTAAAAAGGATTCTGCAAGAAAGTTTCCTAGGTGGTTCTCTAACGAGCTGTTTCAGTTAACTATACAAAAAAATTTGTCATAAACAGTTTATGTCGAGTGGTTCTCGGAACGACTATGAAATGTTTACAGGTTTGCGCGCAGAATGTAAGAGACTGTCATGCCTTTGTTATGATAATTATATTCGTGACATGGAATTTGGTATCGGCCAGAGCCTGAAGCCTCTCTGGAACTTTGTGAATGACAAACTTCACTCGAACGGTATGCCATCTGAATTATTTTTGGAGGACGAGAGAGCGGTCATGGGTCCGAGGTTTGTTAAACTTTTTGCTAAATATTTCAGCAAAATGTACACTGATGTAGTAGTGAAGTGCCCGGTGGCTGCCTCAACTGATATAAATGTCTCCAACTTCACCATATCTATTTCTGACATTTACGCCGAGCTGAATGGTCTTGAACCCTATAAGGGTCCCGGCCCTGATGGTATTCATCCAATGCTACTGAGAAACTGCTCGTTCGTTCTGGCTCGTTCACTTTATCACATTGTAATGGAACAAATGTTAATTATTTTTCATTGTTCAATGTCAACTATATTCTGTTAAAATAAATAATTAAATAATCACTCTGTGAATAGATTTCCCGTGGGATCTAAAGGAAAAATAAATCAGTTATCGAGCTTAACTTTTATGATCTTTGTCGTTTAAATGTTTTCTTAAAAAAATATATAAAGTTAGTTCATTTATGAAGGCGTAATAAGACTCTCTCTTAGAATTGCCTATAAATCTGTCTAAGTAATCTTGCCCTGGTTATGTAAATAAATCCGAAAGATAAGGGAGGTTTATAACATATGGTATATGCACAAACCGTTAAAATATCTTAGAATATTGAACGATTTTCCCATTATTAGGAAACAAAAGACTGATCAAATAAACTCACTATAATAGAAATATATCATTTGGCCATTTGTAAAAAAAGTTTTGGTTATTCACTGTTTTTTCTATTCACAAGAAATAACGAGTTAAGATGTTTATTGCCAAAACAGCCAAGAAAAATGAATAGTTTTTTTTACAGTCCTTAACATATATTCTTTTCTTTATAGGAAGACGTAGGTTAAGTTGTTTTGCACTCTGTTATATAAAAATTAGGATTTGGATGCTCAGAGGTCAATTCGGGAATCAAGCATCCGGTATAGAATAGCTAATGCCCTCAGCACGTAACGATCGAAACCTTCGAACTTTAAGGGAAAGAAATTGACGTTTACCGGATTCCATCGGGTAATATGAGTACAAACGGGAAACAGAGGGGTGTCGAGAGGTGTAAGATTCGAAGACACTGTTTTAAGGAATAGTAAAAGTCAGTCATAATTTGAATGTCGTTAGAACGGTACCGTGAGTACCAGTGCTGCAGAATAATTACGTCACGGGTATAATCGTCGGGGAAGAAGGTTATCTTTGTTTAATTTGGGAAATTAAGGGATTATCGTGTGTTATTTTAATGGGGCAGTTCGCGATTTTCATACGGTTTGATTAAGTAATATAAATAGCTGTTTTTTCGCGTTTTATTTCTTTTTTGTTTAATATTTTATTAAGCTATTTATACGTGTTTTTTCAAAATTGGGTTTTACGATTTTGGTTAAAATAACGGCCGAGAAGAGCAATAATGCTAGTTTTTTTTGTAATTGTTATTAGTTTTAAGTTTCTCATTGTAAATAGTCCATTTTTTTTATTTATTTTTGTTAAATAGATTTAATTAAGTGTTTTGAGAAACTTGTTTAATTCAATTTAATTAAAACCTTCACGCGAATTAACTTGCGGGTGCGCTGTTACGAGACCTACAAAACAAGAGATGTCTTCTGACCAACTAATTAGCAGCCTTTCCTCAGTCTTGAAGTTCTGAGTTGTGGTTGGTAAGCTTAAATAACTGTAGTTGTTTGGTACTAAAGCTGAAAGAGAGAAGATGCACGACCAGACTTCCAGAGTGTCTTTATTGCTGTGAAATTTAATTGTAGGTTATTAAAATTACTAATTAATATGGGGCAAAAAATGATTATAGATAAAATAATTAACGCTACCTCAATATGTCATTAGCAAGATTCTATAATCAGATTCTGTCACAACATTTTCAATGAATCCCTTCGGCGGGGTATTTTTCCCCAATTTTGGAAAATGAGTTTTGTGGTTCCTATTCACAAGGTCGGCAGTAGGACTGACATTCAAAACTATAGACCTATCAGCATAATTAATACTATTCCTAAAATCTTCGAAAAGCTGGTTAATGCCTTTCTCAGATATACTTTTAAGTCTGTCATCATTGAGGAGCAGTTTGGTTTTTGTGCTGGCAGGAACATTGAGGTGAATCTGGTCTCTTATGTAGGCGGTTTGTCTGAGACCTTGGAGGGCGGATCTGAGGTCCATTCGGTGTATACTGATTTCTCGAAGACCTTTGGTACGGTGCCTCATGGGATTCTGCGGGATAAGCTTCAGGGACTGGGTATCTCTGGTTCACTGTGTGGTTGGATTGAGACCTATCTGAGTGATCGTCGGGTGAATGATTTTGTATCTTCTGAGATATCAGTGTCTTTAGGGGTCCCTAAGGGATCCCACATTGGTCCATTATTATTCAACTTATTCATTAATGATGTACAAATCTGCTTTACGTCAAGTAAGTCCTTACTCTTTGCGGATGACATGAAGGTGTATAAGGTCATCGACAGTTACAGTGACTGCTTGGAGCTACAGGGGAACCTTGGTAGATTTGTTTCCTCGTGCGAAGTGAATAAGATGGGTTTGAATATTCCTAAATGTAAACTCATTAAGTTTTCTAAATAGCGTTATCCAGTGCACTTTCACTATCACTTGGATGGTAGGCCGCTGAGGAGCTTCTCACTGTGAAATCCCTTAAAATTCTCTATTGCTCATTGGTTCGAACACATCTTGAGTATGCTTCTTGTGTTTGGAACCCCCACTATTAATCACATGTGTACCGGCTCGAACAGCTACAGAGAAGGTTTCTCAGATATATTAACACGAAATTCAATGGGAATGTTGATTTTGATTATGCTGCTTGTGCTCCGAGTTGAATTTGCTCCCCCTTGCTAATAAAAGAAAGGGTAGAGACTTACAACTTCTCTTTAAAATTATAAACAGTATCATCGATTGCCCGCGCCTGTTGTCGATTGTTAGTCTGATGGTTCCTCCAAGGAGTACTTATAATTCCCATATATTTCACCAGCTTATTCACAGAACAAATTATGCAAGCCATTCTTTTATACCAAGGGTGTCTGGATATCCTAATGGGCTGGGTGACTTGATTTTCTTTGGTACGTCCTTGGATCATTTTAAACGACGGTTATTGGAATTGATTGTCGATTGATGTTTTATGTTTTTGCTGTTACAGATTGACAAGTTTACATTTTTTTTCTTTTTTAAACACCCTTTTCTTATATTATTATTGATATCACATTGTTATGTTTCACTCTAGCTCTGTAATTAATTATGGTAAAATGGAGAGTGTTGTCCATCGATCAATAAATAAATAAGGTCAAAGGTCAAAAATATCGGTTTTTCGTACTTTTCTCGTAAACGGTGTTATCGTAAAAATAAGTCAGAAAAAAGTTGTTCTCTACAATTATTTTTTTACTTTTTTTCCTACAAATCGCCATCCTTGAGATATCGTGATTTTAAACATAAAAAATACTAATATGCACTTGTACGAGACCTGCATATATCATCGAATGTTCATTATATGTAAAACTATGGAAGTATTGGTTTGTGTGGCTCACACACTAAACTATGTACAAAATATATGATTCTGAATAAAAATACCATCAGTCTATAATTCCGTTCACCCGTATAACCTTGGGCAATATCTGCCTGCTATTCCATTTCTAGAATGGCAAGGATCATATACTTTGAAAGACGTAAATGAAATAACTACTTTTAGTACTGAAAGTTTCTTTGCAGTGAATAGACACGCTAATTGATAATATTTTTGTTCTCGATTTCGATTTCTACCGTTAAATAATTTTTAAAAAATGTCACAGTTGGGCTTTGTTTGTATTAAATCTTGTCCTAAAAGTGAAATTGTTGTTGTTGATCATTGAATGAAGACTTTGATTGATTCAAGTGTTGAAGGAAATGATGGGTTACTTGAATATCTGAAAGACAAGCAATCTGTGATGTGCAGTTTCGTAAAATGTATACTCGAAAGAGTAATATTACTGTAGCTAAAAGACAACACGAGATAGAACAAGCCAGTATATCTACAATTAGTTCATTTCTTCTTATTAGAGCACGAGAAAGTGAGTCGGTTTTTTGTTTTAAGATATATTGCTTGTTTTAACTTTGTTCAATGCAGCTGCTGGTTGAGCTTCTCGTTAAAGCATAAGCGCTTTATACAGTCCATACTGGTTCCATACATATACACTGACAGACATCAATACAAGGCCTAATCTTAAGGTGTTACGCGATCCGTGCTGAAGAGATGGGTAGTACCAGGCTTTAATTAGGTCAAATATCAAGGTCAAAACAAAAAAGATCGCAGTATTTCGTGAAATGTTTCGTATAAAAATTGTTGGGTAGCACGGAGGTTAAGTGGTCACTATCACTTGAAAATAACCTTGACCTGAAAAGTCAAGGTCATTTAAAGCTCAATTACAAAATTCGAAAAGGTAATGTGAACAGGGCAAAATATCATGATATTTTAGAAAATCAACTTCCACTTTTGCTTGAAGACGTACTCTTAAATGTAAAGCAACAAATATGGTTTCAACACGATGGATATCCAGCGCATTATTCGCAATAAATTCGTCAAGTGTTGGATCGCGAATTCAATTGACGGATTGGTAGAGGAAATTATAAAGTGGCTCGCAGGATCGCCAAACCTTACATTACTATGTTCTTGTTTACGGCGTTATTTGAAGAGCGAAGTTAATAATGACGGGCCAACAACTCGTGAAAACATGAAGAAACAAATCAGAGATGCTTGTGCCAAAATAACACCTGAAATGCTCCGCAGTTAAGTGCAATCTTTTGAAGTGCTGGTTAATAAGTGTTTTGAAATTGAAAGTAACCATTTTGAGCACTTAGTAAAATAAATTCTTATGAAACCTTTGACATGAACATATAAAATGATAAGGGACGAGGGGACTCATTGAAAATAAGTACTCTGATGGTGAGGGGCGAGGAAACTTACCTAAAAACAAGCACCTACTACATCCATGTCGTTGTTCCTGGGTAGTGCTAAAAGTAGTTAATTATGCACATAGTTGTACTAAGTACAATTTATGCTAACAATTCTGAAGGAATGAATTCGTTCAAATAGCCCGGCAGATCGAGATCAAGGTAATATTATAACAGCTTTGCAATCTTACAACTTTAGTATGAACCATTCAATAAAATAATGACGTTGAAGATCTTCGTTTAACCTTAAAATGACCTTGATGGTAGATCTTAACCTTGAGGTCAAGGTCATATTTGATGATGATATTACAGTGAAATTGATCGGTCTTTCCATTTCCGGGGGTTAAATTGGGGCTTCCTTTTCAAATTTTCAAAGTCAATGTTATTTTCAAGGTCACTACTATATAGCCCCCGTGTCACTTAACTTTTGTACGAAACATTTCATGAAAAACTGTGATTTTTTTGTTTGGCCTTGAAATGACCTTGATCTTTGGTCTTCACCGTGAGGTCAAGGTCACATATAAAGGTAAATTTTTCGTTCTTTCCATTCCTGGAGTCGAAATTGGGAGGTCCTATTTAAAATTCCAAAGTTGACCTTCAAATAACCTTGAGGAGTAAGATCAAGGCTATTTTCAAGAGCACGACTAGTTAGCCTCCTTGTCACCCTATAATTTTTTTATAACATATTTTTCGAAAAAATCTGATCCCACCGAAATATTAATGTTAGTGAGTGAGCCATCGAGATGTCGCCACTGTGTCTTATTTACTATTTTTTAACCGTGAAATCTGTTTATGAGGCACAGATACGAAATGATGGTTTTTACCGAATACAATAGCCTGACGAGTCCCATACTAGAACGAAACAGAGCTGGCGTCATTTTTCGAACTCGGAGTTTTTCCATGTTCTTTGGAGATCTCTGCATAAGAATAATATTTATCAAGGGTCTATGTCCGCATAGCCGAGAATTTCTTATATATATATATATATATATATATATATATATATATATATATATATATATGTACATGTATATGTATATATGTATTGTTAGAAACACCTATAATGTAAAATGTGTTAACATGATGTGTTAAGTACTAATTGTTAAGTTTTTATATGCAACCTTGTGGTTTACTTTAATACAATCGGTGGAAGAAAAAAATATTCTATTACTTCTGCATCTCATTTGTTAATTTCTCGTAAGATCACTGGACAAACCGCTGTTTTTAATGCACACACGGTATATTACACAGCAGGTTGTACTTTAAATCTCGAAAATTAAGATATCGTCAAGAGATTCTTTTATAAATAAAAGATTTCCTGAGTTTTCGCAATTTTCGTCTCAAATTATGAGCTTCCCGAATTTTACGAAACATAATTTTTAATATTTATTTTTGTTTAAAATCCTGTTATCAATTTGAACAACGGTGAATCCTAGTGGTTTTATAAAAATGTAATGTTAGCAGAAAAAATGTTCGATATTAATTATAAGAAAAACAATTTAAAGTAAAAGCACTTAAATTAAAATGAAGACGATGATATCTCATTATTCTTTAGAAGATGTCCTCGGGGATAAATTGGTTTTGCTGAGGCAATTAATAGAGCCAAACGAGTAAAAGCGAGAGAGAAAATTTCTATTAATAAACATTTAAATATAAAAAAATTGTAATAATATGTAACCGAAAAGGGAAAAAGAATATTAAAGGTTCTTTTATGAAGTTATTTATCAGCTAATAAAAATAATTTAGTAATGTTTACTAAAATTTGATTATGACATCCTTCATTTTTAACCGACTTCTAAAAGAAGGAGGTTCTCAATTCGTCGCGTATATATATATATATATATATATATATATATATATATATATATATATATATATATATATATATATATTTTGTATGGACACCGGTTACTCCGGAACGGCTGCTCCGATTTGAATGAAATTTTCTACGTTACGTTCAGAAAGCTGCTGCGGTAGTCCCATTTTTTTTTAGATGAAATTTTACTCTAAAATTTGTCTGGAGGAATTTTCGGGGTTGTACCCAACGAATCTGAAATTATTTTAAAAAAATTTAAAATGGCGGATCCAATATGGGAAACAAAAAAATTTAATTTGTCCAATTTTCTCCAAAATTGGTACGGGAGAGTTTTCGGGGTCGCACATGACAAATCCAAAATTATATAACATATCTTAAATTATTTTTGAAAAATTCAATATAGCAGATCCAATATGGTGGACAAAAAAATTTAATTTTGTTCGATTCTCCAAAATTGGTACGGGGGAGTTTTTGGGGTCGCACATGACGAATCTAAAATTATTTTAAAAAAATTTAGTATGGGGTATCCAATATGGTGGATAAAAAATTAATTTTGTCCGATTTTTTTCCAAATTGATATGGGGGAGTTTTTGAGATAGCACATTACGAATCTGATATTATTTAAAAAAAAATATGGCGGATCTAAGATGGCAGATTAAATATTCTACATCTCTCGATTTTGTCTAAAGTCAGTATTAGGGGATTGTTGTTAGTGTTAATTACGAAATTAAAATAATTTTTGAAAAACTCAATATTGTGTCCTAAAAATTTTACATTTTTCGATTTTCTCCAAAACTGATATAGAGGGTTTTTGAGGATGTAAATTGTGAATTTAATAGTATTTTTCAGAATTCAATACGGCGAATGCAATATAGCTGACTAAAGATTTTACAATTTTCGATTTTGTTCAAATGTGGAACTGAATCGTTTTTGAGGATGTGAATACCGAATATAAAATTATTTTAAGAAAATCTAATACGTCAGATTCAATATGACCGTTTAGAAATTTTAAATTTCTAGATTTCATCTAAAATTGGTACTAGGGGGCTTTGAAGGGTTTAGATTTAGATTAGATTAAGACGTTAAAATTATTTTTTTTTGAAATTCAATATGGCGGATCCAATATGGAAGGAAGAAAATTTTACCTTATTCGCATTTTTCAAATTTGGTATTGGGGGGTTAGGGGGTGGTGTATTACGAATATGAAGTTAATTTTCCGGTTTTATATAAAATTGATAATGCGGGGTTCTTGGGGCGTATACAAACTCAATATATAATATAAAATATATCGGGCTAAGGAATTTGCGTCTCTAAATTCTTTAAATATCGATGTTGAAAGGTTTTGGGGCCTATATTACTAATCTAAAATTAATTTGAAATTTAAGATAGTGGATCTACTATGACAGACTAAATATTTGATTCACACAATTTCATTGGTATTTGGAGAACTCTAAGAATCAAAAAATTTTTAGTGGTACATTTTAGGGTGACTTACAATTCTGGATAACATGGGTACTTTTTTGCCATCTTGGAGTCATTGCGAAGTACACTAATCTCGATTATTACTTAGATCAAATAATTTATGGATATCATAATGAATTTTAAAACTAAAAATAGAAAAATAAAATTTTTATAGAATAATTGAACCGACTTCTAAAACTGCGCTAAAAAGTAAAAAATAACTATAAATTTTTATATGAAATTGAACTTCTTGAAGTTGGCGCCAAATTACTTGTAAATGAAATAAATAACTACTAATATATACAAATTATGGTAAAAAAGCAATTACAAATAAAATACTTTTAATCTGTTTATGCAAATCACATTTTGTCAGGTATTAGTTTGGCGCCGACTTTAAAAACTTCAATTTCATATAAAAATTTATAGTTATATTTCAATTTTATGTACTCTTTACTCGATCCTCTTGTTTACAGTAAAAAAGTACTTCGGAAAAATTTAAATTATGTTCATTTGAAACATTATTTACGTTTACTATACTCGTAGACCTTTTCACCGGTCGGTCTTGACCCAATGCAATTTTTCATGGTCGAAAAATTCGTGGGGCATTTCCGAGCAGTGAAAACAGCATCCTGCATCACTTTGCTAAATACTGCAGCAGTAATTAAGAAGTTGTCCTAGGTCAGTGTCGTGTTTATATAATTGCTAGAATGTGATATAATGACCTCTAGATTCTAGACTAACAAGTTGAATAGAAAATTTATTATTTTTACTTTTAAATTAATATATTTTTTTTTACAAGAAATTTATACAGGGTGTTTGGAAAATATGTCAGAAGACTCTTACATGTTTTGCTGTTATTATATACGTATTCTCTCTTGAAGCAGATACAGGAAAGAATATATACCAACAATTTATTTCCTGCAAGTACAACTCTGATCCTCATTACGCGTTTCGACCACTTTGTGGAAATATCTATTTAATGCTCAAAAATACCGCCATTAGCCTTTAAACCTTTTCCGCTTCATCTGCGAAGGACTCTCGAAGCGCGCCTAATTGATTCATGTCTTTTTTTAATAACTGCTGCAGTATTTTTAATGTATGGAATTAGTACATTCTGAGTGTCAACTTTTACTTTGTATAGCTCGTTTTCGAACCAGCCCGACAAACAAAAGTCTAGTGGTGTGAGGTCTGGAGATCTTGGAGGTCAACTAACAAGGCTACCGCGACCAATCCAAATCCCTTTAAAGAGTTCATCCAAATTCTGCTTGAAATGTGCAGGAGCTCCATCATGCTGATAATATATTTGCATTCTGGAACATTTTCTAGTAGTCATGTTTAGACATTTTGTAAAAAATTTAAATAGTTCTCTCCTGTGAGGCGATTTTCTAAAATGTAAGGACAATTAAATAAGCATCGAACACACCACACCACATGTTTACCGAAAACTAGTTTCAACTGTTGCGTGGTTTGGTCTGACCATGCATGGGAGTTGTGAATATTATTGATGTCGTTCCGAGTAAATGTGGCTTCATCGGTAAACAATATATGTGATAAAACACAATAATTATTAAAGGACGAAAACTTTCATGGCTTTGGTCAAGTTGAAAATAATGGTTCTTGGGTTTAGACAGTGTTAAATTGGAATTGTTATTCGACATTTCGAGGCATCTTCAAGGATCTTTACTCCACGAGATTAGAACACTGAATGACCGTCGAGGAGCAATAGCCCCGTATTTATTCCGACTGGTGCACAGCGAACCGTGATCCAGAGTTACAATCGATTTCCACGTGTGATGCAGACTTTAACCTGTATCTTTGAAAATATTATTTGAATGTTTACATATTTCGATTGATTCTCTAATTTTACGTTTAAAGGAACCAGACACTGATACTAGCACCTCAGTTTCTTTTACATTAAAAGTGTGATCTGAGCGATGCTGATGTTCAGCCTACTGCAGATTGTACAATTTGTTTCTTTTTCATACACCTTTCATATTCCTTATACCTAGTGGATATAGACGGTCTTATTTGACCTACATACACTTTACCACAAGAGCAAGGTATCTTATAAACTCATTTTGTTTGAAATGGTGTTGTGTCTTTTGGTGACTTCAAACATTGTTCAACTTTCTTACATGTGTTGAAAATTCTCTTCGAAAGCTTCCATGAAGATTTGTTTAAAGGTTGTAGACAATGTTGAAGATTGACTAAAATGTGCTTGTCGGACTTGCATTGTCTTTATTTTTATTTTTACGACGTTTTCATTAGATTGTATCTCTAATCGTTATCAAGTATAAACCAGTTTATACTTGACAACGCTGAAATAGAGCAACTCCAGAAGCAACACGATGATCGTAACCTACACAAAAATTTGAAAGAAACCGCTGGAATATATAGAAGGAGAAGACCAGGCATATTGGTTAACAAAGACAACCAGATATTTCTTGACAGCACAGAAAAAAATAATGTGTGGGAAAATTATGTAGAAGCACTCTTCTATGACGACAGACCTCTGGAAGAGGATAATAGGAGCGACTGTTTAACGGGCCCATCAATCACCAAAGAAGTGATAGAAAAAGCTATACAAAATTCAAAAAACAACAACACGCCCAGATGAGATACCGTCTGAGATATTGAAACTTCTGGATGAAAGAGGCATCGCGACACTTCATAAAATATTTAACATCATTTACGAAACGGGTTGCTACCCCAAACAATGGCTATGCTTTACCTTCATTCCCTTGCCTGAGAGGATCAACGCAAGAAAATGTGAAGATCATAGACTCATTAGTTTAATGAGTCATACACTAAAAATATTTCTAAAAATAATTCATCAAAGAATATATAATAAATGCGAAAGAGATATAAGCGACTCACAGTTCGGGTTTAGGCAGGGCCTAGGTACGAGAGAAGCGATAGTCTCTACACGGGTGTATGTTCAGAACTGCTACGATCAGAGAAAAGATGTATGCCTATGCTTCATAGATTACGAAAAAGCATTCGATCGTGCAGAACATCATAAATTAATGCTGCTTCTTAGAAAACTCGACATAGATCAATTTTCCAGGAGACTTTGGAAGATATTGAAATGAGAATCAAAGTTAACGGAATATGGATTAATAACATCCGTTATGCGGATGACGCAGTCCCGATTGCCGACAATATAAACGACGTCCAAGAACTCATCGATATAATAGGATAATGCATCAAATGAATGGGCTTGAACATCAAAATTCAAAGAAAACAAAATTCATGATTATCTCAAGAAATCCTAATTTATTCCAAAACATAAACGTAAGATTCAACGCAGTACCCATAGAGTCACCAAATTTAAATATCTGGGCACATGAATATTCGAAGAATGGACTTCTGACAGCGAAGTAAAATGTCGCATTGAACAGGCGCGACACGCTTTTGTAAAACTCAGGCGAGTGCTCGGATTTTGACTTGAAACTAAGACTGAGGTTCATAAAAGGTTACGTATGGTCAATACTTCTTTATGGTGTGAATGCTTGGACAGACAAGAGCTATCAATAAATTAGAGGCTTTCGAGTTATCGGTATATAGAAGAATTCTTAAGATATCATGGACAGCGAGAATGACCAATGAAGAAGTTCTCTCATGTATTGGGAAAGAACGTGAACTATTCAGCATAATCAAGAAAATAAAGACGGCGTATCTAGGGCACATCATGCTAAATGAGAGATACCAATTCCTACAGTTGTTGATTGAAGGCAAAATTGAGGGCAAACGAGGAATTGGAAGAAAGAAGATGTTCTGGCTCCGTAATATCAGACAGTGGACGGGGTTGCACGACATTGAGGCACTGATACACACCGCGAGAAGTAGAGAAGAAATGGAAAATGTAATCGCAAACATCTATTAGTGGATATGCATTTGAAGAAGAAGAAGGAAACACAAGAACTATGATTATCATGATTATTATTATTCATTCGACCACAAAATTGCATACCTAATATGTATGGTACGGATATAGACCTTGCTCTTAGAGTGTGCTGATTACTCTTTTTTGTGGAATATCTTACTGAGTAGAAATTCCTTGTGAGCTGGTTGATGCATCATCTTCTACTGAATCCGTAATATTTTCTACTTTTTCTAAACTTTGTTGAGCGTTCCAGTCTCACCCTGTTTGTTGAGAACTCTGATAAATACTTACAAGCTTCTGTAATGGAACAAACACTAGTTATTTTATACTGTTTAACATGAAGGATGTCAAAATGAGTAATTAAATAATCCCTCAGTGGATAGATTTTATCCGTGGGAATGCGATAGAATATCATTTTTTTTACCACCCAAGAAAGTCTAAAAGAAAAATAAATCAATTATTGTACTTAAACATAATCTCAACTTTATTATCTTCAAGTCGTTTAAATGTTTTTTAAAAATATATAAACTAAAAAAATTTATGACGACATAAACAAAAAATGGGACCCTCCTTTAAGATTTGTAAATAAATTCGTCAAAGAAATCCCACCGTAGGGATGTAATTAAAACCGAAGAGATAGGAGCCGGGAGAGGCTTTAACATGTGGTATATGCAAATACCGTTAAAATGTATTAAAATATTAAACAATTTTCCTATTATTAGGAAATAAAAAACGATCAAATAAACTCACTGTAATATAATTTATCGTTTGATAACGGGTAAGAAATAACGAGTTAGATATTTACTTCCAAAAGAGCTAATAAGAGTGTATTTTTTTTAGAAAAGGAGTTATCGATTACTTTTCGTAATAGAAAAACTTAGAATAGTTATATTAACCCTTTTGTATAAAAAATAAGATTAAGATGCTCCAATGTAGATCAATTCGGGAATTTAGTATCCGGTATAGAATAGCTAACGCCCTCTGGGGACGAGAAGACCGAAACTATTCAAACTTTAGGGAATAAAATTGATGGTTAAAGGGTGTGCGACTGGGATAGGTACTGTAGGGGGAGTTCAGGGTAAAGGTCGAGGGTGCTCTTGTAAAAATACTAAGCGTTCGTTGCAGTCTGGATTCCATTAAAGTCGGTAGACCATTTTGAGAGTTCTTTTCTTAGAAAATTACGTAACTTGTATATTCGTCGGGAGTGAAGCATTTCTTTATTTTGTTTTTTTATTTCTTTTGGGAAATTTTAGGGAATATCCTATATTTATTTCACGGGGTAAAAGAAGCAACTTTAATACTGTTTGTTTAAGTAATATAATTAGCTGTTTTTCTCGTTCTTATTCTTTCTTTTGTTAAATATCTTAGAGAGCCAGTTATAGCTTTCATTTTCTAAATTGGGTTTTACATTTTTACTAGTAGAATGACCAACGGGATCAACTATTTTAGTATCTCGATATTGCTATTCATTTCTAATTTTAAGTTTCTCATTGTAAATAGTTCCATCCCCTATTATTTTTGTTAACAGACTTAAGTGTTTTGAGAAACTAGGTTTGTTTAATTTGTGAAAAACCTTCACGCGAGTAAACTCACTGACGCATTGCTGTGAGAGCTTCAATCAAGAGTTGCCATCTGACCAGCTAGTTAGCAGCCTTGCCTGAGTCCTGAAGTCCTCAGTTCTGATAGTGGTAAGCTTAAATTAACCTGTAGTTTTTTGGAACTAAAACTGCAAAAGCGAAGTTAAGCGAATGGAATTTCAGGGACCTTTTGTCTTTGTAATAATTATTTCTAGGTTGTTTAAATAGCTACAAATTAATATGGGACAGCAGTATGATTGGGGATGGAACGGCCAACGCTACCCAAAATATTCCGTTTGCAGGAGTCTATCGTCAAATGCTGTCACACTTCAACTAACAATTGATAATTTTCAGTAGTTGTTTTCATTAAATAAAAGAAGGTTATTAAACTTTCTGGTACAAATGCCATATCTTAATAAAATCGACATTATTTACCGAAAGATCGGTTTTATATATATATATATATATATATATATATATTTATATATATATATATATATATATATATAATTTTCTGAATTTTTATTTATAAATGTATGGTAAATTCTTCGCGCAAGGTTTTAGATTAATAATATTTTTCTGTGTTTGACGTTTCACCCAACATAGTGGGCTTTTTCAAAAGTATAATCTAAAATAAAAAGGAAAATACAGCTGACATGGTCACAAACGCACACTCACAGAATTTAAAATTAACACTTAAACGATAACAATATTGATTAAAAATATTGTTAGAAATTATATATATATATATATATGTTTATGCGGCTTTCACGGATTCCTCCGTGTGAGATGCAATAGCAGTGGTCATATCCACATTATGCCGTTGTAGTGCTGAAATCACATTCAGCAAACATACAACTAAATGCATCTCCGCATGTAAATGAAGTAAAATGCGAACAGTGATTGCAAACTTCGCTCCATCATATCCTTTCAGTGTTAGAGGTTGCACAGTTTGGATGAATTGCTACAAAACACAATTCACCCTATTACACCACCATCGAGATGGTGGCCTACCTGTACCACCACACCGAGAAGAAAGTAAAAACTTACCTCCTCTGTTACAGTGATACGGCAGAGGTACATGTTTCGTCTCTTACTAGACTCATCAGGGTACCGACATGCACCTGTCTGTGCAAAGGACAGATCGGAAGGAAGCATGCAACACTGAACGCGGCTTCGCCGACCTCCCGCCGGATGGCGTATATACGTTTATGCGGCTTTCACGGATTCCTCCGTGTGAGATGCAATAGCAGTGGTCATATCCACATTATGCCGTTGTAGTGCTGAAATCACATTCAGCAAACATACAACTAAATGCATCTCCGCATGTAAATGAAGTAAAATGCGAACAGTGATTGCAAACTTCGCTCCATCATATCCTTTCAGTGTTAGAGGTTGCACAGTTTGGATGAATTGCTACAAAACACAATTCACCCTATTACACCACCATCGAGATGGTGGCCTACCTGTACCTACCTGTGTAATGTGGATATGACCACTGCTATTGCATCTCACACGGAGGAATCCGTGAAAGCCGCATAAACGTATATACGCCATCCGGCGGGAGGTCGGCGAAGCCGCGTTCAGTGTTGCATGCTTCCTTCCGATCTGTCCTTTTGCACAGACAGGTGCATGTCGGTACCCTGATGAGTCTAGTAAGAGACGAAACATGTACCTCTGCCGTATCACTGTAACAGAGGAGGTAAGTTTTTACTTTCTTCTCGGTGTGGTGGTACAGGTAGGCCACCATCTCGATGGTGGTGTAATAGGGTGAATTGTGTTTTGTAGCAATTCATCCAAACTGTGCAACCTCTAACACTGAAAGGATATGATGGAGCGAAGTTTGCAATCACTGTTCGCATTTTACTTCATATATATATATATATATATATATATATATATATATATATATATATATATATATTTAATACTAATAAAAAGGATTATCAAGTAGGTCCTTCGCACCACCCAATATGTTATGTTGCAAGACATACAAATAAATGTTATATTTATCTTATTTAGTAAACATGCTATTCAAATACTAGTATAGTTAAAAATACCATCAACCTTGATGACAAATTTTATTATTGAACATGATCCGATTTATTCAAAGAAATTTAATTACCCAGATATATTTTGCATTAACTTTCAGGTCAATGTCATTAATTCCATTAAATTTTTTCATATTTTGTAACTTGATGGAAAACTACCTCAACGGGAGTCAATATTATGGAAATTATGTATTTGCGTGATTACATATTAAGTAATTAATAAATGTGGATGTGTCTGTATGACTCGACAGAATTTTATTGAGTTTAATCTGGGGTTAGCATATATTGCACGATTAACTTTAAAGACATGTGTTAACAAACAAAGAATCAAGATGTATGGTAGTCCAATTCAGAGGGGTACTACTGAGCACCGTTGTTTTCAAAGAGCTTGACGACAATTTAGCTACCTTCTTAATTCAGCTCTGAAGTTTACATGAAGTATGAAGTCTAGTTGTGTAAACCTCCAAGTTTTAAATCTGTATATGTTGTAGTTTCAGGGTTATTCCAGTTTTGAATTAATGTCTTTCGTAGTCGATTCATTGGCTCACTGACAGAACTTAAATCATACTGCAGTTTAGCCTGCAGTCAAGACTCCTAGGGATTTTAAGAAAGAGAGCCAATGAAATATTACTGAACTCCAATCTTACGTGCTTCTTCGTGACGAGGCGGTAGGCTCATTAGGGCCTGCAGAGACCTAGTGGGGGCGGTCCTCGTCGCACACAACGCATTTGTTGAACTTTGTTAAGTTGAGGATGCTGTTTGAGCTTTCTCGTACCAGACCACCATACAAAGGTGGCGTACGTGATCATGGGGCGGATCATCATGGTATATATCCAAAATAACACTCTTGGTTTCAGCCCTTATATGCACCTAAAGGTTCTTTTACAAGCCCAGAAAGCATTTATGACCTTCTTGGTTTGAACCTCAATATGATTATTCCAGCTCAGTAGTGTGTCTAGAATTACTCCCAGGTATTTAACTATTCCCTTGAATTAAAGGATTCTTCCATCAATGTAACTTTGAGAATCTTCCCGTTTTTCTCATTTTTCTAAAAAGTATCACCTCGGCTTTGTTTGAGCTTATTCCGCGCCCTTCTTCGTGGCACCAACGCTTCGCGATCCAGAGGACCCGCATTATTGGTCCCCCCAGGACATAATGGCCGGGTCTTCGACATAGGCCTGTGTAAACAAACCAGGCTTATTTAGTTCTCTCAGTAGGCTGTCCACCACAAGGGTCCACAATAAAGGCGAAACAACTCCTCCTTGCGGACAGCCCCTTTTTGACAGTTCTTTAACAGCATATATTAGTCTCTGAGTCAGTATTGCTCTGACCCATGCGATTACTGTCGGGTTAGAGCCTCGTTTTATATATATATATATATATATATATATATATATATATATATATATATATATATATATATATATATCGAATTGTGAGATATGTTGTCACATGCCCCCTCTATCGATATAGGTATCTAAGGTGGATCGATCATCCAACAGCGCGTTTTTGATACTTGTGACGAATCGATGTTGCGTCGGGTATGTAGATCTTCCTGACTAGTAGGCAAATTGTAAAGAATGTAAAGGACACTGCACTAATACTTCTTTCTTGATATGTCGATCGACCACCCTTACCAGTGTTTTTAATAAGAAAGTAATCAAGCTGATAGGACGGAAAACTTAGGATTTATATAGTCCGTCTTGGGACTAAACAGTATTTTTCCTCCATCGGCATGTACCCCAAGCTCAAAAACGAATGAAATGGTTTTACCAGGTGACTTATAATATCGGAAGAATATATGGTATCATCTTTACCAGGAGACTTGAGGAGGACAAAGAATTTCATTAAATATTTTTTTTACTAAATTGTAGTCATAACTTCTTATATATATATATATATATATATATATATATATATATATATATATATATATATATATATATATATATAAGGATTGTGCGGACCTCCTATGCAGACCTTTTGCGCATATATTTAGAATGTCAATTAATTCGGGTATTTTTCCTGATAACCTGAAGTCTGCCATGTTACACACACATTAAAAGAGAAGTGTCCAATCAAAAATAGGAATGTTTATTACAATGCCTGACCTCCAAAATCTGATAATTTGGTAGAAAATAATTTTTATTTTCTTTATTAAACTACGTATTTAGGCTTAGTTTCTATTTCGGAACAACTTGGATAAATAAAAATTCGTAAAAAAAATACAGATAAGAATATCTTATTTAAGGTTAATTCTACATTTTTCAATTTTTTGAAAACTCCGATACATGATTATGAATTTAATCACTGTGTTTTGTAATCCGATGGCAAGCAAAACTTGTTATCAAGAAATGACTTTTCCTCGAAAAATCAAAAAATATTGAGGTTTACTAGAGTGCACTAACCCATCCGTAGACTCACTAAACATATAGATGGACCGACAAAACGAAACTATAAGGGTTCATACGGAATCCTAAAAAATGTATTTAGATAGAAAGGATCTAATATTGAACCAATCATAAATACCTTTTTTTTGTTGTAATATATAAACTGAATTTAATTTGTAAATGTTAATTTTTAATCTTATGACAACGTTCGAGCTGGAAATCTTTTAGCAATTTGCCCTCCCCCAGAATTGCAGAGCGCTTCCCGCAAAACTTAATGAAAGAAATAATCCGTAAAAATATTAACTCTAGTTATTACGTTCTGCTCCAGTTATGTTTGTTATTGTTTTCAAAAACGATTCCGATTTATCTCGAAAGGATCTATAGGATTTTTGGGATTGTGTTATTTCGACCTCCCCTATACGCTTTCGAGACTTTAAGCAATATTTACCAGATACCCTGTATGTGAACTCCTAATATCTAGTTCCATTTAGGTTAAAAGGACTTTTTAAAAATGCAATAAAGTTCGTTCATTATAACCTTGACATTAAAACCAAAATAATTCTTTCTGTGGGCGGCTTTTCGGGTTTTCCTTAAACTTCCTAAACTAAAAATAACGAATTTTAGAATCAATAGATTACAAATCTTTTTTATATATACGAGGCGGCTCTCTAAACATAAGTATTGTAAATGTACGAATTTACTTTTGTTAAAATTTCATCAAAATCAGTAAAAATCAGTACCTGACTATTTTTTTAAAACCGGGAAATCTAATTAAACCGCGTGATTTCTAAACAAATATTAAAAGATCTAAAATTTAAATAGGAAAAGGTAAACTTGCCGTAAAAAGTAAAAAAAAATCGTTTTAATGCAGTTTCTGAATGCTTATTCATTTCTGTTAGCGTAATGCGAAATAAATAAAAATAATTAAGACATCAACTTATCGGAAAAAGTGATACTGAACAGTTTTTAAATCCAGGATCCGATTGCATAGTTCGTTCAGACATTTATATGCGAAATCGTACCGAGGTATAAAACATAATTTGAGAAACGAAAGGGTTTGTTCTTTGGAATAATTTTAGATAAATTATGCTACGCAACAAATTTTAGTTTATTTGTTGTATTTTGTATGAAAAGGGTATTTGTGTGTTTATTTTGGGGTGTTGAACACAAAAATGACAATTAAATTAAAAACTTAGTTGCAACTTTCAAGAACAAGTTTATTTTATTTTATTTTTAACTAAATAATAAAAAATACATACTTTTACACTTGTAGAGGCACTAAATATCCTATCTTTTTGTTTTTCTTTCATAAATTGTTTCTGGAGCATCTCTAACAAGAGTCCAACAGTAGTCGGCAAGCAGGGAAGTAATCCACTTTCAATAATCAACAATGGAGAAAAGGTACCAGACCTTGCCTTCATTGTTGATATATCCTGATGAAAGTGCTCACCGTTCTTATAACTTACAGCTCCACAGTTGTCAGAAAATCAGTACAGATGGGAGTGTAGAAAATGCATTATTAAAGACATATTGCAACCTATTTTTTGCTATGATGATGACAGCATATTTTCAACAAAAGCAAAGTAGTCAGGTTTCTTTTTCCAAAGAAATTAGTGACCATGAGGCGAAAGTCATTCCAAACATTTCTTCAATATCTGACAGAGTGATGTCAAAATGTTTGTCTTTTAGAATATTTCGAATCTGTGACCCAACAAAAATACCTTCTTTAATTTTTGCTTCACTTAGCTTTGAGAATTTTTTACGGAGGTACTGAAAAGCTGTATTCAGTACCTTAAAAAAGTTTTTCATTAAGCCCAATTTGATATGCAGTGATAGCAACAAAATCTTTTTGAGTCTACCAATGGCATATGTTGTACATTCTTTTCACCTGGCTCTAATAATTATCGAACAGACTACTCTTTTCTCTTGTAATAAAGTGCCCTTGCCCGACTGTCTCATTTACACAAAAAAAAAGCAAAACTTGGTGTAGCATAGCTGCAACAAAAGTAAAAATGCCATCACCTTTAAGTCGCCATAGATCTGCCATTGGTGCTCATCGTATTATATACCTGTCAATAGGTACTTCATATTGTCGTATAATTCTTTCATGTGAACTGCATATCAAACAGGAATAGACTTTGAAATATTTCCCACATGCAATATTACTGCTTTTAAACTCAATATAGAACTGTCTATAAACAATATCCATTTATCTAGCTTCTTTTCTATGTTAAAAATGTTGCTAGACCTTTATTCTGTTTACGAAAAATACATACTGAAACATCGTCTTCTTATAAGTTCCACTGCTGCAATCTTGATTAAATCTGCTTTACCCTTTGGAAGTTCTAAGTCTCCCACAAGATCTTTTAATTCTGATTGGGATATTTTGTGCGGTTGGAGGTACAACGTGCTGGGTGTGAAATTAGGATATCTTGATGACGATGGCATATCTTCTTCTTGAGGAATTATTATCTGATTCATAAGTGAATGTTTCTGGAGGTTCTGGAATAGGAAGGTCGTCACTATGAGGCACAGGTCTCATAGCAGATGGCATATTTGGATAGTTGATAACCTGCTTTTTTTTTGGATACACCTGCGCCTTGTACAACACGAGGTATGACGCAGAAATAGCAATCATTAACATGATTTGAAGGCTCTCTCCAGATCATTGGGACAACAAACCGCATATATCGTTCTTCACTATTTAACCAGTTTCTCAGACTTGAAGCGCATACATTACAGCAGATATGTGGCGTCCACTGTAACCGAAATATGCCTTTTTTATCAGTGGGGTAATAGCCCGTTTCTAAGACGCAAAAATCATTTCACCATAAACATAACAAAAGTGATCTAGATTGTTTACACACTTTCGAGACATCTTACAATCTCAACAATTCGATTGGATTCACTTACTTCGATTGACTAACCCCTCCGTTTTGTAGCTTCTTATATACCCAAATAGGGCTTTTTGAGAATATTCGCGAACTTTCAATTCAATTCTATAATATTCGCAATAGTGGACTTTGTTATTTGTTTGAATACAGGAGCTGTTAGGTACAAAGCAGACATGAAAGTCGATTTACATGTGTTTAAATGGCTATCTCCCTTATTTTAATCCCTGGAAGGTTGGAACTTCGTATATGGGGGGTTATCCCTGGAGATCTCCCATACGGTGTTACCATGTTGTGCAAAATTTCCTTAGCTTGTGAAGAACGTATATTTGGCAATCTCGCATACGTACATTTTGGCTGTTATCCAGTGTTATTAGTATTAACTAGTTAACTATAACTTTTGGTGCGATAATAGTAGACCACCTGTATGACGTAATGTTAGGTAAAATATTATTAAACGAAAAATAGATCGCGTAATTAGTTAAATAAGATTAATATTTGAAAAGTAAATTCATAATTAATCATTTTACTTTAAATTATTACTCATATTTTTTAACATTATGCTAATCATTTCCGTTAAAAAAAATTGTAAATATTATAATTAAGGTGTTAGGTGTTTTATTTACTAGTTATTATGGACATTAATATTCTTAGTCGCAACTAAACGTATGCATACGAATAAAATAATAAAGCACTTAAATACATTTACCTTGTTTATATTTCAATGTTAAGTTTACTTAAACTGATAAAAGCATAGCTCACTCCCTAGACTCGTTATCAAAAATATATTACCATTTTAAAGCAGAGCATAGCTTGCTTCTCATTCCCATTTCAATAAAAGGTAATGTTACCTAGATTCGAGCGCAACTTACTCTTTAGACCCGTTAAGAAAAGTTATAATTCTGAAATAAACAAGTGAGGCTACCAGAGAATATGGTCTGGTCGAGTGATTTTGGAGAGACTTCACCAAAAAATCCTTTGTTTAAGTTGAATACGGAAAATCATATATTTTAGATGATTAAATAGAATTGGGATGTTGACTGTATTCAAATAAAAATACAATTTTGCCGCGAAACGGTAGTGTCTACAATAGGAATCTTAAAAAATACAATATTTTTCTTTATTTTTAAGGAATTTTATTTTTATTTAATAATATAAATATAACTAAATCTTCTTCGAATCACGTGACAAGGAACACCACTCAAAGTGAATGATGTCACTCCATACTAAAGTCAGCGCTGGCACTCCCTCCTGATGCGGTTATACATTATTACTTTCAGTTCTATCACTTGAAATAATTATGATCACTTCGACCTAATGACAAGTAATTGCATATTCAAACGAATATGGTTATCAGTTTCACTTTTTTCACTTTGATCATTTGATAATTATTCTAAAGAATACAGCCAACGTCATCGCTGTCACGAATTTGACATATAAATTTTTTGGTTTTATGTCATATTCGTGATCACTCTCAAGGACTACGTTGCCTAGTTCATATTTTAGAGTCATTTTCATGTAATTTCTTCGGAATTTTCTTACTGTCCCCTTTGAAAATAATTCTAAGGAATTTTTCCATGATGGAAAGTGGATTTATTAAGGCAAATAGTTCGAATTTGCCGATTGATTGATTGTTTTGTGGTGGCCAGTTTCTTCGCAACAAACAGTAATTTCTGCTCCGCTGAATTTAGAAATACGAAGACTTCCATGTAAATAATTTATCAAGAATTGTTATTTCCGCAACCAATAATGAATACATAACAGTAATAATCGGTAATTATAAGCTCAAAACTAAAATAAAACGAGTCGTGCCGGACTAGTTAAAGCCACATTTTCCGGTTATTTTCCGAATGTAGGACGTGAATAAATACCTTTTTAGGTATTTTAATTGTAGTACTAGTACACTGAGGTATCGCACAACACTTAAAACAACTTAGAACTCATATCACAAAAATTACGAAAAAAATTTATATATCCTTGTCAGTTTACCAGTGTGACATCATATCAGTCACGTGACAAATACTGGCATTTTCGCAGCAAATTTTAAACGGAATTTAAAATTTATGATTTTTGAAATACTAGTTGTATTAAAAAAATGTTTTAAATATTTTCGGCTACATTAGATACTTATGCATGGTTTTAAACACATTCCCAAAAATAGTCAACATCCTAATTATCTAAAGCCATTACTTCTTCGAGTGAGATTGTGGAATCTGATCTAAATACTTTGATCCAAGTTCTTCCAAACCATATTCTTACTACGAACTATACACCACCACCTCATTGCGCTACAGAAAGACAGTTTAGGTATGAATACTTTAGACGTGTATTCAGGGGTGGATCCAGCCTCTCTCTTTGGGGGGGGGGGAGTGATATCACAAAAGTACAGTATGGAAAGCGAAAGAAATTTGTCGAGGGGGGGAGATACACCAGCAACATTCCCATTTCTAGTGTAAAAGGCAGGGTCGGATCTATTTTTCTGAATTTGAAGCTCTTGAAGGGGGGGGGCGATTACAAGATAAAACAAATTGCCGACAGGAGGGGGATGGCAACAGCACAGACATTCCTAGTATAAGAGGCAGAATCGGATCTATTTTCCTGAACTCAAAGCTCTTAGGGGGGGGCTATCGCAAGAAAAACAAGTTGTCAACTGGGGGGGGGGAGTGCCAGCAGCATACACATTCCTAATATAAAAGGCAGAATCGGTTCTATGTTCCTGAACTCAAAGCTCTTGAGGGGAGGGGGGCGATCGCAAGCATACAAATTCCTATACTCTATTCAAGAACTAGAGAGAGTAATAAAACTGTTACCGAAACCTCCAACGTACCTGCTCCATTATAGCAGGTAAATGAGGACTACCGTAAATCTAATTACATTTAATTATATTTAAATATTATAAGCTTTTATAAATATACTGCAACAATAAATTTTCTAATAGTTCAATTAAATTTCTGTCAGTGAGCAAAGTACCCTTTGTGTGTCCTTAGTGATTTATCTTGTTTGCGCTCGTTTTTATATATTATTTGAGATTAGTGAGATACTCAAAAGATATGGTTCCCACCTCTATATTTATTCCAAAATCGTTAAACTAGGACATTTTCTCCTCAACAAGAAACTTATTACGATGAATGTTTATGACACCTTAAGATATCAATATCTAGATAATATTGTTAAAAGCTCTGTTGAGATGTGTTCCAACATGACAGGAGTTGGAAAATCTACTATGTACTGTATGTTGATATAATTTTAACTGTAACCTATAAAAATTAATTACATTTGAATCCCTTTTTATTAGTGTTTAATTGTAATTCTGCAGATGGTTTAAGAAATAAATAAACTGAAACATCAAATGTCCCAAAAATGTTTTTAATTAGTAATAAAATGACCGATAGCCCCAAAAAATTTTTAATATTATATGGACGGATTTATTTTTTTACATATGCTTAATTTCTTGTATTTCTGACAATGAGTATTTTTGTAAATGTTTAAATTATAACTTTTTTGAGAGAATAAGGCTGCGGTTTATGCCAAAATTGAAAATAATAAAAATACAGTGATTTGTATTAAATATGTCAATGTTGCGATCGCCCCTACCGCCCCCCCCCCCTTGGATCCGCGCCTGCATGTATTATTATGGGTTATAATTTACTAGCTTCCAAGTCAATAGTTTCTGAAAAATGCCCTTGATAAAGTTTTGAAAAACTATTCTATAAATGACAGCTCTGAATAAAGATGTATATTTATTTTCTTACTTTAAACAGGTAAAATAATTAATAAATATTTTCGGTTTGTGTCGAACACACTGTATACACTAGATAAAATAAGTCAGGCATTTGAGCTGTCATCCGTTAAATTAATCCTAATTGGCTTAACTTTTCATGGCTTCCTGGGAGATTTCTATGTCAGCTTGCATTACAGATAAGACTAAAATAATTGACTTTTAGCTATGCCATTTAAGAATTTTGTTATGTTGTAATTAAACATCGTTTTTTGATCTAATTAAACAGGATGGATCGTGAATGTTGGCCTACCTAAGTCAGGAAATTTACATTCACAATATAAATAGGATAATTTAATTTTTTTTTAAGATTATATTGTGATAGCTTTTCTTTATGTATAATTTTTAGAAAATAAAACTGGTTAGCAGTGAATGTGAATTGTGTGACAAGGATTCCATTGCGTCCATTATGTCATTTTTCATTGAACAAATCTGTAAGCAGCATCTGTAGAAAATAAAATGATGTTTTATAATTTCACCTTTTAATTTATGGTGTTAGAGTAACATTGTAGTAATGTATCAAGACGAGACAAAGTCTCGATTTTCGTCTCGTTTCGTTTCGTCTTGATATCAAGAGTGAGATGATAGTAGAAATAGAATTTCGCCTCGTTTTCTTCCAGTGAAATGAAGGACTATTTTAGACGATTCCAAAGAAGAACGTAAGGACAAATGTGCCAAGGGATAAATCAGAAAAACAAGTTAAGAGTCTTCCTTCAGACTCACTCTCCAGGATCCATCCTTATAAATGAAGATGAACTGCAAAATACTCAAAGGAAAGAACTTAGTTAAATCTATAACAATTCCCGGAGACGGCTAGCAATCTTTACTCAAGCAAGTCCTATTAAAAAGGGGTCCTGAAATCATAGACTTCCTATTGAATAAACTGTTTATGTTCAGCTGTCCCTTGGGCTATATACTTTGAGCATGGGTAACGTTCATACCAAAAACGAAAAGACACTCATCGGATGAACCAAAATTGTACCACTAAATTAGCTTCACCCCGTTTCTTCTAAAAATAATCGAGAAAGTTAGTGACAAATATCTGAGAAGCGGAAAACTCAAAAAGAAATCTCTTGAGTACTTTATTGATATGGAAGGAACTTTTGGTAACATCTAGGTCCAGAAACCAAACAGATAGAGCATATTCAAACAAGATAGATTCAATTAATGCTAAAAAGCCGAATTCATCACTGCATCAATGGGATTTGATACTGAAAATGATCTTATGGTCCTATGAAACGATTATCAAATGATATGCCTTTTTATCATGGTACGTAATGACACAGCAAACCGCAGCTCTGTAAAAAATACAGAGATTAGCTGGTGTAGGAGTCAGGCGGGCTGTGACATTATGCCGTACAGCGGCAATATAGACAATTGACTAAAATTTGGTTGTCGGACTTGCATTGTCTTTGTTTTTGTTTATTTTTACGACGTTTCGATTAGGTTATATTTCTAATCGTTACCAAGTATGAATTGAATGTTTTGTTTTAAGGCTACGAGCTTATATAGGAATTGTATCCAATGAAGTGCATAGTTTATGAAAGGTTCGAAACTCATGCCGCAGAAACAGCAACAGTAAAACCGAAAGTCTGGTTGAGATATGTCGATAATACCTTCATCGTATGGATGGGCAATGATCAAGAACTTAAGGGGTCTTTTAGGTTACAATTTTTCAAAAAAAATTTTTTTTTTAATAAAAAGAACAGAGTTATCACTTTATAATTTTACACATATATTTATTCGTACTTTAAGTATACAAAAATATTTTTTTTGGATTTTTTTATGGGTTTTTGACCCATAACAATTAAAAAAAAACAAAAAATGGCGGCGGACGTGATTCCAGGTGACTGAATCGTTTGAAAAAAAAACAAAAAATATCAAATTGATCGTTGTTCAAGTGCCCATTGTCGGAACCGGAATTATTTTGATCGGTAACAAATTTTCCGATTTTTACCCGATTTTACACCCTCAAAAATGGATTTTTTTCAAATGGCCGCCATTTTGTTATTTTTTGATGAAAAAAATATCACTCCAATACCGACCATGAGCACTTGAACAAGTTTTAATTTGATATAAATATATATATATATATATATATATATATATATATATATATATATATATATATATATATATATATATATATATATATATATATAAATAGTAATAATAAGTTTTTATCTGTGTAATTTAAAATAAAATAGAATCAAATATTGGCGAAGCGGACGTGAAAAATTTGTCAATCTACATGATTCTCGTGTTAAAAAGTGCGGAGCACTCCAAAATATGGAAAAACTCCGGGTCCGACAGATGGCGACAGCGCTGTTTCGTCCTAATATGGGACTCGTCAGGCCACCGCATTGATAACACAAGAACCACACAGATTAACAAAGTTTTTAAAAAAACCGCCATATGGTGGCGCGACGGTGAACTAAAACAGAAATATGTAAAATCGAGTACACGAAACGCGCTGTCCAAAGGATAGGGGTCGCATTTTTCGGTACTGGCAACCAATAATTATTTACTTGTTTGGCTTTGAAACACGCTAAGCGATGTTCTCATGGTGGGATCGTTTGGTGCGACACGTGGCTTTGGCTGCTGAAATTAGCATTAGGCTTGGTTCCCAGTACCGAAAAATGCGACCCCTATCCTTTGGACAGCGCGTTTCGTGTACTCGATTTTACATATTTCTGTTTTAATTCACCATCGCGCCACCATATGGCGGTTTTTTTACAAACTTTGTTAATCTGTCGCCTTGTCGTCTTGCTTGCTGTTTTTTTATTTTAAACTCTGCTTTATGGGATGCAAAGGCGAGATGATGGTTTGTACCGAATGCGGTGGCTTGACGAGTTCCATATTAGGACGAAACAGCGCTGTCGCCATCTGTCGGACCCGGAGTTTTTCTATATTTTGGAGTGCTCAGCACTTTTTAATACGAGAATCATGTAGATTGACAAATTTTTCACGTCCGCTTCGCCAATATTTGATTCTATTTTATTATATATATATATATATATATATATATATATATATATATATATATATATATATATAATAAAATAGAATAAAATATTGGCGAAGCGGTCGTGAAAATTCGTCAATCTACATGATTCTCGTATTAAAAAGTGCGGAGCACTCCAAAGTATGGAATAACTCCGGGTCCGACAGATGGCGACAGCGCTGTTTCGTCCTAATATTGGACTCGTCAGGCCACCGCAGTCGGTACAAACCATCATCTCGCCTTTGCATCGTATAAGCCATACTTATAATCAAAATACGGCAAATAAGACGACAAAGGCGACATCTCGATGGTCCACTTGATAATACAAGAACCATACAGATTAACAAAGTTTGTAAGAGAACCGTCATATGGTGGCGCGACGGTGAATTAAAACAGAAATATGTAAAATCGAGTACACGAAACGCGCTGCCCAAAAGATAGGGGTCGCATTTTTCGGTACTGGCAAGCAAGCATACCGCTATTTAAGCAGCCAAAGCCACGTGCCGCACCAAACGATCCCACCATGAGAGCATCGTTTAGCGTGTTTCAAAGCCAAACAAGTAAATAAATATGTAGATAAGTTTTTGTCCGTGTAATTTAAAATAAAATAGAATAAAATATTGGCGAAGCGGACGTGAAAATTCGTCAATCTACATGATCCTCGTATTAAAAAGTGCGGAGCACTCCAAAGTATGGAATAATCAAGTGGACCATCGAGATGTCGCCTTTGTCGTCTTATTTGCCGTATTTTGATTATAAGTATGGCTTATACGATGCAAAGGCGAGATGATGGTTTGTACCGACTGCGGTGGCCTGACGAGTCCCATATTAGGACGAAACAGCGCTGTCGCCATCTGTCGGACCCGGAGTTATTCCATACTTTGGAGTGCTCCGCACTTTTTAATACGAGAATCATGTAGATTGACGAATTTTCCCGTCCGCTTCGCCAATATTTTATTCTATTTTATTTTAAATTACACGGACAAAAACTTATCTACATATTTATTTACTTGTTTGGCTTTGAAACACGCTAAACGATGCTCTCATGGTGGGATCGTTTGGTGCGGCACGTGGCTTTGGCTGCTTAAATAGCGGTATGCTTGCTTGCCAGTACCGAAAAATGCGACCCCTATCTTTTGGGCAGCGCGTTTCGTGTACTCGATTTTACATATTTCTGTTTTAATTCACCGTCGCGCCACCATATGACGGTTCTCTTACAAACTTTGTTAATCTGTATGGTTCTTGTATTATCAAGTGGACCATCGAGATGTCGCCTTTGTCGTCTTATTTGCCGTATTTTGATTATAAGTATGGCTTATACGATGCAAAGGCGAGATGATGGTTTGTACCGACTGCGGTGGCCTGACGAGTCCCATATTAGGACGAAACAGCGCTGTCGCCATCTGTCGGACCCGGAGTTATTCCATACTTTGGAGTGCTCCGCACTTTTTAATACGAGAATCATGTAGATTGACGAATTTTCACGTCCGCTTCGCCAATATTTTATTCTATTTTATTTTAAATTACACGGACAAAAACTTATCTACATAGATATATATATATATATATATATATATATATATATATATATATATATATATATATTTTTTAGACGATTCAGTCACCTGGAATCACGTCCGCCGTCATTTTCTGATGTTTTTTTTTTTAAAAATTGTTATGGGTAAAAAAATCCCAAAAGAAAAATTTTGTATACTTACAGTACGAATAAATATATGTGCAAAATTATAAAATGATATCTCTTTTCTTTCTATTAAAAAAAATGAGTAAAAAAATTTCTTTTTTGAAAAATTGTAACCTAAAAGACCTCTTAATGATTTCTTGAAACATCTAAACACCATTCAACTTACAATTAAATTAACCATGAAAAAAGAGGTAAATCAATTGCCCTTCCTAGATGTGATGCTCAGTCGTTCAAACGAAACTATTAAAATTTCAGTAAAAAGGAAATCAACACATATTGGACAATATCTTAACCATAGCTCTAATCGTTCTATTTTAACAAAACGGGGAATTATACGCAACCTCTATAATCGCGCTATATCTATATGCAATAATGCCGATTCATTGGAAAAAGAGGTAGCAAACATTTAGAACAGAATGGTGATCCTTTAAAATTAATTGATATTGTTAGAAAAACGATCACTCGATACCAAGAAACACATTCCTTCTTCAGAATTTCGTACATTAAGGGAACCTCGGAGAAAATAAGACGAATATATATATATATATATATATATATATATATATATATATATATATATATATATATATATATATATGAAGTAAAATACGAAGCAGTAAATGCAAACTTCTCTCAATCATATCCTTTCTGTGTTAGAGGTTGCACAGTTAGAATAAATTGTTATAAAACGCAATTTATCCCATTCAACCACCATCGAGATGATGGCCTACCTGTACCACCACACCGAGAAGAAAGTCAAAACTTACCCTCCCCGCCACAGTGATACGGCAGAGGTACATGTTTCGTCTCTACTAGACTCATCAGGGTACCGACATGCACCTGGCTGTACAAAGGACAGATCGGAAGGAAGCATGCAAATACTGAAACGCGGCTTCGCCGACCTCCCGCCGGATGGCGTATATATGTTTACGTGGCTTTCACGGATTCCCCCGTGTGAGATGCAATAGCAGTGGATATATCCACATTATGCCGTTGTAGTGCTGAAATCACATTCAGCAAACGTACAACTATATGCAGCTCCGTAAATGAATGAAGTAAAATACGAAGCAGTAAATGCAAACTTCTCTCCATCATATCCTTTCTGTGTTAGAGGTTGCACAGTTAGAATAAATTGTTATAAAACGCAATTTATCCCATTCAACCACCATCGAGATGATGGCCTACCTGTACCACCACACCGAGAAGAAAGTCAAAACTTACCCTCCCCGCCACAGTGATACGGCAGAGGTACATGTTTCGTCTCTACTAGACTCATCAGGGTACCGACATGCACCTGGCTGTACAAAGGACAGATCGGAAGGAAGCATGCAAATACTGAAACGCGGCTTCGCCGACCTCCCGCCGGATGGCGTATATATGTTTACGTGGCTTTCACGGATTCCCCGTGTGAGATGCAATAGCAGTGGATATATCCACATTATGCCGTTGTAGTGCTGAAATCACATTCAGCAAACGTACAACTATATGCAGCTCCGTAAATGAATGAAGTAAAATACGAAGCAGTAAATGCAAACTTCTCTCCATCATATCCTTTCTGTGTTAGAGGTTGCACAGTTAGAATAAATTGTTATAAAACGCAAGTGGATATATCCACTGCTATTGCATCTCACACGGGGGAATCCGTGAAAGCCACGTAAACATATATACGCCATCCGGCGGGAGGTCGGCGAAGCCGCGTTTCAGTATTTGCATGCTTCCTTCCGATCTGTCCTTTGTACAGCCAGGTGCATGTCGGTACCCTGATGAGTCTAGTAGAGACGAAACATGTACCTCTGCCGTATCACTGTGGCGGGGAGGGTAAGTTTTGACTTTCTTCTCGGTGTGGTGGTACAGGTAGGCCATCATCTCGATGGTGGTTGAATGGGATAAATTGCGTTTTATAACAATTTATTCTAACTGTGCAACCTCTAACACAGAAAGGATATGATGGAGAGAAGTTTGCATTTACTGCTTCGTATTTTACTTCATTCATTTACGGAGCTGCATATAGTTGTACGTTTGCTGAATGTGATTTCAGCACTACAACGGCATAATGTGGATATATCCACTGCTATTGCATCTCACACGGGGGAATCCGTGAAAGCCACGTAAACATATATACGCCATCCGGCGGGAGGTCGGCGAAGCCGCGTTTCAGTATTTGCATGCTTCCTTCCGATCTGTCCTTTGTACAGCCAGGTGCATGTCGGTACCCTGATGAGTCTAGTAGAGACGAAACATGTACCTCTGCCGTATCACTGTGGCGGGGAGGGTAAGTTTTGACTTTCTTCTCGGTGTGGTGGTACAGGTAGGCCATCATCTCGATGGTGGTTGAATGGGATAAATTGCGTTTTATAACAATTTATTCTAACTGTGCAACCTCTAACACAGAAAGGATATGATGGAGAGAAGTTTGCATTTACTGCTTCGTATTTTACTTCATTCATTTACGGAGCTGCATATAGTTGTACGTTTGCTGAATGTGATTTCAGCACTACAACGGCATAATGTGGATATATCCACTGCTATTGCATCTCACACGGGGGAATCCGTGAAAGCCACGTAAACATATATACGCCATCCGGCGGGAGGTCGGCGAAGCCGCGTTTCAGTATTTGCATGCTTCCTTCCGATCTGTCCTTTGTACAGCCAGGTGCATGTCGGTACCCTGATGAGTCTAGTAGAGACGAAACATGTACCTCTGCCGTATCACTGTGGCGGGGAGGGTAAGTTTTGACTTTCTTCTCGGTGTGGTGGTACAGGTAGGCCATCATCTCGATGGTGGTTGAATGGGATAAATTGCGTTTTATAACAATTTATTCTAACTGTGCAACCTCTAACACAGAAAGGATATGATGGAGAGAAGTTTGCATTTACTGCTTCGTATTTTACTTCATTCATTTACGGAGCTGCATATAGTTGTACGTTTGCTGAATGTGATTTCAGCACTACAACGGCATAATGTGGATATATCCACTGCTATTGCATCTCACACGGGGGAATCCGTGAAAGCCACGTAAACATATATACGCCATCCGGCGGGAGGTCGGCGAAGCCGCGTTTCAGTATTTGCATGCTTCCTTCCGATCTGTCCTTTGTACAGCCAGGTGCATGTCGGTACCCTGATGAGTCTAGTAGAGACGAAACATGTACCTCTGCCGTATCACTGTGGCGGGGAGGGTAAGTTTTGACTTTCTTCTCGGTGTGGTGGTACAGGTAGGCCATCATCTCGATGGTGGTTGAATGGGATAAATTGCGTTTTATAACAATTTATTCTAACTGTGCAACCTCTAACACAGAAAGGATATGATGGAGAGAAGTTTGCATTTACTGCTTCGTATTTTACTTCATTCATTTACGGAGCTGCATATAGTTGTACGTTTGCTGAATGTGATTTCAGCACTACAACGGCATAATGTGGATATATCCACTGCTATTGCATCTCACACGGGGGAATCCGTGAAAGCCACGTAAACATATATACGCCATCTGGCGGGAGGTCGGCGAAGCCGCGTTTCAGTATTTGCATGCTTCCTTCCGATCTGTCCTTTGTACAGCCAGGTGCATGTCGGTACCCTGATGAGTCTAGTAGAGACGAAACATGTACCTCTGCCGTATCACTGTGGCGGGGAGGGTAAGTTTTGACTTTTTTCTCGGTGTGGTGGTACAGGTAGGCCATCATCTCGATGGTGGTTGAATGGGATAAATTGCGTTTTATAACAATTTATTCTAACTGTGCAACCTCTAACACAGAAAGGATATGATGGAGAGAAGTTTGCATTTACTGCTTCGTATTTTACTTCATTCATTTACGGAGCTGCATATAGTTGTACGTTTGCTGAATGTGATTTCAGCACTACAACGGCATAATGTGGATATATCCACTGCTATTGCATCTCACACGGGGGAATCCGTGAAAGCCACGTAAACATATATACGCCATCCGGCGGGAGGTCGGCGAAGCCGCGTTTCAGTATTTGCATGCTTCCTTCCGATCTGTCCTTTGTACAGCCAGGTGCATGTCGGTACCCTGATGAGTCTAGTAGAGACGAAACATGTACCTCTGCCGTATCACTGTGGCGGGGAGGGTAAGTTTTGACTTTCTTCTCGGTGTGGTGGTACAGGTAGGCCATCATCTCGATGGTGGTTGAATGGGATAAATTGCGTTTTATAACAATTTATTCTAACTGTGCAACCTCTAACACAGAAAGGATATGATGGAGAGAAGTTTGCATTTACTGCTTCGTATTTTACTTCATTCATTTACGGAGCTGCATATAGTTGTACGTTTGCTGAATGTGATTTCAGCACTACAACGGCATAATGTGGATATATCCACTGCTATTGCATCTCACACGGGGGAATCCGTGAAAGCCACGTAAACATATATACGCCATCCGGCGGGAGGTCGGCGAAGCCGCGTTTCAGTATTTGCATGCTTCCTTCCGATCTGTCCTTTGTACAGCCAGGTGCATGTCGGTACCCTGATGAGTCTAGTAGAGACGAAACATGTACCTCTGCCGTATCACTGTGGCGGGGAGGGTAAGTTTTGACTTTCTTCTCGGTGTGGTGGTACAGGTAGGCCATCATCTCGATGGTGGTTGAATGGGATAAATTGCGTTTTATAACAATTTATTCTAACTGTGCAACCTCTAACACAGAAAGGATATGATGGAGAGAAGTTTGCATTTACTGCTTCGTATTTTACTTCATTCATTTACGGAGCTGCATATAGTTGTACGTTTGCTGAATGTGATTTCAGCACTACAACGGCATAATGTGGATATATCCACTGCTATTGCATCTCACACGGGGGAATCCGTGAAAGCCACGTAAACATATATATATATATATATATATATATATATATATATATATATATATATATATAATGTGTGTGTATGCAGCGTTATAAACTATTTACCAAAATATTGAAATCGCCCAATCAAAAAAAAAAAACTTCAGTCGATAGGTTTAGGATAATGAAGGAGATCACCAATTGTAATCTTGACTATGACCTTTAGATCAAGGATCAAGGTCAAACATTGACAAGATGTCATTTTTTATGGAAAAACTTCTCCTTAAGAAGTAGCTTTAAAAGATTAAAAAGTTTTTTCTATGATATTTTTCGATTTTCGTAATATTTGAACCTTATATGACCTTGAGGTCAACGGTCAAGGTGAGGCTTGTAATTTGAATGATTTTTTGAATGCAAAAGTCTATTTTTAACTCCTTTTTTTGGTAGTTTTCTTATTCATGCCTTGCCAATGTAAATGGTGGATCGGAAGCAAGTCATTCCTCTGATCTCGAAAACTATTAACTTTTGGACTTTATGCCCATAGGAACTTTTGATCAGGATAACATACGGAATTTTCAACGAATTCGACCGGGATCTAATTTCCATTTGGTTGGTTTTTTCGTTATAAACAAGTAGAATAACTTTTCATCAATTGTTGATATCGAAATACCGATAATTAGACGTGATAGATCAGATTTTGGCGTACATTTTAAAAAAAATTCTGTACCACTTGAAGCTGAGATAGAGTTTTATTAAAATCGCTGCTGCGTTGTTTAGTAACATTAACATATTATTTAAGTAGGAACTCATAGGGAGATGGTTAAACTATTGTATGCAACCGTTCTCAACTCAATTATTTCACAGTTGTTGATGTTGCAATAGTTTAAAGTTGCACCTACTCCGAGAGTCAGAAGTGAGCAATGGAGGGGGGCGTTCTTTCAGCCTGCGGCGCGCGGAAAAAAAACCTGACTTGGACGCTTCAAATTCGTTTTGCCGGAAAAATTTGGATTATCTCGACGAACATTGGTCGTAATACCTTCATTTTTTTAATTCGTGATTTCTCGACGAGATATGAACAATGGATGATATGTTATTGTAATCAAATTATTGTTAAACATAGCAATATACAAATTATTGTACTTGTATAAATTTTATGCATAATTACAATTTAAAATCATACCTACATGCTTTTCAAATTGCGATAAAATTGTTACACTGATCAACGGTATACCATTAAATTAGGAATATTAAAAATCAGATTGATTTTTAATGGATCATTAATATTTATCGAGTTAGCATTAAACAAATTGCCACTGTTATTTGCTGCCAAATTATTGGTTGTACAAAAGGAACACATTGTAACTCAGCTTCTAGTGGTCTTACAATTTTTTTTTAAGTATGCGCTTAAATTGCAGGTATCACGTCCATTTATCGGCATTTCAATATCGTTTGTAACGAAAAAACGAACTCCAAATTTGTTTATCTGTCTCAACAATTTAAAATCAACCATTCATTTGGTTGTTTTTGTTATTGTTAGTATAAGTCTCGAACTTTTATTTGCGCACTCGCAGACCGCTGTACAACCTCTAGATCGCTGAGAATAAACAATAAAAAAAAGCATAACAAGTTATTAACAAATTAATTGTACAAAAAGTTTTAAATATTTATATTTGAAATTTTGCACACTATTGCATTATTGCAACAATAGTGCAATAGTGTAGTAAAAAGTGATTGTTTTTCTATTGTTTATTATTAATTGAATTAGCATTATTTTTTTTGCAATAACTAGCGAACAAATTATCTGATTGGGATAGGCCTTAGGTATTTTCAATGCGCACAACTTTTGTTCGAAACTTTTTTACTGAAAAAAAATAGCTTTTCCTAGAACTCGACAAAATTAGCTTTTTAACAATATAATTGTTAAATAAAAAATTTTCCCCAAAAAAGAATATGAGATATAAGATACTACATAAATAATATTATCATTCTGAAGGTTGCTATGAAGTCTACTAACACTAGATTTAAAAACACCTTATTTTGAGGCTAACTCCGCAGGCCTATTGGTAGAATACGATTTTGTGAATTCTAGATAGATATTCTTAATTATTTTGTAAAGATCGTTTGAGGGTATTTTAAATTGCAAAATTAATTTTTTATGATTTTGTTTACAGCAAAATATATCGTAATATCAATAATGACTCCTTTAAAAGTTTTAATTTTTAGAAAGTTGATGCTGGTAGCCGTTACTATGTGATAGTTAATCATCTTCGGGAAATGTTTAAAAAGGAACAACTGTGTTTTATACCACTAAATTTATTAAGAAAACAGTGACTGAAGTTTCAACTCACAGAGTCATTTTCAAACTGAATTACAAAGGTAGACTAAGTATTCAATACAGAAACATGAGAAAATTTAACAATAAATAAAAACTACCTGAGATATTTCATTATTACAAAGGGGAGGTACTAAATTTTGGAAACAAATTATTATTTGGCGACAACAAATAACGGGGAAAACCCAAGTTCTGTCTGGTCATTAAGCAAATTTACATTTTTATTTTTACTATGTTTATATATTTCTGAAGATTCAAGAATATTTAACTTTTCGCCCTTTGTTGAATAATGTAATATGTCAGAGTTGCTTAAATCAGGAAAACTGTGGTTGTGTTCTAAGCAATGGTTGGCAAAGCTTGAGTCTGTTTTCTGTAGTCTATATGATCGGTGGTGTTCTGAAAAGCGAGTTTTAAAGCTTCTACCACTTTGTCCAATATACAAGCTATCACACTCTGAACATTTTAACTTCTAAACTCCTGATTTATCAAATTTATTAATTTTATCTTTAGCATTGTAAAGGATAGTGGACAGATTGTGTTGAGATTTAAAGGCTACTTTTATGTTATGTTTGGAAAGAGTATTAGCTATGTTTTTTGATAGGGTACCACAGTATGACAAAGATATATAAGATGAACTATCTTTATCATTTTTTATTTTGGGATATATTGAATTAAAAGCTAGTTGTTTTTATTTTTTAGTTATTAATACAGGTAATACTATATCTAATGACTCTTTTCACCCCTTACAACACAAAATTGCTGCATACAATTCAATGATACATAGAGCATTCTCATTGCCTCTCAATGAAGAATATCTTCAAGAGGAACTAAATATCATTGAAAGGATTACAATATCAAACAATTTCTCCCAACAAACCATAAAGAAATTAATAACTAAAAAACAAAAACAACTAGCTTTTAATTCAATATATCTCAAAATAAAAAAATGATAAAGATAGTTCATTTTATATATCTTTGTCATACTGTGGTACCCTATCAGAAAACATAGCTAATACTCTTTCCAAACATAACATAAAAGTAGCCTTTAAATCTCACCACAATCTGTCCACTATCCTTTACAATGCTAAAGATAAAATTAATAAATTTGATAAATCAGGAGTTTATAAGTTAAGATGTTCAGAGTATTATAGCTTGTATATTGGACAAAGTAGTAGAAGCTTTAAAACTCGCTTTTCAGAACACCACCGATCATATAGACTACAAAAAAAAGACTCGAGCTTTGCCAATCATTGCTTAGAACACAGCCACATTTTTCCTGATTTAAGCAACACTGATATATTACATTATTCAACAAAAGGCCAAAAGTTAAATATTCTTGAATCTTTAGAAATATATAAACATAGTAAAAAGAAAAATGTAAATTTGCTTAATGACTTGGGTTTTCCCCGTTATTTGTTGTCGCCAAATAAAAATTAATTCCCAAAATTTATTACCTCCCCTTTGTAATGATGTAATTTCTCAGGTAGTTTTTATTTATTGTTAAATTTTCTCATGTTTCTGTAATGAATACTTAGTCTACCTTTGTAATTCAGTTTGAAAATGACTCTGTGAGTTGAAACTGCAGTCACTGTTTTCCTAATAAATTTAGTGGTATAAAGCATAATAGTTCCTTTTTAAATATTTCCCGAAGTTTTAATTTTTAATAATTAGTTTAAACCAACTGCTTAAATGAACCTACTTTGCAAAACCAATTGAAAATTTGGATTAAGCGCTGCTTTGTTAGCCTTAAAACATCCATGACTTATCAGAATTATCGGTTAAAAGCTTTTCCGTTACGAACGGTCGCAGAAACTTAAATAAAATTAATGCAATTTGAAATTTTCAAAATTGAAGATCTCGAAGAAAAAGGAAGATATTCGAGCTAACTTAGCGGCATTTGAAAGGGCAATACATATACTTTAAGATACTATGTACATTTTTTTGAGAAAAAACATGTTGCGATGATACATAACCTAAAATTTAGGCCAAAATCGCAATTCTGAGGATTCGAATTCAGCAACCTAAATTCTACAAGAAAAACTATTTTTATTCAATGTACTAATTTCACGTCCTGCTGTATTGTCAGTCATAATATAATAGAATGCCATTCGTATACTGCGTAAATGTGAGAATCAATAAAGTTATATAAAACAATATATATTTAAATGTTAGGATCACATTTCCTACTAAATTCTAATAAAGAAAATCCACTTTCGTCAAATAAATACAACATCGGCAATTTCGTCTCTTGTTCCACGATTTGAGTTGCAGTTTCAAGGCAACAAAGCGCAGGACGAATAAAAACAGGATTATTTATCCTGGAGGAAATCAGGCAGTTTCAATCGTTCGTTTAAATAACTGCAAATAAAAGTTTTTTTTTAAATGGAATAATTTATGTTTTTTTTTTTAAATAAAAGAAGCAAGATGTTTTCAGTATTTGGCATAATAAAACTACATTTTTTAATATATTTTTAGTGTTTTAAAAATTCAGTTAAGAAATAACCATATAATTTAAAAATGTAGATTCAAGTAAAGAAAAATCCAAATTTTTAAGATGACACAAAAACTCTATGATTATCAAGGTTTTACTGGAAGATTTCATACTTTGAGGTCTGAGTTTAGAGAAAGATATGTTGTGTGGAGAGAAGAGAACCCAAACTGGTGCTTGGATTGGTTTAAAAATAAAATTTCTGGTAATAATCAAAATGGTGATAGACAGGAGAATTTGCAAGAGGATTATTCACATATTTTCAGGTAAGTTTTGGTTGATTTCAATAGTGTATTGAATTGTTTACTGATCAAAAAGAAAGAAAATATGTTTATATTTGGTTGATGGTTTCGTTGATGAAATAAAATAGTGATTTGAGACACTGATGGCTCGAGTCTGTTAAAGCAAGTAATGCAAATACGTGAGACGAAATGTAAGATTATTATCAAATATGTAACAGAACAATTCCTTTACTTATAGTTGCGGTAAGAAAAATTTAACTATTTTTTTTTATGTTTATTTTACCAACCAAAGAAGAGCTAAAAACATTACTCATACAAACCATATATATTCATAAGCCTTTATTTTATCCGATATATGAATAAGATCCTTTCCATTTTTTGGTTAAGATTTGACATACACACATACAAAACAAAACGGTTTATCAGATTCTTAAGAACCGCAAAAACTACTAATTTTATTATTTATATAAAATCAGCGCTAGTTTATTGGTAGTCATAGACTTTTAATAACAAATCAAAACACACTCCGACGTGAAAAAAAATTACGCAAATGTCTCGGAAAATGCACAGTAAATAATTATAACTGAACTTTGAAAATTTTTTAGAATCGCCAAGTGAAAATAAAACATTTATGAACGCCGAAATCGAAAACTAATGTCATCTGTCACTCGGTAATAAGTGTATGCTTTATTTGATGTACTGTATAAGATTTCAGTCATTTAGCACCGGGCAGAAATTTCGTTCAACTTTAAATCTAGATGGAGACGGAAAATATCCACATATAGTTCCATCTTTCTTGCTCATATACAGGGTGTCCCCAAAAGGTCTGTACAAAACGCTAGCGCATACTCCTAAACCTAAAATATGATGATCTAGCCTAATTAGTCCTCAGTCTAAAAGTTCTCTTTGTAGTTGAGAGTTTCCGAAATACCGGGTGTCAAAATAATATATTTTAAAACTTCTTTTGTAAATATTTGTCTTAATAATAGACTATATCTAACTTTTTTGTGTATCGGTATATTAAATTCTTATTCTTTCACATATTTTTAATCAAAAAAATTATACCTAGTAGATGCTCGCTTCGAGCAACCGTTTCCAAGAAATTTGGAGCATGTTTAAGGGCCAATAGACCAACAACAATAAAAATTTACACATCAACCAGCTAACATTGATAATAATATAAGAATTAACTGGCTAAAACAATAAGAAAAACACACCAAAACAGAAAAATGTTATCTATTTAATTTCATAATAAAACTCTAGGTAAATGTTTAAAATGATCTCTATTTCATATACATAAAGATTAATTCTACGAAGAAAGTTGGAATATACCATTTCTATTATCTGTGCATCTAAGCATAAACTGAATTTGTGTTCGTGCTCACAATTCTACTTACAAGTAAATCTACCCAAGTGTAACTCACCAAATTTAGTGAAACTCGGCATCAGGGGCGGATCCAGCCTCTCTCTCTTTGGGGGGGTGTAGAACGTGATATCACAAAAGAAAAGTATGGCAAGCGAAAGCAAGTTGTCGACGGGGGGGGGGGGAGAGACACCAGCAACATTCCCATTGTGTAAAAGGGAGGGTCGGGTCTATTTTTTTGAATTTGAAGCTCTTGGAGAGGGGGGAGGGGCGATCACAAGAAAAAACAAGTTGCCGACAGGGGGGTACGATGCGAACTGCATACACATTTAGAGTATAAGAGGCAGATTCGGGTCTATTTTCCTGAACTCAAAGCTCTTGAGGGGAGGGCTATCGCAAGGAAATACAAGTTGTCAATGGAGGGGGTGCAAGCAGCATACACATTCCTACTATAAAAGGCAGAATCGGTTCTATTTTCCTGAACTCAAAGCTCTTGGGAAAGGGAGGGGCGATCGCATATATTATTTGAGATTAGTGAGATACCCAAAAGATATGGCTTCCACCTCTATATTTATTCCAAAATCGTTAAACCAGGGCATTTTTTCCTCAACGAAAAACTTTTTATGATGCCTTAAGATATCAATATCTAGATAATAATGTTAAAAGCTTTGTTGAGATGTGTTCCAACATGACAGGAGTTGGAAATCTACTATGTACCGATTACTGAAGGAGAAAAAAACGACTGGAATTGTTAATACTCCCAAGTCACATTCGATCACAGGCAGACGACAAACCTCGTTGGAAGAAGAGATGTAAACTGCAATAAAAGGAGTTGTATATACATTTTATTATGAGAAGCAGATCCCAACCGTCGACAAAATTCTAACTAAAATCAATGAAGATCGGGATTTACGTGAAATTAAAAGAACTGAGCTCTGGAAATTGCTCAGAGAAATTAATTTTTGCTGGGAAACACCAGATAGGAAATCTATTCTTAGAGATCGTCCGGAAAATGTCCTTTAGACAAGGAAATATCTCTCTTAAGTAAAAGGTAGAGTTGCCAGAAATAACACAACTTACAAAATTAGTAATTTAACTGAACTTTTGAAAGATTTTTTTTGAATAAAGTTACTGCAGAAAATTGGGAAAAATCCATATAATAAAAGAAAAGGTGGAAACTCGATTTCATGATCAGTGAGATAAAGGAACCAATTATAATTAATTTGTGCGAAGATAGCTTCACTGACTTTGATTACGAATTAGATACGTAATGTTTACCAGTGTAAACACAATTTATTATTAAAATTTTTGTTTTTGTTGTATTTTATTGTTTAATGTTGTTTATATATAAAATTACTCTTTAATTTTATATACTTAATTCCAATTAGCCGTAATTTTTTTATTATCGTATTTGTGTCTTTTTCTTAAGCATGTAGAATTAATATGTTTATTTTATATTTTTGGGGTTATCGGATTTCCATATAATAAAGTAAATTAAATTAAGATGTCATTGCAATAGAAATAAAAATAAGTAGGTCTAATTTTAACTGTCACATAAAAAAATTATTTACATTTGAATCCCTTTTTAGTGTTTAATTGTAATTCTGCAGATAAATAAACTGAAACGTCAAATGTCCTAAAAATGATTTTAATTAATAATAAAATGACCGATAGCCCCAAAAAATTTTTAATATTATATGGATGAATTTATTTTTTTATATTGGTTTAACTTCTCGTATTTTTGACAATGGATATTTTGTAAGTATTTAAATTAAAACTTTTGACAGAATAAGGCTACGTTTTAGCCTAAATGTGCCTAAAACGGTTTCTATGCCAAAATGAAAAATAATAAAAATACAGTTGTGATTTGTATTAAGTATGTCGAAATGATCTATATTTTCTAATGTATGTGAATTATTAAAAAATCATAAGAAATAAAATAATATTATAAAAACTTTTATTTAAAGTTTATTACCGAAATAATATTCTATACCATAAACATTTAGTGATAAATTAAACCTCCTTCCGACGCCTATGACAAGGATTAAAATCCTTTTTAACACTTCACACTTCCAATATATATATATATATATATATATATATATATATATATATATATATATATATATATATATATATATATTTTACCCAACCGAAATAGTCCATTATTATAGACCATTATTTTTGATTACAAAATTTCTAACCCATTACTATGAAAAATATATGTGTCTAAAAGCCAAAAGACCGGACTAAAGAATATAGGTAGTTTGCGAAGAAAAAAAGGATAAAAAATAATTTATTACTATCCCTAGTTTTTAAATAAACTATATTATAAAAGGCAAAATCGCGTCTATTTTCCTGAACTCAAAGCTCTTGGGGGGGGGGGGGGTTGCTCCCCCTGCCCCTCTTGGATCTACGCCTGCTCGGCATACTAGTGAAATATTGGACATGTATTTTTTTGTAGTGGCCATAACTCACTTTTAAGGGTGAAATCTACCACTTGACGGTGTAATTATGGGTGGTAATTAAGTAAGGGAAAAGACTTCTCCAGGGATGATTTCTTATTTCATAGAGAAATCACATGGTGTCCTTGAATTTAATCTTGACAATGACTTTCATGATTATTTGAAGGCAAACTGAAATTTTTCAAATGGAAATCCTCTTTTTAAAACCTGCAAATGAAAGGGGGGTAAATTTTACGTCGAAATATGTTAAAAAAATTTTCTTTCATGATTATTTCAAGGTAATTTTTATTCTCTTTCGTGACCATAAAGTTTTGACAAAGACAAATTTTCTGATATTTTTCTTCTTCCAAACAACCCATGTCAAAACGTGTATTAGTTAGTATAATATGCCAAGCAGTTTATTAATAGTAAAATTAAATAACGGTTTGTCCGAATACTAGCTTATTATATTCCCTTCGCTTTCATCTTACTATTTCACATATCAAATCCTTTTTCAATCCCCCAACATCCCATTCTCCTCGAACAAATATCTTCCATTTATTTATACAAACTTTTCTAAAACCAAAAACCATTTGTCAATAGTTCTGCCTCCAATAGATGAGATAAACACTTATTTATTCCGATCCTGGAGCTATCTGCCTATCAAATCTAATCTTGAACTTACATTACTAAATTTAAAAGAAATTAATCACACGATAATCTTATCGAAATACGATCAAATCACACAACTTAAATATAAAAGCCATAAACTTATATTTACTGACGCCTTCAAAAAAAAAAAATTCAGTCGGCGCGTCCTACTACACAAATAAATGCCGAAAAAGTATTGTTCTTTCACAAATCCACTTCCATCCTTATCGCTGAACTGCCATACTTAAAGCCATATAATACTGCCTAACCACTAGCAGTAAAAACTGATTAATAATCATAGACTCCCTCAACTTCATCAAACTCATATCGGAATCACTTAATGGCGCATTATATCAAAACGCTAATTAAGATTCTCATATAAATAACCAGTTCTCTTCATTCCTTTGGATCCCAAGCCACACGGGAATTCCGGGAAACATTAAAGTCGACAATCTTGTTTCCAATCAACAAAACACGTCATATATATTCAACAAAATATTTCGCCCCCAAGACCTCAAACACTTCTTACAACACATATTCTGAAACCTCGTTCAACTTGAATGGGACCTACAAGAATCAGACAATAAACTTCCAACAATCAAAAAGAACTTCTTTACTGGCATTCCCCCACTCCTTTCCTTATAAAACAAGACTCAACAATAATGACCAAGCTTCGAATTGGACATACAAAACTGACGTACGAATACCTTCTAAATAAGACCTCAGCTTTTCCGACAGCAACACAATAACAAAATAGAAAAACCTTCTCTCTTATCAAAACACTGACAATGTTATAAAGACATCGGACTACACAATCTAATATAAGACAAAGACTGTAACAATAAAGAAACAAAAACATGGACACTAAAAGACCCAGAAGTTCTATGCGTCCCTAATTCATAAAACTCACTCATTCACTAACTAATCATACATTTTTGAAATTAAAATTCCTTTTACTGCAACCTATGAGCCCTACTAGTATTAGATACTCATATTGACCCTATTTTGTAAAATTAAAAGAAATAGCATAAAGTTATTTTTATTTAAAAAAATGTGGATTTTTTTTTAGACGGAAAACCAGACAGGAGCTCGTTCGAATCTCAGCTGCAGTCATGGGCATTGAATTTTCCTATGCGGCGGAGACAGCATTTGTGTCACCCACATTACTCAAAATTGGTGTCGAGCATCAACATATGACATTGGTATGGGCATTATCACCACTTATAGGGTTTTTCTTGACCCCAATTTTGGGTTCTTTGAGTGACCGATGTCACTTGAATGTTGGAAGAAGAAGGCCATTTATTTTTACAATGTCTCTTGGTGTATTATTAGGTAAGAAAAACGCGGAAGAATATATCTAGAATTGCTTGAAAGATTTTACTACCAAGCATTTTCGTTTTTCCAGGTCTTATTCTAGTGCCTAATGGTGAATCCATTGGCTACTTCATGGGAGACCAAAAACCACCTTACATCAACATGACGGGGGTGCCATTGGCTCATAGAACTACAGCAACAAAATCGAACACTCTAACTAAAAATCATACGATCAATGGTATATCATTCACAAACGATTCTCTTATACCACCGAGTACTAATGAAAGCGTATTTCAAAATTTGACCTATCCAGATCGCAATCCAGATTTAGTTCCATATAATAATTCCCATCCATGGGGAGTATTTTTCACAGTTTTGGGAACTGTTTTGTTGGACTTTGATGCGGATGCCTGCCAAAGTCCTGCACGAGCTTATTTGCTGGACGTTACTATTCCAGGTAAGTAGCTAAGCAGACAGTTTTTCCTAACATTTTTAATAAAATGGAGAGATTCTTATAAATGAGTTATGAGATGATGATGATGTTAAATAAAGTAACAAACAAAAATACATTTTTTAACTTTCATCTAAAGCTCAGAAAAATATTTTTATACCTCTTAAAGGTCCAATCCCTTTGAAATTACCCAGATGGAAAAAATATGCTGTTCAACATTTTTGATTTTTCTAATTTCCAGTTACTTCCCAATACTAGGTTAGTTCAAAAGTATTGCTGAAAAAATTTTTAAACTTGTACTTTTTTTGGCGGTCATTTTAAAGTTGCTTGAAAACCGTTTTTCGGCTGTAAACAATATATCTAACTCTGTTAATTTTAAAGATATCAAATAGTGATGAAGTGAAAAAAATTTACAATTATAAAGATAAAATTTACGACGTTTCGATTAGATTATATCTCTAATCGGTGTCAAGTACAAACTCTTTACATGTTGATGGGGTGTAATATCTGATTTTGTTGTTTGAATCTATACGACCTTCTTGTTCCTGTCACAATCAAGCAAAATTCAAATATTTTTGTTGGTGTAGCTTCAGTTTGTTTAATTTCTTCGGCAAAGACATAAATGTACACGGGAGGCTTAAAAAGTAAATTTCCCTAGCTACGAAAAAAACGAAAAAAAAAAATTTTAAGGTTATTAAATTAGGTTTATTCAATTCTTTGACGCTTAAACTATTTTTCTAAGTAGTCGTCTTCGACTTCAATACATCTTTGATATATGTTATATAATTTTTGCAATCCTGTGCCTGTTCTTTTTCCGAAACCACGAATTTATCTCCGTCTTGAGATGCTCATTGCTACGGAAATGCATGCCATTAAGGCTTTCATTCAAAAGCAGGGAAAGGTGGTAGTCACTCGGTGCAAGCTCTGGAGAGTATGGTGGATGGTCGAAAATATCCCATTCCATTCTGATAAATTTTTTGCTTTTACAGCAGAATGAGGACAAGCATTGCCATCCAAAAGCAAGACATTATTCGACAACTTTGTGACAATTTTTACCATACACTGCAGTTAACTCACGATGAATTTCGTTGCCATTATGATTTTTTGCAGTTAAAAAACGTATAACTGCACGTAACTCGCAATCAAATACGGTTTGTATACGAGTCTCCCTGATTTTCGAGCTCGTACTGATGAGAAAAATGTTTTAAACCATTAAAATTAGTTCCACTCTTACAGGCAGACTGAATGGATGAATGAATGAATGAAAAAGGGGTGGTGATACTAGATTATCGATGTGTAGGCCTCCATTGGGCCCTCTACATCCCACCATATCTGCAGGTTATTCGAGGCCGATCGCCTTTGCGAATCCAAGCAGCCTCGTTAGTTGAACTTACCTAACTGTTTCCGGTATCAAAACTGTATCTCCGAAATACCTCTGTCTCAGTCCGGTGAGTGCTGGGCACTCTTTGAGAACATGGTCAACAGTTTCTCATCCTCCTCCAAACACCATCTGCATGTCGGGTCGCCTTCAACACCGATTCTATGAAGATGACCCCTGAGGTGACAATGTCATGTCAACAATCCCACTACACCTCTTTCCGTCCCAAGGAGAGAAGCTCCTTAGTACGCCGTGCGCCAGGCCCAGTGATATGTTCCTTAGCACACTTCATTCCAGGAGCTCCCCTCCACGATTCAATAAATGTGCTTTCCAGCAACAATTTTAATTCCCTTTTGCCAATAGCAATTGGGACAGGTAATACGGTTCGGTCGCTGAACCCAACTTTGACAGACGATCTGCTTCCTCATTCCCGCGTATGTCCGAGTGACCCGGGACCCATACGAGTCTGACTGTGCAGCCTTTCCTTATCATACATTCTTGCACTCAGACATCAGTCGCGAAGTCACGACACTCGACTTCAGTGCCAATATCGCAGCCTTACTATCTGAGCATATATTTATTACTCTATTCCTGTCTACGTCCCTCTCACAGAGATGGACACACTGCAGAATAGCATAAATTTCCGTTGTGAAAATTGTCGCACTTTGTCCGAGAGCGTAGTACTCTCTGACTCCTGTGGTCCTGCCGAATACTCCGGCTCCAGTTCTTTCATCTTGTCGAGATCTATCAGTATACTATTAGGATCCATTTTTCGGAAGATTTTGTTCTCCCTCCCAATGCTCTCTACTTGACATAAATATCTTCAGGGAGAGGTTGGATTTTAAAAGCGGCGTCATGTAGTCTGTCCGCATGGGGAGTGATGGACACCTCTCCACCACAGTTTCCCAAACACCTGAGTCGCCACCCGTTACAGGCAAACTATAAAAAAAAAACTAAGTACGGTAAAAGCCCGCTAAATGCCCCTCAAGATAAACGACAAACTAAGTAAAGTTACTTTTTGACTCCCTCGTATTTTATTCCAGTTATTTTTTCATTGCAGTATTTGAACGCGTCTTGTGTTATATACAACTCATTTATTACAAGTAGATATGGAAATATTTAAACTTAAGGACACTAATATTACACTTTTAACACAGTTCTTCCACTTGTTTTCTCAGAAAAGGACTCACAGCTAGTGAGTCCAATTTCAACTTAAATTAGTAGAGGGGCTTGTTCAAGTCTTAGTTTGCCGGCTTATGTATCAGGAGGCAAAAGAAGAAATATTGACAAGAAAGTTTTAAGAATTTGGATTAAAACTTCAACAAATATGCATTAAAATGGAAATTCACAACAAATGTCTAGTTAAAAAATTTAATTCATTATTTATAAGGATTTAAAAAAATAATTATTTTATAGTTTATTTTCTTTTTAATGCTATTCCATTTTTGGTTAATTTAGAACACATGTTTTATACAATAATAAAATGCATTGTTACCATTAATTATGTGTGTAAAATGCAATTTTTTGCCAACTTTGATGCAATTTAACTTTGGAACCAGTTGGAAATCTCTGTCATATATTCACATCATAAATAATAGATATAAAATTCCTAATTTTTCACTTAGACCTTTTGAGATATTCAACTTTAAATATTGGCAAAACACAATTTTGGCTATTTTTGAAAAACTATATAAAAATGGACAAAGTTCTCAAGTTTGAAGATTCTGTAGCAAGTTGTCCTATAATAAATCTATAGAAGAAAAACAAATAAAAGGTTTTTTTTTTTAAATAATTTTCAAGTACTAAAATTCCTGTTTAATGTTAATTTTCACTTTATAGTTGTGAATTTTTTTCTTCACTTTCTTCACTATTTAGGTAATTTTATGTTAAGACAAAAAATCTAGAACATATGATTCTGGTAATTTGGGTTTTTACTTTGTTTTGATACCTTCAAAATTAACAGAGTTGTTTTCAGCAGAAAAACAGTTCCGAAGCAAAATTTAGTAAGAAAAGTATAAGCCTAAAAAATTTATTGATCATAGTTTTGAACTCCTTTAATATTGGGGAGCAACATGGCCAGGGTGATTTCTAATGAATAAATGCTTGAAGTTTTTGATCCCCCCCTCCCCTCCTAGTTCGACGGAAAGACAGATGAAATAAAACTGTAAGTACGAAAATTGTACTCCATTTGATGAAAACCCATAATAGAAAGAGAAAAAGAATCAGTATACAGCGGTGTAAAATACACAGGGGTTCACATGGCATCCATAAGTTATATGAAGTTAATTTTTTTCCTGTATATTAGTAAAAAACCTAATCTATGAGTTAGAAACAAAAAAAAAGGAGAATAAATTTTGAATACTAGACAAATGGGGCATCTCATGACGGCTTAAAGATTAACCTTATGAGTAACCCTGAAAATATTTTGAAGGAACTGTTGATTTGCACCAATCGAAACTCAATGAGCTCTCCATTGTATCCAAAAAGATGCATTTTTAAAAGGTTTTCAAGTAGGTCGAAACTTCAAGGATGTTTCAGTTGAGGTATGATATAATGATCTCGTATTTGAACCCAAGACATTTATTAATGGTTGCCTTAACAGGCCCTATGTGAAATTCATCCTGTCTGTATTAGATGGATCTTGCCATATATGAATGTCATTTGACATCCTATATATATTATATGGTTAAGTGAAGAATTTTTTCCTATGTCTACGATAAAAGTGATGGGTTTTCATTCAAAAAAATTAAGTTGTCCTTGAAGCGTCAACTTTACGTTGATCATAATATATCCTGTTCGATTTTCTACAACTTTCGCATTTAAAATATTTTTCTATATTTAGTTTCGGCGCATTTAGAGCAGCGAGGATCCCGTACTCTTTGATGACCCGATATAATAAATTTATTCGTATAATGAAATTCCCATAAGAGAAACTATTATAGTTTTCAAACAATTGAAAGAAACCTTATACAATAAGTATAGATTACGTTCTAACAAAGCTAGAGATTGGTTTTCTCAATTGGTTGAGAACTAAAATAGTTTCTCTAAAAGGAATGTATTTTTGCACCTATTTTCACTGCTGGTATTTAGATCTCAAGAGATTAAATATTTAGATTTCGTAGAATGCTGGGAGTTGGCACTGCTTGTATTAGACGTTATATTATGTCTGATATAGGTTGCTTAAAAATTCTCAATTTCTGTGTTTAGGTGTGCTTGCCCACCCTGTACTAATGGGAACTAATGAGTTCGAAACGGTTGTGCAGGTGGCAGTCTACTACCATAGGAGAGTCTTTCACCTTTTTCTGGATATTTCTTGCAATCTGAGTTAATATTTTGCGCAATAAAACATTTATCAAATTTTATGACTTGTAATCTCATTGTATTTAAAAAAAATGGAAAATTTCCTTATTTGATTGGGTTTTCGTATTTTAAGCGGAAATTTTTTTCTATTTGTTTTCCTTTCTTTTAATTTCAATCACTGGGATGAAATTTAATATTGGTTGCATATTTTCCCTTGTTTTCTTTTTTCGTGTATTTACCCCAACAAAAATAGATTTAAAATGTTGCACTACGAATGAGTAAACTGTGTTATCCGATTTTTATAATTTTAATAGAACTCAGGCTTAAAAATATAGCAATTTATTTCCAAAAGTCGACCAAAACATAAATATGTATTAAAAAATCGCATATAAAACCTTGCTAATTGTAATTTCATCCTAAATGTATTACATACATATGACATACGCTAAATAAAGGCTTCGATGATTATATCAAAATTTATTAAATAACGCTAAAAAACTATTTTTAACTTAGAACAGCACCATAATAATTTTATTATTGAGAAATCGTAACCAAACAAAAAAGATATTTGTACTTTAACTTAATGGTCGGTAGATACCTACTTCTAAAGTTATCACCTACCACTAAGAGTTCCATTACTTAAATCATGAAATAAAAATGTCCAAACTCTCAAATTTAATAATTAGGAAAAATTAATGATGACCAATCAAAATCGTCCATTAATATTCTAACCTAGAGTAAAACATAAATTTCTTGCCTTTCAAATGTAGTTGTTTAAATAATTTTATTCCTTGTTTCGACTATTCGAAGTTTTTATTTCTTTATAATATAATATTTTATATTTTGATGAACTTGTCATTTTTTTCTCTAGCCGATAATATCCGAAAACGGATACGAATTATACCAACTTTAAGAATTAAACTGAGTAGTCAAAGTTGACAAACTTATTAGTTGATAATTGAAAATTTCTAGTTGGAACTAGGTATCATTTTAGTGTTAGTTGTTAATTTTTGGAAGTATGAGCCAATCATAAATAATTATTAATAAGAACTAAAAGCTTTTGATTTGCATTTAGAAACCTTAAGTTAGACAGGTTCTAAAGATACAACAATACAATTTCGAGATGTTTTCAAGATGAAGATAAATGACATCAGTCATTACAAAAAAATTAAATAAATTACTAAAAAAAGGAACTTGTCCAGCTATGTCGATTTATTTTCAAAAGTTTTTTATTAACGAAATTCTCAAATTGATGAAATTATCGTTCCCTTGCCGTATGGTAATGGATAATTATCGTATAGTTGGCAGCACTGATTGGTTGAGAAGTAAAATAGTTTCTCTAATAGGAATGTATTTATACATCCAATTGCATGTGGATTAAAGATAAAAAAAACTTAAGTATTTCATTGATTATTTTATTTCAGACGATCATGCCCGAGGACTCAGTACCTTTACGATCATGGCGGGACTAGGTGGTTTCTTAGGATATGCCCTGGGTGGTATTAATTGGGATGTAACATTTTTGGGTCAGTATGTTTTGTTTTATTAGAACCAAATTTAGAAATGTTTTAAAATGTTCTAAAATCAAATTATCGATGTTTTTATAAGGGAAAGGGACTTGAATTCACATTAGTTAGTATATCTATTTTTAGGGGAGCTTTTTGGAGGCCATGTACGAGCCGTATTTACTTTAACAACATTCATTTTTATGATATGTGTTTCATATACGATTACAAGTTTTAAAGAAATGCCTCTTCACTTGTCAGAGGTTAGAGGAAATTTTGATATAGAAGGAGAGGTAAACCAATGTTTTGACGGCGAAGAAGAAAATATAAGTATGAATTCCGAAAAAAATTATGGATCTGTAGAAGATATAAGTGAAAATTTGCAGCAGGTAATTGCAAAATCTTAGTTTAGTCATAAACTTGACTTTAAAATATATATTTCTTTAATTATTCCACCGGGGTTTCATCTTACGTGTAGCTAAAAATATTTTTATGAAATTTAACGTAGATGTTTCGTTATCAAGTGCAACTTGCTGATAACACAAAAATAAGATCAAGTTTCTCTACGATTCTACAATTATGTACTTTGTTTTAGGATTATACGCTAGACTCTCGAAAAACAAACAGAAAAATGAGCCTAGCACCAGATCCAAATGCTTCTCTTGCGGTGTACTTAAGAAGCATCATTTATATGCCTCATTCCATTAGGATGCTGTGCTTGACAAATCTGTTTTGTTGGATGGCTCATGTATGTTATTCATTGTATTTTACAGATTTCGTTGGTGAAGCAGTATTTGACGGAAATCCAACGGTGAGAAACATAGTATTTTTAGTTTAAAACCTTTCTCTATTATTTTATTACTAATTAGGCCTTGGCATAGGTACGATTAGAGTTTTAAATTAAAATTACGTAATAATAATATTTTTGTACGGGTGAAAGTATGTAATCTCTAAGTATGTAAAATAAGGTTTTGCCAAGTTTCACAACTAATTTTATAAATATCTAAACGACCATACATATACTGTCGCGGACTGATTTAAATAGCTTACTAAAACATTAAACAAGAAAGAAATAAAACGCGAAAAAACAGCTATTTATATTACTTAATCAAACCGTATGAAATCGTGAAATGCCCCACTAAAATAACACACGATAATCCCTTAATTTCCCGAATTAAATCAAAACAAATCAAACAAAGATAACCTTCTTTCCCGACGATTATACCCGTGACGTAATTATTCTACGGTACTGGTACTACGGTACCGTTCTAACTGACATTCAAATTGTGACTAAAATTTCCTATTCCTTAAAAGAGTGTCTTCGAAACTTACACTCTCTCTCCCTTGGTTTCCCGTTTGTACCCAAATTAAGCGAGGGAACCCGGTAAACGACAATTTCTTTCCCTTAAAGTTCGAAGGTTTCGATCGTTATGTGCTGTGAGCATCTTAAGCTTAATTTTTATATAAACACCATTGATAAAACTATTCTATTTCTTTCTATAACTAAAAGAATATATGTTAAAGACTGTAAAAAAAAGTATTCACTTTTCTTGGCTGTTTTGGCAATAAAAATCTTAACTCGTTATTTCTTGTGAATAGAAAAAATAGTGATTACTCAGTATTCTTTTTACAAATGGCCAAACGATATATTTCTATTATAGTGAGTTTATTTGATCATTCTTTTGTTTCCTAATAATGGGAAAATCGTTCAATATTTTAATGCGTTTTAACGGTATTTCATATTCCATATGTTAAAAACTACCCTTATCACGTCTGGTTTTATTTACTTAACCAGGGCAGGATTACTTAGACAGATTTATAGGCAATTCTAAGAGAGGGTCTTTTAGGTCTTCATAAATTAACTGACCTTATGTATTTTTTTATGAAAACATGTAAACGACAAAGATCATAGAAGTTAAGCGATAACTGATTTATTTTTCCTTTAGACTTTCGCGGATAGTGATAAAAAATATAACTACCCTGTTCCCAGGGAATATCTATTCACAGAGTGATTATTTAATTATTTATTTTAACAGAAAATAGTTGACTTTGAACAATGAAAAATAATTAACATTTGTTCCATTACAAGGGCATTGTTGGACACTTCTTTCTATCTCACGAACTTTGGGAAATACTTGGGTGAGATGTGTGTGACGTGTTATATAACAAATTCTTATTCCAGAAATAACCTAGCCAATGGTGAAAACCGGATCAAAATTTAGATCCCTAATTAAAAAGAAAATATAAAAAGATAACAGACTAATACTCCTTCGCTTGGTAATAACCATCCACACATTACTTTTACTTAATCAATTCATTTCAGGCTCCTCTAGGAACTATTAGTAGAGAACAATATGAATCTGGAGTAAGATTTGGTTGTTGGGGAATGTCAATGTACTCTCTATCTTGCGCATGCTATTCTTCATTAATAGAAAAATTCATTTCGAAATTTGGGTAAGTATTAAGACGAAAAATATTCTCCTAACAAAACGTTTTTTTGTTAAAAGAGAGTTGATTGCTTGGCCATGAAATCTATTTTGATCTAAAATATGAAATTTTTGTTTCTTTAAATGTGAAATGAAATCGAAAATTGTCACTTTTCAACCTTATTGGGTAGAGTATAAAACGATAGCTAAGAATTAAAACTTGTAAATACAATGTTCAAAAAAGTCTTTAAATATTTCTCTTTTATTTACAAAAGAAACTACAAGCAAATCAGAAAAAAAAAACTAGAACGAACGAATTTCACTTTAAAGAAACATAGCATTATATAAAATAGCTTTTAACGAAAAAAGAAATTGAGGGTGTCTCTAAAACGTCTGGACAAAACGCTAAAGCAAATTTCTGAAGCTACAATACGGAAATCTAGGGCAAATTACCTTAATCGAAAACTCTTTGACAATTGTTGACATCGAAATGTCGATAAGTGGACGTGATAGATAAGATTTTGGCGCATATTTTGAAAAAAAAAACAATTCTGTACGACCGATAGAAGCTGCTGCGTTGTTTACTATTAAGGGATTATTTAAGTAGAAACTTATAGGGAGATGGTTAAACTATTGTATGCAGCAGTTTTCAACTCAATTATTTCAAAATTCTTGATGTTGCAATAGTTTAAAGTTGCACCTGCGTTCTGTCAGCCTGCGGCGCGCCGAAAATAACGGTACTCGAACGCTTCATATTCGTTTCGCATTCGACGAATATTGGTCGTAAAATCTTTTTTTTTTTTAATTTGTGGTTTCTCGACGAGATATGAACAATGGATGATGATATGTTTATGTAATCAGATTGTTGTTAAACATAGCAATAAACAAATTGTTGCACGTGCTTTTCAAATTGCGAAAAAAATGTTACAGTGGTCAACAGTATACCACTAATTAGGAATATTAAAAATCGGATTGATTTTTAATGTACCATTAATATTTATGAAGTTATAGTATGAACCAAATTGCGACTTTGCCGCCAAATTATTAGTTGTACAAGAAAAACACATGTTAACTTTTTTGTTTTTTTTTATTGGACGAACATTTTTCCCATACAAAATTTTTTGCAAACATACATATTTTTTGCTTAAATTTATACAAAATATTTATTTACTGCGTTCCCCGTTTCTTAGACATCGATAGACACTCATTTCCGAAACCCTTATCGGTTTCATTATCATATATCATAATCATCATCACTTTAATCATTGACATAATTATTATTATCATCAACATCATCATTATTATCATACTCATCATTATTTTCTCCCCAATTACTTTCATCGTCTTTGAAAGTAATATTACAATAAGTCTCAATTGTATAATCGCTTACAATATAATCGTCAAATGTAGTTTATTCCGCATATTGAAAAATAATAATGCTGTCAACAAATGTTGCTATTTATCTCTGTCTATATCTCGATAAATATTAATAGAACGTTAAAAATCAATCTAATTTTTAATATTCCTAATTAATAGTATACTGTTGACCACTGTAATAATTTTTTCGCAATTTGAAAATCACGTAAGTACGGTAGAATTATAATTATGCATAAAAATATAAAAGTGCAACAATTTGGTTATTGCCATGTTTAACAATAACTTATTACAAAAATATATGATCCATTGTTCGAATTTGATGTGTCCGAGTCACGTTCTTTCCGCGAGCCGCAAGCTGAAAGAACGCTTCCCTTCACTGCTCACTTTCTGACTCTCGGAGTAGGTACAACTTTATACTATTGTTACATCAACAATTTTCAAATAATTGAGTTGAAAATTGCTGAATACAATAGTTTAATAATCTCCCTATAAGTTCTTACTTAAATAATTCCTTAATGTTAATAAACAACTCCGCAGTGATTTTTTGAAAAAATTCCAGCTTCTAGTGGTCGTAAACAATTTTTTTTTCTAAATTTGCATCAAAATCGCAGCTATTGTGTCCACTTAGCGGGATTTCGATGTCAACAACTCTCGAAGAGTTATTTTATTTGCTGATGTGGAAATGCGTTTTCGAGAAACTGATAGTTTTGCTCCTGTAATGACAGATTATGGACGGAATCTCACGACTAGGACATCAAAGGTTGAGAAAGGAATTTTGGAACGAGTTGAATATCTAAGTCTAAGCACCAGGCACATAGGTTTGGAACTTTCTAAAAATACAGTATATTGGACTTTAAAAGAACAACTGTTGCATCTATTGTACGTTCCTCTAGACTGTACAAGAGCCTTTACCTTTGGCTTCTGTCAATTCATTAATAAACGGAGAATACATGATGTAAATTTTTGGAAAAGAAATACTTACCGGTAAGTGTGGCTTTACAAGAAGACGTATGAGAAATTTATATAATGAATGAACATGTTTATGATAAAGAGAGAGCGCATGTGCATTATCAACATGAATTTAAAATTTATCCATGGACCTGCAAATTGGCCATACCGCTCACCGGATTTAACGCTTATGGATTACTGTTTATGGAGAATTCTTAAACAGATGGTATACTATAGACCTATAAACACTGAAAAGAATTGTAGACACGAATACAAACTCCAGTAAACACTTTATGCTTAGATGCAAATCAAGCTATAATTATAATAAATATTTACAAAAAAGTTTTAAACAATAATTAACTTTCACATTTTGTATTTCGGAAATCATCAGCTTTTAGACTAAGGTAAATTAAGTTAGATATTCATATTTGAAACTCCGCTAACATTTTATATGGACCTTTTAGAGACATCTTGTATTAACAAAATTATAAATGATGAAATTTATGGCATGAAAGATTTTTCGCGCGAACTCATAATGCACTGATCTTTTAAAACTTTTTGATGTTATTCCCTAATAGAGACAATTTTCTAATATCTTTTTATATCATACTTTCAGTGCTAAGAAGGTTTACATCGGAGGTCTTCTAACATATTCTACAGGAATGTTTCTAATGGCATTAACTAAAAACAAAGTTGGAGTTATTTTGTTTAGTTGGACAGCTGGAGTAATGTATTCTACCCTCTTTACGATGCCTTATTTAATTGTAGCTCATTACCATGCAAGAGGAGTGGTACGTGAATATATTAATTTTTTAATCAAACTCTATTACGCCTAAATACTGAAAACATTCACATAGCAAAAAAATGACACAACACACAATTCGTAAAATAGCCCCTTTCAAACCGTTTTTAAAGCGTTCTGACACTTTCAATAAGGTTACAAAGTAAAATACGTGTTAAAATTGTTTTAATATGTAAGTAAAATGCGAACAGTAATTGCAAACTTTGTTCCATCATATCCTTTCCGTGTTAGAGGTTGCACAGTTTGAATGAATTGCTACAGAACACAATTCATCCTATTACACCACCATCGAGATGATGGCCTACCTGTACCACCATATCGAGAAGAAAGTCAAAACTTACCCTCCCCGCTACAGTGATACGGCAGAGGTACAAGTTTCGTCTCTACTAGACTCATCAGGGTACCGACATGCACCTGGCTGTACAAAGAACAGATCGGAAGGAGGCTTGCAAAATACTGAACGCGGCTTCGCCGACCTCCCGCCGGAGGAATCCGTGAAAGCCGCATAAATATATATATATATATATATATATATATATATATATATAGCCCTACTGCGTGTCATCGGCCCTGTTGCCAGTGTTTGGAGTCGTGTTACCGAGTTGTGATCTGTTTTTTTACTATATACTACTGGTTGATTTCGTAATCAGGTTTTTCCAAATATTAGCCAATCGCTATTTAAATTGTTGGGCCTCTTGCAATTTCAATTGCTTCCCTTACAGGGTCGGATCCAGCCTCTTTCTTTGGGGGGGGGGGCGGTGATATGGCAATAGAAAATAAATTGTCGACGGGGGGGAAGGGGGTAGACACCAGCAACAGTCCTATTTTTAGTGTAAAAAACATGGTCGGGTCTATTTTTCTATATTTGAAGTTCTTGGAGAGAGGAGAGGGCGACCACAAGTAAAAAAAGTTGCCAACAAGGGGGATGCCAGCAGCATAAGTATAAGAGCAGAATCGGGTCGATTTTCCTGAACAAAAAGCTCTTGGAGGAGGTTATCGCAAGAAAAACAAGTTGTCAACGATGGGGAGTGCCAGCAGCATACACATTCCTAATATAAAAAGCAGAATCGGTTCTATTTTCCTGAACTCAAAGCTCTTGGGAAGGGGAGGGGCGATCGCAAGCATACACATTCCTATACTCTATTCAAGAACTAGAGAGAAAAATAAAACTGTTACCGAAACCTCCAACATACCTGCTCTAGTGCCGCAAATAACTGAGGACTGCCGTAAACCCAATTATATTTAATTAAAGCTTTTATAAATTTACTGCAACAATAAAATTTCTCATAGTTTAATTTAATTTCTGTCAGTGAGCAAAGTACACCTTACAGTGTGTCCTTAGTGATTTTTCTTGTTTGTGCTTTTTTGTATATATTATTTGAGATTAGTGAGATACCCAAAAGATAGGGTTTCCACCTCAATATTTATTTCAAAATCGTTAAACTTATTACGACGAAAAATAATGTTAAAAGCTCTTTTGAGATGTGTTCCAACATGACAACTGAAGAGAAAAAAAATACTGGAATTGTTAGTACTCCCAAGCCACATTCAATCACAGGCAGAAGAAAAACCTCGTTAGAAGAAGAGATGAAAACTGCAGTAAAAGGAGTTGTACACACATTTTATTATGAGAAGCAGAACCCAACCGTCAACAAAATTCAAACTAAAATCAATGAAGATCGGGATTTACCTGAAATTAAAAGAACTGTACTCTGGAAATTGCTCAGAGAACTTAATTTTTGCTGGGAAAAACCAGATAGAAAATCTGTGCTTATAGATCGTCCGGAAACTGTTCGTTGGAGAAGAAAATATCTCTCTCATGTAAAAGGTAGATTTACTAGAAATAACAAAACTTACAAAATTAGTAATTTAACTGAACTTTTGAAAGATTTTTTTGAATAAAGTTAGTGCGGAAAATTGGGAAAAATCCATATAATAAAAGAATAAAACAAAATGTGGAAACTTAATCTCATGATCTGTGACATAGAGGAACCAATTATAATTAATTTGAGCGAAGATAGCTTCACTGAATTTGATTAGGAATTAGATATGTAATATTTACCAGTGTAAACACAATTTATTATTTAAATTTTTGGTTTTGTTGTATTTTATTGTTTAATGCTGTTTATATATTTTTTATATATTTTTCTTTAATTTGATATATATTTAATTCCAATTAGCCGTAAGTTTTTTATTATTTTATTATTGTATTTGTGCATTTTTCTTAAGCGTGTAGAATTAGCATTTTTTTTGGGGGGGCTATCGGATTTTCATATAATAAAGTAAATTAAATAAAGATATCAGTACAATAGAAATAAAAATAAGTAGGTCTATTTTTAACTGTAACATAAAAAACTAATTATATTCGAATCTCTTTTTGGTGTTTAATTGTAATTCTGCAAATGGTTTAAGAGATAAATAAATTGAAACGTCAAATGTCCTAAAAATGTTTTTAATTAATAATAGAAGCCGACTGAAGCCTCAAAAAAAATTTTGATTTATTTTTTTATATATGCTTAATTTTTTGTATTTTTGACAATGGGTATTTTGTAAATATTTAAATTATAACTTAGATTTTTTTGAAAGAATAAGGCTACGTTTTTGTCTGAAGGTGCCTAAAACGGTTTCTATGACAAAATTAAAAATAATAAAAATACAGTTGTGATTTGTGTGTGTGTGTGTGTGTGAAATAGTAAGAAATAAAATAATACTATAAAAGCTTTTTATTTTAACTTTATTATTTATGCCATAAATACTTAGGGATAAAATAAACCTCCTTTCGACGGTTTGACAAGGATTAAAATCCATTTTAACACTTCACACTTCCAAATATCTATTGTTATCTAACCCAAATAGTCCATTATTATAGACAGATATTTTTTATTATAAAATTTCAAACCCTTTTCTACGAAAAATATATGTGTCTAACAGATTTTGCCAAAGACACCGGACTAAAGAACACAGTTTGCGAAGAAAAAATGGTTAAAAATGATTTATTACTTTCTCTAGTTGTTGAATAAAGTATAGTATAAGAGGCAAAATCGGGTCTGTTTTCCTGAACTCAAAGCTCTTGGGGGGGGGGATCGTCCCCCCCCCTTGGATCCGCGCCTGCTGAGAATAAGCCTTAGTATCAATGCAATTACCATACATAAAATTGATAAGTGTTACAGCTGATGGAGGCAGAAACATTAGTGGACAAAATAAGGACCTGGTGGGTAGAATTAAAACTAAACTAGTAGAGATGGGTTGCGATATTCCATTATTTTTCCATTGTATCGGACACCAAGAAGTGTTATGCTGCAAACTTCTTGCGAATATATTGTGATATCCACTGTAAACTATATTAAAAAAAAATTGGACTGACCCATCGCCAATTTTAACAGTTCCCTGTCGGACATGGAAACAGATCACTGAAATGCCCTGTATTATTTTGAAGTTAGATGGTTAAGTAAAGGTGCAGTACTGCAAAGAATTTTTGATTTCAGAAGAGAAATGAACACTTTTATGGTCGAAAAGGGCAAATCTGTTCCAAAAGTTACAGATCCTTACTGGTTACTAGACCTAATAAGAGAACTTTTAACCCATTTAACTCATGAGTTAAATATGCTGAATATGAGGTTTCATAGAAAAAACAAATTAATACCTGATATGCACATCGGCGTAAAAGCATTCCAAATGAACAACGAGCTCTTCATAAAATATGATGGCGAGAAAAAGCCGTCGACGAAGTTGCAAAGTCCGTTCAACGACAGATTTTTGGCGAACTGAACATTTTTGTTAACTAGTTTTCATATGATATTGAGGACGTTCTGAGCAATCTACAAATAAATGTGATTGATTTTCAATTTAAGGACACTCTCAGAAACTCCTTTTATGAAAGCAATGATCATAATAGACTTTATGGCAGCTTACCATCCAATTTTGACGAGCTGAATAGGTTTACTCAGCAGTTAATTACAGTTTTTGGCAACACCTACTTCTGTAAACAAACTGTTCTCAATTACAGAAAAAATATGTATTGTTTTCGTCTCACAGATGATAATTTAAATTACATTCTATGAATTTCTACGATAGACATGAAAGCAAAATTCCGCAAATAGCAAGTCGAGTACAATTTCAAAAGTCATATTAAATTTTGATTCGAATCGCATGTATCGTTATTTCGAACTTTTCATTTAATTTATTTGTTTTTTCACATTTTATTTTTGCCATTGTGCTTACTTATTAATAAAATTTAAATAAAATGGTGATGAATAAATCGTAAAAGCAAACATTTGTGTTTTTACATTTTTGATATCATAGATATAGATACCTATTAACAAAATTGTGAACAAGGGCGGCCCTCATTTATTTCATTTTGCCACTATGCGGTCCTTGCCTGCTGCTGCACTATTGCATTAACTATATTCCCTCATACTATTTTAACGAACTAATTTATGTCTGGATCTGTAACAGCTCTCTTCTTGTACACATCTATAATGTAATAACTTACTTCATTTCTTTACCGTATGTTTACAGAAATAACATTTTTGTGTCAGATTTGTGTGATTTAGTCATTTTTTAATCGTCTGATAACGTCATTAAGATAATGGAATGCACTTGACGATGGACCTGTACCTAAATAAGTCTCGTACCTGAATGCAACGTCATTATTACTCGTTCTTTTTTAATATATGCCAAGAAAAGAAAATTAAGTTTCTGTTTGCTTTTTAAAAGATTCCTTGTGTATGTATTTGTTTAAAATATTTTTGATTTATTTATACATATTAGATAATAAAAATCTAATATATAGAAAACTACTTTTCTTTTATTTTTAAAGATTGGTGTATTGACATATTATGCTTTGTTGAATTGTAATGTATTTTAATACGACAAAAATAAAACCATCGAAATATTAATACTATTCGTTTAAACGTAAATAATAATTTCCCTTATTCCCTAGCGCCTTCACCATATGCCATAGTTTTAGCACCACCGTTCGTGACGAGACTATCGATTTTAACGTCACAGTCGTTTCAACCAATTAGCACGTAAACAACGTTTCTAATTTTTCGGATTTTGTGATTACCAGAGTGTTTTAAAGAGATATTTTGTGTTGTTTTTATTCTGTGATTTATATGTTTTCAGGTCTTTGTGTTTTCTAATCATGAAAAAAATTAAAATGCTGGATTTTTGAAAGAAATTCTACTTAAACAGTGTAGTTGAGGTTCTCATCTCTTCTTTCTGCCACAGAGGAAAATGTGAAAAATCTCCGATTTTTGCTCTTCCGAAGAATGGATCAAATCTGTCTCAGTCTATTTCTATATCACCATAGAGTAAGAAAATACAAATTTTTCAAGAAATCCTAGGGAAAATATTTTACGATGAGTGTAAATGCTAAAAACCGTGCTACAAATGAGCTTTTCTAAAAATGTCAAAGTTTCAAATATTTTCAGGCTAGTGAAACATACGAAACTCGTATCCATCGTATTTTTGGATGCTGAGTATGAATCCGAAATCAAAAAACTGTGCTTCCCCAAAATAATTTTCTAATGACAAAAACACCGCCTGAATAGGATGAAAATGAGATCAACTTTCTAGAATAGAAGTTTGTTCCTAATAAATCGAATTATATGAATTTCAAGGTACATTACGCATAATTTAAGAGTAAAGACTAGTGCTGATTCAGTATATTTGAGAAACACTCCCTGAGGGGGTGAAAAATACCCTCATATTTTATCAGACTGGTTAAAAGCAACAACGGCTGCTAAAAAAGCTGGAACGTATTGAGAAGTGACAAGAAACTGCAGTATGTCTGTGATATTACTCCCCATAGGGTTGCGAGAAAGCACCCCTAAATTCGAATATTGCGGTAGAAGCAGAGGAGAAACGTTAAATCTAAGAGTACTACTATTTTTATGGATACAAAGATTAGCCAAAACAGTGCACTACTATGACCCGGACGTAAATAGTGTCGTGAGACCAATATTACTCAACTACTCCCCCAGAGGGACTGATAACTACCGCATTGTAATATGTAACTCACAAAAAGCTGGAGTAACTGCTGAAAAACTCGAAACGACTGAATTTTGCAAATGTAAGAATAAAATACAGTTGGTTTGAAGTTTTACTGGGACGCTACCGCAATAGAAGTGCGAGAATCCACCCCTAAGTTCGAATAATGCAAACGAAACAGGGAAGAATCATTGGGTCTAACTATATTTCCATTTATATGAATCCTAGGAATGACCCAAATAGTGCACTACTCTGACTCATAGGTAAATACTCGTGCAATCAACTGTTATTTTAGCAATTTTGATGCAGAAAGAATTGCGCCAAATAATTCTACACATATCAATATGAATACTCAAAAGGTTAATGTATTTTGAAAGTTATACATTGGTCAAATGTACGTCTAAGTAGGATTTTGTTTGATTCAAAAATTAAAGCCTTGTAACATCAAAACACTAATAACGATTATGTGTTAAATGATTGTGAATAATTGTGTCTGATTACAGTATTGTGATCTTTCTCTCTCTTTGACTTACTACTGAAACTTACCTCTGAGTCAGTGTAGTACAGTTTCTTTTGCATCATTTGAATTTAGGGGTGATTTCTTGCAACCCGTGGGGGTGGTTTTCAAGTATAACTTTAAACCTACTGCGAAAGTATATACCTCCAAGTCGCAGTAGTGTAATATTCGGGCTGGTTTTAGCATCCATAAAAATCCTCTTAGATTTAATGTTTTTTTCTCTATTTTTACTGCATTATTTATATTTAGAGGTAGTTTCTCGCAACCTTATTGGGTGGTTTTCGAATACTACAACAAACCTACTGCAGTTTCTTGCCACTTTTCAAAGTTAAGACGTTCCCACCTTTTTAGCAGTCATTGTTGTTTTTAATCAGATTTGTAAAATATTAGGGTAGGTTTCACTCCCAAAGGGGATATGTTTTAAATCTGTTGAATAGATGCTTAATTTACGCAAAATGTACCTTAAATTTATGTTTTTTGGGGCAAAAACAACCCCTTGACGGTTTAACATAGTGATTATTTCTATTCACCAAAAAAACATCATTTCCTAGCCATATATTCAAAAAATATAATAAATTTATGCATAGTAGAAGAATTTTAAAATATATTAAACAGGCACATTTTAATGATTATCTTAAATCCTTTTAAAGTAAGACAAACTAGTCCTTAAACAAGGATAATAGAGTACACATAGCATATAGCATAACTATTTAAAGCTCGGTGACCACATGAATTTCCTAGTTACATATATGTAAATATGTACGTAAAAATAAGTGATATCGGGGAGGATATATTGCTTTTTTATTTAAAGGGTAAATCTTTATCTATAATACAAAAAAACTGGACTGTAGAAAAGACTGACCTGTAATTTCTTATGTATTATGATATGCTAAATGTTAACCTGGTGCCAAAATTGCTTTATCAAACCCCATTATTGAAAATTCGTAAAAAAAACATATTTAAAAATAGAAAATATTAAACAGCAAAGGGGTTGTTTTTACATTCAAAAATGAATTTGGACAGATTTTAAAAAATCACGTGGCTCATAGGCTCCAGATCATTAGGACAGCAAACCCCATAGATCAGTTTTTACTATTTAATCAGTTTTTCAGACTTGAAACGCGTGGATTACATCAGATATGTGGCGTCTTAGTCCTCAATATTGCAACCGAAATAAAGCTGATAAGCGTTTTTTTGTCAATGGGGTAATAGACCCCTTCGGAGATGCAAAAGGCACCTCACCACAAACATAATAGAAATGATCTGGATTGTTTACACACTTTCGAGACATATTAAAACTTCAGCTATTCATTTCGACTCACTAACTCCCGCTTTGTTGCTGCTTTTTCTACATTTTTGTTTTCGAGAATATTCGAGAATTTTCTATTCTATTCCACAATGTTGGCAATAGTGGTGTTTGTTATTTGTTTGTATATATGGGGGTCATCCCTGGAGAACCCAATGTGGTGTTGCGAAGTTGTGCAAACTTTCCTTAACTTGGGGAAAACTTATATTTGGCAACGACGCACCCCTCTATTATTATAACAATACAAATATACCACGTGCATTCTTGCGGTTACATTGTTAATATATAGGGAGACATGACATCACGTATCTCTAAAACTTGAACTAATATTAAAAAGATAAGTTTTCGGTTTTAGCACACCAACAATGGTAAGTTTCAGTCGATTCTATTTTATATACATTTTGGCTGTTGTCCAGTGTTATTATTTTAATCATGCCTCCTACGCAAAATATTGTTTGAAAATATTTTATTAAACTGTTAACCAAACACACATTCAAACTGTGTTATTCACAGGTAAAATCTACTGGGATAACAATAAATTTGTTGTTACATTTGCGAATTCCATGTTACAAAACAAAACTAGAATAAAAATATGGACGATACCTAATGTATCGATATTTAAAATATCGATATTTTTATAACAATATATCGGCGTATCAATATTTTTTTATTTGATACCTATTGATACATAATATTGATACAATTGGAGATATCGCCCGGCTCTACTGTAAAGATGAACATGCACAATTATTATGTCTACTTATAATGACAACAAAATATTAATATCGGTAGGAAAAAATGTTTTATTCATAAATAAAAAATATATCATTATTAATAATTAGAAGGCTTTATCAGGAGTAAGTATCATAAATAATATAGTTTTAATCTTGGAGTAAATACATAACAGTGACTTATGAAAAAAATTATGAAGTAATCATTAAATATGTTTTCGGGAACGATGATTTTTTTTATTTGAACTTTCTTTAAGTGTTACAAAACCTATGCCAGAGGAACCACAGACAAAATCGTAAAAGTACACAAGAGACACTTATCCCTCTAGAAAACCAGGGAGTGTACGAAATTCCATGCGGGGAATGCAGCTTATCTTACTTAGGTCAAACCAACCTTAAAATAAACGCCAGAAGAGACGAACACATAAACACTGTCAAGCAAAAAACAATTTCTTCTGTACTGGCCCAAACCTGGTTAAACATAGGACATAAAATATACTTGTCAGGAACAAAAATGCTATCGAGATGTGAAAACTTGTCCACAAGAGTTATAAGGAAAGTAATCGAAATTGCAAAGAGGCCCAACAACTTAAATAGCAGAGATGATAGCCAGGGATTGCCTAATACTTGGAAAAACCTGTTTATAAAACATCAGCCAGTAGTAGGTATTAGCGAAACATGTTAAACTCGGCAACGCGACCTCAAACACTGGCAACAGGTCTGATGACGCGCAGCAGGTCTTGCAACCTGATTGGCCGAAAACATCCGGCCAACGAACATTCCCCACGTACACACGGGACCGAGAGCACCCGATTTGCAAGCGTCACTTCGCTCGTAGACGCCGTAGAGTGATTAAATGGTATCTTAAATTTCAATAATGTAACTGAAAGGTTATTTAGACTTCTGTGCATTAAAATTAATTCACATATATCCTAATAATAAACAAATTTACATTATTATTCAATATAAATTGCATGAGATTCCGGGAAATGGGGCAACTTGTATTGAACTTCTTATTTAGTATGATATAAGTTGCTTAAAAGACTCAATTTTCGTGAACTGTACATGTCTGCATTAAATATGAGATGACATATCTCAAATTCAATGAACACTGGCTGTATACTTAATGTATATGGTCACCTTAAAAAGTTATGATCAAACTTGAAATTTAATGTATAACTAGGTTAAATTTAATGAAATCAATTAATTTAGATTAATGTAAATTATTAAATTTAATGTATTTAATAAACGTTTATGAAATTTGCTTCCAGCACATTTACATTAAATTTAATGCATTTCCTTTTTATAGTGTAGTTAACCTACAACTTTCTTGAATATCTAAAAAAAAAACATGTAATTTTTTTTTAAATTACTATCTTACCCTATCTTACTATATTTCTATTTTTAGTTTGAAGTTAACCAAGAAGGCGAAGGAAAAATTTCAAGTCAGATACGAGGTATAGGTACAGACGTTGCCTTAGTATCCAGTATGGTTTTCTTGGCACAGTTCATACTTTCTATGTGCATGGGTACCATTGTGAGTGTGTCTGGTACCACAACAGCAGTGGTTAGTGTAGCTTGCACTTTAGCATTTTTTGGAGCATTATCAGCTACACGGGTTATGTATTTAGATCTTTAATACAACTAATTTCCAAAAAAAATATTAACAGTGAGTAGAATATACTTGCAGTTACGGGTATTTCCTGGTAATTTGAGATAATGCTTTATCTCTAACTGTATTAGTACGTTTGCTCTTAGAGTATAAGGTTTTTTCAGTTGGTTGAGAACTTGATTTGTTCATTTAAAAAATATTCTTCTAGATAATCTACGAGGATCTGTTTTGAAACTTTATAATATTAATTAGTTAAAAGTTAATTTAGATTTTAAGTCATATCAGACTAGGCATTTCTTCGTAATGTGAGTTGCTGAAAGTGTGTTTTAATAATATTATTAATTTTTCTTAGAATATTAGTCTTACAAAGAAACAGATTTGGTAAAAAACGCACCTAATTGCTAAAATTATATTACTGACCTCTTGATAGTTTTAGCAATTTTTAGGGTGGAGGTAATAAATAAAATGAAAATGAAATAACTTCACAATAAATTAGTATAAAAAAAGGTACTAAAAACTACAAAATAAATTAATTACTGTTTAATATTGCATTTAATTTAATAATCGTAGGTATCTATAGTTATTTAGTTAACCTTTTTTCGATGTCATCCCCGTAGTATTTGAAAGGTTTATTTCGAATTAATTATAGGTGGATTGATATGTTTTCCATCTCATTATTTTGTTGTTTACATAGCTTTGATTTGTGTTCCAGTTTCTATTGCTTTAGTTAAGGATGTTTTTTGTATAGTAAGCACCACAAATATAGTAATCGTTTTTTAATGATAAAAAAGACATAAATCAAAAACAATGTAAAAGCCACTCATTTGGAAGTGCCAATTGCAAAACTAGTGATTATTTTCTTTCTTGTTTTACAGAGTTTAAAGGAGAAGGCGTCGTTATATAAGATTGTATTCTGACTAAACTGACATCATACGTACAGCGACTAGCAATAGGCATGTTGACTATTTTTGGGAAAGTATTTAAAACCAGTCATAAGCACCTAATATAGCCCCAAGATATTTAAGATTATTTTTTTGTAACTAATGCTTTAGAAATTATATACATTAAATTCGGTTTAAAATTTCGCTCCGAAAAGGAACACGTGACTGCTTCGACGTCACATGTTCCCAACTCTTGGTAAACTGATAAGGTGATATAAAGTTTTTTCGCAATTTTTGTAATAATTCTAAGTTTTATAAGTATCGTACGGTGCTTCAGTGTACAAGTACTACTGGAAAGTTATTTATTCACGTTCCACGTTCGGAAAATAATAGGAAAATGTGGCTACACAATCTGAAATGTATGTTCTTAAGATTGTTTTGATATAACTTTTGATAATATTTGTTTATTTTTCTCAGATTTACAAGCCAAACGGCTTTCCACTCCCTCCAGGGATTATTGACTAAAACCAAAGATACCAAAAGTATGAAGCTCTGTGGAGACCCTTTTCATGTTATCAGGTTCTAGGTGGCGTGGTTTTTTGTACTTCCTATAAACTTTCGGACGGTCCGCACGGTCGTCAATAGAGCTGCTTTCTGAATAGATTTAATGAATGCTCAATAAGGCCCAGTCCCTTGATGTATTGCAGGGGGTTTCACTTCAGTTGTTGATGTTATTAGGAGAATCGTGTTTCCTACCTGCAATAGTTTTATCTTATCTGCTTACTCTTGGTGGATTATCTTAGCAGGTGAGTCGTGTCTTTCCGTATACTTGGTTGTGACAAACGCTTGGCATCCGCCAGTTATATGCGAGATTGCCTCTGATGTTCGACAGCCATATCTACATTGATCATTTTCTTTTGAGGGGTTACTGATAATGAATTTCCGATAGTTCTTCATCAAAACAACCTGGTCTTGAATAGTTAACAAGAAGCCCCCCGTTTCGGGAAATATCTGTCCTGAAATCAACCAGTAGTTCAACGCTGACTTGTCCACATTGACCTGGATTTGGATACCGTCCATGAAGTGGTTTCTGTAGCCAGACTTGTAACTTCTCTTGAACCGTTCGGTGGTGAGAAGCAATATTCCTTCCCCCACCTGTAGCGGCGTTAAATCGTCTGCCTCGCATATTGCTCGATGTAGTGTGGAATAGTCCGCTAATCTGTAGAAATAAGAACGTAAGTTTATTATTTGTTGGTCGAGCTGCTTACCAATATTCACCAATCCTCTTCCTCCTTGGTGTTTTGGAAGCATTGTACGTTCAATAGCACTCCAAGGGTTGTGTTTGTGTGCTTTTGTTAAAAGTGTTCTTATTTTCCTTTGCAGGTTCTCGATGTCCATCCTGTTCCATTTTACAATCTAAAAGAGTAGCTAAGCGCAGAGCATGCTTACGTATTGAGCGCCTTAAACAAATTTCTACTATTTAAACTAGTTCATAACACCCGTCTTACCCTCCTGACAAATTCGGTTGTCAATACGGCCTTCATAGTACGATGCTCAATTTGTTTAGCCTGTTTTATACCTAGGTATTTGTATGTTTGTTCTGCTGCCATTGCAGCTAAAGTTTCACCGTTCGGTATCTCAAATGCTCTCGGTTGTATCTTTCCTTTAACGATGTTTAAAATACAGCACTTGTCAAGTCCAAACTGCATTCTGATATCCTCTCTACAATTTTAAGCATTTGTTCTAACTGATTTCCGGTAGCAGCCATCAGTTTAAGATCATCCATGTATAGAAGATGATTCAATCTTACTGCCTCTTCGTTGTTATTTCTAATACTAAAGCCGTATCTGGTGGAGTTTAAACGGCATGACAGTGGATTCATTGCAAGGCATAACCACAATAGGCTTAGTGAATCGCCTTGAAATATTCCCCTTTGAATTGAGATTGTATTAGTTTCGATGGTATCGCTAGATGGTACTTACAATTGGATCCTAGTTCTTCAGGTTGATATGATGTGTTCTTCGTTTACTTTTCTTATATTAAAAGTAATTATTTTCAAGTTTTTAGAGGTGAAAATTGAAATTTTGAGGTTATAAATAAAGTAATCAAAGTTAGGTATTAATATTTTGTACTTGTTTTATTTTAGTTTGAAATTTTATCTTGTCAACGAAGCACAATTAAAACGAATCCGGGGAGGTTTTGAAGGTCTCTGACTACTAATCCGAGGTCGAAATTTGGAGGTATAAATAAATATCGACTACCTGTACGAATATTGAATAAAACTATTGCCCTAGCGTGAAAGATTAAAACTCAGTTGAATGACGTGAATGTGATACAAGCGTTAGTTGAGGCGGAAAATTTCGCCTTAAGAAATACCATGGAGAACGTTTGGGTCAGGAAACACGTTTGTAGGGTAACAAACTACCCAATAATAATCTTAACTAAGGCAATGGAAAATGAAACACAAATCAAAAGCTATGCAAACACGAATTCACTGAGAATTAATTTGAAATAAACTCTTTCATTACTGCGGCGTTGACTTTCAAATAATGTTAACTATAGATTTGTACGATTATTAAAATATTTACAACAGAAAACATTTTTAAACTTAGATTCAATATGACGGTTTAAGACTTAGATTCGGTCTAATTGCCATGGAAGTTAGATCTTCTAGTTGATCAGTTTTGTTTTGTCTCTAATATTGTTTTCATTTGTATTAGACATATCAAAACCTTAACGCTTATTTAAGAAAATTAAAGGCAGAAACCTCGAGATAAAGGCTTAAATTAAACAAATTTTTCCATTTTTTTATAGTTCTGTAATATATACAAACGATTTTTTATTCTTGTATTTTTAAGAATCAAAAATTTTTTGACTAATTGTTGTATTGGTCAATTTTAACACTCCTGTGTCAACTTAGACCCATTTTGAAGTTAGATCTTATTAGTGAATTAGGACGTTATTGATTTATTTTTGAATTTTCCGTGCATTTTTTTTTAAGTTGAAAGTGTAATTTTTTACCATCACAGGTATTAGCAAAAATTTTATTGCACGCAATTCCATTAATAAAGTTTACCTGATCTGAAATTAAGATTGGAATAGCTGATCTATTAATTTCTATTTCTTTATATATTTAAATTTCGATACATATAATATAATTATCATATGGCTATTATAAATTTTAGAATAATGTAACAGGATTGGTATGTTGTACGAAGGTGAATAAAATATAAACAAAACAATACATCATACATTATGTTTGATCCCATTATTGTAAAATGAAGGAAGTTACGTCACGAGCTCCTCCTAATGTTTTTTGAAGAGGCCGAAAAAGATGGAAATAGCAGGGCGATAAGTCAGGACTATAGGGGGGATAGTCAAGTCTACTCCATCTCATTTCCCCTCATTTTACGTCGTAGTAGAAATAACTCAGATTTGCAGTACGTAGCTGAGCATTGTCGTGTAGGAGAATAACGTCAGGAATCGGTTGGTCATGTCTCTTGAAATGATAGACGGCCTTCACCTTACTAAAAGCTCACATTGATAAACAGCGTTTATTGTGCAGCGGTAATGTAAAAAAACAATGTGTAAAACATCACTCCAGTCGAATAGAATGGTTGCATGCGGCTTACCAGCTGACAGTTGAGTTTTGGCTTTCACAGGACATGTCTCTTCCTTCTTACGCTACTCCACACTGATCTGTTTGTTTTCAGGTATATCACGATGAACCCACGTTTCTTCACAGGTTACCAGTCTTCTCAGGAATGCATCCTCTTGATTCATAAACCACACTGAAAGCTCCCAGCAGACCTACAAACATCTCGACTTCCGTTCTTCTATCAAAAAGTGAGAGACCCACCTGACACACACTTTATGAAATCGAAGGTCCTCAGTAATTATTTTGTGATATCTTCCATAACTTATTCCAACTTGGGCTGCAATTTCAGAAACTTTCGAACGTCGATCGTTTTAAAAATGTTACGAACTTTTAAATGTTTTTCTCCGGAACGCTGGTCCGGGGTTGACGATCACATTTCTTCTATCTTATGCCAGATAAACACGCGAGCCTTTTAGAGTGTTTGATTCCCGAACTGTGAAATCAATCTTTGAAGGATTTCAGTTGGTTTGATGCTTTCATGAGCAAGAAATTTTATTAAAATGCATTGTAAAGTGGAAGGGTGGACTTGTTGCTCCCACAACGCAATAGCTACTGCTGATGTAGTCCGAACTCCGACTCTCCCCATTCCAAGCATCCCTACCAATGTATTCTAGGAGCACCTGCCCATTTCCATCAAATTTACGCCCATGAGAAATAAAAGTCTCGTTTATATTTGATTAACCCTCGTATATGTTGTACTGTCCTGATGTGTCTTTTGTAGTGTTGTGATACGATTTGGGAATATAATAAATATACATTTAAGAGAGCACAAAAGTGTTTCATTTCCTTTATGTTGAGGAACTCTATTATTAGTATTTGAACACTCACTTGGAAACTCGCTATTTTTATCAATATTAAACTAATTGCATAGACATCGATATTATTATCATATACTTAAAATTCATAAAAGCAAACACAACAGAAACCTTTCGCTTACATGCAATATTCACTGACCATCATAGTAGCATTCTGGGCACTCCTCGACTGCTTGTTGCTCGAAAGGAGTACATATCTTTATTATAATGTCCGAACCAGCCCAAGCGACAGCTGTTTTAACATTATTTCTTCTGGCAGACTTGATCATTACTTACACCATTTGGTCCTTCTAGTTGTTCCTCCACTTTTTTAATTCACTTGCAAATGCCAAATTTTTGTAACAATCCGTTGTCACAAAAACACAAAGTGTTAAATTGAAATTTATTATTTTGCGTTAGCGTAAAAGAAATGCTATAAAGACAGTTTTGTAAAATTGATAAAAGAGATTCAAAGCACAGGATGAGTCAAAAGTCAGTATAATACATTACTATATAATTTTATTTTTATTTCTGATTTTTGAAACAGGCACCTATGAAATTAAATGAAATAATTAGCAACATCAGGAAGTAATAAGTTCTAGCTGGCCAATTTTGTTTTGCTTATAATATTGTTATTATCTTTTTATTTTATAGTATGCAAACTTTACTTGGAATAAATTCGAAAATGGAAAGATAAACCATTTTACAGGAAAACCCAAAAACATATCAGTTTAGATTTTTATTTTTTATATTTCCTATGCGTTTTTGTACATAGCACATCCCTGAAAAAGGAAGGCACCCGATGTGTCCTGCTTTGATTTTGGAGAAACTTTGATATGTTCTGGAAGGTATGAACGTAAGAGGCATGTATTTTTATTATTGGTGAAGATTCATTTTAAAGAGGTGAAAACTGCTTTTACAGTTGAACAGTTTTTAAATATTTTAAGTTCTAATTAAGATATCCTTACATAACATAAAATTTTTATAAAAAAATTAAACCGACTTCTAAAAGTGCCCAAAAAAGTGAAAAATAACTACAAATTTTAATTCGAAATTGAAATTTTTGAAGTCGGTGCCAAACTAATACCTAATAAAATGTGATTCGCATAAACAGATTAAAAATAATTTATTTGTAATTGCTTTCTTACCATAATTTGTATATATTAGTAGTTATTTACTTCATTTAGAAATAATTGGGCGACGACTTCAAAAATTTCAATTTCGTATTAAAATTTATAGTTTTTTTTTTAACTTTTTAGCGCACTTTTAGAAGTCGGTTCAATTTTTTTATAAAAATTTTATTTTTCGATTTCTAGTTTTGAATTCATTATATCTATAAATTATTTGAACTAAGTACTAATCGAGATTGGTGTACCTCGCAATGACTCCAAGGTGACAAGAAAATACCCATTTTATCCAAAGTTGTAAATCACCTTAAAATGAACTACTAAAAATTCTTTGATTCTTAGAGTTCTTCGAATGTCAGTGAAATTGTGTGAAACAAATATTTAGTATCTCATAGAAAATCCACTATCTTAAATTTCAAATTAATTTTATATTGGTAATATAGGCCCCAAAACCTTCCAATATCGATATTTAAAGAACTGGAGACGTAAATTTCTTACCCCGGTATATTTTTTACTGTATATCAATTTTAGACAAAATCGGAAAATGTAAAATTTTCAGTCTCTCATATTGTATCTTATCAACCTTATAGTTATAAAAAATTTACCTAATATTGGTAATACACGACCTTAAAAACCCCCTAATACCAAATCTTAAAAAATGCGAAAGAGGGAAAATTTTCAACCCGCCATATTGGATCCACCATAATTAATTTCAAAAAAATAATTTTAACGTTTTAATCTAATCTAAATCTAAACCCTTTAAAGCCTTCTAGTACTAAATTTAGATGAAATCCAGAAATTTAAAATTTCTGCGTGTCATATTGCATCTGACATATTAGATTTTCTTAAAATAATTTTATATTCGTTGTTTACATCCTCAAAAACTATTCAGTTCCACCTATGAACAAAATCGAAAAATGTAAAATTTTTAGTCCGCTATATTGGATTCGCCATATTGAATCCTGAAAAAATACTTTTAAATTCATAATTACACCCTCAAGAATCCTCTATATAAGTTTTAGAGAAAAATATAAAATTTTTATAACGCCATAATGAATCAGCCAGATTGAGTTTTCCAAAAAATATTTTGAACTCGTAATTAACACTAACACCGATTTTAGACAAAATCGAGAAATGTAGAATCTTTAATCCGCCATCTTGGATCCGCCATATTTAATTTTTTTAAAATAATTTTGGCCTCGAAATATGCAATCCCTAAACCTTCCCTGTATCAATTTTGGAGAAAATCGGATAAAATTGATTTTTTCATCCACTATATTGATTTTTTAAAAATATTCTGTATTCATTATTGCGACCCCGAAAACTTCCCCACACCAATTTTGGAGAAAATCGGGCAAAACTAAATTTTTTGTCCGCAATATTGGATCCACTATATTGAATTTTTTAAAAATAATTTCAGATTCGTTGTGAACGATTCCGAAAATTCCAATTTTGAAGAAAATCGGACAAAATTAATTTTTTTGGCCGCCATATTGTCAGCGCCACCTTGGATTTTACTGCACCAATTTCGTCCCAAAAATATGGGACCACCGCAGCAACTAACTGAACATAACATAAAAAATTTCATTCAAATCGGTGCTGCCGTTCCGTAGTAATCGGTGTACATACATAAAAAAAATACATAGTCGACGAATTGAGAACCTTTCTTTTAGAAGTCGGTTAAAAATGGAAATTACTTGTTATTTTAGACGAAGTAAAACTTTGGTGATTTCACCTCCATTATCCTTTATTTTTTATAGGGATAAACCTGAGCTTCATTCGCGTATTTTAATTCTGAAAATTATCAAATTAAACGGAATTATTTGAAAATATTTTTACGAATAACATAAACCACTAAAGTTGACATTAAAAAAAACTCACACCAAATACTTTTTTTATATTTCAAGTTCTGATTGAGATATCTTTACATACCAAAGTGGAAATGACTTATCTTTTGAAAATGAGTAAAATTATTCTATACAACTAGGGTTCAATAAATTCAGGTCGATATTAGCATCATATTTTATTAAAAAAAAAATTATTTATTTTTTCATAAATTTGTAAGTTACATACTTTGTTATTTTCCAAAATTAAAAATATGAATCAAATGGACGTTTACCATAAAACTGTAAATTATTTTTAATTTTATAGAATGGAAAATTGCGTTTAATATCACGTCATTTGAAATGCCATTAAAGATGGAAACTCAACGTACATTATCGTTTTAAAATATTTTAATTAAATATTGAATTAAATTGCACAGGCCAACAAGGGTCAAGTAACAGAAACTGTAGTATATTTTTCCGAAGGACTTTGGTAGGCTGAATCCAAGTCTTGTTTCAGAATTGCGCCATCATCTCAGGTTTTTGAGATATCCTAACCTAAATGTGCAATAAAACACGATTTTTCGACATATTTGAGGTAAATGTAAAATCACAAGGTAATTAATTTTTCTTTCATGAAACCAGTAGGAACACCTAAAATTATGATTCTTTCTCTTTAAAACTAAATTAAAAATGTCTAGATATCTCTTTTCTTTACAGAGATATGCTCATTTGAAATTTGCATTCCAACGATCTATTTAAATGCAAGCCAAAAACAGAGTACAAGATACTTCTTTAAATGTATTTTTCCAAATTCTGTTATTTTAGTGAAAATTGTCATATATGTATTTTAAGGGTCGTTGATTACGAATCGTTTTGAAAATTTGAAATGGCGGACATCATATAGCGGATAAGAGTTTCACAAAATTTTTAAACTTTAAAGAAAATGTATGTATAAGGTTCAGGAAGTACCTGATTTCAGCTCCTTAAACTTTTTTCCTATTAAAATTGTCAATATCTGGAAGAAGAGGTGAGACTGAGTGTCTAGTAGGATTCCTAGATCTTAGACCATCAGACATTTTTAATGATCTTTCACATGAGAGAGGCTTTGAGCGTCTTTTATTGGTTTTTTAATTCATTTACTCTCCTTTGCTTTTTAATTTTTTTAATGTTATTGTTATTATTTTCTTCTTTTATATTGTTTTATTTTCTATATTTCATCACATAGGGCAATCTTTTAGAATATGGAAGAATAATCCGAATATTGTTTCCATGAGTATTTTCTGCATGATGTAATGATAATATGATTTTTTTCTGGAGGTTTTTATGAGTCTATTCGGTAGATCCTTTTCTCAGCCTGGTGATGATAGAAAGGTTTTGTCTTAATGAACATAGACCGGGGAGGAGAATCAGTAAAAAAGAATCCTTAATTGTTTGAAGTCCCAGTATAGATCGCTAAGGTTTTTGAGTTACGTAACTGTGGTAGATTTTAGGATCATTATGGTGGAAAATTTTATTGATTTTAAGCTGAGAGTTTTGATGAGAAGTGGCAAGGGTGAAGGCATAGGTGCTGCCAGGTATCCATAAAAATGCCGGGGATACATTTTTGATGTAAGAATATTTTAAGATAATTTTGATCTCTTGGGTTTTAAAGTGTCACTAGACATAATGTTGTATGTAGAAACAAATCTTCGTATTGCAAATTAAGGTTAATACATTGAAATAATGCTTTGGAATCAGTAAGAGGAAAATTTCTTTTCTAAACAAAAAATTTTTCATTGTTACATGGTTTGATATAAATTATTGTCTTTCTTCTTCATATTATCAAATATGCCCTCTTGCGGTCTACTTAACAACGTAAAAATATTTATTTAATTTTTCTAAAAATTCCGTTTTACATATGAATCAAATTCATTAAAATCGGAGAAGGTAATCCAGAGTCCGTACTTTTTAATACCATTGTTCTTTTCTTTCCCCTTTTTGTATTTTAAAAGTTAAAGCAAAAATTTCGATACAAAAGTTTTAAACATAAGCAGTACATATCAAAAACATAAAAAGGCACCTAACATTACATTTGATTTTTTTGAGAAATTATTATTTTATATTTTATATTATAAGATACGCATTTTTGCGGTATATTTAGAAACTCAAACGTGTTTTATATTAATTCACCTGATACAACCGATCGATAGCCTTAACAAGACACCCGGTACATATAAAACTGAAAAAAAAATAAAGCACGGAAAAAAAAGAGGAAAAAAGATATGTATGAGATGAAGGTCAAAAAAAATTGTAAGAAGTAGAAAAAAAGTTTAATTAGAAAAAATGTATATATATATATATATATATATATATATATATATATATATATATATATATATATATATATATGTATATATATATATATATATATATATATATATATATATATATATATATATATATATATATATATATATATATATATATACAGTGCCTTCATTTCAAAACGAACCATCCTTAATAACTTTGTTAAATAGAAAAATTTAAAAAAAAGAAAAAACACGTCAATTTAGATATACAGGGGGAAGTTTAATTTTGCATTTGTTAAAAGTCTGTCAATCACCTCCTCACCTCCAGCTAACCTCACTTTGATATATCAAATAGGAACCCCCACCTTGTGACACATCATTGTAAGCAGCATAAAATTGTCTATGTGTATAAAAAAAATTAAATCGGTTGACGTACAAGCGAACAGTGTGCAAAAATGTCTTGTAATAATGCATAATATATCGGCCTCGAACTTTAGTATGTCAAATGATTACCCTATAGTGTGATACATCATTTTAAAGGGCATACTATCTCCTATTTAGCCAATAAAAAAAAACAAAATCTGTTGATGTACAAGCGAATAGTAAGAAAAGATGTGTGGTAATAATAGACACCTTATCACATTAAACTTTATTATGTCAAATGGCTACTTCATAGAGTAAAATATTATTTTAAATTTAAAATAAATATTTTTTTAAAATAATAAACAATTAAAATATTTGCGAGAAAAAAACTAAGCCTGTTTTAAAATTCATCGCAAAATTCATTGCAGTCTAATCAATCTAGTGTATTTATTTCAATGATATTTTTTGCGGTACCTGATAGGTACAAAAAATCACTGCAATAAATAAAATTTTTAAGATCTTTAAACACCAGTTGTTTATTATTGTTAAAATTGTTATTGTGACGCCTAGTTGAAACGTGAATATAAATGGTGTATACGCTAGCCGAAAGAATAGAAATAATTTTTCTCTATGGAGCTGAAGATCGGTGCGCTCGTAGAACCGCCAGAGCATTTAACGAGAGGCATCAAGACAAAAACGTGGGCCATAAATATGTACTCGAATTGGTACGAAAGTTTGAAGAAACGGGATCCATTTGTAATAAAAAATATATTGAGAAAAGGGTTGTAGATGAAGCATGCCAAATCGAGGTACTAGGACAGTTTGCAATAGATCCAACTTTATCCATCTCAAAGGTCGCAGATTTAACCAACATTTCTGCTGGCTCTGTGCATAAAGTTTTAAAACAAAATAAGTTTTTTCCCTACAAAATTCAAATTCTTCAAGAACTCGGAGAAGACGATTTTGATAGGAGAATTCAATTTTGCGAATTAATGTGCCAACGAATTGACGAGGACCCCCATTTACCTAAGAATATCTGCTTTAGTGATGAATCAACTTTTTTTCTAAATGGACTGGTTAACAGACATAACTGCAGATACTGGGATAATGAAAATCCGCACCTTTTCCGAGAAAGGCATACTCAATATCCCGAAAAAATTAACGTGTGGGCAGGAATTTATGGCAATGAAATCATCGGGCCATTTTTTTTTGGAAGATAATTTAACTGGGCAAATTTATTTAAACCTTTTAGAAAACACAATATACCCTGCCATTGTGCAATCTTTAGAAAATCAAGTGGATGAAAATGCTGTTATGGTACTAAATGAAAATAATTTGCATTTCCAGCAAGATGGAGCTCCCCCGCACTACGCTTTGGCAATTCGAGAGTGGCTTGATGAACATTTTCCAGGGACGTGGATTGGCAGACGTGGTGCAATTGAATGGCCAGCACGGTCTCCAGACCTAACCCCTCTAGACTTTTTTCTTTGGGGGTATTTAAAAAGCAAGGTTTATAAAACCCCACCTGAAAATATTGACGATTTAAAAGATCGAATTGTTCGGGAATGTAGAGGAATTAGCAGAGAAACCCTTGCCAATGTTCGTGGGGAATTTCAAAATAGGCTTTTTTATTGTCTCGCTAATAACGGCGCACATTTTGAACATTTAATAAAATAATTTTCTTCAACTGAATAAAACTGAATAAACTGCTTATATTTAACACACATTTTTGCATCCTAATTGCCTATAACGTCTATTAACTTAATTTTTTTTGACATCGTTGGATAGCAGATCGTACGTCCTTTAAAATGATGTATCACACTATAGGGTAATCATTTGACATACCAAAGTTCGAGGCCGATATATTATGCATTATTACAAGACATTTTTGCACACTATTCGCTTGTACGTCAACCGATTTAATTTTTTTTATACGGTTGGATAGATTTTATGCTGCTTACAATGATGTGTCACAAGGTAGGGGTTCCCATTTGACATATCAAAGTGAGGTTAGCTGGAGTTGAGGAGGTGATTGACAGACTTTTAACAAATGCAAAATTAAACTTCCCCCTGTATATCTAAATTGACGTGTTTTTCCTTTTTTTTTAAATTTTTCTATTTAAGAAAGTTATTAAGGATGGTTCGTTTTGAAATGAAGGCACTGTATATATATTTGAACTTGTGCAATAAAAAAAAAGGAGCTTAAAACACTGAATTGTCAAAATTAAAAATATTTCTTTGAATTGCAGTGTCTCCTACCAAAATTGTTACATATCAGTCAACTGGCTTTTACTAAAAAATAACACTTTTGATTTAAGATAGCCATTTAAGAGGTGTTAGTTCAAAAAAAAAAGCAGATCTTTTGTAAAGAATGACAGCAACTGTGACAAAACAGACATAAAAATCTGCATATTGAATCAAATTTAATAAAAATTAAATATTAAAAATTCAAAAACCTTTTAAATTTTTGTGACTTTTGGCTCATCCTGTATCGACCCATCTAATTAAAATCCGTTGAACCAATTTTGTAAACTATTTGCTTAATTTTTGACTGTTATTTGCAATCACATTACCTGTTGCGCTTAACTTTTTTACACAAAACTAAGTTTCACACGAAACCCGACAATATTAAGCCACACTCCGCTCGACATAACGTCTCATCAAAATCGTCTGACATTTCCAACTAAAAACAAATGAAACTTTTTGACGACATTGGCTCGATAAAAATTAATTAAATTCCAATGTCGCATGAACAAATAAATAGAAAATGGAATAAAATCAAAAGAAAATAAAACGGGAATACTTGAACTCACGTTATTATATCGTCGAGAGTGACTAAACCCGGAGTTTTCCCGGCTCATTTATCGATATGGGAAATTTAAGGCTGGGAATGGCTAAATATAATGTTTTGGGACAAACATGCGATGCCTTTGAACCGGTTTTAACTGGAATGATAGGAAAGGTGTCTGACGACGTTCCATGAACATGGAAGATTTTACGGTAAGTTTGCACAGAATGGATAAGTAATATTATTGTTGACCAGATAATGAGAATGTTGGTAGGTCTACGTAAAGAAGAAATATTCGCTACGTTCAATATAAATTAGTTGCATTCACATATTACAAATTTTTTTTGTCACTTATTTGTTAACTAATTATAGTTTTACTTAGTTAAGGTGGTATTCCACTTTAGATGCTCAAAGAAAAGTAATGTTTGCAATTTTTTAAAGATTTTCTAATACAGATATCAATGTAATCCTTAAAAATTGAAATGAGTTTGGAAAGAGGGCCAGAGTTGTATTTGTAGCAAACAAACTGTTTTTATATATTCTTTCCTCTTCTCGGCTTGAAAGGATAATACATATAAAAAATGTAATTCTTCTTGAGTAATATTAACAAACTATTGAAATATATGAATTTTTTTTATTGATTTTATATATGTTTTATGAAAAAAATTGTAATTTAACCTCAAGCTTGATGCTGGCGTAAGAATTTAGCTATGTTCATCTGAAACAAAAAAAAATGCTTTCATAACAATATATTTGTAGTTATCGCTTGTAGTAAAATTATGAATTTTCATGCAATAACAAACAAATGTGGAAGGTTTAAACAAAAAGTTGGCAAACGGGGATCGATTTTTTTTGGATATTTGATCTAGGGAAATAGTAAATATATATCGTTTTTCGTAATTTTACTATATGACATAGCCATACATGTTCAGAATAAGTACTCAAATTTTGGAGAGAGTCGGCCGAATAGATTTTGAAAGTTCCTTAACGCCATAGGTAAAAACGTTGTTTTTGACAAATGAAAAATAAATCTTATCCACGATTATTCAGCGATGCCTCTACCAGAAAATCTTCTGCCTCTTCGTAAATCTCATATTCTTGTGATCTGGCATTTCTTCGCTGAATTCTGGTCTCCCTAGAAGCTTCAGAGCTGCGGTGGTTCGCATGCAAGATGCGTAGCATATGTACGCTAAGTCGAGCGATTCGAAATTGACTCAATAATGCTTTCAAAAATTCGGAAAGACTGCTTGGATTTTTATGAAATTTTCTGAGAATATTCTAGAATGTTTGTAGATTTGAAAATGTATTTAAAAAAGATTTTTTCAAGTTGATAATGTGAGATACTAGATTAACGAAATGATACTGTATCAAAGGTGGATCCAGCTTCTCTCTTTGGGTGGGGCGGTGATATCACAAAAGTACAGTAGGGCAGGCGAAAGCAAGTTGTTGACGAGGGAAGAGACGGAAGCAATATTCCTATTTCTAGTGTAAAAGGCAGGGTCGGGTCTATTTTTCTGACTTCGAAGCTCTTCGGGGAGGGAGGCGATCGCAAGAAAAAACAAGTCGTTAACGGGAGGAGGAGATGCCAGCAGTATACCCATTCCTAGTATAAGAGCAGAATAGAAATAAGAAACACTAGACTTTTTATTATCTGGCAATTTTCTTTTTAAATATTTAATAGATGTATCCTTCTGATCCGGATGTCTTGTTTCAAGGTGTCTACCAAGAAGAGATGGTTTTAAACTGCTGTTGTCCACGGTTTCATTACAGATAACACAAGGCGGTTTAGGTTTGAACTCTTTCCCGGTAATATAAAAACTCATTTTTAAAGAGTCATATTTTCATTTTTTTCCTTTTTCTCCCTCTGTTCGTCTATTTTCTCTCTGCTTTCAGTCTGATGAGATATCAGCTTTCTACAATTGCCACGCTGTGTTAGTTCCTATTCAGGGACTGAAGTAAAAGGAGCAATTCACTGCTCGTCTAGCTTTTTGTCAGACTTGAAAAAACTACCCGTTTATAACCAATATTCCATCATAACTTTATGGAGCAATAATTATTTACTTTCACACTGGACGTGCGCACGTGCGTTTTGTGAAGTCTGGATATTTATTGTAATTTACTAACCCAAGTAGACATTACTAAACTGGTTTACTAACTCATTTAACATTTTAAAATCACTCGACGTTCTTAAGCTCATCGTATGATTCAGTTCAACTCTACTCTTCCTGATATGTGACCTGGCAATGATCCAAGGCGAGATAGTGGGGGCGATTGCCCCCCCTCCAAGAGAAAATAAACTTGCCTTCCTGCTGTAGCAAGAACGTGGATCTCCTTCATCCCCCTTTCCCCTGATATTAGTAAATTGGTTGTAACCTTTTCTGCGCTCTTGGGATATTGTCACCCTCCCCCAAAGAGAGAGGCTGGATCCGCCCCACTATGTGACGGCGATTTTATATCGACTGGCGTAATTCTCGTTCTTCGTGTTCATTCGGGAAAAGTCTTGGTTTGCCGAAGTAGAAGTTACCGGATCTTTTGACAATGTATTCCCATTGTCAGCGGCGTAGCGATTCGTCGCGTTTGAGATTGTTACTTGTTGCGATGTTTATTTTAAAATTCCACCTTTACAATACTTTTTCGCGAAGTTGGACGGCTTCAAGGTAGGTAGCTACGCTTCTTCGATTTGGTGTGTTCCCAGGAACCGTATCCTAGGGTTTTCTAGAGCGCTACACTCTGAAAAGATATGAATAGAGGTTTTGTCCTCGTCCTCATAGAATCTGCCCTCTTCTTTTACCAGTCCAAGTTTCTTGAGGTATACCTTCAGGTGGTAATGCCCCGTCAGAATTCTGATTTGGTTTTAGCTTAGTCGTAGTTCTCAAGAAGTATCTTCGCTTATCTCAATCCTTGCAGCTCCGCCCAGTAATTGGATCTCCTGCTTTCTTCTTTTATCTTTAGTTCTTCCAGCGTTATGCTGCTGCTGATTCCACAAAAATGCTCTGGTCCCAGAAATGATGTCAGCCTCTTTCCTCGCGAGCCTGTCTACTATTTCATTCCCCTCTATCCCGATGTGTCCCGGTATCCACATAAGGGTGAATTTATTATTCCTACTCAAATTGTTTAATCCCTCTAGGCATCCTCAGACCATCTTGGAGCTGATAACTTGAGAGCTTAGCGCACTGATAGCTGCTTGACTATCCGTCATGATGATAATCTCTTGGCCGTGATAGTTTTTTCCCTTGTTGCATTAAATACATTTCCTAATGGCATGCATTTCGGCCTGGAAAATTCTTGGTGACTTATCCAAGCTTTCGTAGTTCTAGTGCCGAGTTCATACACTCCTATTCCAGTTTCCTTAGATGTTTTTGAACCATCTGTAAATATTATGGATTTCTTGTTGAGTTTTTCAATGGCGTTTCTGTCCCATTCGCTTTTGAAACTCAACTTCGTGTTGAAGTTTTTCACAAACTTGAATTTCTTTTTCATTTCATCTTGGGACATGTCCCAGATTTGTTGATTTTTGGATAAGAGTTTCTGCCTCTCGTTTTATGACCTTATCTCTCATCATCTTATAAATTATCCTCTTCGCCATACTCTCTACAAGTATATGTAGAGAGAGAAAGAATTTACACAATACGAAGCCTAACGTGCATGCAACTCTTTATTGTCGAATTTTAGGAACTAAGATCTCTCCAGATTCTTAATACTTTCGTGCTCAAAATGTCGAGATCGTAGCAAGCTTATAGAGATATTTATTTTGCTTTAAACTATCTTCAAAAGCACTTTTAAATTATCTAACAATAATAGCCTTATATTCGTTGTAAAGTTCCCTTCCAATATTTTGCTTATTCCGTTTCTTTGTACGTCATAACGGTAAAAAAACGGTTATTCAAAACAACTTTGTCAATCTTAATCACAAAAGAATCGGCGTGATTTAACAACGTTTATGACGGAATTGTATCCTTCAATTTGTTGATTAGAGCTAGTTGAGCTTGCTTATTTTAATAAGATAATTTACCCCTTCAATGGAGATATCCCAAGTAACGCTGGCTAGGAGTAAACTGGTCTGGCACTTTCAGAAAAAAATACATTTACGATCTATTTTGAAAAATAAAAAGTTCAAGCGAGACATTTTGTTACCTTATCGAATAGAGTATATTTAGTAGCATAATTCACAAAATATGCCATTTAAGTTATTGATATTATGTCATATCATATGTCATTCTAACGATAAATTTTTAAATTCGATGTAATGTCATGAAGTAAATACTCTTAACGAAAAGTTGCTAGATTTATGTTATAGAAAAGAACTGATTAAAATTTAATATCCGATGTTTCAGTATGTCCTTCGATACAGAAAAATAGTAAGATAATTTTGTTGTTTCTTATTATTTGTACAATCTCGTCGTTTGACGGTCTACCTCTTCTTTTGACTTTCTTAGTCTTTGCCTGTTATACTTGTTTAACTATTCAAATATCTCTCATTCTTTCCAAGTGCCCGAGCCATCTTAAGTGTTTCCTTTGTATTTATTCCCGTATTTCTGCAACTTCCAGTTCCTGTCCGAAGTTTTCATTTCTTATTCTCTCTCTCTCTCTCTCTCTCTCTCTATCCAAGTTATTTCTTTTACTTTTCTTAGAAAATTTATTTTATGTCAACTTCAATGCGTTTGTTAGGATCCAGCTTTTACTTACATATATAAAAATGGGTTTATAGATTATCCTGTGTACTTTATCTTTTCACTTATCTCTTTTTTCCCACTGAATGTATTACAGAGATTGTGGTGTAAGTTGGTAGTTTTCTTTATTCGTTCATTAATTTCTTTTTCCATGTTGCCCTCGCAGTCCAAAACTGTACCTAAATACCTAATTATTCTAGCCTCGCATTATCTAATTTAAGATCGATCCATTTATTTTTATCCCGAACTATATGCATGGTCTTCGTCTTTTGTATACTTTTTTTGATTCCTCTCCTCTTGCTTTCCGTTCCTATCTGTGCAGTTTTTCTTGTAGATTTGTTTCGGATATCGCGCATATCATTAGGTCATCTGCGAATGCCCCCTCAGCTATAGATACCTGCCTCAACATATGGTTCCTATGTTTTTTTTGCTTATTTGTATTTGCTGCTTCAATTATATCATCCAATGTTATGATAAATAATGCTGGGCTCATAACTCCACCTTGTCTTGGTCCTTATTTTATATTAACGGTTCCTGATTGCCTAATGTCTTTTCTTATGTAACTTCTACCATTGTCGTATAAACTTTTGATTTTTGTTATCAATCTTTTATCTATCCTTCTATTTTCTAAACTTTCCCATATGGCTTGCTGTGATAGTATATCAAATGCCTTTTCTATATCGAAGAAATCCCATGTATGGTTCTGCTCTCTTGCTCAATGTTTTATAGAAAATATACAGTACTGAGTGCTTCATCTTTTCCTGAAGTCGCACTGTGCTTCAATCAATTGCTCTTCTACTACATATATTTTCAGTACTATGCTAAGCCAGGTGATTCTTCTGTAATTTCCATACATTCCAGGATTATCCCTTCTTTCCATTCACCAGGGATTTTTCTGCTTCTCTAGGCTTTGTTTAAAATTTCCATAAGTATTTCTTCTCCCATTTATTCCAAACGTTTCAGCATTTTCTCCACTATCCCACCATATTAGCAGCTTTTCTTTCTTACAAGGTTCCCTATCTTTTCTATCACTTTCTTTTTCCAGTCTCAATTGAACCTGACTCTTTTATACTTCGAAATGTTGCTTCCATCTTTCAAGAATTTTGTGACTTTCTGTTACCGGTCATCTCTCTGTTTTTTATATTTTCCATTTCCGTAGTGATTTTAGTACTCTATGAAATAACTTTGCTGTCTTCTTCCATTTTTTGTCCAAGTCTTCTCATGTTTTTTTCTTTGGTTGATTACCATACCATTAACTAATATTCTTTATTGCTTGTATTCCCTGTAAATATCTCCGTTTTCTTACTTAGGTATACTCTTCATTTTTCCTTCCTGATTTTTATTTGTGTCTTTATTGAATATATTAATTAAACAATATTGGTAGATTTTAGGCTTCTGGAGTCTGCTAGGAACCGTTATAGTTTTGCCGTGTTCATCCGTCCACCCTTTAGTATATGTATATATTATATAGTCTTAAAACTTTGTCAGATTTTTGTAGGTAGGATATTATGAGATATACCTTTAAAAATGAAATTAAATATGTAATATCAAGTCTAATATTTCAGTTGCTTCATTCATATTTTTACGGTTAAGTTGTTTCCACCAATTTATGAATAATATAAAAAGTTTTTAAAATTTAATTTCGTCTTTTTCGATTATCTCATTGAGTTGAATAAATCTACAAAAATGAAATTAAATATGTCATATAATATTTATATATAGTCGTATCACTCACGAAATATAGGCCTCTAAAGTTGCTCACAATTGTCGAACCAATTAAGGGGTGTGACTTTTGGTAAAACGACGGGTAAGTCAAATATAAATTTTGATTCATTTGTAAGGGGTTGTCAATGGCGTGAGGGTTTTTGATATGGAAGGGAGTTACTTACTTCAAGTGTATATAAGACCTATGAAAATGATGAATTGAAGAGAATACCCCAAAATTGAGCAGATGAAATTATTTAGCACATAGCTAATAAAAATCATTTCATGACATCATGAACATATATTCCTTGTCGCACCATAAGAAGACGGCGGAATGAAGTAAAATATTAATCTTCAAGCTTGACAGAAGTTCGCCAGAGATTATATTGATTGGACTGTCAATGAATTGAAAGTATTTTCAAATCCTTAAATGGTAAAAAAAATAACTCAAAGTACACCGTTACTTACTTTAAACACGGTGGGGGAAATATTGAAAAATGGAGTTGTTATTCTTAGGGAGGGGTTGATTTTGTAGTGAAAATTGATGGAATCTTAGATCAAGAAAAATATAAAAATATCTTGGGAAGCGAGATGCTTCCTTTTCTGAAGAAAATATGCCAGTTACTTCGGTGTATCAAAAGGACAACGATGACAAGCATACAGCTCCATTCAGTAAAAAAATAGAGTTAACATTATACGAATTAATAAACTGGCCATCGTGTAACTCTGAACCAAAACTCCATAGAAAATCTTTGACAGAAGAAACTACAAATTTAAATAAATTGCATGGACGAGCCCAGAGCAGATATGTCCTTGAGACTATAAAAAATGATAATGCACCAAGAAAAGAAGGCATAATAGTAGAAATAATATAAGAAATAAAAGAGAGAATAATTCCAAAACTCAAGATTTTGTATAATTTATAGCTAGAAAACAGAGATTTTCCAAAATTCTGAAAAAATGCAGTGATTATTATCTTATTTAAAGAAAAAGACACCTTAGAAAAATATCGGGCAATTAGCTTAATCTCCTGTTTAAATAACCTCTTGATCAAAATTATTACAAATAATAAAAGAAGAAAATAGGACCAGCCTGTTAAACAAGTAGATTTTCGAAAAAATTTTACTAACGGTAAAAAAAACTAATGAAAGGGGTGACTGAATACAACCCCGATCTTTACATAGCGTTTTGTGTAAAAAATATTCTTTTGACACCAAGTAATAATAACGGAACTTAATGACGTCCGTATAAACCATCGGCATACTACTTTTATAAAAAAAAACAAATAAACTAACATCATTTATAGGGGGATCAAACATGGAGATACAATGTTGTTTATTTTCGCATTAGAGAGAGTATTTAAAAAGTTAAATTACTCAGATAAAAGAGAGAATATTTCTGGAGGAAGTTATACAGCGGGATATGAGTTACACTGGGTTTTACATTAAGACTTCTTCTTCTTCTTCAAATGCATATCTACTAATGGATGTTTGAGATTAAAGTTTCCATTTCTTTCCTACTTCTCGCGGTGTGTATCAGTGTCTGAATATCGTGCAACCCCGTCCTACTATCTGTAGGAATTGGTATCTCTCATTTCGCATGATGTGCCCAAGATAGGCCGTCTTTCTTTGCTTGATTATATTGAATAGTTCACGTTCTTTCCCAATACGTGGAGAACTTCTTCATTGGTCATTCTCGCTGTCCAGGATATCTTAAGGATTCTTCTGTATATCCACATCTCGAAAGTCTCTAATTTATTGATAGCGCTTGTCTTTAATGTCCAACCCTCCACACCATAAAGAAGTATTGACCATACGTAATCTTTTATGAACCTCAGTTTTAATTTCAAGTCAAAATCCGAACATGTAAGCACTCGCCTCAGTTTTACAAAAGCCTGTCGCGCCTGTTCAAGGCGACATTTTTCTTCATTGTTAGAAGTCCATTCTTCGAATATCCATGTGCCCAGATATTGAAATTTAGTTATTCTTTCTATGGGTACTGCGTTGAATCTTATGTTGGCGTTTTGGAATAAATTGGGATTTCTTGAGATAATCATGAATTTTGTTTTTATTGTATTGATGTTCAAGCCCATTGATTTACTGCTTTTTCCTATTATATTGATGAGTTTTTGGGGGTCGTTTATATTGTCGGCGATTAGAATTAGAAATAGAAGTTATTAATCCATATTCCGTTAACTTTAATTCCCATTTCAATATCTTCCAAAGCCTCCTGGAAAATTGTTTCCGAATAAAGGTTAAACAGGAGAGGGGATATCACACACTCTTGTCGCACTCCTCTTCGGATTTGTATCGGGTTGGATACATTATTGTCTGATTTTATCTGCGTGGTTTGACCCCAGTATAAGCTTTCAATGCATCGGATGTCTTTCTGATCTATGTCGAGTTTTCTAAGAAGCAGGATTAGTTTATGATGTTGTACCTATTACACATGAGAAGAAATACGTAGATTTGACAAAATAAGGTTAACAGATGTAGTATAGAGGGATACCCAATGTAAAAGGGACTATGCATGTCGCAAGAATCAATAATAATAGTCGTTACGTTAATATGCTACAAATGAGACCATGGTCTGGAAGCAGAAATAGGAAAAGGCCAGTAACGAGATGATATGATATTATCAAGAGATCTTCAGGATTTTTGTGACTCAGGATTGTATAAGATTCAGAAAGTTGGAGACATCTTAAGAAGGTCCATATTCAATGCTGGGCGCAAAATAGCCAGAGTAGGGGAGAGAGAGCCCAGCTCATGTGGAACTCTGCACCCGTACCAGAATTAATAATAAAGGTTATTTAATAAATTGTTAGATATTGTATTACCTACGTTTGTTTGAAGGTTGTAGATAATGTTGAAGATTGGCTAAAATGTGGTCGGACTTGCATTGTCTTTATTTTTATTTATTTTTATTTTTTACGACGTTTCGATTAGGTTCTATCTATAATCGTTATCAAGTATAAACTGAATGTTTTGTCTTAAGACCACGAGCTTATATAGGGACTGTGTCCATTGAAGCGCAAAGTTTCGCTTTACTGTACACACCTCAAAGATTTGATGTTACAAAGTAGTGGTTGCCAAAGATTAGGTATCTCAACACTCGGTTTACTGAAGATTCTATTATTGTTTTTAATGTATGCTGCTTCTATAAATTTTCTTTTTCATATTGGGTTCTACATATATTGCCGCAGCCTCAGAGCATTTTATATGGTGTTGTTTATCCTAGGAGTGTTCTGCAATACCTGATCTCGACGTTTCCCCTTTTTTTTTGTATGCGTTTTATGTTCCTTAAATCTAACTTCTAGTGGTCGTTTGGTTTCTCCAATATACATTTCACCACACTCACATGGAACATTTCGAAACACATTCTTTCTTATCGGTAGTTTTAGGTTTTGTTTTTGTTAAATGAGCTCTAAAAATATTTCCTGATTTAAAGGCTGTTTTTATACTATAACTGCTGGCAATTCGTCTTATTTTCTCCGACGTTCCCTTAACCATACATTCAGGATAAAAAAATAAATAAAAATAAAGACAATGCAAGTCCGACCACACTTGAGTCATTGTATTACCTATTAACTAATTAACTAATCTTATTAGTTTTAATAACGATCTTTTGTCAAACTTTATGTTTCTATATAATTGACTGCCAACGTATATATGCGTATGGTTGCGTTACGTGAATGACACATTTGTTGTCTGGTAACATGGAGAAGATAATCTCAAGAATTTCCTAAATCACATAATCAGGATACACCGAAAAATCAAATTCATTATGGAGACAGAACAGGAAAGAAAACTACCTTTTCTAGATATTCTACTGAAAAGAAAAGAGGATGACTTGCTTTCGTACACTGTCTATAGAAAATCCATTCACACCAACAGATATTGCAACGCCGATTCACATCACCACCACGCTCAATTTTTTCCGTAGTGAAATCATCTGCGTTTCGTTCGCAGTCCCTTACAGACCACGAAAATTACCACAAAAAAATTCCCTAAGAAAGAGTGGTTATAAAAAAGAACATACAGACAAGGCTCTAAAAGAAAATCGCCTGGCCCCGAAAAATCGCGAAAACCAAGAGAATAGCTCCAAAGTTTTTGTTCCTTACGTCAAAGCCATCGCAGACAAAATCGCAAAAATTTCCAAGAGACACAACATTGAAACCATTTTCACCACAGACCGTAAAGTAAAAGATCTCCTGCCAACACCTAAGGAAGAAATCCATCTAGAAGGTCAAGGAGTGTACAAATTCTCCATACGGAGAATGTAGCTCATCTTACGTAGGCCAGACCAACCGTAAAATAATCACTAGAAGGGACGAATATATAAACGCTGTCAAGCAAAGAACAATTTCTTCGGGATTGGCCCAACACTGGTTAAACACAGGACATAGGATAAATTTCACAGGAACAAAAATGGTATCGAGATATGAAAACCTGTCCAGAAGAGTTATAAGAGAAGCCATCGAAATTGCAAAAAGGCCTAACAACTTAAATATTAGAGATGATAGCCAGCGATTGCATAATACTTGGAAAAATCTGCTTATAAAACATCAACCGTCAGTTCGCCCACAGACGTCGTACAGTGAGCTTTGAAAATGGTGAATGAGATTTTATCGAAACGTTAGCTGCCTTACAGTCCTGAGAAGGACTCAGCACATACACGGGATACCCGAAAAGCTTCGATTACACATCACACCCGAGAGAACATTCGACATAACATATATATAAATAATTAATTTTGTTTTTTACTTTTACATGTAATTATTAAAAATTGCCTGAATTTCTATTAAAAATAATTTCTGTTTGCGTATAATTTTAGATCAAGGCCAGTTAATAGTGTACATATCCGCAATAGAACCGCTATTTGCTTCCATTATATGATTTATTGAATCAAGTGGTCAAAGTGGCGTAATTTGATCCCCCTTTGTTTCTTTTGAATTCGCCTAATAGTTGATTGTGACCTAGTGAAATGATAACGTGATATAGTGAATTAGTAATCCCACTTATACTTTTTTATTACAAAATTTGTATGTTTGGGGTAGAACTAACTAAAAAAATATAGAATAACGAAAAATATACAAAAAAAAATTGAACAGATTGTTTCAGTTTTAGTTTTATTTCCGTTCCACAAAAATGTGGAAGCTAATTTTTACAGTTATATTTCTAGTCGCACCCTATATATTGGTAAGTCGATTTTAAAAGCAAAATTTTTAAATTTGTTTTAAATTTAACTTATATATCTTGCAGCGGGGAAATATATTTTGCAAAACAGGTTGTTCTGATCACTGGTGGCCATTTAGCCGATAATTTACTTTTGTCGCATATTATCTAGTAACTATCTTATATAGCTATAAATAAAAAAAATTTAACGATGTGATGAAGGCACCTTGATAGTCTCACGTTCTTGAAATATTAGCACTAAAGAACTACTGGTTCATTAGAACTTATTAATACTAATAGTGTTGGTGCCGGCCGACAGAAAGTGAAATTTATTAATATACTCGTGTAACTTCTTCTGTGGCTTAATTATGTCGAGTCTACCACACTTTCCCTCTATAAAAATCTTTGAATGAGGGCCGTTTCCTCTCCAAATTTTTTGAAAGACGTAAAACTTATAGTTTTTTTAACCTCAAGAAAAATATGTAAAATCACACTGTAACATTGTCCGACAAAAACATTTTTCAGATTTTCCAGCGCGACGCATAGAAATCGTCGATCCCACGAGGGCCCAAAATTTATTAAAATCATTTGCTTTTTTCGATTTTTTGTTTTTAAATAAAGTCCGACAGAAAAAAATGACCCTAACCCTGTAATAAAAAGAAACATTTTTCGTATTTTATTATTTAAGGATGTTTGGTATGCGGGCGTTTGTAAATGAATATGAACCCTACTTTTGAAAACACTGCTGATTTTTTTCACGATCACTCAATAAAAATATATAAAATTTGATTATTGAGTTGTCGGACGAATTTGCCAATCTAACACGTAGAAATTATCGATTTTTTGAAAACTTGATATTCATTCCTTGGCTGTATATTACCCTGCATTTTGATATTGATCTGGAAATTATGTCCATCTTGCAGGGTAGATCGTAAAGGTAAATAATTTACACTTTATTTCAATTAAAAAACACCGAACTTTTGTTTAAAACATTATTCAAAATATCAATATTTCAAGTAAAAATAGTCAAGATAAACGTTTTTATAAGAATTTTTACGATATCGCCGTAAATAATTGTTTGTGTTGAAGAAAAAAGCTGTTCAAAATAAGGATTTTGTGGAAAATCTCCTGAAAAAAAGGCATTTTATATTAAAAAATACACAACGTAAAGAGTTTTAAGAATACTAATGCATTTTTTTTTCATTAATAAATAATCCTTTTGACATATAAATTACTGACAAATCATTTGTATTCATTAAATACAATTAAATAAAAAAGAGAAAAAAATTTCAGATTCCGAAATTGAAACCGAGGATGACGAAGAATATGAGTTTTCCAGCGATAGGGATGCAGATATTGAAGACAGTGATGATAATGATAATGATGAACAAATCAAAAAGCGAAATTATTTTTTATAATTATTTTTTTTTAATTTCTCTTTATTTTTTAATAAAAATTAATTTATATTTTTCACACAATACAATTATACTAACTTCATATAATTCATTATTTAAAGGCTGTATATAGTATATATAAATCAGTGTACAATTCTCTGAAAATTTCAATTATTGATTTTAATGCTGTAATAAACCTTTTTATAAAAAAATAGCCGAAAATAAAAATAAATTAACGTTGCTGTGCTAGAAGATTGGGGAGGGGGGGATGACTAGTCTACTTGCATCAGTAATATATCACTTTCCAAAAAATAAACAATCGCCTGATCACTTATTCAATTTTTTGAAGTCGGCGTTACGTTTGAAAGTTATAGAAAATACCTACAAATTATACATAGTAAATCTTAACTAATGCCAAAAGAAACTGTGGATAATCTAGTAATGTTATAGGAAAAATATGAATAGGGAAATAATAAATCTTGTTTTTTACTCTTACAAGTAATTTATTAAAATTGCCTATATTTCTATTAAAAATAATTCCTTTTTGCGTATAATTTTACATCAAGGCCGTTACTTTGCTGGAAGATTTGGGGAGGGGGGGATGACTAGTTTACTTGCATCAGTAATATATCAATATAAAATAAATATCACCTAGCATCTCACTGCGATATATTGTATAATCCAAAATGCAAGCATATTTTCGCCATCCCATTTTTTGTCCGACAGTAGATTGGTCTGGATATATTGGACACTTGTACTTTAGTTACATATATAAATGCATTCTTGTCCGACAAGTATTAATAAATTTTGGGTTCCTCCTGGGACCGACGATATCCATGCGTCGGACCGGAAAATAGGAATTTTTTTTTGCCGGATAATGTTACAGTGCGACTCTAGATATTTTTTTTGAGATATCCTGAAAAAGTCAAATGTGTATCATTAAATTTTTTCAAGTAAATTTTTTTTCACGATTAAGTTGGTAGACAGCCTTAATGTTCCAAAATTTTTGTCCGACAATATTTTACTCGAGCTTTTTATTGATTTTCCTTTCGATTACATTTTGTTAAAAAAACTGAATGTATAAATTTTTCAAGCAACGCCAAATTTACGGCTTTCAAAAAATTGGGGGAGTAAATGGCTCTCATTTAAAAAATTTTATACAGGAAAAGTGTGGTAGACTCGATTAATTAAGCCATAGAAGAAGTTACAATAAATTTCACTTTCTGTCGGCCGGCACCCACACTATAAACATCACAATCTTAATACTAAACTAGTGATAGCTTAGATCTTAGCAACAGCTGCGGACTAATTAGTTACATCAAGGCTGCTATTTTTTTACGAAAATACGCACCCGCGAGATTAACGCCATCAAGATTTTCTGCTAATTAAGAGAAGTTTCTCAATACACTCGTATATGTAAATGGTGTTTTTATAGAGATATAGAACTTTTAAATGGAATAAAACAAAGATGAATTTTTTAAATTGACATGAAATTTACTTTATTCGAAAGATAACCTTCTGGCATTATAATTTAAATATGACTTCTGGCATATGACCGCCACGGCTGGCTCGGACGTAGTCTAATCTGGAGGTCCAATTTTCGATGACTTTTCAACATTTGCGGCCGTATATCGGCAATAACGCGGCGAATGTTGTCCTCCAAGTGATCAATCGTTTCGGGCTTATCGGCGTAGACTAGCGACTTCACATATCCCTACAGAAAATAGTCTAGCGGCGTTAAGTCGCACGATCTTGGAGGCCAATTCACGGGTCCGAAACGTGAAACTATGCGGTTACCAAACGTTTCGTTCAATAAATCAATTGTGGCACGAGTTGTGTGACATGTTGCGCCGTCTTGTTGAAACCACAGCTCCTGCACATCAATTCAATTGATGAACGAAAAAGTCAGTAATCATGGCTCTATAGCGGTCACCATTGACTGTAACGTTCTGACCAGCATCGTTTTTAAAGAAGTACGGACCAATGATTCCACCAGCCTATAAAGCACACCAAACAGTCAGTTTTTCTGGATGTAACGGTGTCTCAACATACACTTGTGGATTATCATCACTCCAAATACGACAGTTTTGTTTATTGACGTATCCATTCAAACAAAAGTGAGCTTCATCGCTAAACAAAATTCGCTTATGAAAGTCGGGATCAACGGCAATCTTGTTTTGGGCCCACTCACCGAATCTACGCCTTGCTAGGTGATCGTGTGGCTTCAATTCTTGCACGAGTTAGATTTTGTAAGTACGCAAACCAAGATCTTTCCCCAAAATCTTCCATAAAGTGAATGGACACATATCCAATTCCTGTGCACGATGGCGGATAGACTGATTCGGGTCTTCCTCTACGCTACGCTCGACAGCAGCAATGACTTCTTCTGTACGCACTGTACGACGTCACTGTGGATGCGTATTATCATTTAGAGTAAACGTGGTGCGAAAACGTTCCATAGTTAATCGAATTAATTGCTCTGATGGACGATTATGTTGACCGTAAAATGGACGTAGTGCGCGATACGTATTTCGAACAGAACCATGATTTTCAAAATAAATTTTCACAATTTGGAAGCGTTGTTCAGACATCAGTCTATTCATGTTGAAATGCCAAACCAAACCAAACATAAATCACTTGACAGCTGACAAAATGGCCGCCAGTTAAAAAAGTGTTGCCAACTTAAAGTTCTATACCTCTATAAAAAACACCCTTTATATACTCTTTCCTTTATCTGCTTGAAAGGAGAATATATATATATATATATATATATATATATATATATATATATATATATATATATATATATATATATATATATATATATATAGACAATTATTTAAACACTATTTTATTTTCTATTGAAATTTTGATTTTTTTAAATTTCGCGCTACTCCGATGAATATAGATGTTGTTTGACTGGCGATATTTTTCAGTCTAACGTTAAGGTCGGTTGTTTCCTGCGAATGTTGCTCTCGATTCGATAGAGCTCCATTGACAAGACCACAGGGTGGTCGAAACCAGGATGGAGAGAGGACCGGGGTTGTATTTGCAGAAAATATACAGTTTTTATATATTCCTTCCTTTATCTATTTGAGAGGAGAATACATATAGATAAACTTATTTCGCTTGTTTAAAGTTAAAAATAATCTTGTTCTTTCAACGAGTTTCAGTAATATAAATAAAATTTTCGTCTATCTAAAATTCAATGAAGTAAAATAACTCTCAGATTCAAGTTTCTTTTCTTTAATCATTTCAGGACATGGTTAGATTATACCCTATCAAAGGCTCGCGTAAGGTCAGTGAAGCTCGTAAATCAGTTTTATTATACTCAATAGCCTTTTCAGCAATTTGTCTTGATGCCACTCTGTGAAACTTCTTCTCTAAAATTTTTGTAAACAGGGCGGGTTCGTTTTTTCCTCTTTTTAACCGATTTCTAAAAGAAGGAGGTTCTCAATTTGTCGAGTATATATGTTGTTTTCTTATGTATGTACACCGATTACTCCGGAACGGCGGCTCCGATTTGAATGAAATTTTTTACGTTATGTTTAGAAAGTTGCTGCAGTGGTTCCGTATTTTTTTGGATGAAATTGGTTCAGTAATATCCAAGATGGCGCTAACACTATGGCGACCAAATTTTTTTTTTCTGATTTTATCCAAAATTGGTATGGGGGAATTTTTGAGGTCATACACAACGAATCTGAAATTATTCTGAAAGCTTTTTAGGATCATTGTAAGTTGATTATTTTGCGCATTATAACGTTGCATAAAAATGTCTTTGGGATGAACAGTTATAATTTAGCAAAAAAATAGTTCAAATATCGATCTGATATTTTTACCACTCAATGACCCATGTTGCTATGCAAGATAATTTTTGCAAAAGTATGTTTTGAAGGATATCGAGAGGCCTATAAGATGTCTTACTTATATTTTCTAAACAGATCTGAGCCTTTCATTTAAAAGCGAAAATGTTCATTATTTTACCTTTTACTGGTAACCAATACTTTAAGTTCAACTAAATCTGTGCTGGAATTATAAATGTTTTATTTTTATATCCTTGTACTATCTAAAATATCTGTCAGTTGCTTGTGGCTAACCGAGTATTTTTTTTTTCGATAATTTTTCTGCTCTAATATTCACAATACCGTAATACCAGAACCAAATTTCTTGCGAATTTTCGACTGGATTTAAATATTCCATTATAACAATCTAACTTTCATATTACCAGAAAACTTTATTTATAAATATCTCAGACGAATTTTTAAAATTTTTTTAAGCCTTTTGATTTCAAGTTATCTTGGACTATTGGCTAAATTTGATTTTTTTTTAACATTTAAAAAAGTTGCACCGTAACGCCTATTAATAGACCTTTGTTGTTTATATACAAATCTATATATTTTTGCAAAACACTTCTTAACATTCAAGACTGTTTTCAACTTCAATTTTTTTTGGCAGCGTCTTTAAATCTTTGTATTAGTGAAGGAAAAGTTAAACTGTTAAGAATAGTTCTTCTGGTTCATTTGCTTTTTTACCCTGTTCCCTACACTAGCTTCCATATTTCAAAAGAAACTATATTATTAACTAAATCAACTTATTTATTAGGCTCATACCTTGTACAAGAGAAGCATAGACCTTATCGCAGCTCACAGCCTTATATCCGATACGAAACTACCCCGAGAAATTACTCCTAACTCGTACAAATTGAAGTTACATCCATATCCTGAACATGGAAACTTCAGTGGTTCAGTTAGCATCAATGCAACAGTCCAGCATAGAACGAAAGATATCGTTTTACACAAACATCCGGATTTGAGAATAACTCTTATGAGGATTGTGCAAATATTGCCATCTGATTACGAACCTATGACGTAAGTAACAATAACAATATTGATATTAATAATAAAACCACAAAAATTCTGAATAACTATTAATCCGGATCTCACCAATTCAAACTTGTCAATAATAATTAGTTGATTTAAACTGGAACTAATTGATGAATTACACTAGCTCGACTTGAATGCATTTTTTATGCATATGCATAATAGGAGTGGAATATTTTGATAAGATTTACAGGTTGTTGTATAGATTACCTCAAAAACCATTTTCATAGCAATAAACTTTTTTACAAGGGAGTAAAAAATTAAAGCAATTTTAAAAATGTTAGTTAGCAAACTTTTTAAAGTATAACTCTTGACGGAGTGAGATATTTTGATGCAGTTTTTGGCATAGTAGAAATACTTATAAGAAAGATCTGTAAAAATATATTCACGGTAGGTTTATTGTAACGGAGCTGAAAAATTAAAAAACTGACAAAAAATTCTTCATTAGCCAACTTTTTAAAAGAGTGAGAGATATAGTTTTCAGTATGTTGTAGGAACCCCATCAAAATATTTTATAGTATAATTATTTTAACCATTATATTAAATTAATTACAATATAAAACGGTAGGTTTAATTGAAAACATAGAAATACTTCCCTCATGGATAATATTAATGCTGAAATTAGGATTGTGGTCGATTGAACTACAGCAGCAATTGAAAAATTCTGATTGGAAAGTGGAAATGAAATAAATGCTACTCAATTTTTTACGCCGCCATTGTCTCTACGTAATGAATAACTTTTTCAAAAAGAAAACTCATTGACGACGAACCAAAAAGAAATTGATTTCTTGAGAATAGGACAGAAAAGCAATAATCGTATTAAAGATATTTATGTGGGAAGTGATCATCCAGCAGTGGGTGCCACAATTAAAATAATTCTAAAAAGTAAAGTAAAAAAAACATAGGTGATTTACTAGAAAAAGGAAGTCATTTGAAATGAACCAGAAAATATCAATGAGTATATAGAATTTATGAACCTGGGGTTTAGTCATAATCTGTTACAGATGCCAAATCACCATGTCAAGTTACACGAGTGAGCAGCATGTCCAAATGATAAAATTTTATTATCAAAATGAATGTTCGTTAGTGCAAATGTTGCGCGCGGTGCACCCATTCTTATAGCAGAAGTGTTAGCTTTTCAAAGTCGACTCTCCAACGTTTGGTAAGCTACACCCGTTCAAGATCCAACTGGCCTAGGAGCTCAAAGTTAATGAGCACAGATAGCGCCGTTTGTTCGCTGACTCGACTTTGGAACATTTGGAAGTGGACCCGAATTTTGGCCGAAAAATCATCTTTAGCGACGAGTCGGATTTTTGGATGAATGGCTATGGTAAGAAACACAATTATCGTATATAGGACGACGCCAACCCGCACGAGGTTTATTAGTAAAGTTACTGTTTGGTGCGAATTTTGGGCCGGCGGCGTCGTTGGTCCGTACTTTTTTAAAAATGACGTTAATGAGGCCATCACCGTCAACGGCGAGCGCTACATAACTATACTAATTGATTTTTCTTGTCCCAAATTGAGCGATATGGAGATAGACGATATGCGGTTCCAGTAGGATGGCGCTACATGATACACAGCGGACGCTCCGATGAATATTCTGCATGAACGATTTGAGGATATGGTTATCTCTCACAGAGGTGACATGAATTGACCTCCAAGATTGTGCGACTTCACCCTGCTAGATTTTTTCTTGTGAGGTTTTCTTAAGTCGCAAGTCAATGCGAATAAGTCGCAATCCACCGATACCCTTAAAGTCAACATAACCTATTACCATCACCCAAATTCAGACGGATCTAGGCGGCAGAGACTTTTGAATGATTTCATATGCCATAAATAATGGCATATATGACCCTTTCAAATAAAAAAATAATTTCGTTAATACCTGACACACAGTTTTTTCCATTCCATTTCAACTTCGATCAGCCCTTATTGAAAAACTCTTTAAAAAGAAACTAAACCTGAGTGATGACACTAAAAACTTAGCATGGAAAGAGCAATTAGGAAAATAAAACGAAACAGAGATTCAGAGGAACTGAAAAACCTAAATAAGAAAATTTCAGAAGAAATACGAAAAATGAAAATGTTAAAAAGGAAATTAACAGATGAAAGAATAAAAATATATAAACAGATAGTGAGGGAAATGAAACAAGGTACAGCGAAAGCCATAGATATTGCAATAGAATTCTATATACAAGTCAATAAAAGGCGTCAGTCAACAAATGATATTTTAGAATCACAAATCATAGATTAATAAACCAAGGTTCAAAACAAATTACCAGAAATAACACTGAAAGGAATAAAACTTTCTTCTCGAGGAGTGAAAAATAATAGAGCTCCCAGAGCAGATCAGATCGCAATCGAAGCTATAAAGATGGGTGGATTATAATTTCTCTTTTTAATGTCTGCTTGGAATATATCTTAATCCTAAGTAAATAGAACAGCGCGGTCCTGTTTCCTAAGAAGAGAGACATAAGCGGCCTTGAAAATTATAGATCAAACAGTTTACTCGCCCATTTGTATAAATAGTTTAGAAAAATTATAACTGAATACCTTGAACCAAAGCTAGATTTTTATCAACTGAGGGTACATGGCAAGTTTTAGAAGTAGGTATGATATTAACGATTATTTTGTAACCACCTTATAGAGAAGTCTATAAAATACAGCAAATCACTCATATTAATATTTGTCTATTTTAAAAAGGCTTTAGAAACCATGGAGTTGCCGGCGACATTATGTCAATGCAACAGCAAGTGTAAGACTCCAAAAATTCACGCATGAATACCGAATAAAGTGTAGAATTAGGTAAGGTGATACGATCTCTATTAACTTTTTACGGCGGATACGCTTTCAATAAACTTAATTGGAAAAGAAAAATCATAAACGTAAACGATGAATACGACAATATTTTCATAATAGCCCACAATCTTGGTGACGCTCAACAAATACCGAATTGCAAATAATATCACCAAATATTGGTCTAAATATTAATTTTCAAAGAATTGAGTTTATGAACACCGGAGCAAGTTTATAATTATAAGTATTTGATTCATGAATTACAAATTGGCAAAGATAATCAAACCGGTGGGATATAACGTTGTATAGGTTTGGGATGGACAGCTCTTAAGAAGCAAGGACACTGCTACAGGATGATCTGCCAATGTACCTGAAAAAAAAAATGTCTAGGGACAATGCGTCTTGCTGGTGATTACATATGGTGCTGAGATACTCTCAATAACGAAATAGTCAGCAAACAAACTGAGAATGTCGCAACGAATAATGGAGAGAGCTATACTGGGTATCTCAAGGAGAGAAAATAAAAAAGTTAACCGTCAGACAACGAGCAAAAGTAGTAGATATTATCCTTAAAATCTGATCGCATCTAAATGGTGATGAACAGGTCCTATAGCGACGACATCACGAGGATGGCACGAATCGGGTTAATACCGCTCAACACAGAAACCAGCGGAAGTTGTCTGAAAAGGTTTATATACAAGAGTGAATACGAATGGCTGATAAATGCTTATTAGGTTTAATTTAGTAATAACGTTTCGTTGTTGGAAAATAAATAACATAACGGTGGCAATTGATAACACAGGCCAACAAGGGTCAAGTAACAAAAACTGTAGTAAACCTAGTATCATTTTCCAAAGGATTTTGGTGCGTCACGTCAAGTTTTTGAGTTACCCTAGCCGAAAAGTGCAAAAAACAATGTTTTTCGCCATATTTGAGGTTATGTAAAATCCCAAGGTAATTTTTTTCCACTAAACTAGTAGAAGTACCTGGTAGTATGATCCTTTCTCTTTAGAATCAATTTTGAAACGTCTAGATATCCTTTTTTTCAGATTTAATGGAATGCAAGCCAAAAACAGAGACAATCTCATTGAGTGTACTTATCTAAATTCTGTTATTTTAATGAAAATTATTATATAGATATTCTAAGGGTCGCTGATTACAAATCCACCATAAGATTTTGAAAATTCAAAATGGCGGATCGAATATGGCGGATAAAAATTTCAATAAGTTTTAAACTCAAAAAAAATTATATATAGAATTCTGACGGTATTCTGAAGGTTGTTGATTACGAATCCAAGGTCAGATTTAAAAAAAAATCAGTTAATGGTGATGTTAGTTTCAACTTAGCAATGCTATTTTTAGCTAATTTAAGGTCATCGGTTTATTTTTAATAAAAACGCTTTCCTTTTTACGGAGGCATTCGATAAAGCAGAAAATATTGAAAGACTGAAACAACATATTCCATAAAGCTGATAAATTTCTCAGCTGTTTATATTTTCAAAATCTGAGCGTGGACTTGCAATCATTTCGAGAATATCTATTTATACAAATAATCACTAAAATTAAAATTTTTTTGAAATTTTCGCCTGCCATATTGTATCCGGCATTTTGATTTTTAAAATTCGACATTGTATTTATAATCAGAGGTCCCTAGACTGTTTATACAGTTATTATCATCGAAATAATAGAATTTAAAAAAGTTCACTGAAAGAGGGAGCTTGTACTATGTTTTTGGCTGGCATTCGAGTAGATTGGTGAGACACAAAATTGAAATTAGTATATCTCGGTGAAAAAAAAATATATGGATATTTCCAAATTGATTTTAAAGAAAAAAGATAATATTTTCAGGTCCTTCTACCAGTTTTGTAAAAAAAATACTTACATAACTTCAAATATAACGAAAAACAGTGTTTTTGCACATTTAGGTTAGGGTATATCAAAAATCTGACGTGACGGAGCAATTTTGAAGCCAGATTCGGATTCAGCCATGAGTTTGCTCGAGAAAGTTCATTCACTGCTGTGAAATTTATACTTCTGATTACTTTGTATTTTACCAAATGAAATTAAGGTAATTAATTACGTTAGGTACACCATGTTGCCCTTAATATTCTTTTTTAGGAAATATATTTTTTGGGGCGTATATTGCGAAAACGAAAACAAAATTTTGAAAATTGAATATTTGAGATATTTTTTATTATAGTATGCCTTCGTTAGCGATGAGGTTTTGTCTGGCAACGCTCTATTTACCATTTTCCCCTCCTTACTGTTTTGTGAACCTATTTTTTTTGCTAAAATCGTGAAAATTTTCTTATTTTCACTTTGAAATATCCAAATATTTTAGCAAATAACTTGATTACTGTGCGTCTATTGTTTTTAAATTTTACTTAAGAAATTCAAGATGTTAAGAACCATCATCACCCAAAAACTTTAGTGTTTCTTCTGTTTTTACTGTCTTTATGACCATTTTATTTAAATTTTAAAATAGTAATTCTGCCAACAAACAAAAAAAATGGCTTTTTAGACTATGGATAATAAGAATTTTGGTAATTATTCAAAATACTGAAAACTCCGAATTTTTCGCTGATTTTTTGTATATCCCCTTTTTGGATTTTAGTGTTGTCTTCTATATTTTAATAAAATGTTACATACAATTTTTTATAAAATGTGCTATTTTTCCAAATGTATAAATGTGTTTTAGTGAAAGTGACAAAATCTAAAGGATTCGGTTAGAAAATATGACGTGAAAATAGAAAGCTCTGTGCCACTAAAAAAACCAAATTCTTGTTCTATGACCCCAAAATAGCAGATATGAAAAAGGTCAGCGAAAAATTCGGTGTTTCCAGTATTTCAAATAGTTTTCCGAATTTTTAACCTTAAATTTAAAATTTTAATTCTATTAAAATCAACGTAATTTTCAATTAATGTTTTCAAAGTGAAAGAAGGGAAGTTATGATTTTAGCTAGAAGATGGATAAATAAAATAATAAAAAGGGAAGATGACAACTGAAGAATTGACAACCTTGCCTCTAAAGTAAGCGCATTTTAAAAAAGAGTATCCGAAATACTTCTATTGTGAATAAAAGGTTTATTTTGGCGTAGGGTAACAAAACCAAATATATGTAGTTTTTATAATAAATAAAAAAGTTATATAATTTTATGAACATTATCCTACACGGCCCAACAAAAAATGCACGCCTATGGGTTTCAACCATAATAACTCTCATTGAAACCGATTCATTACAGCGCCAATCAAGGTCACAAAAATCCTAATTTATTTATGTATTTTTGTAGAGGTAGCCTATTTATTGCTTTAATAATAATATGCAGTGTAGAAGTAGCAAAAATTTATATTTTCAATAATGGGTTTATTGTGATAATTAAATGATATTTTACTTATTTTTTCATCTACAGAGTATCTCCAGATAGTGATGAGAGAGGGTATAAAGTTCAAATGCTAAAACCTAAATGGGAACAAGTCAAGAAGCAGTCCATGATCACTATAGAACTGAGTAGTCACATAAATACAGGGGGAGTTTTGGAAATTTATATTGAGTATGAAGGCGTCATGTTTAATGATACTACTGAAGGATTATTTAGAAGTTCCTATATAGATCCAGAAACAAAGAAAAGCAAATGGTAAAATAATTTTGACATTTAGTATTTTATTTATAATTAATTAGGTAACAAAGAAGGAGCTGGTGTTTTTCCTAATTAACAATAATTTATAATGTCCATAATAAAAGTTTCCTTTTATTTTTTCTTCAATACCTAAAATAAAAAATTCTCCTAGAAGGTGAACAAATATTTGCTTCGTTCGATTTATAATAGCTTCATATTCTTTAACACTTTAAATTGCTTCTTGATGCTCATTAATAGAGCAAAAAATAATATAGTGATACATTATCAGTAAAGTTTTCGAATTTAATTTCATCCCAATTTTAAAATTCTTTAAAAGATGTTACTACCTTAACTTTCGACTTAAGTGTAGTTAAATTTATCAACTTTTATTATTTGTTATTATTATCGTAAACTTAATATAAAATTGAAGACATTTTCCAACATTATGGTCATCAGATGAATCATTAGGTTAAATATATCAAAAGTATCTTTTACAACTAAATAGAGTTCGTCAGGGAACATTCACTCATCCAAGATATATTAAGATTGAGCTCTATGAAAACCTTTTCCTTGTTATCGAGTCCTAATTTACGTTGTGCTGAAGTGCATTTTTCATAAATTTCCGAGCAGTTCCAGCAGTCGCAAGTAGTACTGCCTTGTGCCAAAACTATCCTCAGGTCACAGTGTTTGTCGGCCTACTCATTATACTTAACTCTTAGATGACTTCGATGAGGGTTGTTAGCTTACTTGTTTTATCTACTAAAATAGGGTTTGGTCTGTCAAAAGCAACCGTCTGATAAGTAAGCACAGCTTGAGCTTGTTATTTTTAATAAACATTCCGGGCTATATTCATAATTTTTCACCTTCTTTATCTGCAGAAGTTTTAATTTCTTGTTTTGTATAGTTGTTAAGAAATCTTTCTTTTATGAAAACATTTTCCCCTATGTCAAGCAATAGTCCGACACTAATTTGTTGACATTTTCCTGGAAGAGCTAATTTTTAATGTTATTCTTGAAGGGACTTCTTCAAGTAGGCTTAAAGTTTCTCCTAGTATGTGTCCAGAGATTTAGCCAAACTCGCACTGCCTTCATGGAACAATTGTTCATCTCAGCTGTATTTAGATATCAAAAAGACTGAACTTTATTTCTCATTGAGAGAACTTGACCTTGCGTAGCTAATATGAAACCTTTGGTTTCTGAAAACATTACCCCTTATGTCAAATAGTAGTTCGACGCTAATTGATCGACACTATCCAGATTGAATTAACTAGGCTTCATTCATGTAGTTGATGACTGGAAGCCTTGCCAGTTGCTTACCAGTATTCATCAATTTCCTTTCTCGATAATATCTTCGCAGTATTTGTCCGTTTAGTAGCATTTCGGGAATGGTGTTCATGAGCCTTTGTGGAGAATATTTTAACTTTTCCTTGCAATCTTTCTATAATCGTTCTGCTCCTTTTCACAACGCTTGAAGAGTAGCCGAAGGCAGAGTATTCATGTGTTGATTGCACTAAATAGATTTATAATGTTTTGGTTAATTTGTAATACCTATCTGACACGTCTTATGAACTTATTGGTCTATTTGGTCCTCACTGTTCGTTGGCCAATTCTTTGTGCCTGTTTCATGTTCAAGTACTCACATATGTATGTTTGTTCTGCCTCCATTGCCGCAGTGGTTCGATCGTTCTGCATCTCAAATGTTGTCTGTTGTATCTTTTCCCTAGTTATGTTTAAGATACGGCACTTATCAAGGCCGACCGGAATTTCTATATTTTATACAATTTAGACCATTTGGTCCAGCTGATGGTATCCATATACAGAGATTCCTTCCATTGATAAGATGAAGGAATCGATAATAAGTTGCTTTTTGCTACCTATTGCATCTCCGGCCTATCCTATTATTGAATTGCAATAATGTTGTTTAGCATAGTCGGAATACGATGCTGATATTCTTCAATGACCCAACTAGCGTTGATATTGCAATAAATGTCTTTCTAATAAGGACAGTTACTTTTATTACATTACATTAATTTCAAGTAAGAACATCTAATTTTGACTCTTGTTAACAAATTACTTAATACACATTTAACATTATCTATGATTTGCTATCTAAAGAAGAAAAATAGATAATTGCTTGAAAACTATATCAAGGACTTTATAAATTATTGTTAATTGGCACCGATTTTCCTAGAAAACCATAACACCTCCTTCTTTGTTTATGAATAAAATATTTTATTTATATAATTTGTAATAAATTTTAGGTTCGTGGCAACTTTCATGAGACCGAACTTAGCAAGAAATGTTTTTCCCTGTTTCGATGAACCTGCCTATAAGGTTCCCTTCAGTCTTACAGTGAAAAGACCTCGGCATATGAAAGCTGTTTTTAACATGCCGCTTGAATCAAGCAGTGACCCCAGGTCAGTAGAAGAATATTTAAAAAAAAACTTTATATTTGTTGTATACATTTCGTTATAATTGTCATTTGTTTTAGTAATTATTGGGTAACCGACAAGTTCCAAACCACCCCACCGATGGCTACGTTTTCATTTGCTCTCGTAATTTCGGAATTGACTTATATTAGTCACAATGTCACTGATAGTGAAGGTAATAAATTATATAACTTAGGCTTACAGATACTTTATGCCTAACGTTATTTCTAACATCATTTAAATTTAAGTATGGCTCTTAAAAACAATCAAATTTTATGGCCCGTTTTTATAAGCTCATGTTAATCCAGGTTCAATCATGCCTCTCCTTTGTCATTCAAACAGTAGTTGAACTTTGCAAACGATATTATTATCTAGTTTAAATTTTGGATAACTCTGACGGTGGCGTTGGCTCCGTACCTAGTATATTGTGTTTAAGTTTCTTTTGTGCGCAGCGTATTTTTATATTCAACAAGTACTCGGATGTATTTTAATTACTTGCGTCCTACAAGATGGAATTTCATGTATGATTCTTTTTCTCAAAGTTTACAGAACAAATAACGTTTAGTATTTGAAAAGCTGAATGTTGGATATCAAGGTTGTAGACAATGTTGAAGACAGACTAAAATGTCGATTAGATTGTATCTATAATCGTTATCAAGTATAAACAGTTTACAATTTTCACAAAGAGTTGATAAATCACTCGTTTTTATTTACCTCTCTACCATAAATGATCCGAACAATTTGAGCTTGCGATTACTGTTAGCAATATTGTATTTTATGAGCTTTAACCAGCATTCGGTTTTGCTCTTCGATAAGTCTTAGGGTGTCCGCCAACAGTCCTGCTAAGAACCAAAAGCTCATCTAGTTTATTTTTAGATGCCTGAAGTTCAGATAAGATTTCGTATTCTAATTTTTTGATTTTTACCTAAACCATTTTCCCATTGAAAATGGACACCAGTAGGCCCATAAAGTATTATTATTGTTGAAGTACAAAAGACTCTTCATATGAAAAAGGTCACTTCAGTCATGTTCAGCCAGAATGCATTTAAAACACTTTTTATTCTCTATACTAAACACTCTTCTACTTATTCTATTTACAATGGCTTAGTATTTCAATTTTATGAGCCCCATCCTCTCTTGTAAAGTCTGAAATTGATGGCAACACATCAAATGAACTGAAAAATAAGATGAGATCAGTAGTACTCTGTGTACTCTCAATTAATTTAATATTAAAGTCACCTGCAATAAACATTAAGAGGTCTACATTAAGGTCTTTATGTAAAACGCGTTCCAATCCATCTAAAAATTCGTGCATATGTACTACAGGAGAATGATACACATATTAAACATGAATACACTTTCTCCTATGTTAACTGTACTGCTGCAGGCTCAAAAATTGTGTTTTCTGAAAAAGCCACAACAAAACACAATATACCTCATATTAAATTGCACATCAAGTTCTGGCATATTGCAGCAAAAAATGTAGAGTGTGGATGTCCAGGGGAGAATACATCATTACACATAACCCTTTCGAATCGATCAACTCAGTTGCAAACATATTTTAGTGGTTCGGCAGAACTGTAATTTTTATGTTCTAGCTACCACTACGTGATAGTTTTCATCAAATATAATAAGACCTTTTAATTTACTATTTCAATATAAATAATAAATTCGTTGATTAATTTACTAAAATATGTTTGCTTTTTCCAACAATATTGACAAAAAAGCTTAATACACGAAAATAATAGTTTATTTTCCAGATATAAAAATGAAGGTATGGGCACGTCCGGACTTCATTGAAGCCCTGGCAAATGTTACCAGTAAAGTATCCAAGTCGATCAACTTTTTGGAAGACTTTTGGGGAGCACCGTATCCCTTGCCTGAATTGAATATTTTCGCTTTACCTAATTACCAAGCAACTAAACCCGCAGATAGTTGGGGTGTCTTAATGTTCAAGTAAGTAATTGGATATATAAACATGGTAGGGAAGAAACTTGATTTTTGATCAAGAGGAAAAGTGTGTTATTTTTAAAAAATACAAAATTTGTATATTACAGAGAAAAGTTATCTAGGATTAACCTTAATTTTACTTAAATATAAAATCTCAGTTACCTATAATCAAATTAGGATAATATTTTGAAGCATTTAAGTCTGATGTAGTATTTAATATAAAATCGGTTTTTAACCAAAAAATGTAAAGAAGAAATTTGGGAAAAATCTCCAAGAAATATGATCTCCTTCATTTAAAATATCTCTTCTAAAATAAACCAAAACTACCATTTTCTATTATTAGGTCATTTATTAATATTAAATTGCATGAAGTTGTTTATGGTTTTAGGGAGAGTGATCTTAGCAGTAAGGGTTCATGGCATTTGACACAAGAGCTTGTCTACCAATGGTTGGGAGCTTTGGCGACTCCATTTTGGTGGAGTGATGCCCATATAAATAATGCTCTTGTTAGATATCTTACTGCTTATACAACAATCAAGGTATTTATTATATTTCATAACTGACTAATTTACAGCCATTTTGTCTAAAAACTTTTGTGTTTGTGTGTGTGTAGTTTATATAGAATTACAAACGTTTTGAATATAAGATAAGCTAAGTGGTCGTTTTTCTTCTTCAGGCCATCAAAGAAAAAGGTAGACAGTTTATTTTCAGCAAATTTCAACTTGGTTCTCTCTCCATATGAGTTTCAACCACTTAAAAAATCTCGTCAGTCTCAGAATGGAAGTTTGGTTCTTTGTTGGTTGCAACTTTACACAGGTTGAAACGTATTTGGAGAGAGTCAGAGTAGAATATAGAGCAAATAAACGGTCTACTTTTCCTTTAACGGTCTAATTCTACAATCGTAAAGACCTCTTTATATTTTATTAAATTTTCAATCTTGAATATTAGTTGTTAATGATCAAATTTTTAAAAAAATTTGAGTAGGTGACAAGAAAACGGAAAAAATAATATCCAAAAAATTCCAGACTCTCCGACAAACAAGAGTATAAAAAAAACCTATAAAGTAAAAGTAGACAACAACTACGTAGTATAACATAAAGTTTCCCGGCAACACCTATGTGTACGTTTACGTCATACCAAAACTGTTTTCATCGCAACATGGCTGGTTGCCTCTCATTTTGGATAAAATTTAGCGACACTTTTTTATTTAGGTCTCTCCCAATTTAAATGCCGTGATAGGAATAACAAATCGGGTTACAGTTTATCTAAACCACGCTAAATTGTGATCATGATAATAGCTGTCACTCAATTTGTTTCTTAGCTTTGCAAGAGCCTGTCTGCTGTACTAGTTCTCAAGCCGGAACCAGTTACTTTTGCACTGTACAGCGCAACTTAACAGTATTATAAAATACCGAAAATACAGGCCCATCACCATTAACTTTAGAAATATTTTTTTAACAGGAAAATTATTGGTTGATAATATCTAATATTTTTTAAGATTGGGGAAAACGAAACCTTTAACAACTGGCCCACGACCATGCTTTACTCTATTTATTATGAGTTCAGCAAAAGATATCCACATGGAAAAAATACAGCCATAAAGCAGGATTCTTCATCTGCAAAAACCGAACTTGTTTTTAGAATGTTGAATTACACTCTTGGAGAGTCCACTTTTAGACATGGCATGCAAAGATTCATGGCAGATAGGTAAGTAGATCTCTTTGCACTCATTAGTTTTTAGTTTACTCACTATTATCGATGAATAAAATTTTGACCTGTCAGTTGAAAAGCATATTAAAAATCTGAATGAGGATAAAATGTGTAAAAGAGTTATATATTATAAAGACCGCATACAAGAAATATCACAAAAAATTTCGTTAATGTACTATATAGTAAGTTTTATTGAAGTTATTTACGTTGATTTAAAAAAAAATGCACTACTGCTGATTTATTTTGGTCAGTCGATTTTGATAGGCCAAAATCAAGGTCCTGATTGAGCCAATAACTGTGGGCCATGGTATTCGACAGGGGGATTCCCTGAGCCCTCTTCTTTTCAACATCATTATGGATGAAATAATAAGAAATGTACGTTTATTGAAAGGATAGAGTGAGCGACCAGGAGATTACTCTTCGGTACTACGCCGATGACGCCGTGCTGGTGTCTGAGAGTGAAGACGAGCTACAGCGACTATTACATCGGTTTAACTACACTGCAAAATCATTTAATATGATAATATCGGCCCAGAAAACTAAATGCGTGACAACGTCAAAAACACCATTAAGGTAAAAACTGGAAGTTGAAGACAAAGTTATCCAGCAAGAAATGAAATTGAGGTATTTAGGCATAGAAATCTCAGGTTATGGTGATGTTGAGGCGGAGGTAAGAGAACAGACAACTAGGGCAACAAGAATAGCAGGATGTTTGAATGACACCATATGGAGTTCTCCTACAAAAAAGTTGTGAATTCCGAAAAAACATCTACGTCTGTTTCATCGACTTTGAAAGGGCATTCGACCGAGTACAACACGATACACTTTTCGAATGTCTACAAGCAGCAGGTCTAGACCACTACGATATAAGACTGCTAAAACATCTGTATTACAATCAAGTAGCCTCTATCCAAATTGAAAACAGTCGTACTCAAAGCCTACCCATCAAACATGGAGTAAGACAGGGTTGCGTTTTGTCACCCTGTCTTTTTAATGTATACTTTGAAGAAATTTTTAGAGAGGCTTTGGATGACAGAAAAGAGGGAGTAAGATTGGGAGGAGAAGTAATCAACAATGTTAGATTTGCTAATGATACGGCCATTCTTGCAGAAAGCATCGAGGATCTCCAAACATTAGTAAATCTAGTCAATGAGGCGAGCTGCCGAAGAGGCCTTAAAATCAACATCTCAAAAACAAAGTGGATGTCTGTTGGAAAGATTAACGTAGATAAATGTCAATTTTGGCTCGATGAAGAGAGGATAGAGCGTGTAAACCATTTCAGATACCTTGGTAGTTGGTTGAATGTGCATGGGGATTCAGATGAAGAGATATTAGCTAGGATCGAAATATCGCGTAAGGCCTTTATGACATGGAAACCAGTTCTATGCAACAGGAACCTGTCAATGCATATTCGTAAGAGGGTCCTGAGATGCTATGTATGGTCTATTCTGTTATACGGTTGCGAGACATGGACACTAAAAACTACAACGCTAAACAAACTGGAAGCTTTCGAATTGTGGTGCTATCGTCGAATCCTAAAGATATCATGGGTTTCGCACACTTCCAATGAGGATGTTCTCAGAATGATGGCCACAGATCGACTGCTCTTGAACATTATAAAGAGACGGAAAACAGAATACTTCGGCCACATAGTTAGAGGACCTAAATACCATCTACTTCGCCTTATAATATAAGGAAAAGTGGAAGGAAAAAGATGGATAGGCCGAAAGAAGCTTTCATGGCTACGTAACATCAGGCAGTGGTGTGATTGCACGGTGGAGGAACTATTTCGCGCTGTAGCCGATAGAGAAAGATTTCAGGAAATTGTAAACATGATGACCACCAACGTCTGAATACGGACATGGCACCTAAAGAAGAAGAAGATATGGAGGAATAAAAATATGAAAATAGGAACCAAATCAAGAATTTACAAGGCAATCCTTTGCCCACCTATGACATACACCGCAGAAACTCGACCTAACACAGCGAAAACTGAACAACTACTAGAGACAACCGAAATGAGAGTATTTCGTAGAATAACTGGAAAACCGCTCTTGGACAGAGAGAGAAGTGAAAATATAACAAGAATATGCAAGGTAGAAAACGTTAATGAATGGGTGCTGGGTAGAAAAAGGGAATGGAACGAGCATATCAATAGAATGGACGATAGAAGAATAGTTAAAATTGCACGCGACTAATCACCGTTAGGTCGCAGAAGTTTAGGACGCCTCCGAAAATGATAGAGAGCACTTAGCATTGCAATAGGCAGAGAGACGACAAAGGGAACTAGGCGGTTCGCCTATATTAAAGAAGGAAGAAGAAGAAGAAGAAGAAGAAGAAGAAGAAGAAGAAGAAGAAGAAAATCAAGGTGTATATAGAAAATAATTTATTTATTTAGCATTTGGCTCACATGAGTGAAATACAAACAACTAATAAGAGACACATATCTCAATTAGAGACTAATCGGATATGTAGTACGTACAACTATACAAAACATACCAAAACCATATTTACAATTATGATTATTTTATATTAAGTCCGTTAATCTACCTTAGCGTTGCATCTGTAGTGTGGAAAAGGTCCGATGAATTTGTTGGATACGTCGTTAGAGGGTAGGAACATACAATGTGGTCGATGGTCTGGCGAGGTTCTCCGCATTCGCATCATGGAAGTTGCGTCAATTTCCACTTAAAAGAGTTTGTTCCGGTAGGCCATGGGAAGTTATAATCATATTCAATATCTTGCATTTAGAGTGGCTTATTTCCATTCTTGACGAGCACATGATAAGGTCCAGTGTGTCCAGATGAGGAGAAGCTTCGATTATTCAGGAATCCCTCCATTTTATGGTTGAACTGAAATCATCTTCAAGCAGTTGGCTTGCTGATAGGATTGGAGAATTGGCAGCTAATTTTTGTATTCTCTTAGAGTCTTTCTACGCATATGCAGAGGAGCGATATAGCTCAACACTAGAAGTTAAAAAGTGGGAATAAACTTTTTGCTCCCGATAATTATCTTCATTGTTACGTTGGATTTTGACATCTATTTAGCCATATCAGAGAGCAATACTTAGCAACAGAGTAAACCAAGCTAAGAGCTAAAGTGCTACGAATAGAGGATTTTGCACCCTAGCTTATGCCATAGAGTTTATGAGTGATATTATTTTTGGTGATTATTTTAGTAGCAATATTTTCTAAATGCTTTTTGAAGGAGTGTGTTCTGTCCATTATTATACCCAAGTATTTTGGATATGGGTTATCATGCAGTAGTTTGTTAATAAAATATACTTCAGGTTCCAGATGGAAGAAGACTTGCTAGTACTGATCCTAATGGATGACCGTTATTTAGTCTACGTATCTTGTTCTTACTTTCACCTGTTTTTATATAGAAGGATCTGTCACATAGTATATGGTTTATAAGTAAACTAATTCGACTACACGGTATTAGATTAAGCAGCTTGACTAAGAGCCTCTATCTCTACTGTGTCGTAAGCGAAAGTGAGATCTACAAAAACTACCATGGTTTTAAAAATATAACATTTTAAGGCAGACAACGTCTTAATAGATAAAAGTTCTGAAAAAGTATTAATAAAACTAACGGCTTTTAGAAAGATATGATAAAATAATGAAAGAAACAATAAAACTCAAAAGAATTCTAGTAAATAAAAAAAAAACAAATGAAGCGAATGAACTAGAGAATATATCCAACATTAATTTTGGTGTATATTACTGACAATATTTTTAGGTGACAAATCAAATTTAGAATTTTGAATGACAACACAAAGTAAATGATATAAACCCATCGGGTAGGTTTCAAACGTTTATGTTACTAACCTAAGAATCAAAATTGAAGTGATTAATATCTAATTAATTATTTTTAAATACGGACTTAACTTTTTTTTTAATTTTTCGACTTTCAACTCCAGCAATGATTTTTATTGACCTTTTAATATTAAATATTCATCTTCTGATTTTATTCGTTATTATACCCCCGGTTTCGGTGGTAAAACATTCTCCAGTCAAATTTGATTATTTCTGAATAAATTACTTCGGAATGATGCCGTTATACCTTCGTAAATATTAAATCTAGAGCAAAATATGATATAACATAATTTCTTTATTGGGAGATTTTCTAATGACTTATTATATCCCGATTTTCTATATATGCAAATTTACATTGTAAATTGGAAAAATACGTGGAAGAAGTGAAGAAAAAAACACAGTATTTCAAGTAGGCGCAAACAACTTTAAACCCAGCTTTTTTTTCAGCATTTCGGCACATTGAATTCTGCGTTTCAACAAAAAATCCCCCAGGAATGGTCCTGATCGACTACATTGTTTTTGCATGATAATTTTTGCCATCACAAATATTCGATAAATGTTTAACGATAATTTCATCAGGGCGTCATTTTTTTACTTATAAAGGGTGTTTTTTATAGAGGTATAGAACTTTAAGTTACCAACACTTTTTTAACTGGCGGCCATTTTATCAGCTGTCAAGTGATTTATGTTTAGTTTGGTTTGGCATTTCAACATAAATAGACTGGCGCCTGAACAACGCTTCCAAATTGTGCAAATTTATTTTGAAAATCATGGTTCTGTTCGGAATACGTATCGCGCACTACGTCCATTTTACGGTCAACATAATCGTCCATCAGAGCAATTAATTCGATTAACTATGAAACGTTTTCGCACCACGTTTACTCTAAATGATAATACGCATCCACAGAGACGTCGTACAGTGCGTACAGAAGAAGTCATTGCTGCTGTAGAGCGTAGCGTAGAGGAAGACCCGAATCAGTCTATTCACCATCGTGCACAGGAATTGGATATGTGTTCATTCACTTTATGGAAGATTTTGCGGAAAGATCTTGGTTTGCGTGCTTGCAAAATCCAACTCGTGAAAGAATTGAAGCCACACGATCACCTAGCAACGCGTAGATTCAGTGAATGGGCCCAAAACAAGATTGCCGTTGATCCCAATTTTCATAAGCGAATTTTGTTTAGCGATGAAGCTCACTTTTGTTTGAATGGATACGTCAATAAACAAAACTGCCGTATTTGGAGTGATGATAATCCTCAAGTGTATGTTGAGACACCGTTACATCCAGAAAAACTGACTGGTGTGCTTTATGGGCTGGTGGAATCATTGGTCCGTACTTCTTTAAAAACGATGCTGGTCAGAACGTTACAGTCAATGGTGACCGCTATAGAGCCATGATTACTGACTTTTCGTTCATCAATTGAACAACCATGACGTGCAGGTGCTGTGGTTTCAATAAGACAGCGCAACATGTCACACAGCTCGTGCCACAATTGATTTATTGAAGGAAACGTTTGGTAACCGCATAGTTTCACGTTTCGGACCCGTGAACTGGCCTCAAAGATCGTGCGACTTAAAGCCGCTAGACTATTTTCTGTGGGGATATGTGAAGTCGCTAGTCTGCGCCGATAAGCCCGAAACGATTGACCACTTGGAGGACAACATTCGCCGCGTTATTGCCGATATACGGCCACAAATGTTGGAAAAAGTCATCGAAAATTGGACCTCGAGATTAGACTACGTCCGAGGCAGCCGTGGCGGTCATATGCCAGAAGTCATATTTAAATTATAATGCCAGAAGGTTATCTTTCGAATAAAGTAAATTTCATGTCAATTTAAAAAATTCATCTTTGTTTTATTCCATTTAAAATTTCTATACCTCTATAAAAAACACCCTTTATAAGACGATTCTTGCTTCAAAACCGAGTTAGATTTTTTTAGATCGATAACTAGAAAAGTCTAGGTAGTTTTTTGAAAATTACCCTCTACTTTTTCTTGTAACCAAATTAGATATCTGGTATTATTGCAATTAAATAAATATAAAATGAACGTAATAGAAAAAATACTTCGTAATCGATATTAAGCTTATTTCCTAAGCTACTTACTTTATTTTTAATGAGGAATGATAAGGTTAACTTTATGCATTTATACAGGCAATATAAAACCTTCTTTGGAGACGATATCTGGTTATCTTTGACAGAACAATCCAGATTTGATAAAACCTTACCGGAGCCGATTACCATCAATGAAATTGCGGGATCCTGGATTACTAAAGACAGGTTACCGGTGGTAACTGTTACCAGGCATTATCATAATAACAGTGCAAAAATTCATCAGGTAAGTTTGTTTCTTTTATGATGTTCCTGGTTCGAATTTTATAAGTATATTTTTTGACATTGCCTTTCCTATTCTATTTCTTGATCTAAAGATATAACAGCGCAATAGAAATAAAAATATTTATATTCTGACATTTTCTTTCTCTTTAGTCCTGTTGTACTTGATTGACAATCTTTAATTTTCAAAACCCTATTATTATTATCTTCGCCAATATGTCAGATATTTAGCAGCAGAATAATAACTAACAGAAATATTGTTAGGGTAGTTAGATCAAAACAGTACGTTTTGCGTTATGTCAAAAATTCACATATAGTTATTTTTTCACTGGATAAGAATAATAATTTGCCTATTCCATTTATTAAGGTAGAATATATCCCAACAAAAAAGTGAATTGGAAGAATAGGGTCAGTTCTCTGCTTCTAATTTTCTTTGGTGATAAAATAATTAAGTTTCAGATAAGTGCTAAACTCTGTTCTAAAAAAGTACACTTTAAACTTTAAGTTCATTTATAGTTAATTTACTAAATACCCGACATAATGGCGAAGGTTCAATTAATAAATTTCACAAAATAAAAGGACAAATTAACTGGATATGTAGATTTTACAATCGTCTTTGATTTTACGAATATGTGAACATAAACAGATACTTTTTTTAGAGGGTCTATTTAAGAGAGAGACCGCACGATGTCCCAGATCAAGAAAAATTCCTATGGTGGATTCCTGTGGTTCTAATCAGGCAAGATAAAATGAACTTTTTCAATACCACGCCCTTAATATGGATGATGAAGGAACGAGAAATTGAACTTAAGGCCCTACCTGCCCGAGATCAGTTTATTATTATAAATCCAGAAGAAATCGGTAAATTGATTTTCGCCCTGTGCGAGTTTTCGTTATTTAATGTCAGGTGAAACACTTTATTTCTCTGATTAATTAAAACTATTTTGTAAAATTGTTTCTTATAGAACTAAAACTATACAACTTGGGCACTACATTGGTATCATACAAGGACTTTTTATATTCTAAGTCGCTGGTAACATACAAAGCATAATTTTTGTAGGGTAAGGTGTCTCGAGTGTGGACGGTTGAGGAACAAAGTGACATAAATCAAATAAAAACGGTTACATTTAAATCAAAAAAGGTTAAATTTGATCAAAAAATCAATTTTAATATACTATATGAAAAATCAGCTTAGTATTAACAATCTAATTGAGATAGTGGGTAATTGTGCAATCTTGATAATGCAATTTCACAAGAGTACGCATAATAGTCCCAATGAGTGCGCATGGCAAGTTAAGAGTGCGAGAGTTAATTCATACGCATAAATCACATTTGCAGGTTCCAATGCTGATGAAGGGTGTGCATTTATCGTGCCACCATTCAGTGTACAAGCTGCAATAAATGCAGTCTTCAACAATAAGCTCCCAAAAATTCTCCCAGTAACCAGGGCATATCTATATCTTCTTCTTATTCTTTGATGGTTTCTTTGATTTTGATGGCGGTTTCTGCGATGTTTTGCTTGTTCTTCTGGGTATTTTTTTCTTATTAGCTTCTGTTTTTTCCTCTAGTTTTCTTTTATAGAGAGAGTCTGTAATTATTTCAGATTTTTTACTGCGGTTTGGTGTTTTTCGATCAAAAAATGCTTTTGGGAGTGGAACTATGTCCTTAAATGTGTAAGTTCATTTATCAATTAATACTTGTCAGATGTATGTATCTGTTTTACTCCCAAAAGTGTGCATGGATTGTGACAACTCGCCACTTGTTCTGTCACTGCAGCATTTTGTGTCTGTTCTTCTGGCAAAAGCACGCAAGTAGAAGTGCCAGGAATCATCGCTTGACTGGTTTTTGCTACGTTGAGTACACCTTCTGTTATGTTAAGACAAGTGTGGTCCTGCTCAGCAATTGGAATATTACTTGCATGTTTTTTCAGCCTTTCAGTAACCATACTAGCAAGAAAGTCAACGTCACTAAATAGATCCCTATCGAAGGACATATTCATCCAAGTTTGAAACACTCGACATCATTAGAAATATTTACAGTCCTCATATAAGCAGCGTTGAACAAAGTAGTTATCTGATTGATGGTAATAGGTATTCCAGGATGATTTATCATCCATTTTTCACACTCACTTACAAAATATGTCTTCAGTGGTCAAAAAAACAACGATCTAGCGGTTGCATATTATGAGTGCTATGTGGCGGAATAATAATGACTTGAATGAAATTTTTGCCACACCAAGTTAACTGCAGCAAGACTAATGTACGCCAAATAATTATCCAAAACACCGTACAGGTCTCTGTAGGCTTCACATGGTATTTAAAATGATTGAGCCAGTCCAAGAATAAATCTGTATTCATTCTATCAGACTCTGTAACAAGACATATAAGATTTGCTGAAGCTTCATTTAACAACTCCGCCTTGATTTGTTTATGGGGAAATATAAACGCTGGTGGTATATAATTTATCGATGCACTCATCGTACAAACAATGGTAACATTTATTCCTCTTTCTGCGCTACTGATTTTATTGACGCACCTTTTTCTATTGACGCTAACAACTGTTGGTACCTTATTCGGAACTGTACGGAAGCCAGATTCATCCATGTTATATATTTGACAAGGTTTGAAGTTGTGTTTCTTCTGTATGTTTTCTAATTTATTGTAGAACCTGTCCACTTGAGGCTTATTAAAGCCCATAGCGCGGGCAATGCTGGTTGAAGTCGGTAAGCGAACTGGGTTTCGGCTCATAAAATCTCCAACCCAATGCTTCCCAGCCATCTTGGTTTCTTTGTTAAATTGGTGTATAGTATTATTTTTATTGACATGTTCAGACACAACGAAACTTTTTTAGCGTAATTCCATAAAACATAGCAAATAAAGTCTTTATATGATTAACTAACTCTTTTTCCATATGAAAAATAAAGATGGGTGAAAATCTGGCTAAGGATGTAGCTACGTCTTCTCTTTTTAATTTTTTACCTAGGTTGGACCCCGACTTTTCTTTTGCTTTTTCCCGCTTCAACCATTTTTCGTGCAAAGTTCCTATGTTTCTTTAGAACAATTATTTTGGTTGGTTTTTTTTTATTAGAAGCCATCTAGAAAACAAGAACATAAAAAAAATAAATCCAAATTGTTCATAAGAGTACAGGACCTACAAGAGTGCGCATGCGCACTCTTGCTATGCGCCCTCGTGTGAAAAGCCTTGGGTCCGATAAAAAGGGACACACCAGGTTCATCTATTGAAATATGATGACAAAAACTACACAATCTGCAGGTTATAACATGTTTAACACAATTTGTTATCAAAAAACGCGGTCACTGTAAACATATATATGCTACACTAGTTGAAAAAGATCATATTGTTTTAACGCATCGAAATATTAAAAATCTTAACTTTTCCCTCCAACATGAATTATTTTTGTGTAGATTTTTCGCCATGACATCCTAGTACAGAGACTCTCAAAACGCAACTGAAGTTGGCACGCTTTGCAGTCAATCGTCGTTAATATTAGGTCTGAGTGCTCCTGAGAAATGGGAATATATTCACTGCGAACTGAAAGATTTATTGTGCCCTCTTCTGCTACTAAGTGGTTGGGACGCCTCGCCGAAGAAAGTAGTTTCACCAATCCTATTTCTTTTAGGTAACTTAGAACGTGACACGGCTTCACGCTGGATAAATTTCCCTATTCTATTTGATGTGCTTACAAATATCTGATCCTAGGATTTTGCAAGGCGATGTGTTCTGAAAGAATGTAGTCTGAGGTTTCGTTCTTTCCTCGTAAAATGTACATCTGATAGTCCCAGATTTTTAAGGTGTCCCCAAAGTTGGTAGTCCCTGTTAGAATTCATATTTAAATTCTTAATAGGTTGTTACTTAGGCGAATGTTCTTCTTCTTCTTCTTCTTCTTAGTTCTTTGGTTTTGGCATAAAATGTCTGTTTTTTATTCGTACTTTCCACCTATTCCGGCTTTAAATGGTCGCTCTATCTTTTCAAGGTCGTTATGACACTTCTGAGACCTTAGGGTGATTTGTCATATGCTACCCTAACTTTTCAAGTCGTCCATGCGACTGATGTGGTTGTTCTATTCCATCTTTCTCTTCAATATCCAGTCTTTTATATTATCCACTTCACACAGATTTCTGATGTTCTCACTTCGCTCTTTGTTCATTAGCGTTTTTCCAGCTATCTTCCGTAGTATCTTCATTTCCATTTTTCCATAATCTGCTGAGTTTTTGTTGTGCCAGGTCGTGTTTCTGCAGTGTATGTCATCATTGGTCTAATCTGGCCTTTGCTTCCACACTGATATGTTTATTTTGCCAGATTGTGTTATTTAGTCCTGCTGCTAACCTAGCTGCTTTGTTAGTTTGGTCTTGATTCTCTTCTTCGACTTCTCCATAGCCGGATATTTCTATTTCCAGATACTTAAATTTCATCTCCTATTAAATGATTTTCTCGTCGATTACAAGCTTACATCTTATCAGTGATTTTGAGGTGGTCACGCATTTTGTCTGAGAAGCAGATGTAATCATTTAAAGAGATTTTGTTGCTCGGTTAAAGTCTTTGTAGGTCGTTTTCATTTTCTGCCACCAATATTGCGTCATAGGCGTAACATAGGATCTTAATTTTGCAGCCAGCCATTCTGTATTCTCTCAATTTGCGTACTCTCAGTATTATCCAATCCATGATAACATTAAAGAGGAGAGGGCTTAAGGAGGCTAATTCATTCCTTGAATTTCTTCTGATTATACTTCCCCAGAAATATCTAATTTATTAGATTTATTAATATGAACACTAGCATCGACATATTTTATCAGGGAATAGTTTTCTCTCAGTTGCTACATTGAGATATTCCCTTGAGTATTTTAATTCACTTGTAATGCCCTTTATAACTGCTCATCCAATGGGACGAGTGAGACATGATGAACAGCAAATATAAGGCGTTCCCGATTTATCCCTAGTGCGCACAATATTTATGATCACTCAAAGTTAAAAGTGTCTCTTTGTTACAACGATTTGGATTCTGGATAAATCCTCGAATATAACACAAAATGTAACATTGATAAGTTACAAGATAATGTAGCATGCTGGAAAAAAAATATTATTACCATATATGGCCAGATAATTGAACATATATTGCTTATTCGCCTTCGTGTCATAAAAGCATTAAAATGCTTACATATTATATTTTATAGGTCCTTTCCCAGTGAATTATGATGCTGACAACTGGAATATGCTTGCCCAATTCCTCCAAACTGAGGAAAGAACCAAAATTCCAGTGTATACCAGAGCAAAACTGTTGCACGATGCTTGGAATCTTGCCTACGCTGGAGATTTAAGCTTCGCTACTGCCCTGAATATGACATTATTCTTGAAAAATGAACGGGAATACTTAGCTTGGGATCCCGTTTTTACTTTAATTGATCATATTGGAAGACATATCGACAGTTCAACAGTACACAAAAAGTTCCAGGTTAGAACAAAAAAACAATTCTTTGATAATAAAAATAATCCTTGCATATTTTTTTCAGACGTACGTTAGACTTCTCCTTACACCACTCTACGAAGAACTGGGAAATGAGCCTCAAGAGGGAGAACAAGAAGATAGGGCGCATCTAAGAAGTTCCTCCAAAGTCTTTTTATGTCAAGCCGGGTACAAACCTTGTATTGAGGAGGCTCAATTGGCCTTTAAGACGTGGATGGAGAGTTCGAATCCAGATGAGGGAAATCCGTAAGTTGTATAAAATATATATATCATATTATTTAAAAGATAAATTCAAACCTATACTGTCTTAGGGGTTTTAAATTTTTCTTTTGAATTGAAGGAAAATAATATTTCCTCATTGCTTTTAGTACAGCAAACAGGAAAATCAAATTTTTGAGATATGATGTTATTATTAAAAGCTTTATTTCTAGAGTGGCAAACCAATACATCTGTCCAGTCTTCAAATGGGGAACTAAAGAAGAGTGGAATTTCGGTCTTCAAAGGATCATCAACTTCCCTCAAGGAAGAAAACCAAGCGAGAGAACATATCTTCTTAAGACTCTAGCAGGATGTCCAAATGATTCTTGGAAAATAGAGAGACTGCTGAATATTACCGTTTTGGAACAAAATGGGAACTTCACGGATAATGATATCTATTTGATATTCAGTATGTTGACTGGAGGCGCCAATGGATATACTACTTTGTTCAACTTTTTGAGAAAGAATTGGGATACTATTAAAACCAGGTACTATTTATACAGTGCATTTCTTTTAATGTGGAACTTGAGAACGTTTTCACAAGTTCGCCTCAGATTTATTTCATTTTGTGATATGTTGCAGTTCCCTAAAAAATAAGAGACATGTATTTTTTTGCTACCTGAATTGCATTTCTGGAGAGTGACTACTTTTCCCAAAAAGGTTTTTTAAATTATAATTTGAAAGGTTGATTTTCTGGTTTAAATTCACTCCATACTATTTCTAAGAACTTCATTATCAATTAATACAGTCTTCTTCTTCTTCTTCTTCTTCTTCTTCTTCTTCTTCTTCTTCTAGGTAGAACCAAGTTCTGTTATCTATACAATGCCTCATCGATCCTCGTTTGAGGTCGAAATCCAGCTGTCTTTCCATCTTTTGGGGGGCCGTCCAGGCGGCCGTTTGGTGTTTGGTTTCTCTTTCATCACGGTTTTTGCTAGTCTGTCATCGTCCATTCGTTCCACGTGGTCTCTCCACTGCCTACGACGATTTCGAACCCACTTCACAACATCCCCCACTCCGCTGTCCTCTCGTATTTTTGCGTTTCTTATCCTATCTCTTAAAATTGTTCCCGTGATCATTTTCAGCGTTTTCATTTCTGTGGTTCTCATAATTTGTTTTGTCTTTGTTGTTTCATTTCTTGTTTCTGCGGCGTAGGTCAGTATCGGTCTTACACAGACCTTGTAAATTCTTGCTTTGCTCTCAACCGTCATATGTTTATTGTTCCAGATTATGTCTCTTAGTTGACCTAATATCATGGCCGCTTTGTTGGCCTGTGTGCGTACTTCTTCCGTTACTGCCCTGTTACTTGTTATATGTGCTCCTAGGTATTTAAACTTCCCAACCTGTTCGATATGTTTGTCATCAACCATTAGTTTGCATCTTACCGGTTCTTTTGCTATTACCATTGCTTTGGTTTTCTCCACAGATATCTTCATATTATACTGTTTGGCTGTTCGATTGAGATGGAAAAGCATTCTTTGTAAGTTGTCCTCGCTATCTGCTATCAAGGCAACATCGTCTGCAAAGCATATAATCTGAACGGTGTTGTGTCCCATTGGGTACCCAATATTTGTGCTTTTTACCTCATCAATGATTTCGTCCATGATTACATTGAAAAATGTTGGACTTAGGCTGTCACCCTGTCTTATTCCTATGGATAGAGGGATTTCCTCTGTTAGAGTGTTATTTGTTTTAATTACCATGGTGTTTTTGGAATTCAGTTTGTATATGCGCATGATTGCTTCGTCTACTTGTTTTCTTCGCAGTAATTCTGTTATGTGTTCCAGTTTAACCCGGTCGAACGCTTATGTAAAGTCCACAAAACAAATGAACAGCGGTTTATCGTATTCGATAGATTTTTTAACCAGCTGTCTGATAATAAATATACCGTCGATAGTAGAGCGGTTATTCCGGAAGCCCTGCTGTTCTTCGCACGCTCCTAACTTGTCTACGATCCGTTGTGACAGTATTTTGGTTAACAATTTGGCTGAACTATTCAGTAGGCTGATTCCCCTGTAGTTTTCGGGTTGTTTCTTTGATCCTCTTTTGTGGATCGGAATTGTGATGCTTTTCCGCCATTCGTTGGGTACTGACGTTGTGCGGAGTATTTTTTGAAACAGAACAGTGAGCTCTGTGACAAGGGTGGGGGCACCGTACTTTAGCATCTCATTCGTAATTTGGTTGGTACCAGGTGATTTTCTGTTTTTTAATTTCTTAATTGTCAGGTGCATCTCTGCTTCACTGATGTTAACATCTGTTAGTTCTGTGATTTCTTGTTGGTTTTCGTCAGTCATGAACATTAATTACAAATAACATTTAGTGAAAGGCCACCCATGTAAATAGGCTAACTACTAACCATATTTTAGGTGGAAGTTTTTTGAAAGTGTGTCTCTGGTAGCGCTTATCTTGTGATCTAATCTTAACCTTTTAAATTTGAATTCCTAAACTTTGATTAATGTGATATTTTTTCTTGTAAAATCGCTTGCAAATGCACACTTAAGAATGTGATTTTGAATATAATATACATTAAATGAAGGTTTGTTGTACTTTTTAGGAATGGAAATGTACACATTCATTAGTTGTAAAACTGAAAAATATTGTTTCAAGAATTAATTTAAAATCGATTTTAAGTCCATAGACTTAAATTACATAGTACATTAAACGGAAACTATGATATAAAATAGATGAATGGGAATCAGAGACTGATAGAAACTTTCTACAGGAAGCTATAATTTAACTCGTCAAAATGGTAGATCAATTTTGTTGAGGAAAAAAATCAATTTGAACAATTAAGTTGAGTAGAAAATCATTTTCACCCTTACTAAAAAATTCAAAGCAAGCCCTTACCGAATAAATGGCATGTATCAGTTCCTTTTGATTGATGTATTTTTCACAAAAAAATCAACGTTTTAAATTAAAACTGAAAAAAAAACCTCCAGCAATAAACTTTGGGAATAGTTATCACTCCTTGGTACCGCAATTCAGGACGTGCAAAAAATACCTGTTGGATAATTTTTATACACTCCAACATATTAAGGAATTAGATAAATTAGAGGCAGCGCCCTTTAAACTTTTCCTGCTTAGTGATTCTTAGAATAGATTTAATCTGAAATCTGAAAAAATATGTTACAACGCAATTTGTGTAAACAAATAATCAGAAAATGCTTATAATTTAAAAAAAAAACACGGTTTTTAACTTTCTCGTATTATTATTATTGCACGCCTTGGAAGGAGGAATATTTTGAAATAATATAATAATCTTTTAAAACAACATTAAAGCTCAACACAAAAATGTCTAAATTTACTAAAAAACAAACCGATTTATAAAAATCATTCGAAATGTTTTCCATTCACAGTCAAATGGTCATAGATATCTTATAGCAGGGATTTCTGAATAAATCAAAATTTCAGAAAGAAATAAAGAAATCTATCTGCCGTATTTAAATAGCTGTTTATATGTATTATTCTTTTAAGCAGAGAAAAAGAAAGAATATATACAGGTTACTTCCTGCAAATACAACTCTGGCCCTCTCCCCATACGCGTTTTGACCACCTCATGGTCTCGTCTGTGGAGCTGTATCGAACCGAGAGCAACATTCGCAGGAAACAACTTCTATATAAAATAAAATTCGAAAGTATGTCAGTAGGATATTAAAAATCTGCCGACTTCGATGCCAGACTGAAAAATATTGCCAGCCAAAGGACATCTATACATCTATATATTTTTAAAAGATCAAAATTTCAGTTAGAAATAATACTAAGAAACTATACATTAAAAACACTAAACTATGTATGTAAGAAAATAATATATGTGAATTTAAAAGAAATCGCATTTGCAATCTGACAACAGCGCCTGTCGGAACCAGCACGCTACTCTTATTTGACCTATGTCCGCTATTATTTAATGGCGAGAGTCATTTTTTTTATTTGTTTTGATCTGTTTCTTGATCATTTTCCTGATTTTTCCACTAAGAAAAGTGCATACTTTTGAATTTTTATATTCTCTCAGTTCTATCAGTGTGGAATTTGTGGCTGTAACAAAAATTTAACGATTTGGTGAAAAAAATTGAACCTAAGGTGAAAAGTTATTTTCCCTGTTTTCCGCCAAACTGAAAAAAAATTATAGAATCGTGTTCTACGACCTTGAAATAGGTGGTAAATATCGACATTTTTTCAAAAAACCTAATTTTCCTGGATTTTACTCAATTTAAATGATTACCTAACAATGAAACATCATGAACTTGAACATATATTTCAAGATCAAATTTTTAAATTTTAACTTGGTTACTAGTTTGTCTGTTCGGCATAAATTTTTTCAATCGATTTTAAACTAACCTCCCAATAACCTAGAGACTTGAAACTTTAAATATAGCTCAGAAATGGACGACAATACAATATACAGTCTTTTTTTTTTGATTTTCCGTTTGTTTATTTGTTTGTTTGGTACAAATTTTGCAATCAATTTTAAACTAAAGACCAAAAAGCAGAAAATAATTATTTAAAAAAAATCATTTGTAATATACATTTTTAAAACAGGCTAAAATATATAAAATAATTTTTTTCATAGTCCTGAAAATTTGTGATGGTGAACTTTTGATAGCTGCGAAAATTTTTGTAAAATTTAAAACAAAAACGTGGGGTCCAATAGATAATAACTGTTGTGAATCTCCTCAATGACAGTTACTTTTTACGCTCCTTTCTATTTTCTATTGCGTACTTCTCACGTTTTTCGTTTTAAATTTTACAAATATTTTCATAGCTATTAAACATTCAAAATAACAAATTTTCAGGACAATATGGCAAATTATTTTATACATTTTAGTCGGTTTTAAAAACGTAAAAAGGTCTTTTTTATATAAATTATGATGTCCTTTTCAAATATTTTGTTCCTCTCGAAATAATAATGGATAGATATAAGTAACATGGTACGCGAATAATTTACAGAACCAACAAAACTGTTAAGAAACGTAACCGACTAAAAATATTGCGAGAAGCTAAGCGAATAATTTTTTCGCAAAGCATTTCACGGTCGTGATTTCCATAAAATTAGCTAAAATATAATTGATCACGTTGATTTTAAATAAATCATTTCTTCATTGTTTCATTACTGAAAATATCGTAATGAAATCTCGTAAAAATAATTATAAATTTTTTATGCTTTTTAACTATTTACATTATTATTATATAAATAAAGATAATAATTACTGCTAAATTAATTTAAAAACATTTAGAAGACGAAAGTTTTGAAAATATGTAGGAACCTAAAATAAGTATAGAAGTATTTAAATCACGAGTTGATATTTGTTCTAGGAAACTGAATCCTATTAAAAACGCCTTTAAAATCGGTCCGAAGTCTCATAACTGGAATAACAGGAATAACTGGTTCCTGTTGACCGTTCAAATATGTACCAGGGTACTGTTTCAATTGGTTAGTCTTTGGCAAAAAAAGAAATAGGCCAAACCGAATTTTGACTGTACGGCGAGTGGTTCCGCTTAAAGAAGTTACACTTGCGGAAGAGAAGTTGACCTTTAGCATTGTCATGAAGAAGAAAGATATTTTTCTGACTCAAACTAGGATGTAATTTTAATAAAACAAATTAGAAAATCATAAGGCATGAAAATGTCTAACCCGAGATAAATATCAACAAAAAAAAATAATAAAACTTAGAGGCAAGTAAAGAACCTATTTGTAGGACAAAAAAGATATGAAGAAAGTGACACAACAATTCTATATAGGTCTCTCTCTACTCTATCAAATTACAATGTAACTTAGGCGAGATCGATGAAAAAAATAATAGTAACACTATATCAAATAAAAAATGAAAATGCTGCTGAAGAGGATGGAATTATAATAGAAATACTGAAATGAACTTCTAGTTGAACTAGAAAAGCTAGATTGCGCAAATGCATTGGTGGTAATAATTCATAAGAAAATATATAAGGTCTTTTACAAAATCATTACCAAACTAGATTTTTACCATACAAATTAGGATGCCCGATTTAGAGAAGGGTTAACATTATTGAACATTATTCGGAAAATTAAAGTAATATAACATTTCCTACGGATGACGTTTATAGATTTTAAAAAAGCTTTCGATACTGTCAAATAAAAAATCATGAAAGCCCCAAAAACACCGCTACTGTCATATAATACACTGCATCTACAGTAACGTCTTCTTCAAATATAGCTTCACAAAAGAGGTCTCACATAAGGAGACATGATTTAACAAGTTGCCTATATACTCCTTCAGGCAGTTAAAGTAACAATATAAAGACAGTTCATTTGCTGCAAGTAAAACTCGAATCCCCTCTCCATGCGCATTTCGACCATTTAATAGTCTTATCAGTGGAAGAGAATACAGGCAACTTCTTAAACTAATCCTACGGCAGTAAATATTTCTTTATTGCTTACTGATTTTTTTAAGGAGATGTAATGTTCCTGAAATTGTTCACTTTAGTGCTGGAAAATCCTTTAAAATTGATAGAATGGCATTATAGATCTGTTAACATCTCGGTGAACGACTCCATCACTTGATGTTTAAGAATGACATTGTAGGCATAGTTAAAAGTAGAATATATCACTCTAATTAATGATAACCAGAAGGCAATCTCTCGCTTTGCCGTGAAAAGTACACACATTTTTTTAGTATCTCTCGCAGGACAAGAATGTGACAGCTGGTAGTTATATTGCAAGACGTGACATATAGACCTAGGAAATCCCACTACTCCTTCAATCTTGCTGACGCTCCAAATAGAAAGTGAATTATTATAAATACCTGAATAAAATACTTTAAAAAAATTTATGACTGGTTGTTTTTGGAAAAATCAGAAAAAATGTGTAAGAGTTTGGACCAAATATATTTTATTATTGCTGCTTTTTAAATTGGGAAAACCGTAGTCATAAATGCAATTAAAGCAAAAGAAAGATAACTTACTGAATTTATGAACACTGTCTACGCTTTAGGTTTTTCTAGAATCCTTTCTAGTAGTCCGTCCGTTCATCTGCTGATCGCTTGTCTGTCATAACATTATGATGTCGACCGTTTTTAATGGATTACAATGAAATTTTGCAGGGTGTGCTTTTCATAACAAAAAGAAAACGATGTGAGGCGAAATTCGAAAAAAAATCTGGTCTCTCTTTCTATGGGAGAAGTAGTGTATCATTGGATGGATCCTCTAAAAGATAATTAAATTTTAGATTGTGTAGTTTATGAGTGGGTTGTTAAGGCTTTTCTTGACCCTCTACAGCATTTTGATCAATAATATTTTTTACAGGTTGTCCTAATCTAATATAGACCTGGGATATTTAAACTTTTAACAGTCTATTGTGTTTCTGAGGAGTAAATGTCTTTTTCTTTCAAGTCTCAAGGTGAAATTAAAGTATCTTGCATGCATGCATTCGCATATCATTTATTTTCGGTCGTAGAACAAGGCAAATTTAGTCCTCAACTTTGCCAATTTTTTTGAGATTGTATCTCGGAAACCAATGTCTCGTGAAGAGATTTTTTATTACTCAAAAATCTCTTTTTGGGAGAGAGATGGTTTCATGCGTTCTTAGGCGATGTGTTCATGAATTTCTTCATTTTCCTGGAATCAGGCGTATTATTCCACGTTAATTTCAAATGATTTTCTTCCTAGCTTCGAAGTTATTTTTTAATTTAGCATTTCAGTCAATCATAGAAAGGTTTATGACAAAAAAAAAGGTTTTTTTGTTTTTTTTTTACAAAGCTATCTTCTTTTCCATTTCCTTTGATTCCCTTGTATTCTGGCATCCACATCAGGGCTATCCGTTATTACTTTCTACTTGTTTTAGGGTTTGCCTACAGTCCCAAATCAACCTACATATAAGTGTTTGATCTAAGATCATTTAGCATTAATTGGCTGACTATATGTTTATTCTGGTCCTTCTAGTGTTTCTATTGAAGCACTTGTCGAAGCAGATTTGAAATGCATGATACTCCCACTCCAACCCCCTCTTTCATCATGGGTTCGTCAGTAAATCTTATCGTTAAATCCTTCTCTGGTGGAGGTAGTCCCTCTCCCTTCGCTAGCTTCATAGATAATGACAAAGAGGTACCTTATGGACATGAAGTCCATCGGTCTCGATATAGATTCTGTTGGAATTTTATCCAGAATCTTCTTTGAGGTTTTGAACAGCTTAATGGCATTTGTTGCTGCCGCCCTCATCACAATCATATGAAGTGTAAGGAGGTGTGACTGTGACTTCTACATAGATTGACTTCTGTATTTACTGCAACTTTCTTTTAGTTGCTGCTTGCCTGTCTTATTTGGTGCCTTTTAAAAAGTTCCCCTCTTGAATTTTCCAAAGAAATATTTTAAAACTAGGAAAAAATTGAGCTCAACAGAACTTACTAAATATAATCGATGAAAATTATGTCTTGGACCGGATTTAAAGATTATGGAGTTTTGGTTACAAATTATGTGGGGAGGGTCGGCTTTTAAGGAAATACAAATTCTTTTAATAAAGTACATAAAACTCTGTTTATTAAAATATAATTTATTAAACAACTATGTTATTTGAATATAAGCTGTTGGTATTATTCAGAAGATACTTCATGAACGCAATGCTGAATGAACTTAACATTCGATTGTGAGGGCCCAGCGCAAGCGTTCGAGCCCCTTTATGTAAATCTGGACATGTTTACGATTAATTTACGTCAACAAATTTATGGAAAACAAAAAATGTTTAAAGTTTTGGGCTGTAACTCTTTGGCGAAGGGGCCGGTATTCAATGGTGTTGCAATTACTATGTGTAAGTTTAGAAAACAATAAGTCGATGAATCGATAAAGATCGATTATGTATTAAAAACTGATTAGATAAAATATTAATTGCATTACTATCTTATTATAATTGAATAAAATATTTCAATAAATATTAAATTCCAAAACGATTTTTATGTTTTTGACAAATTTAGATTTAAAAGAATACTATACCAAATTTTTTATTCTGAAACGGCTATTAAACTTTATCATGTATACGCTCCATGTGTAGTTTTTAAATTTTAGGTTGCTATGGCAACTTTAATAATGCCTGCCGATTGCAAAAGGACTTTTCTAAAAACGCCACTACTGCAAACTGGATCCGAAAGATTGGTCGTTTATTATTCAAAAGCATCGAATATATCATCAAGAAATTTATAAAATGAGATTTGAAAGTTGATATTGGTGCAAAATAAAAAAAATATTTAGTATTTAGTTTTTGAATGTTCCTGAAAATAGATTTAGATCGCAATTTTGGGGTGTTAAAACAACAAAATACCTGTTTGGCTCCATGAGGTGTAGATTTTTGGAATACTATTGATATTAAGATGTAGAAATTTACTGAGATGTGAAATGGAAGTAACAAAGATACTACAGCATTTGTTTCGCAATAGATCTCACTAAATTTTATGGTAAAACAGTCATCTGACTTAGCACACCATTGCCGTACTAAATTTCAAATTTCTAGAGCTGAGACAAGTACTTTTAATTTTTGAGATTAAATTTGGAAACTGGAAAACCTAAGACATTAACTTTTTTTTTACTCATTGTCAAAGTTGATTGCCTTGTTCTGGAAAATAGGAATCACCTTGGAGACTGATTGGTTTAATTTTTGCAGAGAAAATCCAATGGTAATTCCAATTTTTTTTAACCTGCCACCAAAAAGACTGTATACTTGAAAAGCTACTCTAGATAATATACAAACGATAGTTAGAAATGAAATAAACTCTATTCTTCAACGTTTTAAAGAAAGTATAAAATCTGTTAAATCGTACCCTGGGCTGACATCCCATCTGGCCAACCTGACAAAAGTAATATTATGGGACCTTCTTCGGAAAAATTAAGTCGGGATAGACCCATAGACTTGTTTGCTCTGCAGATGGACTTTTAACAGGCTAGAAAAATTCTATTTGGCTTTTAAGATACCAATTTAAGGAAGGAAATGACCGCAGTTATTGGTCCAGTAGCCAGTCTCGGAAGAATTTATAGTATTATCGTGGTGTTCTGGTAAGACTGTAGGATTGCTGTATTAACATGTTAGCAGAATTAGTGGCTCTATACATATATTGTGTAATGGTGTTTTTAATGAAGGTGTCGAAGGTATCGCACCTTAAATCCCTATGTATGATTGTATGTATGTACAAAGTGTGGGGCTCCGCATATCATTCGAAGCACCTTGTTTTGAAATCAGACAAAAGTAAGTGCTGAAATCACATTCAGCAAACGTACAACTATATGCAGCTCCGTGCATGAATGAAGTAAAATGCGAACAGTAAATGCAAACTTCGTTTCAACCATATCCTTTCCGTGTTAAAGGTTGCATAATAGCATAATGTGGATATATCCACTGCTATTGCATCTCACACGGAGGGATCCGTGAAAGCCGCATAAACATATATACGCCATTCGGCGGGAGGTCGGCGAAGCCGCGTTCAGTATTTACATGCTTCCTTCCGATCTATCCTTTGCACAGCCAGGTGCATGTTGGTACCCTGATGAGTCTAATAGAGATGAAACATGTGCCTCTGCCGTATCACTGTGGCGGGGAGAATAAGTTTTGACGTTCTTTTCGGTATGGTGGTACAGGTAGGCCATCATCTCGATGGTGGTGGAATAGGATAAATTGTGTTCCTTAGCAATTTTTTCAAACTGTGCAACCTCTAACACGGAAAGGATATGGCTGAAACGAAGTTTGCATTTACTGTTCGCATTTTACTTCATCTATACACGAAATTGCATATAGTTGTACGTTTGCTGAATGTGATTTCAGCACTACAACGGAATAATGTGGATATATCCATTGCTATTGTATCTCACACGGAGGGATCCGTGAAAGCCGCATACTCCTAGAGGATTCTAAAGGTTTTTAGGTAAAATTACATTCCCTAAAAACAAAATAGCAATATATTTCCTAACGAATCGATTTTTCTGTATTAAAAATTCAGTTAAAAAATATGTGTAATCTCCCTGCAAAGATTCAGAATATTGTTATTTATTAAAGACAACTAGTTCCTGCTTAGAAAAAAATGTTCTTTATTTAAGAGGTTTGCTGTTTTTATTATTCTGAAATATATATAACTTTCTTACTATCTAATCTACCATAATAAATTAATTATATTCTGTTACCATAATCATGTGCAATAATTGGTTAATAGTGCAACTAATGCCACAATTAAATAATAATAAACCAACTTAAATTTAAACAGAATAATGCTAATAAGACATATAGCAACAAGTTTTAGTAAATGTTGTGTGAATTAGAAGTAAAAATTTACCCTTTAAATTACTCTTATCTGTCTTCAACATCTTTTATTAGACTTAATAATAGTAATTAATGATAATTGCTTTACTTGCACTGAATTTGCATATTTGCATTTTAGTGATAATTAGGTATAATAAACATGATGTATACATGCCCATAATAAATGAGAAATCATTTGGAGCCTGAAAATTTTTCTGTGTACCAAAAATTCATTTTTAGGATCTTGTGGCCACTAGGAACTATAATTTCCTATGTCTATTTATGCATCTGTACATCATAGTTTCATAATTTTGTAATTTATTTTTTTTTTAAGATAAAATTTTGAACCTATATGCTGGCAATAAACGATAGACCAAACAGCAAAATGTAAAAAATCGGGTATATTTCTCTCAATACAAAGGTCGGTAAGGAAACTGTGGACAAAAATTTAGTTATCAAAAACAATTTTGTATAAACTGCATCCTAGAAACCTCATTTTTACCAACAAAAAATATAACTTGTTGTACCCAGGAGTCGACATCGGTTCAGATAAAAATCTTCTTGTTGTGCACTTCTATTTTCGATGCAATCTACTACCAAAAAGGGTGTAGAACCCAAAAAAATGCTATTCAGGCATTAAAATATTCCGCAGTATAATGAGGACATGAAAACAGAAATAAACAAGGTTTGCCAAAAAAAACCCTAGTCATGAATTTACAGCTAATGAGATTTGCATTACGCTGAAAACAAATGTACAAGCAGCTGTAGAAACTATTCTGTGCCGACCGAAATAAGAAAAAAAACAAACAATGGGTGCCCAAAGAAATATTTAACTTGATGGCTGAACGTCGGTTTGATAAAAATCAACTTGGTAACTAATTGGGAACTAATTCGCACTATCAAAAGAAAAATATGGGAAGTTAAAAAGGAATAGACTCGAGAATAATGTAACGAGGATGAAGGACCATTAATTGCATGACTCTAACTTCCGTAGGAAGGTAAAATAAATAATTAGAGTAAATAGAAGAATAGCATAATCGTTGGTAAAAAATAAACAAGAAAGACGGATATTAGAAACCGACAAAGTACAGGAAACATGGAAGAATTACGCTGAGAGATTGTTCAGTAGTCAACGAAACCCTCTCTCTCCTCCCTCCCCCACAAGTAATATTGTGAATCTTAGTGGTCCGAAAATTCTTGAGTTTGAAGTCATTTACATACTAAAATGTATGAAAAATTGTAGAGACACCTTAAGAATCAATTAATCCGGAAGGCTTATTCCTAGTGAGCAAGCTGCCAAATCGGATTAAGGCAACGAACCTGTTCACCTAGAATAGATATAACAGACAACACAATAAGCCTTATGGCTACAGGGTAGGGGCTTCTAAATCCTGATGTGGTGTGACCATATTTGATCGTAGACTTTTGCAAATATTATATAGTGGCAGCGTGAGGCCGTTCTGTCTACAATATACTGCTATCCCATATTGTAGCTATTTTAAATAGTTATAAATAATTATTATAAAGACAATGACTCGAAGTCTGGACGTTCCTCTTCTCTCTTGCAGCTTTAGTTCCAAACAACTACAGGTTATTCAAGCTTAACAAAACCATGACTCAGGACTTCAAGACTCAGGTAATTCTGCTAATTGGCTGGTCAGATGACATCTCTTGTTTGAAGCTCTCACAACACTGCGCGCGCAAGTTTAGTCGCGCGAAGGTTTTTAATAAATTAAATAAAACAAGCCTCTCAAATCACTTAAATCTATTAACAAAAATAAATAGAAAAGCGAATTATTTACAGTCAGAAACTTAAACTAATAACTAATAACAATATCAAAGTAACTAGCATAACTGCTCTTAATGGCTGTTCTATTAGTAAAAATGTAAAACCCAAATTAAAAGATAAAACGTATAAATAGCTTTCTAAAATATTAAAGAAAGAAAAGAATAAAAACGTGGAGAAAACAACTATTTATATTACTTAAACAAACAGTATTAAAGTCGCTAAATTCTCGAGTAAAATAACTTCCCAAATTAAAAGAAACACGAAACAAAAAAGAAAATCTTCATTTCCGCCGAATATACACGATACGTAATTTTCTAAGACACTGTACTTAAACTGTCTACCGATTGTAATGAATTCCAGACTGTAACTAAAGTTTAGTATTTCTTAAAAGGCCAAACTCGTACCCCCTCGACACCTTGCGCATTTCGTTAGCACCCATATCACCCCATGGAACCCTGTAAAGGGTATTTTAATTCATGAAATGTAGAGGGCGTTAGCCATTATATACCGAATACTTAATTCCCGAATTGGCCTCTGAGCGCCTCAATATTACTTTTTGTATAAAAGAACAGTAAAACAGGCTAATCTACGTCCTCTTATAATTAAAAGAATATACGATAATTACCGTTGTCAAACAATATATTACCTTATAGTGAATTTATTTGATTAATCTTTTGTTTCCTAATAATGGGAAAATCGTGCAATATTTTGATACATTTTCACGTTATTTTCATATAACACATGTTTAAGACCTCCCCCGGCTCTTACTTCTTCGGTTTTATTTACATAACCAGGATAGGCTTTCTTCGACAGATTTTAAAGATCTTAAAGAGGGCCTTTTACTTTATGTCCTCATAAGTGCTGAGTTTATATATTTTTAAAAAAACATTTAAACGACTCAAAGTTAATAAAGTTGAGACACTGTTGTGTCATATACACGAATCAATCAATCAATACTGTTATTAATAATAGTTGGAAATCCAAATTTTTTTTATGTTTCTCTACATATTTTCTTTTTTCTCCACGACTTTAATACTGGAAAATAAAATACTTTAAAATAATTTGAGCACTACAAAAATGCAGGTAACATCGGAAGAAATAGAATATAAAATACGTAATTTAAAGAATAGAAAATCTCCTGGACCAGATCTAATTACCAACGAATTATTGAAATACGGAGGCCAAATGCTTACCGAGGAGTTACAAAAGCTTTTTAATAAAATTATTAAAGAAGAGCAAGTACCGCAAAAATGGAAAACCAGCTATACAATTCCCGTACACAGAAAAGGTGACCAAAAAAACCCGGACAACTGCAGAGGAATTACACTTCTTAACTCTGTCACCAAACTATTTACAGCAATTATTCGTGACAAACTTGAAGAGAAAATAGAGATCTCGGAGGAACAACAGGGTTTTCGAAAAAAACAGGGAAACCACAGATGCCTTATTTATAGTGAGACAAATAATCGAAAAATCAATAGAATTTAACCACCTTGCATACTTATGCTTTGTTGACCTAACAAAAGCATTCGACTGCATCAAGAAGCAGCACATAACGGACATCCTAAAACAGAAAATGTTTCAGCGGAGATCATAAACATAATTGATGACTTGTACACAAATTCCAGCACAAAAATAATAACATCCGAAGGTCTAACCGAAGACATCAAGATAAACGAAGGGATAAGGCAGGGAGACTCGCTAAGCCCCTTCTTATTCAATTTGATAATGGACCGCATAATAGAGGACATCAGACCGAAACGCGGATACCAGATGGGCGGACACAATATCAATATAATATGCTACGCGGATGATGTGGTCCTACTCGCAGATAACGAAGACGACCTCCAGAGATTAACACACCTATTTAACGTATCAACTAAGAAGTACAATATGCAGATATCAACGAATAAAACAAAGTGTATGGTAATTTCCAAGGAACCAAGAAGATGTAATCTACAGATAGAAAATGCCATAATTGAACAAGTCATGAACTTTAAATACCTAGGCATTGACACAATAAGCTATCGTAACCTTACCGGAGAAGTACTGTCACAAAATACAAGAGCCCTATAAGTGACAGGATGCTTAAGAGATGTTATATTTCGAAACAGATACATGAGAATAGAGGGAAAAACAAATATATATATATAAGACCATGATACGACCAATTCTAACTTACGTCACGGAAACAAGAGCAGACACTAAGAAGACAAAGCAGAAAATGAGAACCACCGAAATGAAAGTACTGAGATCAATGCTGAACGTGTCAATCAGAGATAGGCTGACAAATACCTTAATCAGAGAAAAATGTAATGTGCAGGACGTGGTCAAATGAATAAAAGAAAGAAAAAGAGGTTGAAAAGAACACGTTGAGAGAATGAGTGAAGAGAGACTAGCCAAAGTTTGTATGTATGGACGACCAAGAGGAAGAAGATTGCCAGGTCGACCACCAAAAAAAAGGGCCCAGAGCTGGTTCTCTTCATCAGCAGAATAAGGCGGGTGTAGATAAAATGACAAACAGGGATATCCCTAGTCAACATAGAAGAAGAAGAAGAAGAAAATAATTTTCAAAAAATCTTTGAAAATTTTTGAATTATGTTACAATATTTAATGTTTTTTGCTTAGAAATAATGCACAGAACATAGTAATAACTTAATCTTACACACATTTATATTTGACAGCTGAATATTTGACGACTCACGCCTTCTGCTTCGCTAGTTGCTTATATGTGAGTTAGAAGTACTTTCCCGATTATTCTTAGGCCCTTCATCAAAACTTTTCTTGTTTATACGTGTTTTCAAGAGGAAACGGAATGTTGCGTTCAATGCGAACTACCCGGCTAGTTTTAAGAAGAGGTGTGTAAGCTAGCCATTTACCGATTACGTCACATATCACGCGTATTGTTAAAAACAAAAAAATTAACATTTTACTTTCACATTTTAAATATAATTTTGGTATTTAAAATTAATAACCCCCTAAAAAGCCAAAGCGACTCCCTTGTGAATCCTAATCCCCCTGTCGGTAATTACTGTTCTATATAGTTTTAAAGCTTAGTCTGCGCCTTTTCAAGAATGTTTATTTGACAGATGTAGATTGTAATATCTCGCCGATTAATGTGGCATTTATTTTCTTCATTTTCGAATTAACTCATAAGAATGAAAATAATGTCTTTAGTCTAGGGATGTAAAAAACCTGGAAAATGATTTTTGTTCGCCACGTCAAAATTATTTGCCGACCCATTTCTTAAAAATGTATTAACCTGGTAATACATGTGACCTTTGTGACACGGGCTAGGTATATTTATATAATCTCTGAAAGTGATGTGTGCTTTTCTTCCTAATTCATCAATGATCAATAAGCTTATTGTGATATCTTTTTAATAATTTTTTCACCCGGACTTAGGCCAAATAGCATTAGATTAGTTTGTTTCTGGTAAATTGATTACCTGTCTAATTAAATGGAAGGCTATTTGTATCACAAACACGGCCACAAATTCTAAGGGAAATCGAAGTATCTACAGAAGAAAATCAAAATAAAATTTTAGGTTAAGTTGCCCTTAAGTGACATTTCATATTCTTCCTCCGTATTTTGCAATGTTTGTTAACTCTTAGCGTTATCGTGTCTATGATAAAGTGAGTTTTGAAATATTTTCAAAATAGCAAAGCACTGAAAATCAATTATAGTTCGAGCCACAGAATCAAATTTATACATAAATGCAATCTTCCTTTCAAGCAAATTACTGTAAAGGCATAAAAATGATTAACACTTAAATAAGGAAAAGTAAAAGGAAAAATTATTTTATTATCTTATATTAACTTATATTACTAGAAAGTTAATAGTTATAGGTTTAATTTTTTTTCAAATTTTATTTGTTTGAACAGGAAATACACACCATAAAACTGTTTATTTCAAAAGGCAGAGGTCAAATTTCTCTGAGTGGTAAGGAATTTTAAATCATCGAGTTCTAGACATTACCAAATTAATTTATTTAGATAAGTTTTTTAATTCATTTAAAAATATGACTTGAATAATTCATTATCAACTGACCCTAGGTTGTTTTTATCAGTACGTACTGATTTACTTAATATATGGTACAAGCTAACCGTGTTTAGAAATTCAGAAATTACTTTATGAGAATCATTCCCCAGGAGCGTATTAGATACTTTAAGAAGATAAAATTTATTTAGTGAAATAAGGAATATATAATATGGTGAACATAACAAGCACTAGTTCAAAAAATAGTGTAAAGAATTCAAAAGTTAGCCTTTATAGGAGTCACGGGGGTATATTATGTTGCGTAACAGACATGCTGTATATATATATATATATATATATATATATATATATATATATATATATATATATATATACATATGTGTGTAATCGAAGGTTTTCGGGCATCCCGTGTATGTGCTGAGTCTCTCTCAGGACTGTAAGGCAGCTGATGTTTCGTTGAAATCTCATTCACCATTTGCAAAGCTTACTGTATTGCATCTATGAGCGAACAGTTCGATTATCGATCCCATATATTCTCAATATAGTTGTGAGCAACCCATGTGGCACTGAGTCGAAGGCTTTCTTATAATCTAGGTAGGCAGGAAAGGGATTTCTTCCGTTGATACAGGCTTGGTTATATATGGCAGAGTCAACAATCAATTGTTCCTTGCATCCCATTGCTCCCCACGTGCATCCTTCTGTTAAGTTGCAATGATGTTATTTTGCTCACAATGTGCATAGATACCTACATTGGGTCAAGCAGGAGATGATCACCTTATACAGTGTGGGGAGGCAGGTGATTGGCCTATACTTAGCATGGGTCATGTGTGTTGTGTTGGTCTCTGGCAAGAGGTATGTAATACCTTCGGTCAAGAACAATAGCATTTTTGCTGGGTTAAGAAAAACATCATTAAGATTAACCAGTTGATGGTGCATACACCAGAACTTCTTAAGCCAGTAATTCTGGAACTTTCCAGTTATGGGATCCCTTAATTATTCTTGAAATTTCCTCAGTGGTAAATGGCTCAAACTATATCTGGCTGTATTCTTGGCAGATTTGGTATTCTTTATTGACCCAGTCAGCTGCGATGATACAATTGGCGAGTGTGGAAAATTGGTGTCCCCAGAACGCTTCTACCTGTTCTCTATTGTCACTATTATTACCATCATCATTATTGCCACTTATAAGCCAAACGGCCTCGCACTCCCTCCAGGGATTATTCACTCTACAGCACTCTACCAGGCATACAAAGACACAAAAAGTATAGGACCCGATAACATGGAAAGGGTTCCTACAGAGCTTCATACTTTTGGTGTCTTTGTATGCCTGGTACGACTGAATAATCCCTGGAGGGAGTGCGAAGCCGTTTGGCTTGTAAATCAGATAATAATAATAACAATAATCCTCCTAGCAACCGCGCGAACCGTCCGAAAGTTCATGGGAAATACAGCAGACAGGGTCACCTAGGACCCGATAACATGGAAAGGGTTCCCACAGAGTTTCTCTTCTCATTATTGTCACTATTGTTATTATTGTCACTATTGACATCATTATCACTATTTTAACTCTCAGTATTACTAACACATTTCCTATTTCAGTCCAAGCTCACGGTTGGGGTTGAAATCTTTTCAGGATGCAAAACTTTTTTATCTTTATATGCAAGCAGGTTAAATCTGCCAATAATCATATTCCAAATATTATTAATTTCCTACTATTTAAAATTATTTGTAAGTACTGATTTTGCAAACAGAAAAACCAGATAATTTCCGAAAACTGCATATAATAATTTATTAACAGTAATAATAACACATCGTTAAAGGAAATATACAACCAGGAGCATTTGAGATACAGACAGGTGAAACTTTAAATGCAATGGAAGCAAACCACCATACCTATATCTAGATATGAAATAGGCTAAAAGAATTGACTATGAAGGTCGAATTGACAACCGAATTTGTCAGGAGGATAAGCCGGGTATTACGAACTAGTTTAAATAGTAGAAATTTGTTTAAGGCGCTCTCCACGTACGTACGCTTTGCACTTAACTACTCATTTGGAATTGTAAAATGAAGCAGGACGGACATCCAAAATCTGAAAAGAAAAATAAGAACACTATTAAAACAAACACCAGTCTCGGAGTGTTATTGAACGTACAATGCTTCCAAGACACCAAGGAGGGAGAAGATTGGTGGATATTGATAAACAGCTAGATCAACAAACAATAAATTTACGTTCATATTTCCACAGGTTAGCGGACCATTCCACACTATATCGAGAAATATGCGATGCCGACGATTCAACGCCGCTACAGCTGAGGGAATGGGATATTGCTTCTCACCTCCAAACAAACCAAGAGAAGTTAAATCCTGGCTTCAAAAGCCACATTATGGACGGCATCCAAATGAAATCATCTAGGAATATGTTGAGAACTCAGCGTCGAACTACTGGTTAATTTCAGGACAGATGTATTCGTAAATAGAGGGCTTTTTGTTAGCTATCCAATGAGTTCAAGTTGTTTTGGGGCCGAACAGTTCTTAAAAATCAAACAGTTGCTCATAATAGACCAGACATTACATTATAATAATAGATAAAGTTTTAAGGCGAACTACACTAATTGGCATTGTAATATCAAACAACAACATAAGGCCAAAATACAGTGACCTGAAGTTGCAAATTCGCTGATAATAGGCAATTAATAGCTTGCAGACGATTCCCATAACATAACAGGACTGATACCAAAGAACCTCCTGCAGAACATCAAGGGTCTGGGCTTTGGTGAACATCTGTATAAACCTATTTAAATGCAGTGCTCCTCCCCACAGAGCTCAATAATTTTGGTATCTGGTATGAGTTATTATTATCTGAAGGGAGTGTGAAGCCGTTTGGCTTGAAAATCGTATAATAATAAAACGTTTATTTCGAAATAAAAAAAAATACATATAATTTCTTAACCTTGCAAAATCAATTGGACATAGAAGAAACTCCCGCAAAGGAGTTCATTACATCTCCCTTCGCATTTGTTCGTTCCTGACGAACCACGGGGTGTTTAAGACCATTCTTAGAACTATGTTTTCCTGAGCGTATCCCCACGCTGCTAAACCATATGTCAGTACAGGCCTTAGCACTGTTTTGATAATCGTCAGCTTGTTCCTCAGACTCATTTTGCTATTTCTATTTACCAATGTCCTCTAGCAGCTTTGAACTTTTTGACTGTGGCTGGGATTTGTTTTTTCCAACACAATTCTTTGTCAATTATCACTCCTAGATACTTGGCTTGGTCCATCAATCTGACGTCTGCGCCATCAGTATCTATCCTGTCGTCCGATAGTCTCCTTCTATTCGTCAGAAAGAGCACTTGACTTTTCTCGGCGTTGACAGCTATGTTCCAGGAAATGAAACAGTAGTTAACTAAGTACTTCTCCTCCCGCAAGGACTACTGAATAGTCAAAGCAGATTTTTATATACAGGTGAACTGCACCCCAAGTTCCTCTCTATCCTGTCTAATAAAGTTATAACCATCAATTTTGATAACATTATCAGAGATGTACCTATTCAGCCAACTCTCAGAGATTCCGACAAAAGCATAACCATTCCCAATTTGGTGATCTCCAAATATATTAAAATGGCTTTCAAAACATTGTCTTCCACATTAAAATATCTTAAAATAGAAAATATCTAAAATATACTATGAAAATTTTGAGTTAATTTAATTTAAATTGACTTATTATCTGTACCATCGCACTAAATTGTTTGGAGAAGGTAGGAGGGGTCAACTAGTAATTGCCCGCAGAACTAAAAGTGCCTCTTATGTCTGTGAGAAAGAAATTCTTATAAAATTTATTGTTAAAATATACATCATTTTCTGATCAATATATATATATATATATATATATATATATATATATATATATATATATATATATATAGAAATAAAAAATTATTTGTATATGTAAATACCAACTATCTTTTCATTTTAATTGCGTTGTTCTCGGTATTTTTCAAACCTCTGACTGCATTTTTCTAACAATAATAGAACTGAGTTCGTTCCAATTTTCCAAATTTCTTCTAAATATAGAAATTTTGTCGTTGATCCAAGTATTTTAAAATATTTCTAGTTACTTTATTTTATGAATAAAAGTGACTCTACAGCGAACATATACTTTTGATTTCTGACCTCAACTATTTTAGCTTAAATTAATATTTCGACAAACCGAACGATTCAGGACAAGAAATTTTAAAATATTAATGGTGTATTCTTTGTTTTTTGATTTCATATGAACCAAAGAGATTTTAGATTCAAATAGAAACCGTCAGTCGAATCACAAACCATACAATTGTTTGCAATCAAAATTGCTATGAATATGTGAAGAAAAAACTATGCCGTTTTATGCATTACAATAAATTTATGTACTCCACACACTTTCTTCTTTATTTAATCGTGCATATTACATCATTGTTCATAACAAACTTTACTCAACATGTTTAATATAACACTACAAATCGAATAAAGTCAAAATGAAATTACGCATAACAGAAAAAAGAAGTACTAATTGTCACAAATTATTTACACACACACTCACAAGAGGTATAATGTTACAAATTCAAGTTATTTGTTGGAAAAACGTTATGGGTAGAAGCCAAGACGTAAAATTTAAAATTGGTAGAAAAATTATTTACGTTTCAGATATTTAATATTAAATCTTGGGAACTTCATATTGTCTTAAAAATATAGCACGGACTGAAAAACAACGCAAGCCATCACTGAGCGATGAGCATGTCTACATGAGTAATCATGTGACACTCAATATTTACATTCAGTTGGAGTTTCGGATAGGGTTTTCTTTATCTCTGCCTGTATCTGTTTTAACTTAAAATCTCTTTGATATGAACCTACTTGCCACAATGGTGGTAATAAAAAACTGCTATTTTAAAAATATGTTGTGGGAGAGACATCTATCTTACTGATACTACTAAATATCTTCCAATGGAATCATTTGCATTTATTATTAACGTTTTAAATATAAAAAAGTAGTGAACAGAAATGCCGCAATTTAGCTTTTTTTAAAACGTAACTAGGCATGACTCTTGACATTTCGAAGATACTTTCCTCCGATTTAAACACAGTAATGTATTCTAGCACAATTTTGAATGTACTAAGAATGTTATGTTACAGAGTAATTAGATCCGACAGCTTTGGTAGTGCTTTTGAAGTTGAAGGGTCCAATTTTGTTGACCTCGGTTGCCTAGCGACGCTGGAGAAAGTGTTCAAATTAGGAAGAATATCTCTTATATTGATAAAAAGGAAAGTAAATACTAAAGTTTTCTTCCGTAAATTACATATATATATATATATATATATATATATATATATATATATATATATATATATATATATATAAAGAGAGAGAGAACTTATCGTCCGTGTACTTTTAAAATAATATAGGAAATTCTCGGCTATGCGGACAAAGACCGTTGATAAATATTTACTCTCAGGTTGAAAAGTGCGAAGAACTTCAAGATCATGGAAAAAATCCGGGTCCGAAAAATGACGACAGCGCTGTTTCGTCCTAGGATGGGACTCATCACACCATTGCATTCGGTACAAACCATCATCTCACCTCTGTGTCCTATAAACGTATTTCACGGTTGAAAAAGGAATATATCAAAACTCGACGCAGGAAACGTGCTACTCTAAGGATAGAGGTCGATTATCTAAATATTTATCTATCTTTTTTTTCTGTATTAGAGGAAAGGCTTTATGCCCACCAGCCGCGCAGTGCGAAGGGCTGATAGTGTGGGACTCCTCAGATGAGTATACCCACTAAAATCACCCCTTGTTCTCCCTTCTGGCTCCGGAAACCGCTCCCGCATTACTTCAAAGGCAGAAGCCGTCCTATATTCTCTCAAATAAAGGCACCATGTAGGGTTTTAGTTTGTTAACGTCACTCAAGGGCATCCTTGTTAGAATTTTGTGTATATCCTCCTTGCAGACATTCTCATTTCATAAGGAAAGACTAGACGGATACGACTAGAACAGAACACATACATTCATATTATAATTATATATCACAGTTTGCAGCATTATCACAGGTTGAAATATCACAATTCCCTTATATACGAAGTTAAGTTAAGGGACATGTCTATTCAGTCTCCGTTTTTTTTAATTTCAATGATGTATCTGATGGTATTATAGGCGTAGCTCCAGGTTTCTTCGCTTCCCAACAGAGATTCCATCATGTTGAGGGGATTAAAAATTCTTCTTGTGCTACTACAGTAATCCTCACGGCTTGATTCCTACCTACAGCACTTGAAGAGTGTATGCTGAATATCGTCCTCCTCCTTGCAGTAATCACAGCTGCCTGTGATTGACCTTCTACGGTCGAACAGGTACTTCCTAAAGCATCCGTGTCCTGATAAAGGCTATCTATCTATCTATCAATCTATCTATGTACGTATATATATATATATATATATATATATATATATATATGTTATATCGTAGATTTTCACGGATGGTAGAATGAATAGTTTGGTTATTCCGGGTTTCAATCCGTTCGTTCAAAAAATCGTTTTCACGACGTTTCGCCAAAATCTCATTTGGCATTTTCAAGTGCGGTTCGTCTCGTTACTCGCTGAGAACTGATGGTGGCCTCTGAAGAATTTCGAGTTTTGTTTAGTTGGCTCGCTGCCTGATTGGGTGGGCGGCTTCGTAGGCTCCTCTCCTCTCCCGAGTGCGATATATTTTGTTCTTGTATGCAGGTCTCTCGTGTACTAGTTGATTTTTGTTGTTTTCTTTCTTGATTTTTTATTAATGTTTTCCATGTAGGTGAAAAATTTATAGCATCGTCTCGTTTATTTAGCTGTCCCGCTTTTTCGATTTCTAGGGCCTCTCTTATGACGCGTACCTTGTAGTTCTGTATTGGTGCTATTTCTTTTGTTTTTCCGAAATCGATGGTATGTCCGGTTGTTTGGTGATGTTGAAATAGGGCTGAGGTTGTCTGTTTGTTTTTGAGGCTATTTTTATGTTCTCGGATTCTTGCTGATATGCGCCTGTTTGTTTGTCCTATATAAGTTTGATGACAATCTGCACATGGGATGCTGTAAACGCCATGATTTTCAAGGTTGGTCTTATCTTTGGGATTTCCCAGGATGTTGGCTATTGTTTTTTGTGGTTTAAATATGGGCTGTATGTTATGTTTTCTTAAGATTCTTCCGATTCTGTCTGTTATTCCTTTTATGTATGGTATTATGGCTTTGTTCCTTGTTTGATCTTGGTCTTTGGTCTTTGTTGTAGTCTTTTCTTGTCTTTTTATGACTTTATTTATATCTGCTTGTGAGAAACCATTCCGTTCTAGAGCCGTTGAAATGTATCTTATTTCGTCTTGTTTTGTGTCAGGTTCTGTTAGGCGGAGAGACCTTGATACTAATGTGTTGACTACTGCCTGCTTTTGAGAGGGATGATGATGTGACGCTGCATTGAGATATCGGTCAGTATGTGTGGGTTTCCGATATACGCTGAAGCCCAAGGTGTTGTTGAGTTTCCTAGTTAATAGCAGGTCCAAAAAAGGAAGTTTCTTTTCTTGTTCGATTTCTAGCGTGAATTGGATTCTGTGGTGGATATTGTTCAGATATATGAGGAAATCGTCCAGGTGTTCTTTTCCATGTGGCCATATTATAAAAATATCATCGACATAGCGTTTCCAAAATTTCGGTTTTAAAGGTGCCTTTTACAGTGTCTCCTGTTCGAAATATATCATGAAAAGGTTGGCTATGACTGGTGAAAGCGAGGACCCCATAGGTGCGCCATCTGTTTGTTTGTATATATGGTTATTGAACATGAAGTATGTGTTCTTTAGGCAGTGTGATGCAAGTTCAATTGTGTAGTCTGGAAAATCCTCGTTCATGGCGATTTTGTCCAAAGCCTCATCCAATGGTATGCTTGGATATAGCGATTTTATGTCGAGGCTTGCTAAGATGTCATTTTTTTCGAGGTGAATGTTTTTGATCATTTTAGTCAGATGCTCGGAGTTTTTCACAAAAGAATCAGCCAGTTCGACTCTTGGTTGCATGATACTTGCTAGATATTTTTCCAGAAGAAATTTGAGGCACTACAAAAACGCAATACTGTCCACACACAGCAAACACTAGACTGCAACAAAGTTGTCCATAACATCTCCAACCACCAGTTAACAGAATCCGAGAAATTAGTTCTGTCTAAAGGTTTTAATTTTGCCGTAACGCCAAAAACAGTCCCCTTAGAAGAGATAATTTCGAATATAGAAGCTGCCCTAGAAAACATCCCTGAAGAAAATGCCGAACAAGCCAGACAAGACATAACACAAATTTTGAAATCAAGCCGGCCTCCCAACTCAAACTTAACGCGAGCTGAACATCAAGCCCTCTCATCCTTAAAAAAGAATAAGGAAATAACAATATTACCAGCAGATAAGGGAAATGTCACGGTTGTAATGAACACCAACGAATACATGCAAAAAATGTTGGAAATTCTCGAAGACGCCTCATACAAACAAACTAACAGAGATCCAACGGCGTACCTTGAAAAAACTACGAAAGCCAAGATTAAAGCCTCAAAACTAGACCCAGAAATTGAAAAATCTATAATACCAAGAGAAAAATCAAGCAGATATCCAAAACTATATGGCTTACCAAAAATACACAAAACAAATGCACCACTCAGGCCAATAGTGAGCGCCGTGGGATCTCCTACACAAAAACTGGAAAAATATCTAGCAAGTATCATGCAACCAAGAGTCGAACTGGCTGATTCTTTTGTGAAAAACTCCGAGCATCTGACTAAAATGATCAAAAACATTCACCTCGAAGAAAATGACATCTTAGCAAGCCTCGACATAAAATCGCTATATCCAAGCATACCATTGGATGAGGCTTTGGACAAAATCGCCATGAACGAGGATTTTCCAGACTACACAATTGAACTTGCAGCACACTGCCTAAAGAACACATACTTCATGTTCAATAACCATATATACAAACAAACAGATGGCGCACCTATGGGGTCCTCGCTTTCACCAGTCATAGCCAACCTTTTCATGATATATTTCGAACAGGAGACACTGCAAAAGGCACCTTTAAAACCGAAATTTTGGAAACGCTATGTCGATGATATTTTTATAATATGGCCACATGGAAAAGAACACCTGGACGATTTCCTCATATATCTGAACAATATCCACCACAGAATCCAATTCACGCTAGAAATCGAACAAGAAAAGAAACTTCCTTTTTTGGACCTGCTATTAACTAGGAAACTCAACAACACCTTGGGCTTCAGCGTATATCGGAAACCCACACATACTGACCGATATCTCAATGCAGCGTCACATCATCATCCCTCTCAAAAGCAGGCAGTAGTCAACACATTAGTATCAAGGTCTCTCCGCCTAACAGAACCTGACACAAAACAAGACGAAATAAGACACATTTCAACGGCTCTAGAACGGAATGGTTTCTCACAAGCAGATATAAATAAAGCCATAAAAAGACAAGAAAAGACTACAACAAAGACCAAAGACCAAGATCAAACAAGGAACAAAGCCATAATACCATACATAAAAGGAATAACAGACAGAATCGGAAGAATCTTAAGAAAACACAACATACAGCCCATATTTAAACCACAAAAACCAATAGCCAACATTCTGGGAAATCCCAAAGACAAGACCAACCTTGAAAATCATGGCGTTTACAGCATCCCATGTGCAGATTGTCATCAAACTTACATAGGACAAACAAACAGGCGCATATCAGCAAGAATCCGAGAACATAAAAATAGCCTCAAAAACAAACAGACAACTTCAGCCCTATTCCAACATCACCAAACAACCGGACATACCATCGATTTCGGAAAAACAAAAGAAATAGCACCAATACAGAACTACAAGGTACGCGTCATAAGAGAGGCCCTAGAAATCGAAAAAGCGGGACAGCTAAATAAACGAGACGATGCTATAAATTTTTCATCTACATGGAAAACATTAATAAAAAATCAAGAAAGAAAACAACAAAAATCAACTAGTACACGAGAGACCTGCATACAAGAACAAAATATATCGCACTCGGGTGAGGGGAGGAGCCTACGAAGCCGCCCACCCAATCAGGCAGCGAGCCAACTAAACAAAACTCGAAATTCTTCAGAGGCCACCATCAGTTCTCAGCGAGTAACGAGACGAACCGCACTTGAAAATGCCAAATGAGATTTTGGCGAAACGTCGTGAAAACGATTTTTTGAACGAACGGATTGAAACCCGGAATAACCAAACTATTCATATATATATATATATATATATATATATATATATATATATATATATATATATATATATATATACAGTGTGTCCACGGATGGAGTACTACATTCTATTTAACTTCAATATGTTTTTTTTGGTCAATCGGATCACCTGCGTACTACAAATTTGGGTTGATGAATTTTTATGATCGAGGCATCAAAATGTTTGTGTAGACAAGAGTTTAAAAAAAAATGGTGGTGTATTGAAAAACTCAAAATGGCGGCTATAAGCCGGTATTCCACGTTAAGTTGAAAAAAAGGTTAATGAAACCGTTGTAATCCTTCTAATTACGTTTAAAGTAAGTGCGGGGATCACTGATGCTACTCCAACATGAGACATTATCAAAAAAAAGTGGCGAATCCAGTACGCCAGATACAAGACCCCATAAACATATCTTAAGGCTGAGTTATATACGAGTTTTTGTTGAAATGGTCACCATAAGGGTTTAAAGTGTCTATGATTTAAAATATATTATTTAAATGCCAAAATCCAAAATGACGGATACAAGATTGCTGATTAAAAAATTAAAATTACATGAATCTGAGCAAAAATTTTTAACAAAGGTACCATTTGTACTAAAATTCGTAACTACATAATTTTTAGAATCCATCTTAGATTGGCCACTTTGAATTTTTCAAATTCGACTACACATTTGAAATCAGCGATACCAAAAACCTCTTAGTCCAAAATTTTACTCAGATTCATGAGATTTTAATTTTTTCGCCCGTCATATTGGATCCGCCACTTTGAATTTTGGCTTTTAAATAATATATTTTAAATCAGAGACACTTTAAACTTCCATATCGGGCATTTCACTAAAAACCCCAAAAACCCGTTCATAACTCAACCGTAGATAATAAAATTTAACGTGGAATGCCGCTTTTTAGCCGCCATATTTTATCCGCTATATTGAATTTTTCAAAACACTACCATTTTTTTGAAGGCTCTTGTCCAGACAAACATTTTGGCGCCTCGATGATAAAAATCCATCAATTCGTATATATATATATATATATATATATATATATATATATATATATATATATATATGAAGTAAGATGCGAACAGTAAATGCACACTTCTCTCCATCATATAATTTCTGTGTTAGAGGTTGCGCAGTTAGAATAAATTGTTATAGAACGCAATTTATCCTATTCCACCACTCTCGAGATAATGGTCTACCTGTACCACCATACCGAGAAGAAAGTCAAACCTTACTCTCCCCACCACAGTGATACGGCAGAGGTACATGTTTCGTCTCTACTAGACTCATCAGGGTACAGACATGCACTTGGCTGTACAAAGAACAGATCGGAAGGAAGCATGCAAATACTGAACGCGGCTTCGCCGACCTCCCGCCGGATGGCGTATATATGTTTATGCGGCTTTTACGGATTCTTTCGTGTGAGATGCAATAGCAGTGGATATCCACATTATGCCGTTATAGTGTTGAAATCACATTTAGCAAACGTAGAACTATATGTAGATCCGTATATGAATGAAGTAAAATGCGAACGGTAAATGCAAACTTCTCCATCATATCCTTTCTGTGTTAGAGGTTGCACAGTTAGAATAAATAGTTATAGAACTCAATTTCTCCTATTCCACTACCATCGAGATGATGGCCTACCTGTACCACCATACTGAGAAGAAAGTCAAAACTTACCCTTCCCGCCTTCACTACAACGGCATAATGTGGATATATCCACTGCTAGTGCATCTCACACGGAGGAATCCGTGAAAGCCGCATAAACATATATATATATATATATATATATATATATATATATATATATATATATATATATATATATATATATATATATATATATATACAGGCGCGGATCCAAGGGGGGGGGGCGATCGCCCCCCCCCCCCCAAGAGCTTTGAGTTTAGGAAAATGGACCCGATTTTTCTTCTTATACTACAGTTTATTTAAGAACTAGAGAGAGTAATAAATCATTTTTTACCCTTTTTCTCTTCACAAACTACCTGTGTTCTTTAGTCCGGTGTCTTTAGCAAAATCGGTTAGACACATATATTTTTCATAGAAATGGGTTAGAAATTTTAAAATCAAAAATACCGGTCTATAATAATGGACTAAAACGTAGCCTTATTCTCTCAAAAAATTCGAAGTTATAATTTAAATACTTACAAAATATCCATTGCCAAAAATACAAAAAGGTAAACATATATAAAAAAATAAATTCGACCATATAATATTAAAATATCTTTGGGGCTATCGGTCATTTTATTATTGAGTAAAAACATTTTTAGGGTATTTGACGTTTCAGTTTATTTATTTCTTAAACCATCTGCAGAATTACAATTAAACACTAAAAAGGGATTCAAATGTAATTACTTTTTTTATGTTGTAATTAAAATTAGACCTACTTATTTTTATTTCTATTGTACTGATATCTTAATTTAATTTACTTTATTATATGAAAATACGATAGTCCCAAAAAAATAAGATAAACATGTTAATTCTGCACGCTTAAGAAAAAGACACAAATACAATAATAAAATAATAAAAAACTTACGGCTAATTAGAATTAAATATATATAAAATTAAACAGTGGGACACACTAAAATAAAAATATATAAAAAAATAAAAAAACATATAAATAACATTAAAAATAAAATACAACAAAAAAAAAATTTAAATAATAAATTGTGTTTACACTAGTAAACATTACGTATATAATTCCTAATCAAAGTCAGTGAAACTATCTTCGCTTAAATTAATTATAATTGGTTCCTCTATTTCAGCGATCATGAGATCGAGTTCTCACATTTTGTTTTATTCTTTTATTATATGAATTTTTCCCAATTTTCCGCAGTAACTTTATTCAAAAAAATCTCTCAAAAGTTTAGTTAAGCTACAAATTTTGTTAATTATGTTATTTCTAGTAACTCTACCTTTTACTTGAGAGAGATATTTATTTCTCCAACGGACAGTTTCCGGATGATCTATAAGAACAGATTTTCTATCTGGTTTTCCCAGCAAAAATTAAGTTCTCTGAGCAATTTTCAGAGATCAGTTCTTTTAATTTCAGGTAAATCGCGATCTTCATTGATTTAAGTTAGAATTTTGTAGACGGTTGGGATCTGCTTCTCCTAATAAAATGTATATACAACCCCTTTAATTGCAGTTTTCATCCCTTCTTCTAACGAGGTTTTTCATCTGCCTGTAATCGAATGTGGCTTGGGAGTACAAACAATTCCACTCGTTTTTTCTCCTTCAGTATTCGGTACATAATAGATTTTCCAATTCCTGTCATGTTGGAACACATCTCAACAGAGCTTTTAACATTATTATCTAGATATTGATATCTTATGGCATCATAAACATTCATCGTAATAAGTTTTTCATTAAGGAAAAAATGCCCTAGTTTAACAATTTTGGAATAAATATAGAGGTGAAAGCCATATCTTTTGGGTATCTCTCTAATCTCAAATAATATATAAAAACAAGCGCAGACAAGATAAATCACTAAGAACAAACTCTAAGGTGTACTTTGCTCACTGACAGAAATTAAATTAAACTATCAGAAGTTTTATGTTGCAGTAAATTTATAAAATATATTTAAATATAATGAAATATAATTACATTTACGGCAGTTCTCAGTTACCAACGGCACTGGAGCAGGTACGTTGGAGGTTTCGGTAACAGTTTTATTACTCTCTCCAGTTCTTGAATAGAGTATAGGAATGTGTATACTTGCGATCGCCCCCCCCCCCCTCTCAAGAGCTTTGAGTTCAGGAAAATAGAACCCATTCTGCCTTTTATATTAGGAATGAGTGTGCTGCTTGCACTCACCCCCCCCCCCCCCCGTTGACAACTTGTTTTTCTTGCCATACTGTACTTTTGTGATATCACTGCCCCCCTCTAAAGGAGAGAGGCTGGATCCGCCCCTGTATATATATATATATATATATTAACCTCGTCACAAGACATTGTGTTTTTAATTATAAAAATATTTTGTCCAATTCATCGAAATATCGAAATACATTAAAAAGTTATTACACAGCCTTCTCACGATTTATTGATAATAATATATGACAAAAACAGGAAATTCAATCGCTACCTCCTAAACCGCAATGTTATTACCTACATATTAAAATGAAAAAATAAGTACGCGTCCTGTGTAGAAAACCAAAAATAATGATCGGTTACAATCATTTTAAGTATTCTTAGTTATTGAAATTCTCGAATGTAATCAAAATGACCCCGACCTTTTCACATTACGAATACTACAATTTATGCATTATTGTTGGTTTTAATAAATAGTATGAAATTATCGGTTTACTGTCAATTATTTGTAAAATATTTGTTTTTACAAAATTTGACATAATTTACACTAAGCGTTTAAAATAAAAAAATTTCCTAACTGAGGAAAACCACAAATTTAATAAACAATAATTATTTTAATAATTTTCTTAATGTTTTTGATAAGATTCCAAAAAATTTTTATTATCGTCGCAATAAATATTTCTTATCAATTCCGGAAAAATAATGTAACAAATAAGGGTTAACAAAGCGCAAATATCAATTAAAATTTTGTTGACTATATACAATGCGATATCGAAAACAATAAGAGCTGGAAAAACGGTTAAATAAGGAAATTTTTAAATAATCTTCTTAGGGATTTAACTTTGTTTACAGTTCTAGTTACTTAGATTTTTAAAATATTTTAAAGAAATTAGAATGTTTGATTTTCTAAAATCGACTAGAAAATATGGTTTGAGTAACTTTTAGAAAAAATACGTCTGTTTCGGTAAATTTAATGGTTTCAGTTTTCTGGAACCATTATTAGTTATTTTTATCTTAAGATCGTCAGATTGGTTCTTTCCTTTTTAAAACGACCCTTCTATTAGCTATAAAATTAAAAAAAACATTTAAAATTTTAAAAAAATTGCAACATTGAACAATGAACGATTAGACGCAAGAAGATCTATATATATATATATATATATATATATATATATATATATATATATATATATATATATATATATATATATATATATATATATATATATGTATCCTGACCAAATTTATTAACAAATCAATGACATTTTCTGTATAATCTATTTCGAAAGTACGTCATGAGATGAAATATATTAAAACATAACAACTCATTTCTTAAAACTAATAAAATGACCAACGAAACGTTAATTGAGTACAGCTCATTAAAGATATGAAGAATGAATGAATGAAAATGGTTTGTGATACTGGATCATCGATGCCTAGGCCTCTATTGAGTTCTCGTCACCATAGCTGCAGATCATTCGAGGCCAATCGTCTTTGCGAATCTAAGCAGCCTCGTTAATTGAACTTGTCTAACTGCTTCCGGTAACAAAAATGTATCTCCGAAATACCTGTCTCAGTCCGTTGAGTGCTGGATACTCTTTGAGGATATGGTCAACAGTTTGATCCTCTTCCAAACATCATCTGCACGTCGGATCTTTTTCGAAACCGATTTTACGAATATGGCCCCTCAAGTGACAATGTCCTGTCAACAATCCCACCACAATTCGCAGCTTTTTCCTTCCTAAGGAGAGAGGCTGCTTAGTACTCTGTGCGCTCGGTCCAGTTATATATTCCTTAGCATACCTCATTCCAAGAGCTCCCCTCCACGATTCAATAAATTTGCTTTCCAACAACGATTTTAAATCTCTTTTGCCAATAGCAATTGGGACAGGTAGAATAGATTGGGGTCCATATGGTTCAGTTGCCAAACCCAACTTTGTCATACGGTCTGCTTCCTTTTTCTCATGTATGCCCGAGTGGCTCGGGATTCACACGAGTCTGACTATGCAACCGGTCCTTGCCATACCATTCAGTACGTTCTTGCACTCAGACACCAATCGCAAAGTCACGACACTGGACTTCAGTACCAATATCGTTACTTTACTATCTGAACATATATTTATAACCCTATTCCTGTCTATATCCCTCGCACACCGATGGGCACACTGCAGACTAAGATAAATTTCCGCTGTGAAGATTGTCGCACATTATCCGAGAGGGTAATACTTTCTGACTCCTGTACTCCTGCCGAACACTCCGGCTCCAGCTCTTTCATCTTGTCGATATCCATCAGAATCAATTTTTTGGAAGATTTTGCTTGGCAGAAATATCTCCAGAGAGAGGTTGGGTTTTAAAAGTGGCGTCATGTAATCTATCTTCCTAGGGAGTGATGGACACCTCTCCACCGTGCTTTCCCAGACACCTGAGTAGCCGCCTATTTCAATTCCAAGATGCTTTAGGCAACTGAGACGCGAAACACTCTTCAGGGCTTCGTTCTCTATGTAAGATATGAAGAAAAATTTGAAATTGCGTTGTATTTTTTCCATCTGGGGAAATACATTCTACTCTTTAATTTTTATAACTTACTAACTAACAAGCATTCAATTTTCCTTCATATCTTTAATTTGTTGAATTAAATTTAGCAGGAAATTGTTTATTTTGGTTTAATACATTACTGTTTTCCATCCACAAAATTTCTTTCCAAAGGGGGTGGGGGAACAATAGGTGCAAAAATTGTTTTTATATTTTACCACAGAAGTTATTGTTCCAGCGTAGAGGGCGCTTCGAGCACTATAACTTAGCCTTAACTGTAACGGTTATTGATTAGATGGGACAAAGATTTTCGGAACAAAAAATGTTATTTTATTGAAATAATTCATTTAAGGTACTTTAAAATACTGACAGAACAATTATTATAGACATTTCAAGTTTGGAAATATTTGTATTATGTTGATAATAGGTGAGAATAAATATTCAACAATTGCGTGCAATTTTTTATTTTTGTTCTTATTTTCCAAACTTGAATATACACTTATTTTACTAATATACAAATGCTCGTTTTTTACATGGTATCCCTAATAAGTATATTCCACGATTCTTTCATTGTTTCTACTCTATGAATTTGTACTGTGATCTTAGAGTAAGTTTTAGTCTTAGTTTGGTATTATCAATTTCCGTTTCAATTGCTCCTCACTCATACTGGTTTTCTTCTGTTTCTCTGTTATTGTTCTCAGTGGTTTCATTGAAACTAAACACGTAATCATCATCATATGTTTCCTAGTTCAACTCTGCATATAAACTTGTTCCCATGCACAATTCTTAGAAACAACTGAGCACATTATACCTACTTTTCCACAAGATTTTCCACATTTTCCACATTTTCCAGTATATTTGCACGATATTTATTTGAGCAATTTTTTGGTCACCGCTTTTTTCTGTCATAACTGACTCAAGTTCAAGTCTGTGACGATTTATTTTCCAGCCTCATTCTCCTAGGTCTAATATATTTTTTTTAATATTGTACTTATAAATAGGTTCGCAAACTTCTTTGGGCGAGGCTGCTTTTCATGCAAATGATGAATCTTGTGTTCGAAATAGATTTAGCAAAGCATTTATCACGCAAATCATTTATACTTGAACCTTTGCTTTCGTCACCTCCATATAAAGTGATGAAAATAATCTCCCCACCGATAACAATGATATTTGGTTGATGATTTTATTTTTTGCAGTCTTGTAAGTATAGGAATTCATACCTAAATCAGTAAATGTATGTACTAATAACAAGTATTCTGCAGTCACTTTACCATGTTGTAGATGATTCCGGCATCGTTGCCTTTGCTTGGCTGTCGAGCATACACATTGCTCGTAGACTGTTCAAATACTCTTAAAAGCACAAGCAAGTCAATATCTTCTCCAATTATTTAAACGGTATCATGAAATGGAGCTTCCTGTAATGCTACATCAACAATTTCTGCACCTGCCTCTTCACAGGCTTGTTCAACTGTCACCCCAGGATTTTTTAATTGGTGACTGTGCAGTTTCCTCACAAATGAAGCAATTCATATCGGACATTTTGAATGATGTTAGCATCTTTTAAAACAGGAAGGGAATGACGCCTAGTGTTTATAGCAAACAATCCGCGGTTGGCAATAGCTAAGGCACTAATTTTATTGACGTACTTTTCCATTCATGGAATGATTTATATGTACCTTGCTTAATCTCCTCCCCAAGATGAAATAGGCCAGGCTGTCAGGTAGTATCATAAGATACTGTGCTGCGCTAAATTAAAATACTCGAATATTCTAGAATTCTTATAATTTAAATGCTTCTATTGAAATAATACGCGATAAAAATACTGAACAACAACGAAAATGTTGAACAGTGATCATAAAACTATAAGCAATTATTACCTCGTGATATGATAAAATCATAAGATCACAGAATGGTTAAAATAGTAAAAATACGTTACAGATGAGTGATTTAAAAAAAAATTGCTCTGAAGAAAGTTTGCCCACCCTCAATCAATAACCGTTGCAATTTCGAAAAAAAGTCATCAGTAGCAAAGTCATAATGCTCGAAGTATCCTCAACGATGATATTATCACTTCCGTGGGAACTTTAGCAGAAACAGAGAAAATTGAAAAACAATTTTTTCTCCAGTTCACTATCCGAGACTTAAAAAATATAGAATTTTGTACCTTCAAGTAATTAGGGGGGGGGGGGGTTAAAGCGTATACAAAAAATCAACAGGGTAGGCGGGTTTGTTAGGAAAATTTACTTGTACTAAATACTTTATTCTGATTTTGGTTCTCTAGATTTGAAGAAAAACCAATGCTGTGGAATAGCATTATCTCCTCGGCAACAACAGTCTTCAAAACTCAAGAAGGTCTCGATATGGTGTCTGAGCTATATCTGGAACGACAAACCGAATTTGGAAATGCAGATTTTGTAATCGAGAAGGCACTGAAAAACATTAAAGAAGAAACGAAATGGAGCAACGAGAATTTACCTGTCATTGAAAAGTGGTTGGACGAATATCTTAGTAGGAACAAGGCGAAAATCGAAGAATAGGCTTATTGCATAAAATAGGGTTATGTTTAATATAAAAATTTTTAAGAAATCTATTGTAGATATTGTTAGGAGATTGCGACATGTACTCGTAGTGTCGTAACGAGTTAGTAACTAGTTTATGTAATAGTTTTTTGAATTACAAAAATATTTATTTAACATTTGCTCTTTGTAGTATTAATTTAATAATAAAAAACTTTATTCTCCTAATGTATTTATTTTCTAGCTTTTGTTCTGTGACTTTGCGTTGAAATTAATGACGGAATGAGCCAACATCTCCTATAATATAAAGACTTAAAGTTGAGTTGTGATGTAATTATCTGAAGGCTTATCGTGAACAGTTCATTAAATTTATGTGTTTGTTTACTTTTAAATTTACTTATAAACTTAAGACGACCATTATTTAAATGTTTTATACTTTTTTTATTTAAGTAAATTATATTTAAGACAGTTCAGGATATAACACCACGTGTCAAGTACATATTATTTTATGAAATACAACATATAAGGGAATAAGCGCTGCCAGAAACAGGCTTTTAAAAAATCTCAGTAGGGCAATGAATTTTTTAGTATAAAGTATACTTTTAATCTCCTTTCATAATATTTAAAAAAAATATTATTTTTGCGATAATCAATATAAAAGGTTCAAAATAATTTCAGATAAAATTAAAAATAAATATATCAATAAATAAACATCGTAACGAACAAACACAATATAATACAAGAAAAACTAACACCAAATGAAAATGGGATCACAAAATTGATCATATAAAATACATACTCTTGCTAGGACAAAAATTCTCTTTTTCTCTATCCATGAAACGTTTTTTCTGTCAAAATATTATATCCAACATCGAAAATACCATAAAATCACTAAGCATAGAAAATAAAGATTTAATTTGTAATAAAATCTGTAATATGTTAACATACTATAAAAAATTATCTATCAAATAAAAATTATCTATCAAATAACTAATTTAAATTTTATATGAAAGAAAGCAAACAATTTTTTAAAAAAGCAAACCAAACTTATATATTTTAATTGCCGATAAATTTAGTAAAACTATAATTATTGACAAAAATGACTATAACCCAAAAATGCATAACCTGCTAAATGATTCTTCCACTTATAAAAAAGAAAACCACAATCCAACTAGCAGGGTACAATCTAAGGTCAATAAACTTCTATATGATTGGTGTATATGGAACCTAATAACAATTGATTATAATATTGGTCATGTTCCCGACATATTTAGTGTACTAAAGTTACATAAAGCAGATATACCACTTTATCCAATTGTTAGTAATATACAGTTAACCACATACAATTTATCAAAATACTTATCTGATATTATCACGAATGTGCTAGGTAAAAATGAATTTTATGTCAAAAACTCATCGGATTTCTGCGACTAGATTAAAAATGAAACTATTCCTCAGGATCTCATATTAGTGTCCGACGTAGAATCCTTATACACTAATATCTCCATTAACTTAGCTATACAAAGTATAGAAAATAATTGGGAAAAAATAAAGAACTTCACACCATTAACAAAAAATTATTTTATTGAAGCTACAAAATTATGTTTATCGCAAACCCTTTTTCACTTTCATAATTCCTTCTATTCGCAAATATACGATGTTGCCATGGGTTCTTCAATATCTACAAATCTCCTCATTGAAATTTTAGAAGAAAATATTAATAAACAACTAAATTACAAACTGTTTTTCTTTAAAACATATTTCGATGATTGTATATTATGCATACTCGAGGAAAAAAATTCAGTACACTCTCAATAAATTTCTTAGCTCGATATATTTTATACTGCACATTGAATTTGTATACGCTCCAAGAACCCCACAATATCAATTTTAGGTGAAATCGGAAAACGTAAAATTTTCACTCCCACATATTGAATCTTGTCAACCTAATATTGTAAAAATTAACTTCATATTCGTAATACACGACCCCGAAAATACCTTAATACCAAATCTGATAAAATGCGAATAAGGTAAAATTTTCAACTCACTATATTGGATCTGTCATATTGACTTTCAAAAAAATAATTTTAACGTCTTAATGTAATGTAAAAGTGCCGATTTTAGATAAAATCCAGAAATTCAAAATTTCTAGACCCTCATATTAACTCTGACATATTAGATTTTCTTAAAATAATTTTATATTCGCTATTTACATCCTTAAAAACGAATGAGTAACACATTTGAACAAAATCGAAAAATGTAAAATTTTCAGTCCGCCATATTGAACCCTGAAAAAAATACTATTAAATTCGCAACTTACACCCTCAAGAATCCTCAATATCAGTTTTGGAGAAAATCGAAAAATTTATAATGTTAAATCCGCCAGATTGAGTTCCTCAAAAAATATTTTAAATTCGTAATTAACACTAACAAAAATCCCCCGATACTGATTTTAGACAAAATCGAGAGATGCAGAACCTTTAATCCGCCATCTTGGATCCGCCATGTTTATTTTTCTTTAAATAATGTCAGATTCGTAATGTGTGATTTCAAAAACTCCCCCATATCAATTTTGAGAAAAAAGGACAAAATTTATTTTTATCCCCCATATTGGACACGCCACATTGAATTTTTTAAAAATGATTTCAGATTCGTCATGTGCGACCTCGAAAACTCCCCCATACCAATTTTGGAGAAAATCGAATAAAATTGATGTTTTCATCCCCCATATTGGATCCGCCATATTGAATTTTTTAAAAATGATTTTAGATTTGTCATGTGTGACCCCAAAAACTCCCCGGGACGAAATTGATTTTTTTGTCCGCCATATTGGATCCGCCATATTGAATTTTTAAAAAATAATTCTAAATTCGTTGAGTACATCCCTGAAAATTTCCCCATACCAATTTTGGAGAAAATCCGACAAAATTAATTTTTTGGGCCGCCATCTTGGATTTTACTGCACCAATTTCGCCCAAAAAAATATGGGACCACCGCAGCAACTTCCTGAACATAACGAACGGAGTAATCGGTGTACGTACATAAAAAAACATACATACTCGACGAACTGAGTCTTTACTGAAAAAATGGTGATATATGAATCCTTTTTCTTCAACTTAAATTATAATTAATAAAAACAACGTTTTTAGAGATGAACTTTGGGGTAATTATCATCCCCTAGAAATGAAATTTAAGTTTGATATTTTTTGATATAGTGTCACTTATTGTAGACTGAGACAAATCGAAGGTAGCACAGCAACTAAGAACTTATTCTTATTAGCAACACCACTTTTGTTTGTCTTCTGGGCGCTTTGCATCATGTATCAGATATACCTTTGGTGTTAACAATTTAGTGAGTGTATGTCAATAAGCCGTACGGACCTCTGTTTCGTCTCCGGCTTAATATCATCAATGCTAAGTTATTTCAGATTATATACCTATATAATATTTTTTCCATAGTTTTCCACACTGGTCTGGAGTTCAAGACATAGACAACGGAGATCTTTTCTTGTTTAATACAGTCATCAGTTCCGCGACACACAGATGAAAAAATGCACTCATAATATAGTGGCTTATTTCAGCCAATGATAAACTAATATAACTTTCCTTTTCAGCTTTATTGAAAGTGAATATTTTAATATAACGTATTTTTTAGGTGTGATCAAATTTTTTTTATAGTATTAATCAATTCTAAAGAAAAAGAAAGCTTTGCCAAATGATATATATTTTCACTCGTTAGTGAATATCATTAGAGACATTGATGTGTTATGAAAATTATCGAATATAAAAAGATATTAATTTTAAGATATAATATATGTACGGTGACCATCTGTAGTTAGTTGTTCGATCTAAACCAATGAAAAAATCTTGTTTTTAAATTAGCATTGTTTGGTATGGTACTTGTTTCACATTTATTTAACTTTTACAGGAACAATTTAAATTTAAAAGATTGAGTAATTCTTAACGAATCGAATCGAACTTTTGTTAAATCTAATTATTTGTATGTTTAAAAATAACTTTGTTGTTGTTTTTTTAATGTTCCTACTTACTGAAAAAGAAACCTGAATTTTGATAAAATTTTGAGGTGGCGTTTTAGTTAAAGAGCATATGCAGGGTGTCCGGGAAAATATGAGAATTCTTCCGGATATGAAAAAAACACGTGAAAGGAATACTACAAGTTCATATAAACTTTTTTCGTATAGGCCACCTTTTCGGAGATATGGGCTCCCAAAAAGCTGCAATGGGATCAAGTTTTTTACATATAATTATTGAACCAGCAGGTATATTTAAATTTTTTTAAATATGATGTATACCAGGTAAGACCGTTCAAATTACTATCCAAGAAAGTGTTGTGAATTACTCACAGCTGCAGGGACGGACTAGTTGTGACACTCATGACCTAATTTTTTTTACGCCCTGTATGATAAGAACTTTGGACGACATTTTTACATAATTTTAACTATTGACTAAAAATTAAGTACTCTTCCTCATGTCGCTAAACCTAACCGTTTTCGAAAAAATGTCATTTTATTTACACTGTTAATCCCCTAACTTCTTTCGGGTTGAATATGAAAAAAAGGAATTTTCCCCTGTTACCATGATTTCAATAAAAAGTTAAACTAACTACTTAGTTCGAAACTTTGTAAAAGGGTTCAACATGGGCTTCGTGAAGTCTGATACACTTGAAGGCATGCTGAAATGAGGTGGTGCCCCATTGTGCATGTAGTACTTGTTTCAGCGGGTTTCAGGTGGTAAGTGCTCTATTAAATCATGACAAGAGTTTTGAAAGAACTTCAAAAAAAGATTTCCAGTCAGTCGTGCCAGCAATATGAATGGTTCAATCAAAAAATGGCCAATAATTCCTGCCCTGATTGGAACTGATATTGATGATGCGAAACAATAATTACATGAGAATTTTCATCAGCCCATACATGTGAGTTGAAGAGAATAGTGCCAGTGAAGTTTACATTAATTCGTTGCTGATCCAATACACAGTTTGCAAACTGCATTCGACGGGAAGATCTTCAGGAATTAGTTCAAGCACTTTTTTCAGATGACATGGATATAACATCTGTTCTTAAAAAACTTCATATACTATTGTTTTCGACATATTAAACTGCGCTGATGGTTTTCGAGTGCTCGTTGAAAGAGTGTCATCTACAGCATATAAAATATTATCCGCTAATTGCAGCGTACGTACTGTTCTTTCCCGACCAGTATCAATACTTAGTTTCTTAAAATTTTCTAAAATTATGAAAGAAATCTAATAATTTTACCTTATTAAATGGAATTGCCTATCATTCTCCCTTAGAAGTTGTTCAACTCGTTGAAATGTTTTCTGATTTGGAAGAGTAAGATTAGGATATCTGTCATGATATAACCTCCTGGCTTCCAAATCATTGCAAGATTCAAGACCATACATCAGATGCATATCTGTACACTCAGTAAACGTGTATCCCATATTTCGAATTGTTTCTATCATAAGATTGAACATTTGATAGGAACAAAGATGTATCTTTTATCGAAATACGCCAAATATAATAAATTGACATTTTTTTGAAAACGGTTAGGATTAGCGACATGAATGAGTGCTTAATTCTTAGTCAATAGTTAAAGGTATGTAAAAAACGTTGACCAAAGTTTTTACCATAGAGGGCGTAAAAAATGGAGTTATGAGTGTCACAGATAGTCCGTCCCTGCAGCTGTGAGTAATTCACAACACTTTCTTGGACAATAATTTGAAGGATCTCACCTGATATATATCATATTAAAAAAATTTGAAATTTACCTGGTGGCTCAATAATTATATGTTAAAAATTTGATTCCACTGCAGATCTTTGGTATCCCATATCTCCGAAGAGGAGGCCTATACGAAAAAAGTTTATATAAATTTGTAGTATTCTTTTCACGTTTTTTTTTTCATATCCGGGAGATTTCCCACATTTTTCCGGATACTCTGTAAAGATCACCATTTTATGCAAGTAGAACACCATATTTTTTTTACTTTTACTGTATACGAGATCTTTCAAAAATTCGATTTTAAGACTTGATTTTCGAATTTTTTTTTACATTCATTCAAAAAGATTATTTTATTTTGAAATTTAATGTGACAAAACTCTTTGCAATTTTTAAACGCTTGTCTCACTTTACAACAACCAAAAAAACAACCGAACTCCGCAAGATGTATCTATCAGACTTACATTTTGTAGAGAATTTGTAAGATTGTTGAACGAAAGAGCAGATGTAATCAATAATTTAATCATGTCGGACGAAGCCCAATTCCCCTTATTAGCTTACGTTAATAAGCAGAACCTATGTAGTTACTTGAACAATGTTTACATGCCAAAGACGTTGCTGTTTGGTGTGGTGTGGTATCCTTTGGCATTCCTGGGCCATATTTCTTCCATGAGAATAATCTAACAATAACAATTATTTCTGAGTGCTATGTGAAAAATGACAGAAACATTCCTTACTGCTGAATTACGACGTCTGGGTAACAACAACCTCGAAATATGGTTCCAACAAAATGGAGCAACAAGTCATGCCACTCGAATAGTTATGATGTTGTTAAGGATTATCTTTCCAGGACAATTAATATCCAGAAATGGAGACATTGCCTGGCCAGCGTGTTCTCCCGACTTGATGGCTCTAGACTGTTTTTATGAGGATACTTAAAGTCCAAAGTGTATTTAAACAAGTCCCTTGATGACCTAAGGAATAATATCACACAAAAGATAAGAGAAATTGATGGAAAACTTCGACGCGCATTTATGAACCACGTCTGAAAAGACATCGAAAAATATATAGAATATAATTTTGGACATTTAAAATCTGCATGTTTAAAAAATAATTATACTATAAAAAACTCCATTAAATGAGTGTTATTTTCCGAAAATTTAGGATTTTTTAAAATAATATTTCTCATTCTTATAGCGGAACAAAAACCGGCATATTCTACTGTCGGATCCCGTAGTTCTTCCGGTGATATAACGAACGTGCAGTAAATCTTTGCTTTGTGGTTCCTCAAAGATAGAATTCTAATGGTGTTAGATCTGGGGACTTTGATAGCCAATTCTATGGTCCTAGGTGCCTAATACATTCTACAATGTGGTAGGGCACTGTCGAGTTCATAACAACAATCTCTTCTATCTAAAGGCAGATTATCAACAAAACATGTTACAAATGTTTGTAAAATGGCCAGGTATCTTTCGGCATTCAACAGTCCCTAATAAATATTATTGATCCTGCATAATTATTATAACTTTCAAAACATTAATCAAAACTGAAACAATGAGTATTTAAAAGGTTATCTTGAATGAATGAATGAATGAAAAAGGGGTGGTGATTCTAGATCATCGATGCCTAGGCCTCCATTGGGCCCTTTACATCCCACCATAGCTGCAGGTTATTCGAGGCCGATCGCCTTTACGAATCCAAGAAGCCTCGTTAGTTGAATTAACTAACTACTTCCGGTAACAAAATAGTATCTCCAAAATATCTTTGTTTCAGTCCGTTGGATGCTGGACACTCTCTGAGGATATGGTCAACTGTTTCATCCTCCTCCAAACACATCTGCACGTCGGGTCGTCTTCGACACTGATTCTATGAATTGGTCCCTGAGGTGACAATGTCCTGTCAACAATTCCACCACAATCTGCAGCTCTTTCCTTCCCAAGGAGAGAAACTCCTTAGTACGCCATGCACTAGGCCCAGTTTTATGTTCCTTAGCACACCTCATTCTAGGAGCTCCCCTCCACGATTCAATAAATTTGTTTTCCAGAATCGAATCTAATTCCCAGCTCTTTCACGTTGTCGAGATCCATCAGTATACTACCAGGATTCATTTCTTGGAAGATTTTGTTCTCTCTCCGAATCCTCTCTACTTGGCAGAAATATCTCCAGGGAAAAGTTGGGTTTTAAAAGCGGCGTCATGTAATCTGTCTGCATGGGGAGTGATGGATACCTCTCCACCGCGCTTTTCCAGACACATGAGTAGCCGCCCGTTCCAATTCCAAGATGTCTCAGGCAATTCAAATGATAAACCGTTTTCTGTGCCTCATTCTCTACGTATAAGTGAAGAGGAGGCAGATTCACCAGGACTTCCAGAGCCCTGGTAGGAGCAGTCCTCATCGCACTCAAAATTTCCACACAAGTCATTCTTTGAACCTTGTCAAGTTGAAGAATGTGTTTGCGCTTTGTTGTACTACGCCATCATACAATAGCTGCGTACGTTATCATGGGGTGGATCACCATAGTGTATATCCAAAATAGCACTTTAGGTGTCCAGTCTCCATGTACACCCAAAGACTCGTTTACAAGCCCCGAACACCTTCTTGGTTCGAGCCTCAAATTGATCATTCCAGCTCAGTCGTGAGACCAGAATTACTCCCAGGTATTTAATTGTCCCCTTAAGTTGAAGAGTCTCCCCATTTTCCTCTTTTTTGTAAAGAGTACCATCTCGGCCTTGTCCGGATTTATTCCGAGCCTCTCCCTGCTACACCATCGTTCCGTGATCCGGAGGGTCCGCATTATTGGTCTCTCCACGTCCCAGAGAGACATCGCGACCAGGGCACAAAATGACTAAATCATCAGCATAGGCCTATGTATAGAAACCGGCATCATTCAGTTCACGCAATAGGCTGTCCACCACAAGGCTCCACAGCAAATGCGATAGCACTCCTCCTTGTGGACAACCCCTACTTGACAGTGCTTTAACAGTTACATTCTTAAGCTCAGCATATTAAAAGATTGTCTGGGGTCCGAGGCAGTAAATTTAAATGAGGCCCTTCCGGACTACTTAGGAATTGATGTATTTGTAAGGAACGAATTCAAAGGTAGACGGTCCCCCCCCCCCCAAATAGCTCGAATTAAGAAAAAATAGACTCGCCTGCCTACTGCATTAAGAGCATGTGTCTCGCTCACCCTCCCCCCTCGGGCTTATTTTGGTAGCCTCGGGTTAGGACACATTGAATAAATTTTGTTAATTCGCTTTCGCTATCCTCTACTGTCTTGTATAGAAATGGGATGGAGGTAATATACATCTTTTATTTGTTGTGGTGCTATCCCTTCTCTTCTCCCCCTCTCAAGAAAAATATGGATCCGCGACTGGTATTCGTAGTGTACATTTCGAAAAATAGGATAATATAGATGGAATGGCTGAAAAAAAGCCAAGTATTTATAATGTGTGTACCCTCTAGAAATTGTTACATAAATATATATATATATATATATATATATATATATATATATATACATATATATATATATATATATATATATATATATATATATATATATATATATATATATATATATATATATATATATAGAGGTGATACAAGTACAATTCAGCACAGCACCCAGCAGGTAAAATGCAAAGAAATAATGAAGAATATGATAGAATAAGAAAGTAACTTTTATTTTAGATGTTTAAAAATAAGGCTTGTACAATTATATCCGTTCGTTTCGTAACTTTAGGCAAGAGATAGTAATTATCAGGGTTGGGTTGGTTCCAATCAAATGATTTAAATTATGAATAAAATTACAATTTAAATCACTTGGTTCTTCCGTCTAAATCATGATTTAATTAAAAAATATATATTTATAATAATATTTCAAACAACTTACGTGAAAAAATTCATAAACGACTTCATAGCTACAATGCAACACATACCAAATTTAATGTGTAATTACATTAGATTTAATGTGAAAATTATTAAATTTAATGCATTAACATTAAATAAATTTAAGAAACGGTGTATGAAATTTGCTTCCAGCACTTTACATTAAAATTAATGTGAAGTTCTTTACAGTATACCTACGTTTATGTCTTGCATACGTACGGAGCTTCCAACTCCAAACTGCCTCTTATTGACTAAACATATTTTGGACTTGTGTGGCATTTGATTAAAAATGAACTTATCGTGAGTTGGAGGCAGGACAAGACCCCTTATCTCTCGAAGAAATTTTCATAAAAAAAAATATTGACCGATGAGGGTTGCTTTACAAGTATAGATATAAGGCTCAATCTATTAAAAATCGCCCAGACATTGTTGCTAAATATTTTTAATTTTCCTAATTTTTTACCAGTTACTCCCCAATATAAGGCGATTTCAAAGCTATAGTTAAAAAAATTTTGGGCCCATACTTTTTTTTTTGCGTCTATTTTAAGTTTGCTTCGGAACCATTTTACGAAATGTCTAACTCTGTTGATTTAAAGATATCAAGACAAAATAAAAACTAAAATTATCAGAAAGATATGCTCTAGATTTCTTGTTCTTACATAATATTACCTAAGTAGTGAGGAAAGTAAAAAACTTAACTGGGAAAAAAGAGGCCTGAATATAGACGACCAAGATTAACAAATTTGAGGTTCGCGGACGACATAGTTTTGTTTTCCGATAATCTCAAGGATGTACAATGTTACATGAACTTCAGCAAGTATGCGCCAATGTGGGTAAATATCAAAAACAAAATTGATGACCAATCTGATACCTAGTGGAAATATCAATATTGGAGACAACGAAGTGGAGCTTGTGGAAAAATACATATACCTTGGACACGAAATAAAGATCACAAGCGATATACCAATTTCTTTAAAACGTAAAGCGTTTGACCAATATGTGTTACCGGTTATGACCTACGGTGCCGAAACTTTGACATTGACAACAGCAACTTCTAAAACGCTGTAAATGGCTTAGAGAAAGATGGAAAGGTCAATGCTAGGTATATCGCTGCGTGACTGAGTTAGAAATAAAGACCTGAGACGAAAGACAGGAGTTACCGACGTAATTTCCCGAATTGCCATACTCAAATGGAACTGGGTAGAACATGTCGCCCGAATCAGTGATGGAAGGTGAACGAAGAGATTACTCGAGTGGAGGCCGAGATTAGACAAAATAAGTAGAGGAAGACCCCCTACTCGTTGGACTGACGATCTCAAGAGAATTGCAACAAATTGGATGCAAATCGCTCAAGATAGAGCACAATGGACAATAATGAGTGAGGCCTATGTCCAGCAGTGGACGCAAAGGGCTGGATGAAGAAGAAGAAGTGAGGAAAGTCACAATTAAGTTAAAATGGAACTTTTAGTCCTTGAAAATTTATAAAAGGAATAAAGATATACCTTTAATTTTTTTATACTTATACTTAGACGTTTCAAGCTAAAAATACTTTCTTCTTTTTTATATAATTTGTCAAAAATGCCTAAAATTGTATTTTGGCAATATTTAGAGTTGCATATCTTAAAAGGAACTGGGTGAAAAATTTTATAATTAATACACGTTTCACCTCTTTATGATATAAATATATGATAAAGATTTGGTGACTAAGTCTTAACTTGTTCCAGAGTTAAAATGCATCAAAGTTCTCCAAAAATTACGTTATACATGTACAAAAATTAACAACTATTCATCGGCACACACAAAAAAAAAGTGGTCTAATCTCGGTACCCCACCATAGTATTTTCATGTAATTTGACATGCTGAATTCGAATACGGAGTCCGTTTGATCTCATCACACAGTTTTTCCGTAAATCACGAAAAATATCTGAAAAAGCGGAAAATTACTTACTTCATATTTTACCGTCACGACTGTCGTAATAAACAAATGGAATAAAAAATTAAAATTTTAGTAAGAAATAAAGAACTGTTTGTATATATATTTTTCATATTCTCAGCCTGAAACAAACAAATGGAATGATACATGGATGCGATGGACGCATATATCAACTCCTCATAAGTTGGCAACTTGGCTTATGGCTACAGTAAGGGGCTACAAGAAGAATTCTAAAAACATGGCAGGCAAATCAAAGGAAAAATTGGTTACTATGCAGGGATTCGGATGTCCAGTATCGGCGGCTGGTCAGGGTGAGCAAGCGACCGCAGCTCCTTATCAGTTGGCAACTTGGCTGATAAGGAGTATGAAGCTACAAGAAGAATTAATGCACCTGCCAGGCATGAAGGCTGTCGCGACAGATGCATGTTCTGTTACGTTTGGGGATAATATTAAGTAAACAAATTACGTAGGAAAATGAATGATACATGTAAAAATATATTGTGAATGTTATGAAAGCGTAATATCTATTCAAGATCATACATGTGCTCCGGACAGCATTTGCTGCTCTTGTTACATCAATCTCAGACAATGGACTGAAAAAAAAATCGTCAGAACCTCAATCACAAGAAAACTGTTACTTTTGCAATACAATAGTAGAAAAATTCAATGCGAAGACCAAATCAAAAATATCTTATTCAATAGTGTTTTGTTGTACCAGCAAAAACTCATTTAGAGTCCAATATTGAAGGTATGGATACCAGCGCTACAATGAATAAAGGTTCAACAAATGTTGAAAAAACAGATAGAGAAGTGACGGAAGACAGTCAAGAAGAACCTGAAAATGGTTGGGACTAAGAACGTAAAGATGAAGAATATCTGCCAAAAGGGAAGAGAAATAAACCTGTAAGACTATTTGATCAAGAAAGTTTGAGTAATTTCATCAGGAACATGGGTCTACCTAAAGATGTATCTGAATATATGTCTGCAGAGTTAAAAAGCCGTGGGATGCTAAAACAAGGAACAAACTCGACGTTCTACAGGAATCAAGAACAGCCATAGCGCCAATACCTCAATAAAGATGAGGCGGGATCTTTGGTGTATTGTACAAACGTTTGCCGTTTGATGAATAAAATGAAAAAAGATTGTTACGTTCCTGAAGAATGGACATTGTTCATAGACTCTTCAAAACAGAGTCTCAAGGCAGTACTGCTGCACAGTGGAAATTATTACGCAAGTATTCCAACACGATTAAGAAAAAGTTATGTGAATGTTAAATATGTGTTACAGAAAATCGATACTATGAACATGGATGGCAAGTTCGTGGTGATTTAAAAATCATAGCGATGGTCCTATCAAGCAATAATCAAGATATACAAAGTATCCCTGCTTCTTGTATTTATGGGACAGCAGAGATCGCGCAAATCATTACGAGAAAAAAGTTTGGCAAGCAAGAGTAGGACTTGAACCAGGAAATAACAATGTACTGAAACAGCCTTTAATTGAACCATCAAAAGTATTACTTCCCCCTCTTCATATAAAATTTGGATGTATGAAACAATTTGTCAAGTCCTTAGATAAGGAAGGACAATGTTATCCGTACCTGAAAAGCCAATTTCCTCAGTTGACTGAGGCTAAAGTGAAAAAAGGAATATTTTATGGACCTCAGATTCGCAAGATGTTTAACGACGAATATTTCATAAGTACAATGAACGATGTTGAATAAGCTACATGGCTTAGTTTTCGAGATGTTTCTCGAAACTTTTTGGGAAATAACGAAAGGGAAGCTATCGTAGTAAACATGGAAAACAATTTTAAGCGTTAAAGATGTTTGATGAGTCTCAAGCTCTATTTCTTGGATTCTCATATGAGCTATTTTCCTGAAAACTACATCGAAGAGCAAGGCGAGCGTTTCCATCAAGATATGAAAGAAGTTGAACGAAGTTGCACAAGGAAAATGGGACGTAAATATCATGTCAGACTACTGTTGGTTACTGAAGAGAGATACTGAAGATGCCAGTAATTCGAAAAGGGTAAGGAATCCATTACTCAAAACTTTTTAAAATAAAAGAGAACGAAAAAAAGAATAAAAAATTTACTGAAGTATAACCATTAGATCGATTAGAAAACTCGACTATTACAAAAAAAAAAAAGATTAAGACTAACTTAAAGAACGATTGATGGATAGAATGACATGACAATTTTTCGCGAGATGGCAGGTTTTAGTCAAATCTTTTGACGGCTTAGAAATATATATAGCTTCAAAAAATTGCGCTATTGTTTTTTACAGATACCTTCTATAGAAAAATCGGAACACTCAGTGTATAAAAAGTGCAACTTAGCTGTCAAATAATTTAAAAAAGGAATAGCGGATTAAAAAATAAACATTGTATATATTAAAGAGTTCGTTTCAGCTAAATATAACCTTCAAAATTGGCTGGGATAGAAGGAAGATCTTGTATAGTTGAAAATTATGGTTCTTTGGTTTAGACCGTTTCAGATTGAAATTATTATCCGACGTTTCGCCTACGATTGCACGATACATCTGCAGGAATCTTTACTCCATGTGATTAGAACACTGAATAACTATCGAGGAGGTACAGCCAACAGTTTCCATGTGTGATGTAGACTGTAACCTTAATCTCTATTAATATCATTGGGATATTTAGAAATTTCGATTGTTTCTCTAATTTTACGTTTAATGAAACTAGACACTGATGCTAGCACCTTAGTTTCTACATCAAAAGTGTGACCTGAGCAATGCTGGTGTTTCTTTTTTATGCATTTTTCATGTTCCTCAAGTCCAGTGGATATAGACCGTCCTGTTTCACCTACATACACTTTACCACAAGAGGAAGGTATCTTGTAACCGTCTTCTGGTTGAAATGGTATTGCGTCCTTTGAAAATTTCAAACATTATCTCACTTTCTTACATGTGTTGAAAATTATCCGACTGCTTGATCTTCGGAGCAATCTGGCAATCTTGTCGGTGGTTACGTGTATGTAAGGTAAGACAATACTGTCCATAGGAGGTACATTTTCGACATTTTGTTGAGAAGTGGGGTTTTTATATTTATTAACAGAACGTCTTATATCTTCAGCGCAATATCCGTTACCTCTCAGAGCATTAGTTAGTTTTTCTGTTTCTGATTTCAGTGATTGTTCGTCACATATTGAAAGGGTTCTATGTACTAAAGCGTTTATGACGGATTGCTTTTGAGAAGGATGATGGTGTGACGTTGAATTAAGATATCGATTTGTGTGTGTTGGTTTTCTATACACAGAATGTCCTAATCTGTCATTTTCTTGTCTTAGTACTAGTACATCTAGAAAAGGAAGGGCAAGATTTGATTCAGCTTCCATAGTGAATTTTATGCTAGAGTGTTATTGGTTTAGATGATCCAGAAAATTATGGAGGTTATCGGCGCCATGCGGCCAAACTACGAACTTATCATCTATATATCTGCACCTAAATTTCGATTTTAGAGGAGTAGAAGACAAGGCGTTTTCTTCGAAAGCTTACATGAAGATGTTAGCTACCACAGGTGATAGCGGAGGTCACATGGGCGCTCCCGAAGTCTGCTCGTAGAAAGTTTCTTGAAAAGTAAAAAACATGTTTTAATTAATTTTAGTAGGGTGGAGTCCATGTGAAAATTGATTGTAACGCTGGATTACGGTTCAATGAGCAGCAGTCGGGTATAAATACCGGGCTGTTGCTTCTCGATAGTTATTCAGTATTCTAACCTAATGGAGTGAAGATCCCTGAAGATGCCTCATGCAATAATTCCAATTTGACACGGTCTAAACCCAGCAACAATGATTTTCAACTTGACCAAAGTCGTGAAAGCTTCCGTTCTTTAAAGATCTTATATCTTTATTTAATAATGTATAGGTGTCTCACTATCTTAAAAGAGGTAAGTAAAGCGCCCATGGCTACCTATATTTTAAAAGTAAAATCCACTATTAACTAGGAATATTTGTGTTGCCAACACAAAACTGTTACCATAAAGAAATTAACTTGTAATGACCTGAATTTCAGGGTGAATAGGAACTCTGGTTTTCTTAATATTAGGGTTAATTACCTGATTGAAATGTGACTTTTTTGTCTTAATGTTTGAAATGGCAAGACTTGTAACTAATCTCAAAGAGGTTATGGTAATCGACTAGAGATACCGAAATGGCAAACTTTCGTGTTCGATATTTGAGGCGACCTGAATATTTGTCTTTTTTTAATTTGCTATTTATGTAAAAAGTACTATCACTGATTTTATAGTTTATGTTTATGTGAAATATTCAATGCAAATATAAAAATATCAACTATTAAATAATTAACGATAGTCTAACGTCTAACCCTGACAATTGAAAAAATAATAAATAGGAATGATCGGTATGTTTTCTATTTACACATTGCTCACGTTAGCGAATGACTGATAGTGAATACTTAACGCTGATAAAAATTTTTTGCTCATTGACTATCACTTAATTGATTGAAAAATTTATTTACTTTTTATTTTTAAACAAAACTTGAAGGTTAGAATGATAAATATTTCGCCTTAAGCAATCGTACACGTGTTGAAAAAAGACAGCTATAAAAAGTTTCCGACTTTAAAAGCGCTAGGTTTTGAAAGTTGGCAACAACAATAAAGTGTTATTAAAGTGCTATTGTTATCAATAATTGTAATAATTCTATTGCCTTTAAGAAAATAATAAAAAACATGAATCTATCTCTCTTCCTCTCTCGGTAAAAGACTTAATAAGAGTCACTAAAGTGAATTAGGTTTTACAAAATATACGTTACAAACATTCATCAGGCTATCAAACAACACTATCCAATTGTGGTCCCCAATCTGAATTAAACTGTACACACTCATTAAACATTGAAAGATATTTCATATATATATATATATATATATATATATATATATATATATATATATATATTGTAGTGCTGAAATCACATTCAGCAAACGTACAACTATATATAGCTCCGTGTATGAATGAAGCAAAATGCGAACAGTAAATGCAAACTTCGTTTCAACCATATCCTTTCCGTGTTAGAGGTTGCACAGTTTGAACAAATTGTTAAGGAACACAATTTATCCTATTCTACCACCATCGAGATGATGGCCTACCTGTACCACCATACCGAGAAGAAAGTCAAAACTTACCCTCCCCGCCACAGTGATACGGCAGAGGTACATGTTTCGTCTCTACTAGACCCATCAGGGTACCGACATGCACTTGTTTGTGCAAAGGACAGATCAGAAGGAAACATGTAAATACTAAACGCGCCGACCTCCCGCCGTACAACTATATGTAGCTCCGTGTATGAACGAAGCGTTCAGTATTTGCATGTTTCCTCCCGACCTGTCCTTTGCACAAACAGGTGCATGTCGGTACCCTGATGAGTCTAGTAGAGACGACACATGTACCTCTGCTGTATCACTATGGCGGGGAGGGTAAGTTTTGACTTTCTTCTCGGTATGGTGGTAGAATAGGATAAATTGTATTCCCTAGCAATTTGTTCAAACTGTGCAACCTCTAACACGGAAACGAAGTTTGCATATACTCTTCGCATTTTGCTTCGTATATATATATATATATATATATATATATATATATATATATATATATATATATATATATATATATATATATATGTTTATGCGGCTTTCACGGATATCTCCGTGTGAGATGCAATAGCTGTGGATATATCCACATTATGCCGTTGTTGTGCTGAAATTACATTCGCAAATGTATAACTATATGCAACTCCGTGTATAAATGAAGTAAATTGCGATCAGTAAATGCAAACTTCGTTCCAATCATATCCTTTCTGTGTTAGAAGTTGCACAGTTTGAATAAATTGCGATAAAACACAATCCATCCCATTCCACCACCATCGAGATGATGGCCCACCTGTACCACCATACCGAGAAAAAAGTCAAAACTTACCCTCCCCGCCACAGTGATACGGCAAAGATACCTATTTCGTCTCTACTAGACTCATCAGGGTACCGACATGCACCTGTCTGTGCAAAGGACAGATCGGAAGGAAGCATGCAACACTGAACATGCATACTCGGTATGGTGGTATAGGTGGGCCATCATCTCGATGGTGGTAGAATGGGATGGATTGTGTTTTATCGCAATTTATTCAAACTGTGCATCCTCTAACACAGAAAAGATATGATTGGAACGAAGTTTGCATTTACTGATCGCAATTTACTTCATTTATACACGGAATTGTATATAATTGTACGTTTGCTGAATGTGATTTCCACACTACAACGGCATAATGTGGATATATCCACTGCTATTACATCTCACACGGAGGAATCCGGGGAAGCCGCATAAACATATATACGCCATCCGGCGGGAGGTCGGCGAAGCCGTGTTCAGTTTTTTTTTTATTTTTCTATTGGCATATTTTTTAGGTTTTTAGTTTTCTTGGGTGTAAAATCCGTTTTATTAATAAAACTGCATATGTTTTATTTGTTATGCATATCTATTGACGTTTCAGTCACACTTGACCTTCTTCAGAATGATTTTTTATAACTATAACAGAATTTTTTTTTTGCTATAATATGACTTAAAATTAATATGTTAAGTTTGAAACATACCTTATATAAATTTTTACCGAGGAACACAACTTGAACTACATATTGTTAACATATGGTTCACTTTTTAACACGATACAACAGAAACCTTTGTTTTTGTTGTATCGTGTGTTTCATACTTTTTCATAATTATCATAAATGGCCATTATAAAAGCAAAATAAATAGAAAGTTAAATAAAAACACCTACGCAACAAAAATTTTTTATAGAATAATAACAACCTGACAAAATTGCGAAGTTTTGAACATCTGCCTTTTGTTTCTTATAAATTGGCCATGTCCCACTGTAACAAATGAAGTAAATTATTGAAAATATCGAATTCTGACTTTGTTTTTCAAAGTAAAATAAACACATTATATATTTTTGAAAAGTTTAAGTTATACTTAATCAATATCTAAAGTAATATACAGGGTGTCCTATTTAAAAGATCATAAGTTTGGTTGGATATCTCAAAAACTGAACTTTTTAGAAAAAAAAATACTGACTGCGCCACTAAACTCTACGTAAAATACTCTACAAAAATCAGTTTTCATCTTTTTGATAAATGAACGCATAATGGAAATACGAGATGTGTTTCGTTGAAAAGTAGGGTACTAAAGTAAAAACCGTAGCACTATGTCTTTGATATTAACTCCAATACCCCCTAAAAGTTTCGAAAATGAGACACCCTGTGCACTAAAAATATGATTCCAAGGAAAGTTGTAGAATGACCTTAGGGGTGAGATTTTGTAAATAATCTCTCATTAGAAAACTTTTTTTAAAAATTACTTTGTAAAAATTCAGCATTTTTTTTTAAAAACCGATCAAAAGTATGGATGGAAATGAAATGGAAATACAAACTTTCGAAAGCTGAAGTTCAGGTCTATTAAAATTACCAACATCTGTCACTATTGGTATAACCAGTATTATGCACTTGAACATATACGTAATACACGAGAAGTTACAGGTAAACTTCTAGAAAAATTTATCTACACGCATTTTAAAACACCTTAGCCAGTACGTTCACCCGATTTAATTCCGCTAGATTATTTCCTTTAGGAATATATATCAAAAATGATGTCAATAAGCAAAACTTTGAAACAGAAGCTCGCTGAGAGGCCTCCTAGGCCATCTAATCTCACCACTTCAGAGTTTTATCTTTTGCGCCATTTAAAGACTATATTCTATATAGTTCGGAGCCAAATTCTTTAGAGGATCTTAAAAACAGGATTTCAAATGCATTGCATGATATCCCTCATCAACATTTGCTGAACGTGCTTTTTCAGTTTTCAGAAAAGCTTGGACACTGTCACATAACTGAAAGAAAACAATTTGAACATTTCTTTAAATATTTCTTAATTTATATTACTGTTTTTTTATTTTCCTGTTAAATGGATCTGCATTCTTATGCTTTTAACCATCAAGATTTTGAATTTACCCATATGGTATGCCATAAAAAAATTTAAATTTTTCTTGTTTGAGTTATTTAGAAAACATACTTTTCTGATTTTAAATTTAAATTCTTTCTGGCGATAGAGCGAAAGCGAAACAGTTTTTATATAGCAGCTTTTAATGGGCTTTAATGTGACGTTATCAGATTTTTAATTTGAGGTTTCGTTTTCGACCAATCATTATCAAGTTCATTTTTTAAAATATCCTCATAATTCTTTAATATTAAATTTTAAAAGCGCTCTTTGTTCTAAATTCGACGATGTTACATTATGGTTAAAATAAATTTTGAATCTTTTTTGAACATTCGAAATTTTTAAAATGCAGGCCTATAAGTTATACACTCTAATATGAATAAAATATTGAAATGCTCTTTATAATAACTATAAAACTTTAATTTAATTACCTACCACGAACAATTAATAATAAAATAACAACAAATAAATAAAAAATACAAAGATATCGATAAAAATGATAAGATTAACAAAAAAAAGAAGATAAGGATTCAAAAAGTATTAAAAAAGATTGTTATCTGTTTCAAAGTGTTGCTTAGTGACATAAATTTTGATATATTGCCAAAGGCAATAATCTAACGGAATTAAATCGGTTGAATGTGCTGGCTAGGCGTTTCAAAATTTGTACTGATAAGTTTTTCTGGAAGTTTAGCTGTAACTCCTCGGGTATTAGGTATTTGGTTAACTGCGCAATACTGGTGAAACGAATAACGTCAGATGTTCGTATTTTTATTCTATTATTTCCAGGTATATGTATACATTTGATCGATTATTAAAATAAATATTGAATTTTTCTAAAGAAATTCTTGCAAAAATTTTTCTTCTTTTATTAGATTTTCCCTTTAAGTATACAGGTTGTCCATGACATTTAAAAATAGTAATTTATAATGTAAAATGCAATTTTAGAGTGTCTCTTATAAAATAAAGAAAGTTTTATTGCCAATTATCCTAAATGTTATTTATATCCACAGTATTTTCTCGGTCTGACTAAACTATAAAGAAATGTTTATTTTTTATTTTATAGTTAGGGATAATGTTTTCAAAACATTTTATTTATTACGGAATAATAATTATATGTAAGGTATACCCTCCCCCCCCCCTTTCCCAAATTTGCCTTCAGGTTCTAATTGGAATTTTGCAATGGAACAAATTGCATATTACTTCTGATGTTTATGTGCGACTAACCGATGCCATTTCGACCATAAGGGTTGCAACATCTATTTTTACACAGTTGTACTTCAGTTTCTTTTTGACATTAAGCAAATAATAAAATTGCATAATACTTTTAACGCAAAACTAAACTATTTAATGCAATTTGAAACGTAAATCTTGTAATTCCCAATTTCTGTTTTAAAAATTCGAACTCATTTCCGTTCATTTGTATAAAAAAATCAATACGAGTTCTAAATAGTTTGAACATAAATTTTTACTGAATGAATACAAAAATGCAGTTGACATTTTCAAGATGTTTGTTGGTAAGTACCCGTGAACGAAAATTTCATCCCTCAAAAAAAGTTTCTTACAATACTTCAGGTTCTAATTGATATTTTGCTAATAAACAAATAGTATATAACTCTAAATTCGAAAGAGAAATTGGCCAAAGCAATTTTGATCGTAAGGGTTGCAACTCTAAACTTTTTTTAATTCTTCCTTGTTTTTGCAAATTTCTGTAAGAACATTTCAAAAGAAGCTAGTAATATTTGGAAAAAGTACTCTTATTATTTGAAAACATAACCAGAATTGATCTTATTTAGGTAATGTTTTGGAACAACCCTTCAACAAAAATGTTATTTCTGAAAAAAGTTTTGAAATAAATATTAGGTACTATTTGCCACTCAAAAAGTTCGATACTTCTGCTAATATATAAACACTAAACCGCTTCATACACTTTCGATTGTGAGGGTTGCAACCCTTATGTCTTACTTTTAAAATTCGATCTTTTCTGTGCCAGCTATCATAAAAAAGTAAAAAATGAACTGAAAAATTTTGTGATAAATATATTTGTTAATTAAATAAACAGACGAATTTGTTGTTTTTTAATCTTTTTTTTTTCGTTTAGACGATTTTTCTGAATATATTTCATATTTTTATCTATATCGTGGAAATAATCCAGTTGTAAATTTATTTATTTTTATGAATTAATAGAATTGAACCACTACCTCTACAATTGGTTTTTACCAGTGTGATATTTTACTCTTCAACACGATTGATATTAGATAGTTTAATTTTGCGTTAACAGTTAAAAGTGCAATTTGATATTTGTAAAATATCTGTCAGAAGCTGAAGCATACTGACAAACCTATTTTGGGTTTTTTTTTTTCGTTTAATGGTGATTTAAGGAATAATCTAGAAGTGGTCAACTTTACTTTTGTACTCAATTAAAGAATATCTTTTTTTTTAATTTTTTGTTATTTTTTTATTGAAATAGATACAAAAAGTAGATTTTTCAATGTAAAAATTAGATATTTCAACCCTTATCGTCGAAATTGCATCAGTTAGTTCAGGTTAGTTCAGTTTAGTTCAGGTTATGGATCATTTTCTTAAACCAACCCTAAACGAAAAATTACCCTCCAAAAAAGGTTTGTCAGTATGCTTCAGCTTCTAATTGAAGTGTGGCGGATAATTTTTTTTTGAGTAATGACCTACATTATTTTAATATTTTATTTATAAGTTGGAGTCTCATTCAACCTCCTCTTCAATCCTAAATATTTCTTGCCTTAAAATGCGACGTTGTCAAATTGTAAAATTTTTAAATACTTTTTGGCCGAAATCAGTATTTCACTTACATATTAATAAGCATGCCACAGCCCTTTAGTTTTCTAAAAAAATTTGTAAGAAATCTTAGCTTGGATCATTTCATCTTGCAACAATGCAATATTTGTTTTTTATACAGAGTGACCATAATTTCTTTTTAAATATTTCTATATTCAATTCCTTACAAAGTCATTTTTTTTATATAGAATACTCTGTGTCTTGTGGCATGTGTCGACAGATTATTTATTTATCATAATTTTTTTTTATTCAAAAATTGCTAATAAACAAAAAAAGCTTAATTTTTACTGATCTATTAAGACCTTTACCTGAATAGGGTAATCATTAAATCGTAAAGGTCATAATGCATAGGTAAACATCGGTAATTTTAAATTTAACAGCAATATTTGAGAAAACTATCGCGGCAAACACATTAATATTAATTTGAAAATAAAAAAACTGCATCGGTACGTGTCACTAGAAACAGAATGTTCAATTTAAGAAAAAATGACATAAAACAGAACTGAAAATATCAATATTTAAATATTGGAGACCCTGTATAAAAAAAAACTATATATTGCACTATTATGAGATTAAACGGCGACAGCTACATATTCTCACAAATTTTTATAAAAAAAGTAAAGAACCATGCTGTAAGTATTAAAATTTAACAATTTAGTAACATCTCATTCTAATGAGACAGATTCAATTAGATTTTAACTTCGATAAAAAAATGTAAGTCGTTATATTTCAAAAACAAAATTAAAAATTATATTCTACGATTTTTTGGGACACCTTCTATAAAATAAACATTTTTTAATGTAATATCCCTTTTAACCACATTAATATTCCACCTGTAAAACTTTTTACCTTTTTTTATATACAAAACATAATAATATTATTATGTAAAGAAAATCACATAATTAAAATTGAAAATAAAACAATTAAAAATAAAAGAAAATATTAATTTTAAGTTACTTTACTAAAACCTTATAATCGTATTTAGATAAATATATAACTTAGTTTACAAATATTTAATTTTCGCATAACGGATAGTTGAAAAACAATTCTATTACTTTAATTAGATTGAATTGCTTGAAATTTTTTTAATAATATATAAGCATATTAATTAACGAACAAGAAGGAACTTAACGGTGATTTTTAATTCTACAATCATTATCAATACTAGAATAAAAATGCCCTAGAGAAATTAACATCTAAACAAAAATTTACCTAAAGTCTCTAAACACCACACTTTACATCCATCCCCTTTTTACTATAGCCAGTACTGTATCTTTCATTTTTCTTCTATGATTGGGCCCCAACAAGTCTTTTCGACTCCAATCGGAATCTTGAAAGTCTTCCGCACTATGAGTAACCTTTCCCCTCTCCGTACAAATAGGTTTCAACATTATAAGAACATGGTAGAGCTCTGTAGGGGCCACTTCATCCAACTCCTTTAAGAAATTATCCCACGAGAATGAAGCTAAATCCACTTTAAACTCTGACAGAGTGTCCACTAGAGTTTGATGATATAGTTTGAGAAATTCGTCGAAATGTTTATCTAAGACACTGTTTATTACACTAGTGAACAAGAAGAATACTAAATCACACGTGCACGACCAGTACCTCATCAGCTGCAAATCCACTATTTTATTTTGAATGGTGTTTCCGTCTTGGTCTTTTAAGATCATGGTATTGCTGACCCAGAAGTCTGCGTGACACATGGTTCCCCAAGGTTCATTAGGGGAGAATCTGTTTACCCAGGGAGTTGCGAAACCATCATCTACGACTTTCTGGATGCGCTCCAAATAAGGCTCTAGCTCAGGTACCTCTCTGGCACCTTCCATGATGGAGTTGTGAAAGGCTAAACCCACTTCTGGAGAAAGCTGTTCGAGCCCTTTATTATGCGTTGTGGTAGGAAGAACTTTTTCTTCGAAAACTTTAGGTTTAAGAAGTTTAAGGGCAATCGGCACTGCATGAAACCTGGCTAAGTCTCGAAGAATCACTTTAGTAGCACTTAAATCGAATCCTCTAAGTCGATCTTCCGTAATAAAACCTTGAACCTTGAGATTTTCAAAAATTAGGACTGCATCTTCATCTACGATATTTTTGTTTTCGTCTACGCTGAGACGAGCGCCGAAACACTTTGGAAATAGCTTATCTTGCCACTTGCTTTCAGGGATTCCATATTCTTGCTGGAGATCAACGAGAGCGGGAATAGTTTCTTTATAAGCGAACACCTCTTTTTTGAATGTCACCGGTATATCGAAAGCAATTCTAAGCATTTCATTTGCAGGTATAAGTTTCGCAACTAAATTTAAATCTTCCTGGTCACCTGTGGATTTGTGTTTAATTTTAACTTTGAGTGCAAGCATAACACTACCGTAATGTTCACCGGGCGCTGTCAAAAATGTAATTTCCTCCTTCAGGACTTCGACGTCTTCTCCCAAGGTTTGTCTGAGTAGTTCACCGACATTATTTACCTTCGATTTTGCCATGATTGAATCTCACGCTACCGATAAAAAAATTGCGATTGAACCGGCGGTGTAGAAATTTATAGGAAATTTATGATAGGCGCGCAGACAAGTGCACCGTATTAAATACGACAAAATTTAAAACAATCGACAATCGGTCGGTACGATGTAGTTTTTAAGTGGGGATACGTAGAAAATTGGTAGTGTTTGAGTGATAAGCGGGCGATTATCTAATTGTAGCAATAATTATAGTTAATCTTAATTTTTGATTGCTAGTGCAAGAGGTTTATGAGATAATTGAACTTGTTAAGAGTTTTTTTCGTCTGGCGAGAATAATAGTTTAAATTGCCTGTTTTTATTGCTAGTCAGAGTGCACTTTATAACTTACAATGAGACTTTAAAACCTTTTATAACAAGATAATGACCTCTAAAAATTTTAAGAGGTTATACCTCCTTATAGTTAGGTTAAAAATAGGGAGCCATTTTATAATTAATAATCTATTATTTTGTTTATTTTGTTACATATATATATATATATATATATATATATATATATATATATATATATATATATATCGGATCCAGCTTCTCTCTTGAGGGGGGGATTGATATCAGAAAACTGCAGTATGACAAGCGAACACCAGCAACATTCCCAATTCTAGTGTAAAGGGCAGGGTCGGGTCTATTTTTCTGAATTTGAAGCTCTTGGAGAGGGGGGGGGGGCGATCACATGAAAAAACAAGTTGCCGACAGGAGGGGGAGGATACGAGCAGCATACACATTCCTAGTATAAGAGGCAGAATCGGGTATATTTTTCTGAACTCAAAGCTCTTGGGTGGAGCTATCGTAAGAACGGGGGAGGGGGGAGTGCCAGCAGCATACATATTCCTAATATAAAAGGCAGAATCGGTTCTATTTTCCTGAACTCAAAGCTCTTGGGAAGGGAGCGATCGCAAACATACACATTCCTATACTCTATTCAAGAACTAGAGAGGGTAATAAAACTGTTACCGAAATCTCCAACGTACCTGCTCCAGTACCACAGGTAACTGAGGACTGCCGTATATCTAATTATATTTAGATTTTATATATATATTCTTGGTTCTTGAACCATATATTATATCATTTTTCTTTATTTTGTCTTTTCTTGGGTTTAGGTTCTATATTTAATAAAAAATACAAAAGAATTGACGTTTCGCCCTTTATTTAAGGCATTTTTAAAAATTTTCTTTTCCTTTGTTTTCCTTTTGTGTATTCGTTTGAGATAGGTCTGCGGAAATGTTGGCTATCGATATCAGAAACTAGAGGATCATGCTTATTACAGCCTGCAAAAATTTTTTCTCTGGCTTTGCGGTGCTCGACTGATTTTGTGTATAGTTTCAGTTTTGGGTCATGCCAGAATCATTTGATCGGTACCTGTGCCTACATTTCACATCAAAATTTTCGAAAAACATGCATTTCCAAAATAACAGCTTCTCGTAAATATAAAGTAAAATGTTGGGTCTCGATTCAGATTTCTACTTTTGTTCTTGAATTTTTTAATCTCATTCCATATTTATATTTCTTATTTTTGATTTGCCACGAAAAAGATCGATTTGCGGATATGACAGTTTAGAAGAAGAAGAATGACAAGTCACTGGCAAAATAAGAAGGAGGAATCAAATAAAGAAACTCCAAAGTTAGAGGGAGCTCAAAAATAAGAAATATAAATATGGAATGAGATTAAAAAGATTCAAGAACAAAAGTAGAAATATGAATTGAGACCCAACATTTTACTTGGTAGTTAAGAGAAGCTTTTGTTTTGGAAATGCATGTTTTTCGAAAATTTTTGATGTGAAATGTAGGCACAGGTACCGATCAAATGATTCTGGGATTACCCAAAACTGAAACTATACACAAAATAAATCGAGCACCGCGCCAACTTTTCCGCAGACCCATCTCAAACGAATACACAAAAGAAAAACAAACGAATTTTTGAAAATGCCTTAAATAAAGGGCGAAACGTCAATTCTTTTGTATTTTTTATCAAATATAGAATCTAAACCCAAGAAAAGACAAAATAAAGAAAAATGATATGTATATATATATATATATATATATATATATATATATATATATATATATATATATATATATATATATATATAAATTTACTGCAACAATAAAATTCTGTTTAATTTCTTGCATTTTTGACAATGGGTATTTTGTAAGTATTTAAATTATAACTTAGAATTTTTTTGAGAGATAAAGGCTACGTTTTAGTTTGAATGTGCCAAAATTAAAAATAATAAAAATACAGTTGTAATTTGTGTTGAATATGTCAAAATTATCTGTATTTTCTTATGTATGTAAGTTATTAAGAAATTTTACGTTTGTTATTATGCCATAAATACTTAGTGATAAAATAAATCTCCTTCCTATGCCTATGACAAAGATTAAAATACTTTTTAACACTTCACACATCCGAATATCTATTATTATCCAACCCAAATAGTCCATCATTATAGACGGGCATTTTTGATTATAAAATTTCTAACCCATTCCTATGAAAAATATATGTCTAACAGATTTTGCCAAAGACAACGGACTAAAGAGCACAGATAGTTTGCGAAGAAAATAAAGGGTAAAAAATAAATTTTTACTCTCTCTAGCTCTTGAATAAACTATAGTATAAGAGGCAATATCGGGTCTATTTTCCTGAACTCAAAGCTCTTGGGGAGGGGGGGGGGCGATCACCCCACCGTCCCCTCCTTGGATCCGCGCCTGGTTGCGGCAATATATTCATTCATTTAAAATCAAAAAGGAACGACAATTTTCATAATAATTTCTTGTCCCTGATAGTTTTTTGAAATTTTAATTTTATTCGAAATGGCGGAGGTCAGAAGTTAATGTATTATTTTTAGATGTAAAAAACCTAAAAATCATTCGATAAACAACAATACCTATGTATTTGGAAGTCTAAAAATTATAACGAAATTGATTTGGAAAATAGTCTTTTGAAAATAAAACGCTAATAAAGCTAAAATAAAGGAGTTTCTTCACAGATTACTAATTTATAAAAATTAGGAAGAAGCTTACAATTTGACAGTGTATTAACGTGTATGGGGAATAGCCGGCTAAAATATTTTCAAGATGGCGGCACTTTCGGTTATAACGGAAGTACATGTCAACTTGCTTATTTTAAGTGAAACACCCTATATATAATTGCATTTTTGATTTCTACGTAAAATTCTAGACAAATTTAATGTATAATATTCTATACTTAAGTCGCACCGTTTTGGAAATATTTAAATTTTTATGTCAAAAATGACGTCTGGGGACCAAAACTTAACTATAAATTTTTCCTATAAGGAAGTCTTAATTATTTAATTTGGGTTAGTTTCCTTATAGACGAAGATCGACTTTAGTAGTCTTTTTTAAATATTTTGAAAATTATTAGTACAGTGGTCAAAAAAGAAGAATAAAAATTATATTTAAAAAAATCGTCAAAAGTCAACTTTTTCAAATAGAAATCAGCTATTTTTATAACTTTATCATATTAAGCATTAAAAATTATAGTAACTTTGTATGAAGTTGTCTATTCCAAAAATTTTTAGTTTTCAAAATATTGGCAATCCAAAATTTTTCTATTGTAAAAATGTTATACGGCTTTAAAGTTTTAAGATTGTTAAAACTTATTTATTGTGTATGGAGAATGTGATAGAGTTATTTCAAGAACATGCGATACATTCGTGATCCGATATCCGAAGAAACAGAGACCAACACCACCAACTGTTAAAAGGATTATAGAAAACTTCAAGAACTTTGGATCCATAAAAGCAAAAAGAAATAGAAATAAATCAGTTGTTAATAATGAAAATACTTCAAGAACTTTGGATCCATAAAAGCAAAAAGAAATAGAAATAAATCAGTCGTTAATAATGAAAATACTGAAAAAACAATGTTAAGATATTTCGCCGCATATCCGACAATATCCATAAGGCAAGTAGCATTCTCTCTAGTCTGGATTATCTTAAATATCAGTTTTAAGGATTTTATGGAAATACAATTTTTATTCATATTATATTCCATAGTACAACATTTAAAAGGCACTAATTTTTTACGAAGAGTAGAGTTCTGTCAATTTATTTTATTTCGGTCACAAGAAAATGCTGATTATTTCGATAATATTTGGTCAGACAAAGCCAAATTCACAAAAAATGGAATATTTAATAGACGTCATTTCCACCATTGGAGAGACTCAAACATACATGCAATAAAAAAATTTTCAAGAGTCTTGGCAGTTTAACGTGTATTATGCTATAAGAAATGACGGTGTCGTCGCCCTAGAATTCTACCAAGATAATCTGAATGGTAAGTTAGCCATTTTTAAAGACTTCCAGATAAAAAAAATACGTTTTTCAACTTACAGGTGAGCGCTACTTCGACATTTTGATAATTTTGGAAGTGATCTATTTAGATAACATGCCGCTGGTGGTTGATCATAGCAACTATTTTATCAACATGATGGGGCGCCTCCACATAATAGTCGTTTAGTTAACAATCATCTGCAAAACTTGTTTTATGATCAATGGGTAACCAAGAATGGGCCACATCTTTGGCCACCTCGCTCCCCCGACCTAACATTACTTGATTTTTTTATTTGGAGGACAATCAAAAATAAAGTAAACAACACCGCATTATCCACTATGGAAGATTGCATGCAGCGTGGCAGAATACTGTTTGAAGAATTTAATCCTCAGTCAATAAGAAGAGTCACCCATGAAGAGTTTCAGCTTAGATGCGAAAAATGTTTGGATGTTCCAGGGCGTCAATTTGAACATTTACTCAAATGATTTTTGTAACTTTATTTTATTAACAACTGGTTCATTTCTGTTTCTTTCAGTTTTTATAGATACAAAGTTCTTGAACTTGTTTATAATCTTTTTAACAGTTGGTAGTATTAGTTTCTGTTTCTTCTCCATAAATAATACACAAGTTTAAATAATCTTCGTGCGTGTAATTTAATCGTTCCGGCATGATTATTATTAATGATTGTCAATTGGCAAAAAATTGTGACAATTCTGTAGAGTTCGAGTGTTTTTGTTTCGCAACGCCTCGCCGTCATAGCATGTTTACAATATAAAAATATTGAATTGCCAATATTTTGAAAACTACAAATTTTTGGAATAGACAACCTTATACAAAGTTACCCTTATTTTTAATGCTTAATATGATAAAATTATAAAAATAGGAGCTTTCTATTTGAAAAAGTTGACTTTTGACGATTTTTTAAATATAATTTTTATTCTTCTTTTTTCGACCACTCTATACTAATAATTTTCAAAATATTATAAAAAGACTACTAAAGTCGATCTTCACCTACAAGAAAACCAACGGAAATTAAATAATAAAGGCTTCTTTATGGGAAAAATTTATAGTTAAGTTTTGGTCCGCAAACGTCATATTTGACATACAAATTTAAATATGTCCAAAAGGGCGAGACTTAAAAATAGAACATTATACATAAAATATGTCTAAAATTTTACATACAAGTCAAAAATGCAATAATATTTAGAATATTTTATTTAAAATAAGCAAGTTGATATCTATTTCCGGTATAACCGGAAGTGCCGCCATCTTGAAAATATTTTAGCCAGCTGTCCTCCATGCACGTTAGTACACTGTCAAATTTCGAGCTTTTTCCTAATTATAATTTTCCCACAACCGATCAATACAGTTCCCGGAGGATCACCCTGTATATTTTACACAGTTCATTCAAAAAGTTCTCGAAATAATTTTTTTATGCATGAAAACAAGAGTTTATAAAAAAAATTTTATTTAGTTTTCAACATCCTCGTCCTATATAAATTTTGCTGCGCTCGTATAGACGCTGGAACGAACTGGAAAACTCCTCTTCTGGAATAGCTTTCAGAGTCCTGGTCACATTTCTTTGAATCACCTCAACGTCTTTAAAACGTTCTGTCTTCATCGTTATTTTCAATTTAGGGAATAAAAAAGTTTCTCAGAGCCAGAACTGGCGAGTAGGGTGGGTGGTATTGAGGAATCGGTTGGCGTATTGTCGTGCAACAGAAACCAATCACCGGTACGGTACAATTCCGGTCTCATCCGACGAATCTGCTTCAAAAGTCGATCCAGGATACTTGTAGAATTGTGCGTTCACTATTTGCCGGGGGAGGGGGACCACGAATTCGCTATGGATAATTCCGCGAAAATCGAAAGGAACATCGTTTTGATTTTTGACTTTGTCACGCCCATGTTCGACATTCTCATCGGTAGTCGAAGTTAAAGGGCGTCTCTCCCGTAGATCATCTTCCAGCGACTGTCGACTGTTCTTGAATCGCGTATATGACTCGAAAACCTTACTGCGGCTTAAACAATCCTCACCATATGTGGTTTTAAATAATTCGACTATTTTCGAAGAACTTCCCAATTTGAAACAAAATTAAATTGCGGGGCGTTGCTTCATAGCGAAAATTTTGACGCAGTAGCAAAAACACGTCTACTTCAAACACACACAGCTGGCCATTAAATGAAGTTACAGTGCTTACATCTCTACTGCGAGTAACTAAGCCATGATATTACATAGTTAGGTCGTCGGGTAGTAGCGCTAGTTGTAAATCTTATACCAAATTTGTCCCGGAACTTTTTGTATGAATTCCATCTACATACTTAAAGGAACGTCTTTTGTTCTACGTGCTACTACAAAGTAGGCAAAAAAATTTTGAGCATAGATATAAGACAAATTAATATTACTTAATATAGACTGCGGATCCTATAGAAGAAAGATTGCTCACGCTTAAAAAGAGATCCTATAAAAAAATTCTTCACATACTCCGTATTTCGAGGTCGTAGAATAAGATTTTAACCTTGATTTCCCAATTTTTTTTTGCTATTTCTCAGAAAACCCAGAAAATTACTTTTCACTTTGGGTTATCCAAGACCAGGTTATCCCGATGAAGCACTATCGGAAGTTCATCATCAGAGATTCCTCAATAGAAAATGACCAATGTATATATGACTGTCGAACATCAGAGACAATTCAGCACATAACTGGAGGATGTTAAGCGTTTGCTGCAACTGAGTATAAGCAAAGACACGACTTAGCCGCCAAGATACTCCACCAAGAGTTAGCAGATAAATACCTATCGCAGGTAGGAAAAGTGCATATTACAAATACAATCCGGAGTCTATTCTTGAGAACAACCAATTTAAGTTATATTGGGACCGAACGGTTCTGACGGATCAGACAATTGCTCATAACAGATCAGACATTATACTAACAGATAAAATTTGTAGGTGAACTACACTAATCTACATTGCTGTACCTAAAAATAACAACCTAAGGCCAAAATACAACGAGGAAATTGCCAAATACAGAGATCTAGAGGTGCAAATTTGAAGACAATGGGCAATAAACAGCGTCCAAATGATTCCCATTGTTTTATCAACAACTGGAATGATACCAAAGAACCTCCTGCAGAACATCAAGGGACTGAGCCTTGATCATCTGTATAAGCCGATTCAGAAAGCAGTTTTCCTTGCAACCGCGCGAACCATCCGAAAGTTCGTAGGAAATTGAGCACACCACGTCACCTAGGACCCGATAACATGGAAAGGGTCCCCACAGAGCTTCATGCTTTTGATGTCTTTGTACACCTAGTATGATTAGATGATCCCTGGAGGGAGTACGAAACCGTTTGGCTTGCAATCTAAAAATAATTATCAATACTAATAAAAATACATTTCTAAAAATCAGTTGTGATTTGGCAACAATGTGTGACATTTTGTCGTTTAATTTTATTGCCCTTCAAGTAAAGTTACCTCGTTTGTGTGCATTTTTTCAAAATTTTATTAAGTGTAAAATAAAGAATGGTTTTATAGTTTTCCTTTTACTGCCAATAATTTGTGTTTTATTATGGAATACGCATGGTGACTGCATCAAATTTCTTGTGATGTAATTTCAACATTTTGGTAGTTAGAAGCCAAGTATGATAATTTTAGAACGCGAAAGATAGTTCAGGTAAGTATATTGGTTTTTAATTTATAATAAATATAACGTGTCATAATAATCATCCAAAAATTCTCGCTCAAAAACCTGCTGAAATAACAAGATACGAATCTGAAAAATGTAGTGTTATATAAACAGCTTCAAAATTCGTTCGGCAAGAAATCTGCGTTCAAGCATTCTCGACAGGCATCCAAAATGCATTGAAAAGAACGGAAACGCGACAAATTGTTTCCAGTGCTGACCTACGGCTCAGCAACGTGGGGTGACGCTGCTAACTCGTACATCAAAAGGCTCGAAGCTCAAGAAAATATAGTACTGAAAATGGTTTTAGACGCCCAGTGGTTCGTCAGGAACGAACAAATGAGATGGACTCCTATAGGACGAAAGGCTATTAAAGTCTTTCAAAAAGCCAAAGAGTACGATAATTCACTGATTAGACAAGCAGTGGGTTATGATCCAGAAATTGAAACCAGAAAATATAAAAGACCTAGATTACAACTCTAGAAGAAAAAAAACAATTAAGAGGAGATCCGGAAAATCAAGCAAGAAGAAAGAAGAGAGAAGAAAGAAGCGAGAAGAAGGAACTGGAAGAAGAAGCAGAAGATTGGCAGAACCCAAAAGAGGAATCCTCAAGGTAAACACCATCGAATATTAGGGATCATAAGGAGCCCTAGTCAGCTTATCATTTTTAAGACAATGATAGAGTGACGAATGCATGAGTGTGCAAAAGGCAGGAAAAGACAACCTTACATTGAACGCGAAATGTAAGACAGTGCGATGCAGTAGGTGCACCGGCACCTGGAGCGGAAACACTAAAGCGTGATGATCGGAGGTTTACAAGGCTACGGCCCGAAAACCAATGGGACACTCACAGTATGCTTCTGTAGACTGTAGCTTCACTACAGTCAACTGAAGTAGATTCGTGTGGACCTTCAATACAGGGAGGTTTTTAGCGGGTAGGATTCCTTCACACTTCGTGTTGGTGTCTATCTATGCAAGATTTCCCCACCTCAAAAAAAGCATTGATGGCGTCACAGTAAGAACCTGATTCATTTTAGCTAAATCTCAATCAGCGATTTTAAGTTTTATACTGCAAAAATATAATTATCTATGCGTCGAACGACAATTCACTTATTCGCATCGTGAAATTCTCTGCCGTTGCTGAGTAGTCTGGCATTTGCACCAGGTCGGAGAATGGCACAAGGAATTTTCAATCGATGGGCCGCTCTTTCGGCAATCTCGCAAAAAACTGTCGTTGAGTTTCTAGACCAGAAGAAAGTAACCTATATCCAATACGTGTGTAGGGATTAATCAGTCAGAGAGATTTTCCTGGATCGTCACTTTCTCACCTCAAGAGACCACTGATCTCATTACAGTGCTACGAGGAAATATCGATCTGAAACAGTTTTTCAACAAGATTAATTTGCTTGTTGGAAATACAAAGAAATAAATTTGTTCCAGCAAGAACACTTAATGAAGATTTGTGCTCAAAAAGGCCATGAAAAGTCATCTTGTAAGCGGTAAACTCGTTAATGGCAAACTCTGGTATTTAAGAGGTCTTTTTGCCAAGGGAGGCACCACAATAAACATCTTCAGTTCAATAAAGATCGCCAAGTCTCTCAGTTCCATTGGCATTATGCGCGTCATTGAAACTACGCTACAATCCACGATTAGTGTTCAGTGATCTAGAATCGATATTGTTCTATCGCGTTTCGACAAATTCCTAAATTCAATTCGCACTTCCATACAGTCGTTATTCGTATTCAGTTCCAGCTAATTTAGTTAAATTAAGGACTTAAGCCAGTGTTTTTTCTAAATTAGGAAAATTGAATTGGGTACCTTTGGAATCATTGAATAATCTTGAATTAATTAATGGGGAAATTCCTTACTTAGGGCTGACGCACGTCTGAAAAACGACATACTCGTCTTCACATTTAATTCTTCGTAGTTAAAATAACCACGTTCCAATTAAGTAAACGAAAAGCAAAAACCTTCCCTCCGTAATTAAGAAGCCTGGGTAATTAATTTCCTGAAATTCGTTTCTAAATTAACACAGGTAAATTACTTTAGTAAGAAAAATGTCCATCCTTCTCATCTTGCGAACGGCATTCCATATAATGAGGGTGGTGAGGAACTTCTGCGGCCCCCAAGAGGGTCACGCATGACCTAATGAGCTTCCACGATCTTTATATCAAAGAGGAAATCTACTCAGGTACTATGTCCAATGTACGATCCTTGATCAATCAATTAGAGCAATAGTCTGGTGGAGAAAGCTCGTGCACGTAACAACGCAACCTCAACCCTCAGACGCGTAGCGATTTCCAAAATAGTTCGGGCGAGACGTCAACTGGCTTTTCAATCGACAGGGAACTCGATACCTTAGGTAGGTTCTCTCGAAAGTCGCTCGTTTTCCGTTGAATGACGGACTGAGAATCGTGAACACAATGACATTTTAAGACGACACTAGATTTAAAATTAGGAGTTTTACATTTTTTTAATTAATTACTAATTTCTCCATTTATATTTACTCTTCAGTATGTTTCGATGAATTATAAATATTTACTTTACTGTGGTTTTCGTAGATTATTGAGCAGAGTAGCAGTTTATAATCTACTATTGAAGTTTCACATTTTGTCTCTAGCGTCTGTTTTAATTTTTTGTGTTCAGGACTCTCGCATGAGTTAAATTGTGTGCCGCAATTCACTTCATCTCCGAAATTACTTTTTTTCGTTGTAGTTTTAGAAAGGTAATATAGTTTTATTACAGTAAAAAAAGATTATTTCAAATGAATGCCACAATTTAATTGTAAATGAGACTTGTGATAATGAACAGAAAAGATGGGAATATCTAGAAGGAGTGAAAACAAGCAGGCTACAAAGAAGAAAGAAATATTATTGATTTGTACATATTCGTATTTTTTATTATACAGTATATCAGTACTTGCAAAATAGGTATACTTATATTTAGGTTTATATATATTAACCATAAACAAACTATTGTGCAATATTGTAATTTAAGATATCGAATGGTTTGTTATAATATAATAAAATCGAAGTAGGACAACTAATTTTTTTTAATTAAAACTACACCATTACTGAAATAATCCTTTGCGAACAAGTGTTAACCAACAACTTTTGTCTAGGGAAATGGTTTCCTTTCATTTTCTGGTAATAGTGTTATTGACACAAATGCAACTGGTAATACGGTGTCTAGTAAAAGTTTTGGGTGTAGTTTTTATTTCACAAATTGATTTTATTTACTAGGATTGTTAGAGATGTGGCAAATTTATAGGAAGCTTTTTAAAACAGTTAAAATATAGCAAGCGGCATCCAAGCATCCTGAAACCAAAACGCACCCCATATAGATTATAAAAGGGTAAGGATTAAAAAGGGTAAAGTCAACGATGTTTCCGCACAAACAAATACACAAACAAACGTGGATTTCGAATGACGGCATTACTAGAAATCAAATAGATCATGTACTGGTCAACTCTAGACATGCCAACAATATAATAGACGTGAGAAGCTACAGAGGGGCCCAAGCAGACTCCGACCACCTGTTGGTGGCAGCCAAAGTTAGAACTCGCATATCTTCACACAAAAACAATAAATCCAGAGGCACAACACGACACGAATAAACTACGAGACCGACAAATATGCCTAGCTTACAAGAACAGAATCTCCGAGAACCTTAGCAGAATAGCAGAAACGGACAATATAAAAACTAGCTGGAAGCACATAAAGGAAAGCATCAGGGAAGCAAACGAAAGCGTATTGGGCCCTAAACCAAAACCCAACCGACATCCCTGGTTCGATGATGAGTGCAAAAATCTTGGTGCCATCAAAACAGAAGCACGAATTAAAATGCTTCATAATCCATCAGAGCAGACAACAATTAGGTTTAACGAACTAAGAAAACAGCTACGTAAATTGATCAGGAAAAAGAAAAAAGAACATGAGAAAAAGTACTTTACTTACAGGCTGATTTTCAGAACGGCAATACTAGGAGGTTCTATAAGGAAGTGGGGAGGCATAAAAAGGGATTTCGCCAAAGAAGTGCCACAATGCTAAAGCTTAACGATGGCACAATCACCGCCTCAAAAGTGGAGGTACTGGACAGTTCGAACTGCTACTTTGATGAATTACTAAACGTGCCGACGCAGGAAGAACCTGAAGCTACAGTATTCGCTACGGCAGAGGTTAATATTCCACCTCCATCCATGGAAGAGGCCATTAGAGCCATTAAGAAGCTCAAAAATAACAGAACGGCAGATCGAGATAATATCTTGGCAGAAAGTCTGAAACATGGAGGGAACGATCTAATCACACAAATACATAACCTCATGAAACAAATTTGGAATCAAGAAGTCATTCCTGGTGAATGGAAAGAAGGGGTAATAATTCCACTCCACAAAAAAGGGGACCAAATGCAATGTAAAAATTACCGAGGTATTGCTTGACTAAGCCACGCCTATAAATTATTCTCCAGCATTCTCCTTCAACGTCTCTCTCCGTATACCGAAGAGATTATCGGAGACTACAACGTCACTTTCGAAGCGGAAGATCAACAGTTGACCAGCTTTTCACTATCCGATAGATGCTGGAGAAATGTTGGGAGTTTAACAAAAATTTACATACCCTGTTCATAGATTTCGAGCAAGCATATGACAGTGTTATTAGGATAAGGTTGTGGGAAGCTATGGAAGAATTTGGAATCCCGCATAAGCTGATTGGACTGTGTAGAGCGTGCCTAGAGGGGGCAAAAAGCTGTGTCAAAATTGAAAGAGAGTGTAGCCAAACATTTTCTATCAACAGAAGATTAAAACAGGGAGATGCTTTGTCGCCAGTACTGTTTAACCTTGCACTGAAGAAAGCCGTAAGAACAGTATCAGTTGACGCGGAGTTTTTTGGGCCAAGTGGCCCTAAACTTATTTTGGCCTACGCGGATGAAATGGGCGCGATAGGAGAAAGCACAATCAGTGTGAAGGAAAACTTCATAAAGATAGAAAAAGAAGCTAGGAGAATAGGGCTCCGAATAAATGAAGGAAAGACCAAATACATGCATGTCTCCCGCAACTCCGCCCGAGACAGAATCAGGCAGAATGTCACCATGGATGACAATAATTTTGAGCATGTGCGAGTTTTCAAGTACCTGGGCACAGTGATAACGGCAAACAATAATATGCAGGAAGAGGTTAAACAGCGCATCATACATGCAAATAAATATACATTTGCGCTACAAACCTTGCTGAAGTCAAAATTTATCACTAGAAAAGCAAAAACCGAAATTTATCTAACAATAATACGACCAGTAGCAATCTACGCCAGTGAAACATGGACCCTGACAGTCCACGATACGGAGCTACTAAGAAGGTTTGAGAGAAAAATCCTGCGCATAATATATGGCCCATACCGAGACCTTAAAATAGGCCGTCACAGAATGAGAAGCAACGTAGAGCTTGCGCAAATATATCAAAGTCCTTACATCATTCAAGAAATAAAGTCCAGAAGACTACGATGGGCAGGTCATATACAAAGGAGTCAAAACGATCGACTAATAAAACAGGTATGGGAGGAAGCACCACAAGGAAAAAGACCACTGGGAAGACCTAGGCTTAGATGGAGAGATAACATCCACAAGGATCTAGCTATCCTTGAAGTTGACCAGCAAGAATGGAGGGAGCTGGCACAAGACCGTTCCAGGTGGAGGCAGATAGTCGAGGCAGCCAAGACCCACCCTGGGTTGTAGTGCTACGGAGTCAGTCAGTCAGTCATTAAAATGTACAAGAGTTTTACCTAGAAAATTTTGGTTGTCGATCGGTAAATTTTGCATCTCATCAATTTTATTCAAATATTTAGTTTTCCGTATATTCTATATCTTACTTGTGTTCTGCTAAAACCACCTGATCATCTATTAATTGGAGGTTATAAACGGTTCTGGTATCCCCAGAAGTGACTCCTATTACTTCTAAAACGAAGATGTGGAGAGCGTGGGAAGTATCTACATCTCCAACCTTTATCTTGGAGTACCATCATCCAGCGAAATAACAATGGCGGTCAAGGAAACTTAAGGAAAAGATGATAGGTGGGATATCACCCTCATAGAAGTGGACGACACCCACTCTCAGAAAAATAGCAGGCAAAGCTAAGGGTACCTCAGCTATAATCGCTAGGACGTTCACTAAAAACCAGCTAGGGATTGAGCCGATCCAAGAACCTTGGGTGAACAGAAATCAGATAAAAGTATTACACTGGAAGGATGCTCAGGTAATTTATCATGTCAGTAATAACACACCCAGAACATGTATTATGGTAAAGAAAAATATTAATTATTTTTGTCTTTTTAAGAAGAAACCTCGTTCCTATTCAAACATACCTCGATCAGAAGACGAAAAAGCGATAAATCATCATAGTCTCATGCTACTTCGCAGGAGAGGGGCCCATACCACAGCCAGAAGTATAAAGATTAATAGAGTACTGCCAAGAAAAGAAACTGCTATTTCTATTGAAGTGATGCAAACGCTCACAACACAATTTGGGGCAGAAAGGACACCAATTGAAAAGGTCAGCAACTTTTAGAATACATCTTCAAATGTCATCCTACCATAAAAGAAATAAGAAATACCCCTACATTCGTAAAAAGAGTAAGGGAAGAAGTATTAAATATCACACTAAACACATGGCTTAACAGACCTAGTAGAAAACTAGAGGGTATTTAATGAACCTTCTATATCAGATCATCCTCTTTATTTTGCTTAAAAAGATCTAAGTACCGCTTTGAATCATCAATACACCTTTGAGTTAAGCAAATCAGTGACAAATGGTTGCTTTCGACGAAGCAGACTCCTTATAAAACTTTTTAAGCAATTCTTGAGTTTGAACAGCATAAAATAACCGTGTTTTATGAACGTACGAAACTGTTTTTTCTCTGTTTTGAAAATATTAAAAGATGCGTCTTTAAAACTTTAATATCTCGATGACTAATGCGCATAATGCTATCAAATTTTGAAACGTATTGTTTGAAGGTTGCTACTAACCAAAAATCATATTGATATGTTATTAGAGTTGTCATCTATGTACCAGTCTCGGAACTTTTCGAACCATCTGTTATTTTAAAAAACCTTGGGAAACACAAAAACACTGTCGGAATCTTTCTGTTATTTGAAACGGTTTGAAGTATACAAGAGAGAAAGAGCAAGAACCAAAGATATAATATAAACAATTCGGAAAATAAAATAGAAATAGGAAGGTCATGTGGACCAGATAAAAGAAGCAAAATGGACGAGAAGAACAAGTGAGTGGAAATCGTGGAGCCAGAGAAGAAGTCAAAATCAAGCTATGAAGCTTGATATAACATAAGAAATGTATTGGGTAGGAGATGAATGACATGAGCACACGAAAGGGAGTTGTGATAGAGATTGGAGGAGGTGTAAGTTCGTAATGGAAAACGCTGAATATAAAAGAAGAAGAAGAAGTCGTTATTGCAAGAATTAATTAACATAAGAAATCTATTGGGTAGGAGATGAACGACATGAGCACATGAAAGGAAATTGTGGTAGAGTTTGGAGGAGGTATAAGTCTGTAATGGAAAGTGCTGATTAAAAAAGAAGAGGAAGAAGTCGTTATTGCAAGGATTAATAAACAATTAGGTAAAATGAAATCACGTAAACGTTAGATGTGGCTGGTCTTTTTCTAGCTGCTTGTTCAGTGCCATTTACGGTTTTTGTTTTATATCTGTCTCTATATAGCTCTTTGTGCTTATCTTATTTTGTTCAAGCACGATGTTGTGAATAGTCAGGTTTGGGCTTCATAAAATATAGCTGACAAAACCCAGAAATTGAACATTCTAGCTTTTAAATGTTGGAGAATCCTTTAATATTTTGGGTCTTCCATAATATACCGAAAGCTACCCATTCGGTTCATATTTTTCTTATTATTTCAGAGGTTTCGTTCTCTATATTCACTCTGTTAGTTCGACTAAAGTATATGTGTTCAATTACTTGATCAATTTCATCTCTGTTCACTGCTATTATGTATTTTTCGTCGTTGTTTGACATTCTTTTAACTTCATTCGAAACTTTCTTGTTGAAACAATCAGTCATAGGCAAATCTAAGATATGGGTCCTTAACAGATTCCTCCTTTTTCACAGTTTAGTAGTGGCGGCTTTTCCTTAGGCTTACAGGTTTGCGCAACCCCCAAAAAAATTGTAAATCAAAATAAAACATACTAATAAATATAAGTACAAATATTTTTTTAATTTCTACTGATTTTGATGATTAAATTTAAATCAATTTTTTACTTAGATTATACGCGAACAACAATCAATTGTTGAAATAATTTAAACTTACTTCTGCTAAATGTCAAGAATATTTGTCTGTATTACAGTATTATGCCTGGAAACGTTATCGATTAGCTGGTGTACAATTTTAATGCAATCCAAGCTAATCCATTGGAGAGTATATGGAATTGCCTACCTTAAGACTTGGAGATTAATCCTGTCTCATAAGCTTAAGGGTCTTTGCAAGTCGACTTGCACACCTGTGTTAAAGTTGTATTTTAGCTGTCAATTTATTTCAACCAGGTTCAAAAATTTTCTGGCGATGAGATAGTGACAAACATTAAATTGTTTGCACGTGTTGTGAAACAATCATAGATATGCTTTCAAATAAGTGAACATAAGTACTTCGTCATTATCGTATTAGGGTGATCGGAAATAGTAACGTCATTTCAAATGTGTTTTAAACAGATATAAACATATATTATACCGGGTTACCACGCGAGGAAACACCTTTATTTTGCTCGTCAATTTCGAGGTTATTGTGGGTCACCTTTAACATACGTACACCTTTAACACACGTACACATACGTACTTAGTTGTTATATATGTAATTCTCCTTTCAGGCAGAGAAAAGGAAAATATATACAAACAGTTTATTTCCTGCAAATACCGCTCTGGTCCTCCCTGCATACGCGTTTCGACCACCTTATGATCTCGTCAGTGGAACTGTATCGGAGCGAGAGCAACATTCGCAGGAAATAACTGATATATGAAATATAAATTTCAAGGTATGTCGGTAGGATATTGCAATCAGTCACTTACCGACCTCTATGTCAGACTGAAAAATATCGCCAGTCGAACGACATCTATGAACAACTGGATTAGTGAGAAATTTTTTAAAATATCAAAATTTCAATAAGAAATAAAGAAATCTATCTGCCGTATTTAAATAGTTGTTTGTATATATTTTTCATTTTCTCTGCCTCTCCAGTGATGCATAGATACCGTTCACCTGGCGATATTTTTTTGTCTGACATCGAGGTCGGTAGGTGGCAGGTTACAATATCCTACCGACATAACTTGAAAGTTATATTTCATATATAAGTTATTTCCTGCGAATGTTGCTCTTGGTCCGATACAGCTCCACTGAGGAGATCATAACGTGGTGGAAACGCATATAGAGGGAGGACCAGAGCGGTATTTGCAGGAAATAAACTGTTTGTATATATTTTTCCTTTTCTCTGTCTAAAACGAGAATTACATATATAACAAATATTTAAATACGGCAGATAGATTTCCTTATTTCTGACTGATATTTTGATTTTTTGAAAAAACACATACGTACGTGTAAAGCTTTATAAGAACAATAATTTCATCATACATTGTTTTATTTATTTATTTATTTATTTACAATAACTGCCCTACAGGTCTTGACACCCAACTACAAGGCAGTGATTACACAAATAATACGTATACGAACAATTTTAAATTAGCATCAAAAGACAAAAATATATATCAATTTAAATGCAAATAAAAATTTAAATAAATGGTTTAATGTATTTGTTTTGTCTCCGAATTAATACTTAACATTATATGTCGATGTATTATATACTAAAATCTTCCTTAGGAAACAGCATACTTGATGGTAAAAACCGGATCATGCATTCAGTAATCTTTGAGATTAGCCCAGTAATACCGACAGATGCTGCAGGAAATCTTCTTTTAAACTGTGTATGTATTAATGAAAATGGGAGTTAAACTCGCAAATCAATAACAGAAAATAATAAAAAAATAATTTATTGGAATAAATTAGTCTATAAAATTTTTAACTAAAAATAATTTTATACATTTACAGACGACCAAAATATTTGTTTGAGGATTTGAGGAAGCTCTTTGGTATCATTACATATAAAGGCACGCCCAGAAGGTAACTTTTCAGTTAACCTAAAAACATTAAAAAATATTTACTTTAAATTCAAGCAAAGAATCCTCTACTGTACAAATTATAAATTGCAAGTTGCCCAACTTTTAAGATCGTTAAAAAGACGATGACATATTTTATAATTTCCTTATAGTTTTCTCCTTACATGCGCTTTGGTCATCTTATAATCATCTTTTAACTTTTTGATTGTAACAACTGGTACAGAGGAGAAATACTTTCATATAATTTTCATAAAGATATTATTTGATAGTTGTAAACATAAAATATCTAGATCATGTAAGTGTATTCATGTAAAATAACGATTTTTTTTAAGTTTACACTATTGAATCGAACTTTAAAGCTGAACGTTACTACTTATGATGATCTAAAGAGAAAGCCTAGACAAATTTTCAATCATTACCTTTCCGCTTGGTCACCTAGACCTCCTATAAACACGGCGTAAGAACTGACATTTGATTTCATTGTAAGTGCCTCGGCTAACCTCGATGGTGCAATTCCATATCTTTGTAAATTGGCATCTGATAATAAGACCAAGATGGCTTCATCGCAGTCTTCTTCTGCTAGTGTAGAAACTGCCCACTTTGTAGACTCTAGTGTGTTGTCACCTGACCAACAGAACTGGGAATGGGCGTGCATATGCTTAAAATAATTACGTTTAAAGGCTTTTATACGCTTCAACACATTTCGAATATCAGAAAGTGTAACTTTTTGTTTCGAAAATGTAATAAATTTCATATTAATGTGTAAAACATATCATATGTGTCCTATGTATTGAATTTCAGAAAATTCAAAACTACTTACTCGTATGATGTCTAGTCTTTCTTTATTATTTTTGGGAGGTTTATCTCTGGGAACAAAAATAACGTTATGTTCTTCTCCAGAATGTCCTATTATGTCATATTTAATTTTTTCCTCAAAACCTTCAAATGCTTCCATGACCAAAACTACTGCCTCTAATTCCCTATCCAATCTTCCATCATATCCATTAAATCTATAAAAAAAATTTAATTCTGATAAAGATAGGTTAAATATGTCATATCAAAAAAGAATGAATATGAGGCTCCGAAGACATTTTACCATCTTGATTGCCTAGTGAATCTCAAAGCGATAACTGGTAGCTGAAAAACCATTGTGGAAAAATGCCCTTGGCTCCCTATGCAAATGTACTACCTAGCGCAGGTTTTGAAGTACTTTTATTAAGCACAGAGGATTGGAATGAAGAATAAACGTTTCCTGGGTCCTGGTGGTTAATATACGTATCTCGACAGGATAAAAGAGCCGTTGCTAGAGTGTTTGGTAGAAGCAAAGGCGTCAGAGATTGATGATATTCTGCAATATGGCATATCCGTGAGAGGAGCATAAATAGAAACAGGAATATTTACATGTGCTCAAAGGGTAGGGCGGTAATATTAGCATTGGAGTCCAATGTAGTAGCTTCATCTCTGGTGTTTGAGTGCAAAGATGTACTAGATAATTTAACAAAGAATGGCTGCACAATCAGATTCCTGTGGGTTCCACGTCACTCGGACATACACAGAAACTAGAAAGCGATACAGCCGTAAACTATTATACATGTTCCAATGACTGTTGGAAAGAAAGAACTGAACTGTTGTTGGAAAGTGAATTTATTGAATGCTGAGGGAAAGTGAATTTATTAAATGCTGAGCTTTAGGGATGGAATATGCCAAGAAACATATAATTACGAGGAAGCTTCTTTTATTGAAGAGGAAAAACTGTAGACTATGGTAGGTTTGCTGACGAAACATTGTCTTTGGCGAAGCTATCTTTACAGAATTTATTACGGATGACCTAATATGCAGATGGTTCCTAGAGGAGAATGAACGAGTTGACGATATTCTCAGAGATATTTTGGATACAATAATATAACTCGAGGTAGTCAGGCAAGGTCAGGTAATAAGGCTGTTTGCATTCGCCAAGATGATGGGCCTCAAATGACGTGCGGTCTTAGTGGGATGTAATGAGCCCAATAAGACCTAAGCATCGAAGACCGAGTATCACTACATTCATGTCATTTTAAGGTAACCAAGATCAACAAAGCGATATTAATCTTTCAAGGCTACACAATCTCATACATGCATTCCTGTAAATTATTTTTGACCACCAAACCTCCTTATCGGCCATTTTATAAATAATTTAAGATGCCCAATGAAAATATAATATTGAAAAAACACTTACCTATACATACTTCCGGAAACATCGACTAGTACTCTGAAATATTTAGGTTTGATTTGGGGTGTACCAGGTTCAGGTTCTTTATCAGCTCTTCTCCTAAATATAGTCTTTTCTCCTAATAAACCTAAAAATAAAATTATTTGAGGCAGGTTTTTCCCAATATTATATTCGATGATTAAAAAAGCACATTTTCCGTTGATCCGAAATCAAAATGAAAAACATTGGCGTAGCTAATTTAGAAACTCAATTAAAGTTCAAGTGAAACCTTATCGCTGTGCTTACCATCTATTAATTTGATATCATCTAACTCTCCAGAAGTTTGATGTCTAGACCACTGCCGTTCTTTATTTTTAGCTTGTAAATTTCCTAAAATTACCCTCAAAGACTGTACTTGTCTAGTTACAGCATCAGAAAATTGAGAATAAATATTATGGTCGTACCCAGACATTCCAATTTCCTTCAACCTTTCTGCGAAAGCCCTTCGGTTCATTTCTCGGGCTGCTTTTAAGACGTGTTCAGGTACTTTCGCTTTTTCTTCATCAGACAACTAAAATTTTATTTTAAATATGTTTTATGTTTTATCTATTGTATTGTTTGTTACATACTTGGTGAACTTTATGTCCTTTATCCAATCTGTAGGGTCCTCCCTTGCCTCCCAAACCAGCAGTATCACGTCCTCCTGTACCGCCCGCCCAAGTATTACCCCCTACATGAGGCTCATTTTTAGGATCTTCTTTTCCGTGTTTCGGAGAAGATACATCTTTGCTAAAAAGTATTTAAATTATCTTCTTTTGTTAAATTTCAAAACAGAAAATCAAAAAAAAAACATATTTTAGATAACTAGAATAAGGAATAAGATATAATAAAAATTTAGACTCTTTCTAACTCCTATATAAATAAACATTTCTTACCCACTGTCACTTTTAATTGTAACTTGAATGTTTTCCTTGATTCTTTTGGCGATTATATATTCAGCAGACATAACATTTTTGGAAAATCCGTGTCTTGATAACACTTCACCTAAAGATTCTATGAGTTCTGGACTATACCTGTCAAAATCGAATACATTAAATATCACATCTTCGATATCCGCTTTAGGAAATTGCTGAAAATTATAAAAAATTATTAGATTTAAAAAATACCACTAATTTGAATCTCACCTGTAAATGCTTAACAATATTTACCACCTCCCTGGTAGAATAAGGATAATTCAGAAGACCTTGATCAGCCAGATTTCGCAACTCTCCAAACACATCTACCAATTTTTTAATCGTATCAGAAGGAACATCAGGACCGTATTTCCTCAAAAGTTCTATTTCTGATTCTCTAGAAGGATTTTCTACGGCTCTACTACTAAAGAGGTCACCTAGGGCTCCAAAAAAGTCATTACCAAGGAATGGAAATCCAGGTCTGTTAGCTAAGACTATCATACGAAAGTCTGGATGTATTTCTACATATGTTTCTTCTCCTAAAATGAAAAACAAGTTAGTTAATAGTTAAATGATACAACGTATTATAATTTTCACTATATTACATTAACCATAACAATTGTTTCGACACACAGTGTCTTCTTCAGATGGCAGATAACAACTAAACAAAGTAAAAACTACTCTAAATCTAGTTTTTACTTTGTTTAGTAGTTATCTACCATCTGAAGAAGACACTGTGTGTCGAAACAATTGTTTTTGTTATAGAGATGCAAATAATTTAAAAATAATTTTTCATTAAGAAATATTATCCTGATATTTTGGAGAACTGCATTATTGATATTTTAACAGTACCTTTATTTTCAGGAATATAAGGGACAATTCTTCTACCATCGCTTAAAATCATCTGTCCAGATTCAACTAAAGTTTTTAATATACATGTGACATGAGTTGGGGCTTTATCGGCTTCATCTACAACCAATACGTGACCGTGCTTGATTGCTTTGACTAATGGAGAGTCTTCATAGACAAGAACGCCGTCTATTACTGTTGGTTGTGTTGTAAGAGTTTGAACAGTAGTATCTCTAAAATGTTCAGTTGTATTTAAATAAAACAACTTTAAATCTAAATGGATTTGGAAAATGCAAACGATATTTTACAATGAAAGATAATACGAACTATGAAACACAATAATAAGTAAACATCTTTTCTATTACCTGTGTAACTGAATATATTCTCGTGGTCTATTCAACAATTCTAGAAATCTATCAACAATCTTATTTTTCCCAACTCCTTGGTTTCCAACTAGGAGTAGATGGTATCCCAGCTGAAAATCTTGTAATAGGTTCTCCATAAGTTTAACGTGTTGGGGAATATCGTAAAATAATATTTTTGGTACTTTAGTAAGATCTTTTGTGACATATACTGGAACCGATGTATTTCCTAGAAATAATGATGAGATAAAGATAAGATTTACACAGATCAATCACATTCGAAATCTAGAGTTTCGTTAAACTAAATTTCTTTATGTTTACCTATGGTAAGAATGTTGTCTTTCACTTCACATTTAACATTTTCTTCTTCCCTCCTCAAAACTCGCTCATCTTGTGGTACTATTCCTACTCCCATAATCATTTTTTCCAAAGATTTTCTCGTAATGGACGGCAAGAATTTTATCATGAACGTTTCTTCCAACATTCCATATGCGTTTTCAGTATGGAAATGCGTCATTCTGGCTGCTAAACGAATGAGCTGCCTTGTGGAAAGATGACCGGCTAAGTTCTTCAAGGATTGATCTTGACTCTCACGCAATAGGTGAGCAAGATTAATTATTTTGTGAAGGTTTTTATCGATTGAGCCAAACTAAAGAAGAAAATGAAATAGTATTGGAATCTATTATAATCCTAATGTTTTTCTCACCTTTGATGTTATTACATGCATTTCTTCCATCTTACTCAAAGTCCTCAATTCATGAAACACGAAAAGACTCAACATTTCTGCCGACATCCAGTTACCTTCTTTTGATTGAACATTTGGTGGCTCACCCACTGCAACTATCCTGAAGTCCGGATGAATAGGGAATATTCCACTATTGGTGAGCTGTTCTTTGGTAAGATTTAGCTTTTTGATAAGGAAATCGTAGCGGTCGTGGCTTATAAGACGTTTTCCGTCATATAATTGAAGTTCTCGGTCATGAACCAATCTTAAAAGAGAAAAATTTAGGCACATATGAATTTACTTACACACTAGCTTGGCTTTCAAGAGTTTTTTTTTAAGTAAAAAAATACCTATGCAATACAGAAAGAGTACTAGGATGAATCCTATTAATCCCATCTAAAACAGCAATTTTTCCACTCAATGCAGACTTTACTAATGCCGAAAAACTCCAAATGGTATCACCATTTTCTAGAGTAGTTCTCTGTTGTATCAAGTCTCGTGATGTCATATCTTGATATAACACAATATTCTCTATTTCTTTGCCCAACATGGTGGCTACTTGTTTAAGTAACATTGTCTTTCCTGATCCACTAGGACCGATCAAACAAAAATCTGTTACCTTGGTTGTTTGTAACATATCTTCAAGGATTTTATTTTGGTATTCTGTTTCAACATATTCTTCCGTAGAGCCACCTAAAATGTACATTTAAAATATACCGTTAAAACGTTGAAAAATTTCCAATCAAATTTTAATAAAAAGAAACTGTGGATTACTTAGTGTTTGTTTGAAGGTCATAGACAACGATGTTTCTTGCGAAGTAGTAGATAGCTGTTGGACTTCCATTGTCTTTATTTTTGTTGAATATAACGACGTTTCGGCTACTAGTTATCTCTAGCCGTTTTCAAGTGAAACTAAATAAATTCCTTAGCTACATAATTATTTATCCTAAAAGTAAATGCAGTAGAGTGTGACTGAGATTGGTGCAGTCAGGCCTGCTATGGCCCAATCCCATTTTTTATGATGCATTTAGGTTAAGTTTACAATTATTAAGAAGTGGTTTCCACACTTCTCCTATATCTAAAGATGGTTTACTAAAACAACTCGGGTTCTGATGTATAACCGCGGCTTCTTTGAATTTCCGTTTTCTCCAATGTTGTTCTCGGTGTAGTTTTTTAGCTTCAGACCATTCTATGTGGTGTCCATGAGTCCAGGCATGATTGGTGGCACCAGATTTTTCTGTTTCTCCTCGAGATGTGCATTTTAGGTGTTCTTTGACCCTTACATCAAGAGGTCTCTTTGTTTCGCCAACGAAAGAATTGCCACATTCACATGGTATCTGATATACATAGTTTTTCATGTCCCTTTGAGTTGTTGGTCTGACCCTAGTGAGCCGACTTCTCAGAGAGTTATTGGAATTGAAAACAACGTTGATTTTATATCGTTTTCCTATCCTAACTTTTTCTGGAATGCCTTTAACATAGGGGTGGTTCAGTACTGGTTTTCGTTCTTCATTCGTTGTCGATATTGTCCTATTTCTGCGTTGTTCTAGAAATTTATCCACTAAATATACTGGGTATCCGTTGGCTGTCAGATCATTTTTAATGTAATCTATCTCTTTCATCAAGCTTTCGTTGGAGTTGCAGAGAGTTAAGGTTCTATCTACGAGATTTCTTATAGTTCCTTGTTTGGTGTTGTTGGAGTGATTAGATGAATAATTAAGGTATTGTCCTGTGTGCATAGCTTTTCTGTAAACCGAAGTTCGAATTTGTCTGCCATTTCTTTCAACCAAGACATCCAAGAATGGTAATTTATTTTTTACTTCTTTTTCCATGGTGAGTTTAATAGTCCGTATAAAATCTCCAGTTCCAGGACAACGGGCAAACAGGATATTGGAAAATGCTAGTAAGGCATTAATACGTTCACAGATAAACTGTCATCGTTTCAAGAACGCAACACTACTAGAGGACATTCGCCAACGGTTCGAAGAAATTAAAGAATTTACATTAGAAGACTACGCCCCCATCCTAAGAAAAATTGACGCTACTTGTGACAAAGTGAGAACAAAATAAGAAATCATACACCAAAAGAAATTTTCCAAATACCTGAGCAGACAAGAACGAAACAGGCATCTCAAAGCCAGAGGATAATTGTTAATATATCTCAAATTCACTATTTACCAAAGGTTTGAACTTCACGGTTGCTCCAAAAGAGGTTCCCATTCTCGATATAATTAGCGCCGCAGACTCAGCGAACATCGAAGACACTTTTGCAGATGAGTTCAGGTGAAAAATAAGAGAAACTCTACAAAAATCTAGAACAATCGAACAAAACATCAGCAAAGACGAGAAAACTGCCCTAGCTAACCTACAGAAGGACTCCAGTATTAAAATTCTACCAGCGGATAAAGGAAATGCTACAGTCGTAATAAATCCTGAGATATACAATCAAAAAATTGACGAAGTTTTAAGGAAGGAAATTATACATCTCTTGCTAAATATCCCACATCTGCAATTGAAGGAAGAATTTATCGCGTTCTTAAGAAACATGAATGGTATATTCCTGAGAGGATCCGGACTCAGTTGACGCCACACCATAGCAAAACTCCACATCTTTATGGACTCCGGAAAATACATAAGCAAGACATACCCTTACGACCTATCATGAGTTCCTGGAACTCTCCGACTTCTGAACTTGTCAAATTTCTTCTTCCAATCCTGAGACCATTACAAGGAAATACGTCCTGGGTTAAGAACTCGCAACATTTCGTAGAAATTATACGTGAAATAGAAGTACAACCGGAAGACCATTTTATTAGCTTTGACGTGGAAAGCCTATACACCAAGGTTCCAGTTAAGGAGTCACTAAAAATCATAAGAAAGAAATTTGAAGAAGACCAGACCTTAGCTGAAAGAACATCTTTACCACCGCACGCCATTATAGACTTGTTGGAAAGTTGTTTGACTAATTCCTATTTTCAAGAAAAGGAAAAATTCTACATCCAGGATGATTGACTACCGATGGGATCTTCACTCTCATCGGTGGTTACAAATATTTTCATGAAATGATTCGAGACGTTTGCAATTGAATCCACAACTAAGAAACCAAAGTTATGACTCAGATACGTAGACGACGAAGAACTTCGAAACTTCCTTTTTCATCTCAACAAAATCAGCCCAACTATTAAACTCACCATGGAGAAAGAAGTAGAAAATAAATTACCATTCTTAGATGTCTTGGTTGAAAGAAATGGCAGATAAATTCGAACTTCGGTTTATAGAAAAGCCATGCACACAGGACAATATCTTAATTATTCATCTAATCACTCCAACAACACCAAACAAGGAACTATAAGAAATCTCGTAGACAGAGCCTTAACTTTCTGCAACTCCAACGAGAACTTGATGAAAGAGATAGATTACATTAAAAATGATCTGATAGCCAACGGATACCCAGTATATCTAGTGGATAGATTTCTAGAACAACGCAGAAATAGAACAATATCGACAACGAATGAAGAACGAAAACCAGTACTGAACATCCCCTATGTTAAACGCATTTCAGAAAAAGTTAGAAGGATAGGAAAACGATATTAAATTCAAAGTTGTTTTCAATTCCAATAACTCTCTGAGAAGTCGGCTCACTAGGGTCAAACCAACAATTCAAAGGGACATGAAGAACTGTGTATATCAGATACCATGTGAATGTGGCAATTCCTACGTTGGCGAAACAAAGAGACCTCTTGACGTAAGGATCAAAGAACACCAAAAATGCACATCTCGAGAAGAAACAGAAAAATCTGGTGCCGCCAACCATGCCTGGACTCATGAACACCACATAAAATTATCTGAAGCTAAAATACTACATGGAGAACAACATTGGAGAAAACGGAAATTCAAAGAAGCCGCGGTTATACATCAGAACCCGAGTTGTTTTAGTAAACCATCTTTAGATATAAGACATTTGTGGAAACCACTTCTTAATAATTGTAAACTAAAACTAAATGCAGCATAAAAAATGGGATTTTGACATAGCAGACCTGACTGCACCCATCTCAGTCACACTCCACTTTTAGGATAAATAATCATGCTAAGGGATTTATTTAGTTTCACTTGAAAACGGCTAGAGACAACTACTAGCCGAAACGTTGTGATATTCAACAAAAATAAAGACAATGGAAGTCCAACAGATATCTACTACTTCGCAACGTGGATTACTTACTTTTGCTGGCTAATTTGGCTTTTAAAAATTCTTTTACTTGAGTACTAAGGTTAGATTTAGGCAACGTCGGATCTGGAATATCTATAAACGTTTTTAACAACGTCTCAATATTTGGAATACTATCAAACAGGAACGCTTTGTAAGGGTAGAGACGATAAAAAATATCATAGACAGATGCCCCCGGATTTTCATTCTGAAAATAAAAAAGTAATTAATTAGAGGTAATATTATACTGACAAAAATAAAACTAAGTTTCTTACTAAGATTTTTGTTGCTATAGGTAAGTTGTCAACAGGAAAATCGGGCAAACCCAGATATTTCGTTTCTTGATTTAACAAAGCAAATGCACACGACAACAGTTTTTCTATTTTTTCTTTTGGAGCGGAAGTTACTGTATTAGTTAATTCTCTATGCCATTCCTGAAAGAAAATTTCAAGTTTATAAGCATGACGTCAATTACGTAGTATAAATTGATTTATTAATTAGTTTGTGACAAAAAACGTCGAGGGTCTCATTTTTATTTGGTCACTATGTAGAATTTTCTGTGAACATTTATCTTCGTTATAAATGTTCACAGTTTGAAATATGAAGTTTAGATAGATTATATAACATAAAATGTTAATACATACATCTAAATTTAGGAAATCAAGAAAATAATTGGGGTTTTCAATTTCCCGACCTATTTTAATTTAAAGTTGGGAAAACTTTCTTCCAAATGGGTTTTTCGCGTGGCTGGTGAATGCGGGCGTAATAAAGTTTCTTGCTAAATTCTAACCTGTATTTGCTATAATTAGCACTACTTTAATACAAACTTTGCATAAAATTTAAAAAAAATAAGTATACAAGGTACAACAAAAAATGATAGTACCTTCTCCCTATATTTTTTAATAACCAACTTTTTAATTTAATACCGGCAATTTGCTTCGATTCTACACCTGTTTAATAACGGCTTTAAATGAGAGATGAGTAATAAAATCATTTTTGTATGTAAAGTACCGAATCAATCGAAATTTTGCCTTATTTTCTATAAAGTTTTTAATGACAAATATAGTTTTAAAAAAACTAATTTCAGTAAGAAATCAATTAAGTCTATCTGCTGAGTTTAAATAGTTCTCTATATGTGTTCTCTTTTCAAACAGAAAAAAAAATAAAAGAATGTATAGAAAGACCTTATTTCCTGCAAATGCATTTCTGGTCCTCTCTCCATACGCGTTTCGAGCACCTTATGCTCTCGTCAGTGGAGCTGTAACGAACCGAGAACAACATTCGCAGGAAACAACTGCTATATAAAATATAAATTCTGCGACATGTTAGTGGAATATTAAAAAACGTCCGACTTTGATGTCAGACTGAAAAATATCGCCAGTCGAACAACATATATACATTCATCGGCGTAGTGTGAAATTTTAAAAAATCTCAATTTTAGTAAGAAATAAATTAAATTTATCTGCTGTGTTTAAATAGTTGCCCATATGAGTTCCCCTTTCAAGAAGAGAAAAAAAAGAAAAAATATAGAGAAATTATTTATTTCCTGCAAATAGAGCTCTGGTTCTATCTTTATACGCGTTTCGCAACATTCGCAGAAAACAACTGCGGCTCCGTTGAATGTATAGATGTCGACCGACTGGCGGTATTTTTCAGTCTGACATCGAAGTCTGGAGGTTTCTAATATCCTGTCGACATGTCTCGGAATATATATCTTATATAGTACTTGCTTCTTGAGAATGTTGTTCTCAGTTCGATACAGCTCCACTGACGAGACCATAAAGTTGTCGAAACGCGTATGGAGAGAGAACCAGGGTTGTAAAGGGTGTTTTTTTATAGAGGTATAGAACATTTAAATGGAATAAAACAAAGATGAATTTTTTAAATTGACATGAAATTTACTTTATTCGAAAGATAACCTTCTGCCATTATAATTTAAATATGACTTCTGGTATATGACCGCCACGGCTAGCTAGGACGAAGTCTAATCTGGAGGTCCAATTTTCGATGATTTTTTCCAACATTTGTGGCCATATATCGGCAATAACGCGGCGAAAGTTGTCTTCCAAGTGATCAATCGTTTCGGGCTTATCGGCGTAGACTAGCGACTTCACATAGCCCCACAGAAAATAGTCTAGCGGCGTTAAGTCGCACGATCTTGGAGGTCAATTCACGGGTCCGAAACGTGAAACTATGCGGTTACCAAACGTTTCCTTTAATAAATCAATTGTGGCACGAGCCATGTGACATGTTGCGCCGTCTTATTGAAACCACAGCTCGTGCACATCATGGTTGTTCAATTGATGAACGACAAAGTCAGTAATCATGGCTCTATAGAGGTCACCATTGACTGTAACGTTCTGATCAGCATCGTTTTTAAAGAAGTACGGACCAATGATTCCACCAGCCCATAAAGCACACCAAACAGTCAGTTTTTCTGGATGTAACGGTGTCTCAACATACACTTGAGGATTATCATCACTCCAAATACGGCAGTTTTGTTTATTGACGTATCCATTCAAATAAAAGTGAGCTTCATCGCTAAACAAAATTCGCTTATGAAAATTGGGATCAACGGCAATCTTGTTTTGGGCCCATTCACCGAATCTACGCCTTGCTAGGTGATCGTGTGGCTTCAATTCTTGCACGAGTTGGATTTTGTAAGCACGCAAACCAAGATCTTTCCGCAAAATCTTCCATAAAGTGAATGGACACATATCCAATTCCTGTGCACGATGGCGGATAGACTGATTCGGGTCTTCCTCTACGCTACGCTCTACGGCAGCAATGACTTCTTCTGTACGCACTGTACGACGTCTCTGTGGATGCGTATTATCCTTTAGAGTAAACATAGTGCGAAAACGTTCCATAGTTAATCGAATTAATTGCTCTGATGGACGATTATGTTGACCGTAAAATGGACGTAGTGTGCGATACGTATTTCGAACAGAACCATCATTTTCAAAATAAATTTGCACAATTTGGAAGCGTTGTTCAGGCGTCAGTCTATTCATGTCGAAATGCCAAACCAAACTAAACATAAATCACTCGACAGCTGACAAAATGGCCGCCAGTTAAAAAAGTGTTGCCAACTTAAAGTTCTATACCTCTATAAAAAATACCCTTTATTTGCAGGAAATAAACTGTTTTCATATAATCTTTCCTTTTTTTCTCTGCTTGAAAGGAGAACACATGAAAGTAACGATAAATAGAGTTGTTGTGGGTCATTCTCTAAACATGGAGTTATGATGTTGCATACTATTTGTATTTGCGAAAAAATCATGAATACTTATTTGTCGCAGACATGCATCCAAAAATAATTATAAATATCAAACCATTTTCTCCTAAATTAAACTTTTAAAAGGTTATTGATTCAAAATGCCTATTTGTTTATTTGTTTGTTCATGCATAACTGTTCATAGGGGTAAGATATTTTAGTGAAGTTTTCAGCATATTCTAAGTGATGCCATAAAAATATATTCAAGAAAGGTCTATTGCAAGGAAGTTGGTTAAAGACCGAACAAAACTGTATATTAGCGAACTTATTAAGAGACTCCTTAACTATTTTAATAAAAATTTCAGATTTTTAACCGACTTCATTCGTAACAAAGAGATATTTTGGTTAAATTTTCAGCAAGCTTTAAGAGTGGAAATTAAATAAAATATAACAAAATCTTTACAGTCGTAGAATTAATTTAATAAATAATATTTTTTCTGTTTCAGACCACAAAAAAATGTGTACACAGTTTATTTCCTATTAATTCCAATCTAATTTTCTCTGCAGTCTGTTTTTGTCTTTGTCAGTATATCTTTTTATATTTTACTGAACAAACAAAACTAACATAAAAACAGAAAATCTGAATGTGGCACCAAATAAATAATAACAATTAGAATAAAAGAAAATAAAATCGGTTAAACACATAGAAGACAAATTTTCATATGTATATAATTTTTTGTAGAATAACAATAAGCCTGGTTTTATGACGGGATCATTCAAAATTGCTGTGAAAAGTGCATTTTATAATAATATAATATAATGGAACGAGGTGAGCAAGTGTCTTGTTGGGATCTTTTTTAACCTCAGTAGGGCATGTGATTGCATTGATCATGGAGCTTTTTTAGTTCAATATTCTAACTCTTCGTTAAAGTAGTTAATAATGCTTTCGGAAAATAGAAAGTAACATTTAAATATATTTTGAAGTTAAGTGTTATTCTTTTATGTTCACACAGAATAACAGTTCTAAACACATTAATCTGGTTGTTGTGTACTACAGGAATCCATATTGGACCATGTATTATTTATATTTAACAGGATGTTAGGATAATGCTTAGTAAATCAGATAACCAAAAATTGAAAACTTAATACTTCTCCAATTACAGCCTAGTTTTTAACTTTGATGAGGTGTTTTTTGTTGTAATTGGGCAAACTTCTTCTTTTGTTTGTTAATTTTGTGGTCCATGTCGGTTTCTTTCCTCCAGGAGGAAGTTATTCCAGAGTAGCAGGTGAATCTGGCTACTTAGTTCTTTGTGTAGATCGTAGACAGCTTTTTCTGTTTCTGCAAGTTGCTTTCGCTCTTTTCGATTCTGTTCTCGTAGAAGCGCAAAAGAAAAATGCCAGTGCACATTCCACCACCCAAGAAAATCTCCGATACAACATTGTATACCTCTACGGGAAGGAAACCTTCAAAAGAACCAGACGCTTTGAAACACTAAGGTCCAAGATAGCAACACTACTTTCCTAATGAGATGTCGAGATAATAACATCCTGCCTACTAGTACGAAACTATCATATCACCTCAAAACTAGAAAAACGGAAACGATTCTAAGGAACACAAGGAGGGTACTTCTAAGAGTTCCAAACTACATGAACTACCAAAAATTTATAAAGAAGGAACATCGATAAAACCCATAGTAAGTGAAGTAGATTCATTTGCTCAACAACTGGAAAAATACTTGGAGACTAGTATCAGAAAAATTCGGATCACCTGGTGAGCATTCTTCAAGGGCTAAAACTGCAAAAAGATGACATTTTCGCTAATCTAGACATCAAATCACTGTACCCAAGCATACCAATTGATGAAGCTATAGAGCAGATTGCCATGAACGAGGATTTCCCCATCACTTCATCGACTTGTCCGAACACTGCCTCAAAAATACATATTTTTTCTATAAAAATAACTTCTTCCGGCAGACAGATAGTGCTCCTATGAGATCTTCACTATCACCAGTCATCGCAAACCTTTTTATGAAATATTTCGAAACAGAAGCCTTTAGAAATACTAAAACAAAATCATCCCTCTGGAAACGTTACGTGGATGACATCTTCATCATATGGCCACACGAAAGATCCAACCTAGACATATTCTTAGAGGAACTAAACAGCATTCATCACCGCATACAGTTCACATCGGAGGTCAAAGTTAACAAGCAGCTACTTTATACCCTATTCACCAAAAACGACGACCTAAGCATCGAATATACGGTTCACAGAAAACCCATATACAGAAATAGATGCCTGAACACCGAATCTCACCACCATCCATCACAGTTACAATTGGTCGCCAACACACTGCACTGATCGTCAGATGCTTGCGTCTAACAAACTCACGAACCGTCAAGAAGAACTCAACAATGTCACAATAGCTCTAAAACAAAACAACCACAAAGAACACAATATCAAAAAGGCCATGAAATGGAATATAAATGCAATAACAGAGAAAAAAGAAGGAGATGACAAATCCAAACCAAAAACCACACTGTCATAGATAAAAGGTATAACAGACGTAACTGGAAGAATTCTGAATAAGCCTGACATATGCACAATTTACAAGCCACAAACAACAATACACAAATCAAGTACCAATAAAATAAGTTTTTTACCGTACCAAAAAGTAAGTTATCATGCTCCAAATTTACTTAAATCTTACGAATAGATGTTTTTTTTTAATTTTATTTAAGTAAATGAAACTTTTAACACAAAATTAATATTTTAAAAAAGGAAAAAAATAACCTCCACTTATTTTTATACATTTCCTGAAAATTTTCAAAAAATGTTGAACTCTAAAAAAAATTCAGACCGTATATTTTACAATTTCCATTTGAAGCACTGATTTTACTGGCTAGTACCTTGTTTACTACCTTTTTATCAATTCGCTTTCTTGTCTGGGTATTTTGTTTGTTTCTTATTTCAGTACAATTTTTGCAATCGATTTTAAACTAACTTGCCGATGAGCTAGAGACTTAAAACTTTAAACATGGCACAGAACTGGATGACAATGCAATATTAACTAGCTTTCTTGTCTACCTCTTTATTTATTTGTCTGTGTGTTATAAATTTTGTAATCGATTTTTATTTATTCGGGATAAATTTTGCGATCGACTTTAAAGTAAAGACTAGGAAACAGAGAATAATTATTTAAATAATTTCTTTTGATATACCACGTTTTTAAAATTGACTAAAAAGTATAAAATAATTTCTCCATACACATTTTCTAGAAAAATTTAAGATTGTGATTTTTTAATAGCTACGAAAATACTTGGTGTGCAATAGATAATAATTGTCGTGTGATTTCCCTTAACAATAGCTACTCTCTATACTCCTTTCCAGGGACGGATCCAGCCTCTCTCTTTGGGGGGGAGGGGGGAAGGGACGATGATATCACAAAAGTACAGTATGGTAAGCGAAAGCAAGTTGTCGACGGAGGGGGGGGGGACACCGGAAACATTCCGATTTCGAGTGTAAAAGGCAGGGCCGGGTCTATTTTCCTGAATTTGAAGCTCTTGGAGAGGGGGGGGGGATGCCAGCAGCATACACATTCCTAGTATAAGAGGCAAAATCAGTTCTATTTTCTTGAATTCAAGGCTCTTGGGAGGGGGGGGGGGGCGATCGCAAGCATACACATTCCTATACTCTATTCAAGAACTAGAGAGAGTAATAAAACTATTACCGAAACCTCCAACGTACCTGCTCCAGTGCCGCAGGTAACTGAGGAGTGCCGTAAATCTAATTATATTTAAATATTATAAGCTTTCATAAATTTACTGCAACAATAAAATTTCTGATAGTTCAATTTAATTCATGCCAGTGAGCAAAATAGACCTTACAGTGTATTCTTAGTGATTTATCTTGTTTGAGCTTATTTTTATATATTATTTGAGATTAGTGAGATATCCAAAAAATATGGCTTCCACCTCTATATTTATTCCAAAATCGTTAAACCAAGGCATTTTTTCCTCAACGAAAATCTTATTACGATTAATGCCTATGATGCCTTAAGACACCAATTCTATGAAGATCGGGATTTACCTGAAATTAAAAGAACTGAGCTCTGGAAATTGCTCAGAAAACTTAATTTTTGCTGGGAAAAACCCAATAAGAAATTTGTTCTTATAAATCGTCCGGAAACTGCCCGTTGGAAAAGGAAATATCTCTCTCAAGTAAAAGGTAGAGTTGCTTGAAATAACACAACTTATAAAATTAGTAATTTAAATGAACATTTGAAAGATTTTTTTTGAATAAAGTTACTGCGGAAAATTGGGAAAAATCCATATAAAAAAAGAATAAAACAAAATATGAAAACTCGATCTCATGATCGGTGAGATAGAGGAACCAATTATAATTAATGTGAGCGAAGATAGCTTCACTGGCTTTGATTACGAATTAGATACGTAATGTTTACCAGTTTAAATACAACTTATTATTTAAATTTTTGTTTTTGTTATATTTTATTGTTTAATGTTGTTTATATATTTTTTAAAATTTTTTAATATATTTTTATTTTAGTTTGTCCCACTCTTTAATTTTATATATATTTAATTCCAATTAGCCGTAATTTTTTTATTACTTTATTATAGTATTTGTGTCTTTTTCTTAAGCGTGTAGAATTAACACGTTTATTTTATTTTTTTGGGGATATCGGATTTACATATAATAAAGTAAATTAAATTAAGATGTAGATGTAGAAATAAAAATAAGTAGGTCGAATTTTAACTGTAACATATAAAAATTAATTACACTTGAATCCCTTTTTAGTGTTTAATTGTAATTCTGCAGATGGTTTAAGAAATAAATAAACTGAAACGTTAAATATCCTAAAAAATGTTTTTAATTAATAATAAAATGACCGATAGTCGCAAAAAAATTTTAATATTATATGGACGAATTTATTTTTTTATGTATGTTTAACATCTTGTATTTTTGACAATGGGTATTTTGTAAGTATTTAAATTATAACTTAGAATTTTTTGAGAGAAAAAGGCTACGTTTTAGTCTGAATGTGCCTAAAATGGTTGCTATGCCAAAATTAAAAATAATAAGAATACAGTTCTGATTTGTGTTAAATATGTCAAAATTATCTATATTTTGTAATGTATGTGAATTATTAAGAAATTACAACAAATAAAGTAATATTATAAAAACGCCTATGATAACGATTAAAATCCGTTTAACACTTCACACTTCCAAATATCTATTCTTATCCAACCCAAACAGTCCATTATTATACACCGATATTTTTGATTATAAAATTTCTAACCTATTCCTATGAAAAATGCATGTGTCTAACAGATTTTGCCAAAGATACCGGACTAAAGAACACAAGTAGTTTGCGAAGAAAAAAAGGGTAAAAAATGATTTATTACTCTCTCTAGTTCTTGAATAAACTATAGTATAAGAAGCAAAATAGGGTTTATTTTCCTTAACTCAAAGCTCTTTGGGGAGCGATCGCCCCCCCTTGGATCTGCGCCTGCTGTTTTCTATCATCCACTGCATGTACCTCACGTTCGTTTCAAATCTAATAGTTTAGGTTTAGTTTCCTCTAAATTTATGTTTAGTAATATCACGCTTCTTGAATATATAGTTAGTTTTTTTACACAGTAAAACTCATATAGAGCTTAGATTTTTATAAAACTTTCGTGATAGATTTTATAATATATTGTCGTAAAGTCATGTATTCGTTTTGAAAATGGAATGGTTATACCGACTGATCCAAGTATAGTTAGTCAATAATCTAATCCATTATATTTCAAGCTATCATTTAGTTTAGTAAAATAGTGATTAAAGTACAACAAAAAATATTAACAACACCAGCCAAAAATTTTCTCTATCGTGTATCAGAATAACAATAATTTGTTAGGGCAAAATAATAAAATTATTACACCTTCTTTAAAGGTTGCATTACCTCTTTAAATTCACTCCTTTTATTTTATAGCTTTTCCATTTGAGCGATCTGATAATTGTCTTATTCGAAACCTCATTCAAAAAGTTCATATTGAATTCTTATGAGGTATGCAATTTACACGGAACGTCATTGCGGTTTAACATGCAAATAAACAGTTAATTTTAATATGCTATTGGTTTAGTATTGACGCATTTATTTGGTAGAACTTTTTGATAATTATTGTAATTACAAATGTATAAAATAAAAATGTTACCAAGTCACTAATCACCGTCTTTCTGTTACGAAATTGTAGCTTCTTTACTCTTCTTGTTTTTTTTGTGATAATATTTGGTCTAAGCGTTTAATTAATATAAGAAAGAGTGATATGAAACGAAATTGCAAAAACAATTTAGGGTCGTATCAAGAAAATAAGGGGAAACATTCTTTTCGCTTATTATAAATGCATAAGGGCACAAGTTCTCCATTTTCTGATTGTATATTGTATTTTTTTAAAAATTTTGCAGCAATATAGATTTATTGTAGTTGTAGTGAAATATTCCAACAACAATCGCTTTAATATATTAATTCTTTGTTGTTTCTTATAAGAACAATGACATGTAAAATATATGTTTCAACAGAACAAAAAATTTAGAAAAACCTTATGACAGAATATGGATTTACATAAAAAAAGAAAATTCTATAGTCATTTAAAAATAAGCACACGTGTTATTGTTTGTTCAGACTTCCAAAAATTAACAACTAGACTAATAATTTACATTAACAATTAGAATTTGCAACTTAAATGATATACTTTACTTTCATTTGTTCATAGTCCTATATAAAATTTGAAAATTAACAATTAACAACAAAGAAGTTCTTCTACTTTTAAGTTAACCTTCCCCTACAAGATGGTAATTCTCAATTTGATTTCTATATATTTTTTTTTATGTATGTACATCGATTACTTCGAAACGGCGGCACCAATTTGAAATAATTTTTTTACGTTATGTTCAGAAAATTGCTGTGAATGAAATTGGTACAGTAAAATCCAAGATGGTGCCGATAATATAGCGAACAAAAAAATTAATTTTGTCCGATATTCTCCAAAATTGGTATGGTGGAATTTTTGGGGTCATATGCAAATTATTTTTAAAAAAATCAGTGTATCGGATTCAATATAGTGGAACAAAAAAATAATTTTCTCCGATTTTCTCCAAAATTGGTATGGGGGAGTTTTCCGAATGGCACATAACGAATCCAAAATTATTGTGAAAAAATTCAATATGGCGTATCCAATATGGAGGACAAAAAAAATTATTTTTTTTTCGATTTTCTCTAAAATTTGTATGGGGGTTTCTTGGGGTCGTACATAATGAATTTGAAATTATTTTCTAAAAATTCAGTAGAGCGAAATGAAATTATTTTTTAAAAATTCAGTAGAGAGAATTGAATATGATTAATTTTGTCCGATTTTTTCCAAAATTGATAGTGGAGGGTTTTTGAGGTCGCACATAACGAATTTGAAATTATTTTTAAAAATTCAATATGATGGATCTAATAAGGTGGAAAATCTTTTTTTTTCGATTTTCTCCAAAATGCGTAAGAGGGAGTTTTCGGGGTTGCACATAACGAATCTAAAACTATTTTTGTAAAGTTCAATATGTCGGATCCACTATTTGTACATATTTCAATTTACTCCAAAATTGGTATAGGCGCGTTTTTGAGGGTATGAATTACAAATTTAAAATTATTTTTAAAAAATTCATCCTTATTCAAAATTGGTACTGGATCTTTTTTGAAGGTATAAATAACGGATTTAAAATTATTATGACGGTCTAAAATTGTTATGTTTTCGGATTTTGTCCAAAATTGGCACTAGTATGTTTTTGTGGATGTAGATTCAGATTAGATTAAGAAGTTAAAATTCCTTTTTTGAAATTCAATATTGCGGATTCAATAGGGTTGGTTTAACATTTTACGTCAGTCATATTTTTTCAAATTTGGTTTTAGGGGTTTTTTGGGGTGATAGGTTCCAAATCTGAAGTTAATTTTTGTTAGCTTAATATGACAGATACGATATGGAGGATTAAAAATTTTACATTTTTCTGAATTTGTCCAAAATTGATATTGGAGGTATTTTGGGGTGTATACAAACTCAATATGCAGGATAAAATATGGCGAACTAAAAAATTTACGTCTCAAGTTCTCTAAATATCGGTATTGGGAGGTTTTGGGGGCCTATATCACTAAACTAAAGTTTATTTAAAATTCAAGATAGTGGATTTAATAAGGCAGACTAAATATTTGTTTGATACAATTTTATTCAAAACTGGTATTTGGAGATTTCTCAGAATCAAAGAATTTTTAGTTGTTTATTTTAGTGTTCTGTACAACTCTGGATAAAATGCATACTTTTTTCCGACCTTGAAATCATTGCGAAGTGCATTAATCTTGTTTAACACCTAGTTTAGATAATTTATGGGTATAATAACAAATTCAAAACAAAAAAAATAAAATTTTTATAAAAAAATTGAACCGAGTTAAAAAAAAAGTGCAAAATAACAATATACATTTTTATATGAAATTGAAATTTTTAAAGTCGGCGCCAAACTAGTACCTGACTTGTATATATATCTCGTGTTAGTTTGTTTCATTAAGAAATAATTATTTGGCGCTGACTTCAAAAATTCCAATTTCATAAAAAAATTTACACATATATTGTTGCTTTTCACTTCTTAATGTTTTTTTTTAGAATTTGATTCAATTCTTTTATAAGAATTTTATTTTACCGCATATTTATAATGGAAAAAAAATTTATACATTGTTAGAAGTATAAAATATAAAACAAAATAACAGATTAAAAGAATATCTACTATATAAACTAAAAAAAATTCTTTCGTTTCAATGTATTTTAATAATACATAATTTAATCTGAACAGCTATTCTTCTCAAATAGAAACCAGTATAGTATATTTTCACAATAACAGTCATATGGAACATTTTCCAAAATAAACGCCATTTTTACCAAGTTTTTATTAACCCGCTTTCTTGTCTCTTTTATTTGTCTGTTCGGTACAAATTTATGAATCGATTTGAAACTAACTTTCAGTTGAGCTAGAGCCTTGAAACTTTAAACATAGCTCAGGACTAGATGAGGATGCAATATCAACTCGCTTTCTTGTCTGTTGGTTTGTTTGTTTATTTGTTTGGTAGAAATTTTGCAATAATTTTTAATTAAGTTCCCGATGAGCCTGAAACGTGAAACGTTAAACATAGTTTAGAACTGGATGACAACGTAATATTAACTCACTTTCTTGTCCATCTGTTTGTTTGACTGTTCTGTGAAAATATTGCAATTGGTTTTAAATTAAAGACTAAAAAGCAGAAAATAATTATTTAAATAATTTTTTTATGACCCACGCTATTAAAATGGATTAAAAAGTATAAAAACATTCTCCTACAGATTTATAACTCCGTACAGAATAATAACCCCATGTACATAATCTTGGACATTTGTTATTGTGAATTTTTAATAGCTATGAAAATACTTGTAAGATTTGAAGGAGAGATTGGGGGTGTAATAGATAATAACTGCTGTGTGAGTTTTCTCAACGACAGCTACTTTCTACACTACTTAAAATCTATTTTCATAGATATTAAAAATGAATATTCACAAATTTTCAGGACAATGTGATTGGGGTTAAGAATCTGTATGGGTCTAGGAGAATTTTTTTTATACTCGATAGTCCGTTTTAAAAACAATATATATATATATATATATATATATATATATATATATATATATATATATATATATATATATATACATATATATATATATATATATATATATATATATATATATATATATATATATATATGTATACATATATATTATTTAAATAATTATTCATTTTTTCCGACTCTAAGCTCAACAAGTATTAGGAATCTCTTATTTAAACACTGTGTGTTAAATATATGTCAAAATTTTTTTTCGGTTTTAATTGGTACAACTGTTATTAAAATTTGTAGAGAGTTTGAGCACAATTAGCAAAATCTTTTGTGGTAGCTGTTAATATCAGTTCAGCTCCGGCACTCTCTTAAGGTTTTATTGTGGAACAATTTTTGAGCGAATATTGTGTTTAAAACACTCCAAAAATTAGTAAAAGTCTATGGGGATTCTACTCTGAAATATACACATAGGACTGATAAAATATGTCTAAAGATAGACGTGAAGTTGTTTTGTGAAAATATTGCAATTGGTTTTAAATTAAAGACTAAAAAGCAGAAAATAATTATTTAAATAATTTTTTTATGACCCACGCTATTAAAATGGACTAAAAAGTATAAAAACATTCTCCTACAGATTTATAACTCCGTACAGAATAATAACCCCATGTACATTATCTTGGACATTTGTTATTGTGAATTTTTAATAGCTATGAAAATACTTGTAAGATTTGAAGGAGAGATTGTGGGTGTAATAGATAATAACTGTTGTGTGAGATTTCTCAACGACAGCTACTTTCTACACTACTTAAAATCTATTTTCATAGATATTAAAAATGAATATTCACAAATTTTCAGGACAATGTGATTGGGGTTAAGAATCTGTATGGGTCTAGGAGAATTTTTTTTATACTCGATAGTCCGTTTTAAAAACAATATATATATATATATATATATATATATATATATATATATATATATACATATATATATATATATATATATATATATATATATATATATATATATGTATACATATATATTATTTAAATAATTATTCATTTTTTCCGACTCTAAGCTCAACAAGTATTAGGAATCTCTTATTTAAACACTGTGTGTTAAATATATGTCAAAATTTTTTTTCGGTTTTAATTGGTACAACTGTTATTAAAATTTGTAGAGAGTTTGAGCACAATTAGCAAAATCTTTTGTGGTAGCTGTTAATATCAGTTCAGCTCCGGCACTCTCTTAAGGTTTTATTGTGGAACAATTTTTGAGCGAATATTGTGTTTAAAACACTCCAAAAATTAGTAAAAGTCTATGGGGATTCTACTCTGAAATATACACATAGGACTGATAAAATATGTCTAAAGATAGACGTGAAGTTGTTTTGTGAAAATATTGCAATTGGTTTTAAATTAAAGACTAAAAAGCAGAAAATAATTATTTAAATAATTTTTTTATGACCCACGCTATTAAAATGGACTAAAAAGTATAAAAACATTCTCCTACAGATTTATAACTCCGTACAGAATAATAACCCCATGTACATTATCTTGGACATTTGTTATTGTGAATTTTTAATAGCTATGAAAATACTTGTAAGATTTGAAGGAGAGATTGTGGGTGTAATAGATAATAACTGTTGTGTGAGATTTCTCAACGACAGCTACTTTCTACACTACTTAAAATCTATTTTCATAGATATTAAAAATGAATATTCACAAATTTTCAGGACAATGTGATTGGGGTTAAGAATCTGTATGGGTCTAGGAGAATTTTTTTTATACTCGATAGTCCGTTTTAAAAACAATATATATATATATATATATATATATATATATATATATATATATATATATACATATATATATATATATATATATATATATATATATATATATATATATATGTATACATATATATTATTTAAATAATTATTCATTTTTTCCGACTCTAAGCTCAACAAGTATTAGGAATCTCTTATTTAAACACTGTGTGTTAAATATATGTCAAAATTTTTTTTCGGTTTTAATTGGTACAACTGTTATTAAAATTTGTAGAGAGTTTGAGCACAATTAGCAAAATCTTTTGTGGTAGCTGTTAATATCAGTTCAGCTCCGGCACTTTCTTAAGGTTTTATTGTGGAACAATTTTTGAGCGAATATTGTGTTTAAAACACTCCAAAAATTAGTAAAAGTCTATGGGGATTCTACTATGAAATATACACATAGGACTGATAAAATATATCTAAAGATAGACGTGAAGTTGTTTTGTGAAAATATTGCAATTGGTTTTAAATTAAAGACTAAAAAGCAGAAAATAATTATTTAAATAATTTTTTTATGACCCACGCTATTAAAATGGACTAAAAAGTATAAAAACATTCTCCTATAGATTTATAACTCCGTACAGAATAATAACCCCATGTACATTATCTTGGACATTTGTTATTGTGAATTTTTAATAGCTATGAAAATACTTGTAAGATTTGAAGGAGAGATTGTGGGTGTAATAGATAATAACTGTTGTGTGAGATTTCTCAACGACAGCTACTTTCTACACTACTTAAAATCTATTTTCATAGATATTAAAAATGAATATTCACAAATTTTCAGGACAATGTGATTGGGGTTAAGAATCTGTATGGGTCTAGGAGAATTTTTTTTATACTTGATAGTCCGTTTTAAAAACAATATATATATATATATATATATATATATATATATATATATATATATATATGTATACATATATATTATTTAAATAATTATTCATTTTTTCCGACTCTAAGCTCAACAAGTATCAGGAATCTCTTATTTAAACACTGTGTGTTAAATATATGTCAAAATTTTTTTTCGGTTTTAATTGGTACAACTGTTATTAAAATTTGTAGAGAGTTTGAGCACAATTAGCAAAATCTTTTGTGGTAGCTGTTAATATCAGTTCAGCTCCGGCACTTTCTTAAGGTTTTATTGTGGAACAATTTTTGAGCGAATATTGTGTTTAAAACACTCCAAAAATTAGCAAAAGTCTATGGGGATTCTACTCTGAAATATACACATAGGACTGATAAAATATGTCTAAAGATAGACGTGAAGTTGTTCTGTGAAAATATTGCAATTGGTTTTAAATTAAAGACTAAAAAGCAGAAAATAATTATTTAAATAATTTTTTTATGACCCACGGTATTAAAATGGACTAAAAAGTATAAAAACATTCTCCTACAGATTTATAACTCCGTACAGAATAATAACCCCATGTACATTATCTTGGACATTTGTTATTGTGAATTTTTAATAGCTATGAAAATACTTGTAAGATTTGAAGGAGAGATTGTGGGTGTAATAGATAATAACTGCTATGTGAGATTTCTCAACGACAGCTACTTTCTACACTACTTAAAATCTATTTTCATAGATATTAAAAATGAATATTCACAAATTTTCAGGACAATGTGATTGGGGTTAAGAATCTGTATGGGTCTAGGAGAATTTTTTTTATACTTGATAGTCCGTTTTAAAAACAATATATATATATATATATATATATATATATATATATATATATATATATATATATATATACATATATATATATATATATATATATATATATATATATATATATATATATATATATATATATATATATATATGTATACATATATATTATTTAAATAATTATTCATTTTTTCCGACTCTAAGCTCAACAAGTATCAGGAATCTCTTATTTAAACACTGTGTGTTAAATATATGTCAAAATTTTTTTTCGGTTTTAATTGGTACAACTGTTATTAAAATTTGTAGAGAGTTTGAGCACAATTAGCAAAATCTTTTGTGGTAGCTGTTAATATCAGTTCAGCTCCGGCACTTTCTTAAGGTTTTATTGTGGAACAATTTTTGAGCGAATATTGTGTTTAAAACACTCCAAAAATTAGCAAAAGTCTATGGGGATTCTACTCTGAAATATACACATAGGACTGATAAAATATGTCTAAAGATAGACGTGAAGTTGTTCTGTGAAAATATTGCAATTGGTTTTAAATTAAAGACTAAAAAGCAGAAAATAATTATTTAAATAATTTTTTTATGACCCACGGTATTAAAATGGACTAAAAAGTATAAAAACATTCTCCTACAGATTTATAACTCCGTACAGAATAATAACCCCATGTACATTATCTTGGACATTTGTTATTGTGAATTTTTAATAGCTATGAAAATACTTGTAAGATTTGAAGGAGAGATTGTGGGTGTAATAGATAATAACTGTTGTGTGAGATTTCTCAACGACAGCTACTTTCTACACTACTTAAAATCTATTTTCATAGATATTAAAAATGAATATTCACAAATTTTCAGGACAATGTGATTGGGGTTAAGAATCTGTATGAGTCTAGGAGAATTTTTTTTATACTTGATAGTCTGTTTTAAAAACAATATATATATATATATATATATATATATATATATATGTATACATATATATTATTTAAATAATTATTCATTTTTTCCGACTCTAAGCTCAACAAGTATCAGGAATCTCTTATTTAAACACTGTGTGTTAAATATATGTCAAAATTTTTTTTCAGTTTTAATTGGTACAACTGTTATTAAAATTTGTAGTGAGTTTGAGCACAATTAGCCAAATTTTTTGTGGTAGCTGTTATTATCAGTTCAGCTCTGGCACTTTCTTGAGGTTTTATTGTGGAACAATTCTTGAGCGAATATTGTGTTTGAAACACTCTAAAAATTAGAAAAAGTCTATAGGGACTCTACTCTGAAATATACACATAAGACTGACAAAATATATCTAAAGATGGGCGTGAAGTAGAAGAAGACATTAACATCAAATATGGCGGATAATATCATTAAAGAGAAGCAAATAGTGTTAAATCATGATGTAAGTGAAATCGGGTTTATTTAGATGCTTGGCATCTTAAGTGAAAAAAATAGATTTGTGAAGGAACAATTAGTAAATTTTGCACCACGCTGAAGCGTCTAACCCTGTACCCGATTTCTTGACATTGAACAAATACTATTGCCCATACACCTTAGTCACCAGATTTGATACCAACTGATTTTTCTTTGTTTCCCAGACTAAAATGCCACCATGGTAAATGCATAAATTAATATAAATTGTATAAATTAATTACAGGCATTATCTTTAGGAGTCTATAAATGTGCTACATTTAACAAATGATTATTATTTTGAAGAAGATAATATGAATTTATCTTAAAAATTTAAATATAACATATTATTTTAAAATTTCGAATTCTTTTTCATCGAAAGTTAAGATTTTTAAATGAAAAAAAAAACTTGCCTACATCCTATATCTAATCGACTAAATCCACCTCGTATTCCTAATCGCACCCTTCTGCATACATTGCGCAAATTCGTCACAGTGTGCCATGCGGTCCCAGATCAACCACCAGTGTGGTTTTGTCTCCCTTTCTTTATTTCCTGCCCTTTTGTGTCGCGGGTGCACTGTCTCCGATAACCTCATTATTTTGACAGGACAAATTGAATTAGCACAGTGAGTAAATTATTTTTAGGCTACTAATTAGTTACGCCTTATAAATTACTTCTTTTAACGTTGAGATTTTTATTTTTATTAGTTTGTCACCTTTTTCTTTTCTTCTTTAATATTTATTTAACTCATTTTGTTTGGAAAAATATATAAATAAATTGAAATGATATTCGATCTTTGTTAATGTTGCTATGACAATCTATGTGATTTAAGAAAAATTTGTGTAATATGATAAATATAATTTTAAAGCAGCAATTACTTGGATAAAAACTTTTTACAGTACTAAAAAAAAATTACGAACAGTATGAAAATATTTTAAACGTTTTCTATTTTTCTGTAATTAAATAATTACAATTTTCTCTGTTCCTGCTTAAATAATAATTGACAAATGTGTTTTTTCTTCACTTTTTCGTTACCGCAAAGGAGCCATTTTTTGAAATATAAGCGTCTTTTCTAGTCTACTTACAATTAACAGAAAAAATTGTTATAGATATATTTCTACATATTTACGCACTTTTCTTAATCACGCTGAAAGATTTCTATGGATATTCTTCTTTACTTTTCTCTGCTTTTTGCTTGGAGGATGTTTCGCAATTTTAATACAGATTGATAATAAAAAGGTTTAATTATTGTGTGTCTCAACTAGCATAACTACTTGAGTATCGCAAAAAAAAGGAACAACGGGGGCCATAACTTTGTGTCAATAAATTCTAGTCTGTTTTTCCTAAACTCTGTAATGTCCTAAATAACCAGCGAGAAATTTTGAGACGAGAAATCGAATCCAAGGCATCAATGATTTCTTGACCGGGTCTTTCTCCACCATTTTTGATGTGTTTTTTTTTCTATTTCAGCTCTCCCCAGTACATCGTCATTTCGTACTCCATCCACCCAAGACATTTGAAGCATGCTTTTCAAAGGCCACAATTCAAATGCCTCTAACCTACTAATAGATATAACTTTGGCGTCCATGTTTCCACCCCATAAATTCACAATGACCATAGATAACATAGCCATCTTGTAACGAGTTGCAAAGGAAAGCTTTTGGTTACATAGAAGCGTTTTGAATTTCAAAATTATATGTCTGACTTGCTCACTACGACATTTACTTCCACGTTATAGATACCATAAATGGTTTATGACTGTTTCTAGATATTTAAAGCTCTTTATTTGTTTTTGTTATATCGGTATTGGAATAGGTGTTTTAGCTTACGGACATAAATTTCGTTTTTCTTTATTTATAATCAAGCCATTCCTCTTCCTACTTCATTTATTGTATTTAGAATCAATTAGAACTAGAATAAAAAGCATTGGTGATCAAATGCACCCCTGGCGAACACCTTTCAATACCTCGAATTTTTCTGTTATCTTTCTTTGGTTTATTTGAATCTTAGCTCCTTGGTTCCAATACAGATTCTAAATCATCCTTATAACTTTTTAATCTATGTTACCAATATGTAAGTAGGTTATGAACATATCATGTTTGACAGTATCAAATGACACTTCATAATCTACGAAGCTTAGGGATACATTCTTTCGTTGATCAAGGTAATTCTGCAGGAGAGTATTAGACAAAACATTGCCTCTCGAGTTTTCACAGTATTTTTAAAACTGAATTGTGTTTTACCTCCTGACTCTCCCAATTGTTTCAAGTGCTTTTATAGAATGCGTAAGAAGATCTTTAGTAGGTGATTCATCAGTTTTATTAAGCGATGATCCTTACATCCAGTGGCATTCGATTTCTTTGAAATCATTATATATTCCGTATTCCAAATCATGTTGAAAAGTTTAACAAATTATGTCAATGTTATCTTTCTCGAAGTATTTTATTGATTTTTCCAATATACGATCAGAGCCAGAGGCTTTGATTTTGTTGCCTTTATTGCATACAGAACCTCGTCACGAATAATTGCCGAGCCGGATAGGGTTTCATCTGGAAATGAATTATATGTTGGATATGACCTTTTTGATCACGGAAAAATTTTCTTACATTTTCCCTCCATACTTGCTTTTAGGCTATTGACTATGTCGTTGAGAAAGGAACTAAAACGTGAAAGTGTTTGTATTGAGTTTGCCGATACTTGATGGAAGTCCATATAATTAAAAATAACGTTGTAAAACTCAAATTTTACTTAATTTTAATTGAAACTTGAGTAAAAAATATTCGACATGTTTCGCTACACGGTAGCTTTATCAAGAATGAATACTAATTCTTAGATCTAGGTAGGAGAAACTAACTCTGGATTTCCCAATAATAAACAGGTAATTAAAATGGGTCATTAAAATAAGTTCTATAAAGGAAAGTTGTTTAGGTCTAATTGAGAGTTTAACAAAGGATCGGTATTTTTAAATTTATTTATTTCTAGGGATTCCAACAAGTCTAATTGAGTGCCTTTATTTTCTGTACGTAAAATTTGGAAATTTTTATCGAAATTATGACTGGATTCTATTAGGTATTTGAATAATGAAAATATATTTTTTTTTTTAATAAATTTTTCAACAAGAATAAAGGAACACTTTAGTAGTTTTATTAAAGAAAAAACAAATTCTTATTATTTAAATCACCTAATAGAATTCAGTCATAATTTCAATCAAAATTTTCAAATTTTGCATACAGAAAATTCTAGCACTAAATTAGATTTGTTGGAATCTCTAGAAATAAGTAAATTGAAAAATACCGATTCTTTGTTAAACTCTCAATTAGATCTAAAGAACTCTCCTGTACTGAACCTATTTTAATAACTTATTTCAATTACCTGTTTATTATTGGAAAATCCAGAGTTAGTTTATCAGACCTAGAGCTAAGAATTTGTATTCATTTTTGATAAAGCTACCGTGTAGCGACACATGTTGAATATTTTTTATTCAAGTTTCAATTAAAGTGGAATTTTTAAGTAAAATTTGAGTTGTACTCCGTTATTTTCAATTCACGTCCAAATGTAACAAAATTACAAAGTGCTACCAAATTAAGGGGTGCGTTTTTGAGATTAAGGTAGATTTGTTTCCTTTGGAGTTTGTTGTTTTGCTCGAAAACTACGCATTTTTCGTAAGTATATGTCTACAGAAAAGTTGTAGGTAATGAAATTTACAATCGAAATGGTACACCAAAAAAAAATGCAAAAATATTTTTCCTATAACTTTTTTCTAAGTGAAGCTAGGGATAGGCATTGCTTCATGAAAAGGAAAGCCAACATTAAGCCCGTTAAAATGAGTTCCTTCAGAAGACTGTACGATGAAAAGTAACCGAAATATGGCGTCTCAAATTTTGCTACTTTTTCGACATTAGCAAGTTCTTTTTCTTTTTTTAATATCACCCCACAACTTTTTTGGCAATAAATTTAGGTATAGACATTGCCTACTTCAAAAAAAATCACAACCGTTAAATTTGCCTCCAGTCGAGATTCATACGATAAATAGTAGCCGAGAAATGGCCTCTCAAAGTTTTCAACTGTTTTTATGATTTTTTACCCGCACATTATGGAACATTATTTTTTGCTTGAAAATTTTTCTTTATTCAATAAACAAATTACTTTAGGGTGCTTAATGATAAAAATAATTATATTTTGAAAAACTATTAATATGATATAATGAATGAAAAATAAAATTAATTATCACATTATTTGATACCTTTTTTACCCTATTTATTTATATTCAAAAGTTGAATTCAATTACATTATTTTCAATAATTTTAACAATTTCTTTATTAGTATCTTCGAGAATATTGCCTTCAATAACGTCAGGTATATCAAAATTTTTAAGATTCAAAGCCATACGCAGAACATAGAGCAATTGATTCAGAATTTCCTGCAACCATAATTCCCTCGAAAGGGTGTTATATATTCCCTTTCCATTATTGCATTTGCAAGTGTGTTCCTAAGATATGCTATTTAGTAGCATTCATTGTTGGAGTCAATTGTGATAAAGGAAATTTCGCACTTGTACTTCGGCTCTCAATTTTCAAGGCGTATAATAAAATTACGATGCGTTCAAATCCAGAAACGTCGTCTTCAAGACTTAAAAATATATTAAAATTTAATTATTTTTATCATTGAATATCCTAAAATAATTTAGTCATTGAATAAGGAAAAATTTTCATGCAAAAATATGAAATTGCCTAATGTAAGGGTAAAAAGTTACAATTATCTCAAAAAATGGAAAATATAAATACAAGCTACGGCTGGGAAATATTTTAACAGGCGTGATTTCAGCTTTCTTCTGAAAAAAAGTTGTGAGACAAAATTCTGTTAAGAAAAAATACAGGCAAAAGAGTAAAAAAAAACAAAAAATTGGATTTTTTTTAATATATTGATCTGGTAATAAGTCGTTTTTCATTTTCTTGATAGGTCACTTCGATGGAAAATTTGATTCTGTACAAACAGTTTCCTCATAACTTTCTTTTTCTTTCTTATTCTCTGTTCGTTTTTTTTTTCTACGACTTACGATACTGCTTAGTTAAGTACTTCTATTTATTATTTTACATATTTGGCAATAAAGTCAGAAAAAAATGAAAGAATATAGACATACAAACAGGCAGAAATAGATTTATTTCTTGCTGGAATTTTAATTTTTTAAATCTTTCTATACTTAAAGTAATAATTTATTGGTACTCATGTTGGTTTGCCCACATTCACTTCCCATAGTGAAAACACTTATGGTACGTAAAATTAAAATTCAACAAACTACTAAATTTGTATTACTACAATCAAATTCGACTTGTGTGTTTAGTTGTGTAAAATAATTGTCCTTGCTGAAAATGTACGAGTTTCACTTTGATGTTAACAATCATCTTATCAATATATTTTGTTGGCTATGAATTGTTATTAAATGCAGCAAAAAAGTCTTATTTGAGAATCTCCTTCTCTTTTGAAGTCGGTTAAAAAAGGCAGCATTTTTAAATAATTTTTATAGAGACTTTCAAAATCGGACATTAAAATACATTTTTACTATTTCATTTAAAAATCAAGTATAAGATTATGAACCATATTTTATTTCGTGTTCTTATATATGACAAACCGTTATTTTTCTCTGAAATGAAACGAGACGAGAATAACGCTTTCTCTCGCCTCGTCTTGTAATATCACTAACATTTAGATATTAACATTCTGTGCTGCAGTACGAGTATACAAAATCATTATTGTTATACTAGTATAGCTCCCAGATAGAATTTTAATCGTACCCGTGCGAATTCGGTGTGGGTTAAAACCAATAAAAGGGGAAAAATATGATATTAATATAAATCCATTAAGGTTAGCAAATAAAAATTGTTTGCGTGATGATAGTATAATTTTACTATTTTTATTTCATTCATTTATTCTAAAAATATGTTCACTGCTTGTTTAAACGCTATTATACGGAATGTTTTTTGTTAATCTACAGGGTGTCCGGAAAATACATGATATATGATGACAGACTCTTGACGTCGTAATAGGTCGGGTTAAGTCAACTTAATTATATCCGATAATGCTTCGTTTAGGCGGTAGAAAAAGTTTTAAGAAAATATTGATTTTTCCCAAATTTCTTGAAAACGTGGTCACTGAATTTAATGATTTTTGGTGTGTGGTCTAACACTATAATATTGTAACGGACTTTATAACATTATACATTTCATAGTATTAGGTTGTGTTCATAGGGTTTTAGTTTTATTTTCAACGAGTTCATAGTTTATTTAATTAATTTTAACTTTGTTAATTTTCTCAAGAGACGTCTATGAAAGAATGTCTGGAACTTTTTAGAAAATTTCTATTTCCCTATTTGTAACATGGAACGCTTATGGCAGAAAGTCTAGAAATCTCCAGATTACTCCTTTTTCTTATTTTTATTGCATCATGTAGTATGAAAATATTTCTAGGAAGTTGCGGAATCTTCTGGTATCAGGAAAAAGGTATGGCAGTAGGAACTAGGAAACAGAAAGCAAAAAAGGGAAGAGCAACTTCAAATTAGTTTAAATCAGATACTGATGATGATACAAGACATGAAAACACGCTAAAAAGATATGAAGAAAACCAAGAAGTGATGAAACAAAATTGAAAGAAGATATGACGAGAAATCAAGACGATTTGAAACAAGAATTCATGACATTAAAGATGCGCCAAGATGATATAAAACAAGAATTGCTGATACTGAAAACAAGTCAAGAAAATATGAACTAAGAATTAAAATAAGACATTAGGAAAAATCAAGAAAGCATAAAACAAGACCTAAAAAAAGCCTGAAGCACATGAGACAGGAACTTAAAAAAGTTCGATTTCGAACAAGAAATACAAGCAAAATTAGAGAAGACGTACATGACGAAATACAGCATGAGGTGGCAAGAGTCCAGAAACAGATGCAATAATTACATTTGCAAATCGAGAAGGTAGTCAGTACAGGTATAATGAAGATAGATGGTGTTCCTGGAACTAGTGTGATGAAGCCACCTACTTTCGATGGCAAAGTACCTTGGCTTACCTATGTTCGTCAATTCGAAGCCGCCGCCACCTCTAATAATTGAAGGTCACCGAAAAAGGCACGTGCTCTTGTTTTAGCACCAAGAGGTAAAGCTTTGGAGGTTTCATTCTCCAAGAAAAACAGAATAATTACGGGTTTATTGTTATTTTTCTGGAGATGCGCTATGGCACGCCCACCCATAAGAAGTTTATAAAGCCCAACTCCAAGGAAGAAGACAAAAATCCAACGAAAGTCTTCAAGAATCTGAGGCTTATATAATGAGATTAATCAATTTGACTTACCCAACGTATTCGGAAGATCTTCATGAACCTGATGAGGGAGTTGCAAGAATTTTTAAACAAACAAACAAAACATGACAACAAAAATACAATATACCATAGCAGAAATATAATTCGTTGTTGCTCCTGGCAGTGTTCAGAATCAGAAAAACTCTTAGTTGCCAGCTTAAAAGGGGCCAAAGCTGATTAGGTGCTGCTAAGCTCCACCAACAATAACAATTAAGGTTTCCCGGCTGCAAAACAATGTTTTCAGCTTGGTAGTGCTTGAAAAGGTATGCGATCGGGAACACTATTGTAAAGCCAGCACAATGTAAAATTTGTTTTCCGGAAAAGCAATATGTCCCGCAAACCGTCAATGGTTAAGTTACCTGTGAAAGGGATACATGAAGCCGAGATAACTCTGGAAAGCACCACTTTTAAACATGAAGTTATTGTTGCTGATATTTTGGACGAAGTAATACTAGGTTTAAATGTTATGGAACACCAGAAGTTTGTCCCTGATCTTCCTCAACGAGTACTGCGAACTAGAAATGAAGAAATTGTTGTGAATCTACCGAAAAATAGTAATGTGTCGATCCAGGAAGTTGTACTTCTTGAAGATGCGATGTTACCGCCAGGTTAAGAATGTATAGTAAAAGCAATTCAATATTGCTCGTTGTATGCAAAAGGAATTCTTCCTGCAAGAACATTGATCCAGAAGAAAAGAAGCGCTATATTTGTCAAGATGCTGAACGTGAAAAATTACTACCTGAGGTAATTTAGGATATAGTTAGTACATCACTATTGTACATCATCAAGTTTAGGTGGCTAGACTGGAAAATCTTTTAAGAAGAAACCAGGGCACGCATCACTAAAGTGACTTTTAAAATCCTGAAGGTTACAACACGTGTAAGAGTACGATTTTAAAATTGAACATAGAAAAGGCTTGAACCACAAAAATGCAGATTCTTTGTCAAGAAGACCATATTCAGAAGAATGCAACCACTCTAACAGACACGAAGAACGATAGAATCCTGATTTCTATTGCCGAAAGACACAATTGCAATGCTCTTTGGTTGGGATCTCAAATACATCTCCAAAGAACAGCAAGAAGATCCAGATCTTAACATCATCATCAAATTAAAGAATAATACGTCAAATCGATCCACTTTTCAAGAAATCTCATCAAAATCTCAAAAAGTTAAAGGAGCCTTATGGGATTCCTTGATTATGCACGATGGTGTATTAAAAAGAGTTTGGGAAAGCTCTGATGGCAAAAATTTCAAATACTAGACTATATTACTCACCAAAAAGGTTTTTAATGTCGTGCAAGCTTTACACTTAGGGGTTATGAAAACTCTTGAAAAAGTTCGGGAGAGGTTCTGTACTAACTGTGCTGCCAGTAAAGGATCAAAGACTCTAATGAAGTGGTACAATGTAGGAGTACCTTTTGAAAGAATTGCAGTCGACGTAGCAGGATGCTGAAGCAACTTGGAAAGACTACACTAACCAACTTAGTAAGCAGCTTCAGATCTTATATGAAGAAGTCCGTCAAATATTACAAATAGAAACCGAGAGAATGAAGACCCGCTGTGACCTCAAGGCCAAGATTCGCGGATGTATGGTTGATGAAAAAGTTTGGTTGTACAAATCGAAAAGAACCAAAGCTTCAAAAATCATGGGAAAGTTTGTACAAAGTAGTGATCCAACTAAACGATTTGGTATACCGAATTCAGAAAAATCCTTATGCGAAGATGAAAGTAATACAACTTGACAGATTGGCCCATTATAAAGATAAAGAAGGTTGATCGGGACGATCAGTACTTGGAAGGGGGCAATATAATGGACTTTATAGAATTATACATTTCATAATATTAGTTTGTATTTGTAGTTAGTAGGGTTTTAGGTTTATTTTCTACGAGTTCATAATTACTTAATTAATTTTATCTATGGTCATTTCGTCATGAGACTATGAAAGAAGGTCTGGAACTTTTTAGAAAATTCTTTTTCCTTATTTTTAATACGAAACACCTGTGACAGAAGGTCTGGAAATCGCCAGATTACTACCTTGTCCTTATTGTTATTACACCATGTAGTGTGAAGATCTCAATCTTAGTTACCACGTTTTCAAGAAATTTGGAAAAAATTAATATTTTCTCATTACTTTGACGTTTTCTACTGCCTAATTGAAGCTGTATCAGATATAACTAAGTTGGCTTAAATCTTCCTATTTTGTTATTAAGACTCTGTCATCAAACACGTATTTTCCAGAAGCCCTGTATATTATAAATTATATATTTTAGCAGATTCATTATTTAAATATAATACAGCAAGTGGCCAACCTCTGAAGCAGTACTAATATGTCACTAATGATTTGTAGATACGGATCTCATTGTCCAAAGTTTTTTTTTAAGATAATTTAAATAGCTACGTCAAATTTATGAAATCTTAATTTTTGACATAATTTTAAAGTAAGAAAGGATGGATATTTAAAAATGTTTATATGCATTAAAATAATTAATTTTGGCTATATTTTGTTTTCAGATTCTAAAAATATGCTGCAAATTTCCAACAGATAAAATGAAGGTAATATTGAAAAATTCATTTACATAACAACTACAATTTATTTAACCATGGTAACCCACTGGGATTCAAGCAGGCGACCCCTCTATGTGAGAACTGTATGGAAAGATGGACAGCATCATGTAATTTTGGACAAAACAAAGGAAAACCATTTAGAAATATCGCAATCTAGAAAAACAAAACAATATTCCAGTCATCAAAATAGCCACAGAAGTGCGAAAAGTGCCACTACCGGAGTAAACTTAAAAGTATCATCGGTGAGAGTACTTCTATCAGGTGTAAATGGTTTCAAAAATAGCCACCAAAAAAGTGCTAGAGTTCAGGAAAATTTAGATAAACCAAAAACCTGGGTGAAATCATCTGTTAGTCGTCCAGTTACTAGCAAAGACCTTAATAAAGAAGTCACTTTCAATACAATTCAAGGTACTAAGGCACCGAATCTCTATAAGTCAAATACAATTGATACAGGATGTATTACTGTTGAAAAATCTTTCGAACCTGAAATAAATTTCGTACCAAATAATGCTTTGAGCGAAAAAGTCATGATTTGGTTGGATTTGGCTACTCAACAGGGGTATATTGATAGAGAGGTCAAGCAAGAAAGAGCTGTGACAGCTCAAGCATGTCAGTTGTTATTAAAACCGACTAGGAAAAATGGTGAGATGAAAGGCAATGATGAAGTGCAAGAAGAAATAGCAAATTTTTCCATTCTAAAGAATGGTACTACAAAAGAAGAAAGTGAGAAAAAAAGTATTGTGGTGTTTAGCAATGAGGAAGTAGAAGTTGAAGAAGACTTTTATCAAGTGCTTACTCCTAAAATTAGCAACGAGTGTCAGTATGATGAGATGATAGAAGATAAGAAAGAGAAGAGGGTAAACACTGCAAAAAGACAGTTGCATATTTTTATGCCTAATTTACCGAAAAAGTCAAGTGATTGTGATAGTAGTATATTAAGTAGCCAGGTTTCTGTAAATTAGAGTAATATAGTTTTATGAATGAAACAAATTTTTTTGTAATTTTTGATTACCTGGTAAGTATAGCTGTAGACATCTCTTGCCTGAAAACGAGACCTTAAAGGTGGATCAAGTGGATTTCCCCTGTATCTAAAAATAAAACAGAAGTTAATAAATATATCCATCCATTATTATAAACTTATTTTTAAACGTATTTGTTGTGTATAAACATTAAAATTCAAACAATAGTAATTTAAAACATACTTAGGTACTGGTAATCCCAAGGCTATAACTCGGAAATTTTCATCGACTCGTACTAATTTCCATTTTTCTAATTCATCTATACCATGTTTCTAAAATAAAATTGAAAAGTAAATCAATCGTAGATCTTATTAATGAAATATAAAGATGCCTAAGCATTTGGAGAACTCCATAAAGTAGAGAGCTCTAAGTTACTTTTTAGCATGATAAGTTTATCCCCTACCAATATAGGAAGTTTTATAATACGACTTACATCTAAAAGCGTGTCATATCTTTCCGCAGGAATGAGCAACCTTCCGTCTTCAAGATGCATTTCCCTATTTTCCAATAAATTATTTAATACTGGTAATACGTTTCTCTCAGCTTTTTCTACACCTTCTATTACAAGAATTCGTCCTTCAATAGCAGCCCTAACCGCACTCTGAAAACCACAAAAAATGTATAAAATTCAAAATTATTAAACGTAAAAATCACTCACTTGATCAAAATATTTAGCTGTTCCTCCAACGATCTCCCTTCGCTGTTTTAGATCACTTTCTGTAGTATCTCTACTTAGAGCGACATACTCATGCTCTCTATTTGTAAGTTCTATATACTGCATAGCAAGAATTCTTTTTCTCGGACCTGGTGGACCTATAAGAAAGACGTCTTGACCCAAAAGGTCCTTCTGCATCATCCATCTGAGATGGTGAAGGGTTCTTTGAGGAAGATTGTGATTATCTAGAAGTATAGTTGGTTTAATAAAAAAAAAGTGCGTATAAATAATTCATAGTGTGTAATTTAAACATATTTCCTATATGCATTCATAGACAAAATTATGGAATATTCAGAAATTTTTGTAAGTTATTAAAATGACAAATACTAGTTTTTTAAAATAAGAACATAGCTTGTAACAACTACAGGTTAGTTCAAGTTAGTCCTGGTCCTATAAAATATAACTTTTTATACATATTTATATAAAGATTTATTTATTTTTTACTGAAATTCTAATTTTTAAGTTTTCCACTACTCCGGTGAATGTATATATATACTTGTCTTTCGAATGATGATATTTTCTAGTCTCACGCCGAAAAGCATGCAGGTTTAATATCTAGCTGACATGTTTCGGAATTTATATTTTATATGGACAGTTGTTTTCTGCGAATATCGTTCTCGGTTTGATATAGCTCCACTGACGAGACCATTAGGTATTCGAAACTCATATGGAGAGACAACCAGATTTGTATTTGCAGGAAATAAACTATTTCTATATATTTTTTCCTTTAATTGTCTAAAAGAATAATAAATATAGGCAAGTGGTTGAACACGGTAGTAAAAGATTTATTTATTTCTCACTGAAATTTTAATAATTTAATGTAATACCATAGGCTTTGCAAAACCCATAAGCTTGCAAAGTGGAATACATCGAATGGTTATCCATTATAAACAAAATCGGATCCTCCAGACTAGCTTTGACAAATTGTTGAACATTTTTTACGTATTGAATGGGAACATCATTCTTTATCCATTATTTAAAGGAATAAGTATAAAAAGCTCCCGGTGGGCCCCCTTCCTGAAGCTGCGAATTCATCATTTTCCTTCCATACATAAACATTAGCGGTACAAAGATTTCCAATGCGCTAAAAGCACACAAAAGTTTCGAACCTCCGTTGAAAAATATTTTTCCTTGCGTCCGTACGCTTAAGATCCCTCTCTCGCCAGTAATAAAAATGGTATGTACCCTAAAATTATACTTTTTTTGGGCTTATTCTTAGTCATTATAAAAATATAGTGATTTCTTCTTTATTAAAAGCTTTTGTTCTGCTTATAAATCGTCGTTTCAGGCTTACCCAAAGTCACGGATAAGTTTTGCTTCATATAACTCAATGGCTAATCATCAGGAATAGGTTTTATCTTACTTATTAAAGCTACAAGGGTTATTATTCTTTTCGGCATAATCGGACGCGCATTTTTTAATTTCTTGCCTCGAAATTTCGTAACTAAGTTTTAAAAGATGTACTAAATGATTTGCCAATCGTTTTTCTCCGTTTTTTGAAAACAACGACTTACGTTCTAGAGAAGGGCAATATGATTACCCTGTTTTAATCAGTTTTGTATGTTACTTCAAGAAATTTTAAATGTTCTGGAAAGTTCTCTGATGCTTCTGCCTGGTCGCCAGTCCATTACGAATTTTTAGTTTTTCTACGATACGTTCTTTGCATCTTCAAAGTTCAAAAGTAAGAAATGTTATTAGTATTTACTTTAAGAAAGGGATAATGATGGCTGGTTTCCTTTACCCTGGACTGAACGGTCATTATAACCCCAAAAAACTATTGGTTATGTTTACATTAATAAACAAAGAGGTATTATCCAAAAAGCTACTTACGACCAATTTTAATAACGTATACTGATTACAAAAGAACATTTAATACCGTTTAAAAAATATTTAGTCTTTAGATACATTTTTACATTACACAAAATGAACATCTCTTACACGCTGCACTTGTAAAACTATATGTCATGCTGCTCGTTACGGTTTCAAGAGTTGTCCGCAAATTAAACTAATAGTTGGAAGCACCGGTATTATTTAGGTATATACCAAAAAGTTGCAAAATTTTATCTACCTTGCGGTACTCGGATGCAACCATTCCCCCAGTCTCCCCTACACCTTTTGCCCCCATGACCGAGTCTTGGTACAAAATTTATCTCCTTATCTCCCTTGATATCTTTTTAAAATATCCGATAGTCATTGGACTTTTCTGAAACATCATGCGATATATTTTTGTTTATATCCTATCGTTATATAGAACGATTATCCTCTTCAGGTATATTCCAATGTCTAAATGTTTTAAATAGAAAAAAAAGCAACGCGTATAACTATCACTCACTTATTTCACCACAAAAAAATTAATTCACTGTCGGCTAACTGAAGTTTTTAATTTATATAAAGAATTTGTTCATAATAAATATGCGAGAAACAATAAACATCAACATTTTTAAAACCAGTGCTTATATCCGCCTACTATGTGATTAACATCAGCACTTACATAGGTTTACGGCAGTATTTTAAAATTATTTTCAAGCTATACTGATAAAAATATTCCATAATTTTCTCCAAGAGAATATACTAGGTTTTAAACTTTTTTAAAATAAATCTATCATTAATTTAGTTTCCTCAAATTAAGCGTAGAAATATAAATTTTTATAATACTTACAGTACAATCTCGGTACTAACTCCGGACTTTTAACTTTTTCTATATTTTTTACAATTTCTCCTATGGCCACGTTCTCAGTAGTTACATACGCCCTCACACTATTGAATACTATATTATTGGACTTCCCATTATTACCTACTATTTTCATCAACGCTTGTACTCGTCGATTTGTCGTGGATGCGGTAGTTCTAATCATTATTATTATAAAAATCACTGTTCTAATTATTAGAAACCTATTTTCACCACTGAAATAAAATTTTTTCGAGATATTGTGCTTAATCGTTACGATTTAATTCATTTTGTTGCTTTTCTAAAAGTTTTGTATCATTTTGATGAGGTTATGGTGGACTTTAATCGCGGTGTTGCCAATTTCTTCACAAGGAAATCCTAGACCTATCTGTAATTTTTAGATAAGGCTGTGACATAGTGCTTTTGTAGAATAAATCGGTTTTTATGCTTGTGTCGAGTTTTTATACATGGTCGAGCAAATAGTGAGCACTGTAATATATATGTAATAGCATGTTATGACGACATTTAAGTAATATTAAGTAAATATAAGATGTTTATTTGCAAATATCTATTTTCTTCTAATACTAAAGTCAGCTGTTGCAGATTATTGTGACAGGCAGTCTCACGACAAAGGAAATAATGCAACGCATTTCTAAAACTAAGTAAAGTTTTTCCTAAATAAGTCATCGCTGACGGGTCTGTTAATTAGACGAAATATCAATTTGATCCATCCAGAAAAGTATACATAAAATTTTTCGAATTAACTAGTGTATGGGCTTTATCTTCGATCATACCCTAGATTTAAACAATAATAGATTTGTTTGAAGGCTATTTATGGTCGGTGGGGGAGACGCTTTTTGGATGTTTGACAGACATAAACATGTTTACTTATCCTTTCTTTCAGTTTAATTGTTTGTCGAGACTTTTTTCGGTGTTTTTAAGTGTTAGAAATTACTATAAATGCGAAGTTTACAATTAGTATTTACAAAAAGAGGATTTAAAAACTTACTTTTATTGGTAAATATTGTTTACATATTGAAAATAACAATAATAATAATTTAGGCAGCCATATATTCATATCAGAATTGATGTACCGATTATCATATGATACTCGATTAAATAATGCAATTAGAAAAGATTAACATAAAATCGCTAGGTGTGTATCAAGAAATTAAATATTTTCTGTTTATCAACACTTCTTCAAATATAAATAAAAATATTATTACGTTATTCAGCGTTCAAACAAGGGGGCCCTAGTTCTGACATTATGCTAATTCTACAGGGGTATGTTCGAAGGGCTTTATTAAGTTTCACTGACTATAGAGGAAACTTTTTGACATACTGTATACAATTACACTACAAGGTTATTGTAACAGTACTCTTTTTTTTTTACTTTTTTCCTTCAAAAAAGCAATTTAAACAATGGCAAATTAGAGTGACTTCTTTTTTTATATCAAATTGGTACATGTATTAAACAAGCTAATTTAAAACATAAATACTACAATTTCGCCATCTATTAGTATATAAATCTACTAAAATTTAATCAATAATCACTTGCATAAAAATGTATGTAATATTTTAAAATGCTGCAGATGACGCCAAGCGACGTTCAATAATTCACAAATCGATAGCTCGAAGCGTTGCCTCAAACCAAATTCACAAAGTTCAACAGAAATTTGAAAGATGGCACCTCTAAACGTGTTGAATGTTTTAAAGTCGAGCGATTTTCATCGTGAATATGGTTAATAATTTATTAAACTTATCTGTCAATAAAAATGGGCCAGTCGGTTGACAACCTAATACATTTTTAAAAAGTAAATCGTGGAAATAATAACTATCTCAGCTTGATGCTCTTATTGGTGCTTATTTTTGCATCTTTAGTAAGGGTTTTTTATCTTATGGATGAGATTTATAAGAATATGGTAGAAAAAATATACCAGCGACACTTCGGGAAACACGAATGTATGTATAAAAACAAATTAGTAAAACTGAATAGGTATTCTCTGGATGCCAGTAAAAAATATCTACAGGATGTCTCTAAATAGCCTGTACGAGGTGTCCCATTTTCGACACTTTTAGGGGGTATTGGAGTTATTACCAAAGATATAGTGTTGCGGTTTTCACTTTGCTGTCCTACTTTTTAACTAAACGAAAAATTCGGTGTCAAATTTGTCATGGCTCTCTTAGTTTTTAATCTACAGTATGATTTTGAAAACAAGTTTAGTTTTTGAGATATTAACCACACTTATGATTTTTTAAATAGGACACCCCCACACAGTACTAGACGTCTTATAGACGTCATTTTTATATCCAGATTATGTCTGAACGGCTTAAGACATAAATAAAGCGTCTTATAGACGTTGTTTTAAAGACGTCTATATACAACGTCTTTAAGATATATTTTAAAAGTCTACATACTACATTTTACATGAAAATAAATACAGTTGTGAATAATTTATTTGATAAAAACTAAAAAGCATTTCCTTTCTTATGGATTTTGTCGCAGTTGGATAATAAATAAGTTTGCAACGCCGCACAGAGCTCAGCTGAATACAAGTTGAGGTTAAAATTTTTGACTGAATGACAAATTTTTAGTAGTCTCACTACGACCTTGGTTAACAGAACTTTTGCATGATCTTTTTTATCAATACTTTAGTGCTTTTTGTCACAGACTGTTTGATGTACCGATAACAATGACACACATAAATATGATGCCAGCGAAACTATAACTTTAAAAAACCCGCCTTTTGTTTCGGTCAACTGTCATTTTTCAGTTTTGTATTTATGTTTCGTCATGACGTTATTCATTTTTAATGTTGTTGGGGTGCCGACTCTAAAAATTTAGCTTTTGAAAGAATTTTATTAAAATAGTTGATTTATCTATGTGCCTCTGAAAATCTTTTTTATTCGTGTTTATGTAATACTTAAGGTAAGATCGAGAATCATATGTACTTAGGAAAAACAGTAACGTTATTTATAGGTTGTGTTATAGGAAATTCCCGAATGCTTTACCACTTATATTTTTGTAGTAACTCTATGTTATTAGAAATATGAAATGAAATTTTCAAAAATATTATCTGTGCAAAAAAGGCTTGCACAGCTCATCCAGACCCGGTCCTAAATATTACAAGAAATATTACTAATGAAGTGGAAGGCGAAATGTTTGCTTATGGAGTGCTCTACTAATGAAACCTGTAAGATTTAATTTGTTCCTGATGATTGGTTTATATTTAAAGAACATAGAAAATAGAGTTTTGTTAATTACAATAAGTAATTTTGTTTAAGGTTTTAGAAATTTCAAAACTGGGAGTAGGGAGCATTTATGACTTTGTAAAGCGAGCTTGTAAAATTACCATGTACAGTTGATTAGTACGAAAAGGAAAGAGAAAGTTCTACGATTCCAACTTGGTGAGACTTATTATGAGTAAGTTCTGTCTTTCATTATACATATGAACCTTGAAATAGCATAAGTCACGATTCTATATTAGAGGACAATTATAAAAATTTGCAAAAATATCAAAAAATTTACTCCCACAAATGATAAACTTTATTCTATAAAATTAAAATCAGTTTGTTATTAGGATCTACAGAGACAACAGGACTGGCAAAAAGTTAGAAGAATGAGGAAATTTCAATCCAAACATGGCTGAAAAGGGCATCAGACTAGATTTATTATTCGACTAAATAAAAATTCTTGTTTTTAAAACTATTTAAAGATTTGTGTACTTTTTATTTTAATAAACTTTTATTTTGTTGATAGTCTACCTTTTAGAGTTATTATATCGAAGGGATAAACTAAGGCTTAAATTTGATAGGTTTACTTATAATTCGAACAGTAGTAGTTCTGAAAATATTTGCTCTTCTACCTCACTTCTTAAATTTCAAATTGGAAAAAGTTTACATTATGCTTAAGTTATGTATTTTCTTGTATAAAGAGATTATGTTGAACATATTTTTTAAAGAAAATTATTCATGCAGAACTTGTAGTTATTTAAAATGGTAGTGTATATTTTCCTCTTGATTTTTTCTTAATTAAAGTTATTTCTTGGACTTTTGAATAATCACGGTTTGACTTTGTAAACAAGACAAACAAAAAAATTAAAGAGACCCTTTTTAATGTACATAATTTTAATGGTGGAATATGTTGGGAAAGAACGTCCATAAGACGTTGTAAGCAAATGTCTTAAAGACGTTACATTTTGTAACATAAGACGTCTATACAACGTCTTATGGACGTCATTCGACTTTAATGGATATCCATAAGACGTCCTGAATGTTGAGATCAAACGTTTTATGGAGGTCTTTAAGACGTATTTGTGCTGTTTGGGCCTGTATATTATTTTAAATATTGATTAAGTATAATTTAGGGTTTTCCAAAAATATGTCACGTGTTTATTTTATTTTGTAAAACAAGGTCATAATTCTATATATTCAATAATTGACTTTATTTGTAACAGTAGGGCCTGACCAATTTATAAGAAACTTCTCAGTTAGATTGTTATTACATATTTATGAAATATTTTTGTTGCGTGGGTGTTTCTATTTTACTTTTAATTTATTTTGCATTTACAATGGCTATTTATGGTAGCAATGAAAGTCCCCAAGAAGCTTCTGAATTATATTTCAATAGGTAATGTATTTAAAGCGTTATCATTAGAATAACTTCTCAAATATAGCGATCGTTTTTGTTCATGTTAGGTATCCAGAAAGAAGGCAGCCCTTTCCAGACATATTTGAACGTTTAAAAATAAATCTAGCTGAACACGGATCTTTTATTCAGCTGCGTCCCAAAAAATACGTCAAAGAAGACAAGGAAAGAAAGGGAACAAATGTGTTATTTTACGCAGCAACAAAAATTTCATTGTTCTGTAGAAAAATAGAGAAAGAACTTAGTGTACCAACATCTGACGCTGAAAGAATTTTGAAAACATATAAATACTAACCATATAAATTTAAAATAGTGCAACATTTACACCTCGGAGATGATGAGGACTGAGTAACGTTTTGTCAATGGCATTTAGAACAAATCCGTAACGACGAATCTTTTGGCAGATGTCTCATCTGGTCTGATGAATGTTATTTTTCAAGTGCGGGAATTTATAATCGTTACAATACGAGGCACTGGTCTGCAGAAAATCACCATAAGTTGAAATTTTGAACGGAAATTATTTATTATAGTTGGTGAGTTTTGCTTTACTTATGTTCTCCACCCTTATCGAAGCTCGCGCCAGTCAATCGCGGTTCGGAGCAGGGCAAAAATCATCTTCATACCAAGACCTGGGAGAGACTACTGTCAGGTATTTTCATTTAGGCCAATTAGTCTTTCATCTTTCCTGTTAAAGCTAATAGAGAAACTGATTGAAAGACAAATACGAGAAATCTATCTTAAAGTGAGGCTACTACACCCCAATCAATATGCCTACCAATGAGGAAAATCGTGTCTGTCTGCTCTACAAAACCTAGTAAGCAGGAAAGAGTATGCCATGGATAACAAGGAAATACCGCTGATAGTCTACCTTGACATTAAAAGGGCATTCGATCATACCTCCTTAGCTTCAATACCATTGAAGACACTTTGTGCAAGTAGATACAAAACAAGCTTCAGGACCGACGAGCAAAATCTCACTTGTTGGGGGAAACCATCAAAGTGTCGATAGCCAAGGGCAGCCTGCAGGGAAGTGTCCTTACTCCCTTTCTGTAGAATCGGGTAGTCAACAAACTTGTAGTCAACCTCAACGATCGATGCCATTATTACACAGGCGTATGCTGCTGATATAGCCATACTCATCGTGGTGACTATAGCAGAGGAGTGGTGTGCTACGGACCACCTAAAAACTACACTAATAGCCTTCACTAAAAGAAGAAAGTTGGGTTAAGTCGAATTACCAACTCTCTTTAATACACAAGTTCAGATGAGTCAGGAGTTTAAATATCTGGAGTAATCCTTTATGTCAAGCTTACTTGTAATTAAACAAAATTATGTCTAAGGATAAAATACCTATCATGGCAGCAAAAACTGCACTGGCAAGACATAGGATTAAAATCACACACTGGCTGTACGCTGCGGTGGTAAGACCCATGATAACCAATGACTAGGTTATATGGTGGGCAAAAATTACTCAAAGGCGGGCCATTCTCGAGCTTTTCAAACTCCAGAAACTAGCCTGCCTATGCATCACTGGTGCTACGAGAAGCACTCCGACAGCAGACATGGAAACCCTACTAAACCCTACTGAACCCCCTTGATATAATAACTGGAGCTGAGACGAGAATGGTCGCATACAGGCTGGAACTAAACAACGTCTGGTAAACTGCATCTGCTCTTGAACACTGCAGCATCAAAGGTGTGGTAACGAACTTATTGTTGAAAATGAGCAGTGGCACCATGCCAAGAACTTACAACTTAGATCCTACATCGTTCAGCTTGACTGGAAGGTGGGCTCTGACCGAACAGTGAGTCGGGCAGGAAACTTCGTCTGGTACTTGGACGGGTCCAAAACTGACCATGGTATATCGGATTACACGAGGATACACCCAAACTTAATATAAGTGAAGCACGGGGCAGCATACACTATATTTCTGGCAGAAATATTTGCCTTTGAGCTATGTCTTCGGGAAAATCTGAGGAAAGGTTACATAGGTAGGATTGGTAAAATACCGCTTAAGGCTCTCAAATACCATCAAAACAGGTCTAGAACTATTTTCAAAACTTTATCGCTCTGGCAAAACACAACAAGGTCACTCTTCAGGTCACAAAGGCTTCCCTGCTAATGAAGAAACGGACATACTTCTAAGACTATGATCAGCTACCACATTTATTGGACCAGAACCAGTATATGGAATTAAAAAAACTGCTATTCCTGGGCAGTTATCCTGGTGAATAAATCAACAACACCACCTCTATTGGAACCATATTGCATGTCATAGGCACAGCAAGCTATTGATGAGCAGACCACTCACGAAATTCTGCATTTATGCAGATAACAGATCAGAATGGTGACGGAACTTATGACTGGCCACTGCAGCTTGACGAAACATCTACCCACAATGAGCATCTTTAATCAAGAACCATTATGTAGACTATGGGTATCTTTAATAAAGAACTATGGGATCTCTTCAATAAAGAACTATTATGTAGACTATGTGATGAGACGGTCTCACACATAATCTTCGAATGCGAAGCTTTAACTTACTGAAGAGATCTGCAGGGATCAATCTATCCAAAAGACTTGTACCCAGAAGACGAAGTAGTGAACTGGGTGCTAAATCTGATCAAGACAATCAACTTGTTCAACTAGAATAGATATAACAGGTGACACAACAATTCTTAAGGCTGTAGTTTAAGGGCTTCTCAACCCTGGCCTGCTCTGTAATCTGCTTATGTAATCAATCAATCAATCAAGGCAGATAGCAGTTCCCCACATTCGTCCTCTCTATCTCTTTCTTTGCTGTAGAGTGTATACTCGAAAGATCATATCCTTTCCGTGTTAGAGGTTGCACAGTTTGAATAAATTGCTACAGAACACAATTTATCCTATTACACTACCACCGAGATGATGGCCTACCTGTACCACCATATCGAGAAGAAAGTCAAAACTTACCATTCCCGCTACAGTGATACGACAGAGGTACATGTTTCGTCTCTACTAGACTCATCAGGGTACCGACATGCACCTGGCTGTGTAAAGGACAAATCGGAAGGAGGCATGCAAATACTGAACGCGGCTTCGCCAATCTCCCGCCGGATGGCGTATATATGTTTATGAGGCTTTCACGGATTCCTCCGTGTGAGATGCAATAGCAGTGATATATCCATATTATGCCGTTGTAGTGCTGAAATCACATTCAGCAAACGTACAACTATATGCAACTCCGTGAATAGATGAAGTAAAATGCGAACAGTAATTGCAAACTTCGTTCCATCATATCCTTTCCGTGTTAGAGGTTGCACAGTTTGAATAAATTGCTACAGAACACAATTTATCCTATTACACCACCATCGAGATGATGGCCTACCTGTACCACCATATCGAGAAGAAAGTCAAAACTTACCATCCCCGCTACAGTGATACGGCAGAGGTACATGTTTCGTCTCTACTAGACTCATCAGGGTACCGACATGCACCTGGCTGTGCAAAGGACAAATCGGAAGGAGGCATGCAAATACTGAACGCGGCTTCTCCGATCTCCCGCCGGATGGCGTATATATGTTTATGCGGCTTTCACGGATTCCTCCGTGTGAGATGCAATAGCAGTGATATATCCACATTATGCCGTTGTAGTGCTGAAATCACATTCAGCAAACGTACAACTATATGCAACTCCGTGAATAGATGAAGTAAAATGCGAACAGTAATTGCAAACTTCGTTCCATCATATCCTTTCCGTGTTAGAGGTTGCACAGTTTGAATAAATTGCTACAGGACACAATTTATCCTATTACACCACCATCGAGATGATGGCCTACCTGTACCACCATATCGAGAAGAAAGTCAAAACTTACCATCCCCACTACAGTGATACGGCAGAGGTACATGTTTCGTCTCTACTAGACTCATCAGGGTACCGACATGCACCTGGCTGTGCAAAGGACAAATCGGAAGGAGGCATGCAAATACTAAACGCGGCTTCGCCGACCTCCCGCCGGATGGCGTATATCTGTTTATGCGGCTTTCACGGATTCCTCCGTGTGAGATGCAATAGCAGTGATATATACACATTATATCCGGGGAGGAAAGCAGATCTGACAAGCGCCGAGGCATAATGCACTACTTGAATAAAGCAAGGGCTTCTTGCATCTGAGCAGCTCTGAGCTGCCCCGGCCCATGAATCGAGGTCACTAAATATATGCTCGAAGGTTGCACCTGTCAGTAACTGTCATCTTCGATCAATTTTATTGTAGGTTTTAAAGGTCATTTAAATAAACTATGTCAGCTCTCCGGTATATAAAAACTTTCCTGTCAAATTTGAATTTGTGACATGTAAAATGTCACTAACAAATTTCATAAAATGAATTCATTAAATGCATTTTTTAGATTTCGATTCTTAAATTTAAATGGAATAACATCAATACGTTTTAAATATGATGATACAAGAAAAAATCTAAAAATTGGAAAGCACACGAAGGTATGTAACAATTTTTTCTTGTATAAATAGAGTATTTTATAAAAATGAGGAGTGTTTTCATGTCTCATGGAACAGATTCAAGGTATTATGAAGAAATAACAATCAAATTTGCAATTATTAATGTAATCTAAAAATAATTAATGACACTTCTTTGTATTCGTGAAGGAAATATGTTTTGTATTGTTTAATGACAATACTGATAAACTTGAAAATATGAGAATGTTTGAAAATATTTTGAAATATAAATCACTCTAAAGGAAAACCCTCTAGGTGTACATTTAATCAGTTTCTTAGATTTTAAGACTATTTTCTTACCTATGTTGTAAAATGATCGTTCCACATGTTTTTAAAATGTGCACAAACTATTTAAGAATATATAAAATTGAAAGTTGATATTAATAACATAAAATTCAGAAAATTATATCTTTAAAGCAAGAAAAAAATTATTTCGATAAAATAAAATTTAGGATATCAGTTTACATAGCCCCGCTTCGAAGTCGTCAAATACCATTCTGACCTTGTTTTCCGACAATTATTCTTTAGTTTCCCGAAAAACATAGAAAATCACTTTTTACTGTAGGTTAAATGTTTTGCCATAAGTCGTTACAATTTTGTTATGTAAACAAATTTCACGCTTACAGATTCTTCTGTATTATATAGAATTTCATAAATTTGCCCTTTTTTATTTGGAAAAATCAAGAAAAATGACCAAACAACAAAATCTCCTATCACATCCATCAACAACATAACCCATCTCGAATTGCGAGTATATTCTGCTGTTGTCAAAGCATAAATATCATTTCTATGAGATACACGTATTCTGTTCTTTTTTTTAAAAGCTATAGAGAAAAGGATCCGAAAAATATATTTGGTTGGCGCGAAGAACACTTGCTCGGATAACTAGCACATTTGTTTCGGAAAAAATTTTCCGTTCAGGAAAACATACTATGATTTTTAGAATACATATGTAAGGTTAATCCCCCTCTTTTAGTAAGAGTGAGGAGTAACATTAATAATTTGCTTTTCTTGAATACTTCTCTATTCCACATATTTCTTCTGTTGTTCTGGAGCCAAGTTCTTCAAGTAAATTTATAATCCTATTTCATTTTTATAAATTTTGGCCTAATAATTTTGTTAACCATATTATATTTTGCAAAAGATCTTAAACTATCCGTTTCCGTACCATTTCAGACATTTTAATTTATATATATATATATATATATATATATATATATATATATATATATAAACCATAGACAGAAAAGTAAAGTATATAGACTGCGTATCCAATCTTCATCTTATCTTCGATTAGTAGTACTCCTCTTTCTAATGGGGGAGCTAAGCATGATACCTCAAGTGTCATATTGATACCCCTGTCACTAGATCGCCATTAGAAAGAGAGATACTACTCATTGAAAACGCTTTGTCTGTTCTAAGCGTGAGTCACCTTGCTTCTATAGAATACTCGGTCTGTATATTTAACTTTATGTCTATGACCTGAACTAACCAAAACTAACCAAAAATTTCGGTTGGTGTAGACCAATTTTACACTAATTATTTGACTTATTATTTTCCAAAATTGGAGCATATATGTATCTAGGCATTATAATTGCTATATCATTATATATCCTGCGCATTCACCATATAGTCACACCTCTAAACAATATTTTTTATATTTAATCAATTAATGGATGTAGCCATGATACGTTTATCAAAATATTAATTTCTGTTGAAAAATTAGAAGGTGGCATTTTAAAAATGACTTTTGATGCTTCTATTTTACAAAAAATGCGAGTAAATTAAAAATATTGTATTAACTGAATTTTTATTGATGAATCCTGCGTACCCATAAACCCAAAATGACGAACATAGCTCGGACATTCCTAAAAATTAAACATAAGTAAACTTCTGAGGTAAAATACCCAGGTATAACTATTGACAATAAGTTAATATGCAATTCTCACCTCAAAACTAGAATTCAAAAAAACATATATAGCTTATAAACAGTATCACCTGACCGAAGAAAAAACTGGGGATTTTCCTCAGAAGTTGGCGCCTGTATCTATATGGCTATCATTAGGCCAATGTTAATATATAGGTGATGCAAGGTGACCGCTTTGACGACTATGATGCCCCTTCGCACTGTCAGAATTGAATCAAGTGCGGTACGATATCGCATGTGGAGATTAATGCCGAACACGATTCCACTCTTCTAGATAAAGCAGGATTGCAGTGAACCAAGATGTGTCTTCCTCAAACTCTGAGTGGGCAGAAAATACAACTGGTAGATGCACATTCAGTTTTATTCTCGACGTTTTAGATCTCCAAGAGATGATTCTTAAACTTGACAGAAAAATTTCTCAGATGTTGACCGGTCCTGGTCAATTTTTATTGCATTACAAAAGGCTGCGAAAAATTAATTACGTTAATGACTTATATTGTGGGAACAACGCTGGCGCATAGGATGACCATTGCATCATATATTTTGTATGCTCAAATTTCATTCAACAAAGATCGATATTTATTGAGAGAATTGATACTGCTTTTGGATCATGAGGGTCGTCACTTCAATATTAATAATTTGGATAATATTGAACCATCTAGTCTGTTTCCTATTTTGGTTAACTTGAATTTGTTGACCTCATTGCATGACTTTACTTCTGATAGAATTTTGGTTCCGTAAGTCCTTTTCGAGCTACATTTTGGCATCGACTCTCTTCGCTGTATATCTCTCGTTGTTAAGTCGAAGGACATTTATGTTTTCCGTTTTTAGGATATAGGTATTTTAAGATCAATACAAGGACTTTGTAGCAAAGATACTGAACATTTCAGTTGAAAACAGGGGCTTATGGTACCTCCTGGGCTTTACCATCAATCAAAAGGGTCATCTCCTCATGTTCCGGTGACTTTGTTATCTATTAGATTTGTATATTTAATAAATAAAGAGAAATAGAAAATAAATAGTAAGAAGGAAGAAAGAAGGGCAAAATATTATATTTGTTCGTTATTATACTAAGTCGTAGGGGCACCGTCGTTTCTCCATTAGAGGGCGGCGGTGAATGAGGGTGATGAGTTTTCCCCTTCTTCTTTCTTCTTCTTCCAACTCTACGCTATACAACGCTTAGGCATAGACGTGGCAGATTAAATAACCAACTATAAAGATTGACCAAAAAGAAACAGAAGAGGGGAATAGGATGTGACATTTATTCCAAATCCCAAACCATAAATATTAGCTGGCCAATGATTAATTACGCCAGTGTAACCAAACTGGTGTTTCCATGGCAGCAGAAAGATTACTAGCAAGAAAGTAAAAATATATACAGACGGTAGACAAGCATTCCTAATCCTAAACAGCCAAGCATATCTTCTAGCGTATTGCTGGAATTCCATGAAAATATGGTCACAGGTGGATCGAAGGACATAAGATATCCGATGAAAACCGTATTGCTGATTTGTTATGTAAACAGGTCGCTGAGCTGAAGACGGCAGAACTAGACCCAACAGCAGATGTGATTAAATCAGCAGACTTCTATAGGAGGATGCACAATAAGTCCAATGAGTTGCTGTGAAGCTTTTTCTCTCATCTTTTCCACTTTCTAGATACAGTGTCAGAAACTCTAGAAAACAAGTGCCTAAAGTCATGCATACTTTGTTTTATAATGTTATTTAATTTTTCGTATTCATTTCATTTGGGAAGCACATCAGCAACAGCCGAACCTGTAAATATCAGATGTGGATGGTTACAGTAACTGTTTACGTTGGTGAAGCCCTGAACTAGGGGCGAGAAGGACGTATATTAGGAAACACTAGAATAAGGCAAAAACTATAGAACATCCATGAGTGGGTATAATAGAAAGTTGCACAAAGATAAAAGAGTATCATGAAAAAAACACTGTGAGGATATTGAGGACTCCAGAAGGCGCCAAACTCGGAAGGATACGCAATCATCAAATTACTCTTTAGCAACAAACACTGAACAGTACACTTACATCGGGAAAGAAAGGAAGACCGAGATATTTCAGGCTCACTTTTTTGGGTCAACAATAATAGAGGAATCGTCTGAGACTTAGAAACTGTTACTTAAGTCACCAAGGAGAATTGGTAGACTACCAAAAAGGTGGTTATCTACGAAAAGATAAAATTGGCAATAAAATTATTGGAGCATATTACCAATACCAGACAGGACTTATCCAGCAATGCTAAAGTTGAGTCTTGAGTTGCTTATGAGCAAACTTTGTTGTATACTAAAGGCCACTCTAGTCCTATGGAGGCTAACCAGGCTGGCTTTTATATCGAAACCTGGAAAGGTACACTATTCATTGGAAAAGGCATTTAGATACATTAGTCTAATGTCATTTATACTCAAAACTCTCGATGAGCTGTTAAATAAGCATGTCAGAAATGATTTAATGGTAAACAAATCATTTTATCATAACCAACGTGCCTACAGGACTGGGAAACCTATTGAGAAAGCATCTCATGAACTAGTCAACAGAGTAGAAAACACGCTGAAAAAAATGCTTCTAGGAGTATTTCTACATATAAAAGGGGCCACATCATTTTAATAAATCACCAAGGCAATAAGGAACATCACATCACTTTAGTAGAGACCTGTTGAAGGTGAATAGAAAATATGTTAAGAAACAGATTTATTTATTTAGAACTATTTCGAAAGACGCTAATGGCGCTGGTAACGGGAAGATTCCTAAAGGGGGAACCTGGCAATGAATGTGATTTTGCGAACTCTGAGCAGGGAGAGACAATTGTAGGATACGCGGACGTAAATTTATTACAACTGTGAAGGAGAGAATGCAACAGGCTCTTAGGGTTGTAAAAAATAAGTAGGATAGGAAGGAATTAAATTAGCCCCTAAATCATTGCTTTAATCCCCATTAAAAATGGAGGAAACTAGAGGAACTCGGTCCCATTATCCAACAAGATGTATTGATTTTACACCAAACTAGCTGTCATATATGCAGTCTTGATTTGGTAGCCCAAGGTAACGCAAAAAACAACTATGCTGAAGCTGGGCGGCATACAGAGGGTCTTCTATTTGAGCATTACGGGGGCTATGAAATAGATCACCACCTCAGCCCTGGTCTCTGGTCATTTGGATCTACCTCCATTATATTTAGTGATTCGAGAGGAAACAAAAATGGGATTTTACCTGCTACACCAGTCTCTACTAACAGTACAAATATGGATTATAAGACATGGAACTTTATGTAATAAAATCGAGGCTCCTAAATTGAAAAAAGTTGAAGACCATTTGACCTCGGACTACTGTTATAATATATTGTTCGATGTCCTATAGGGAACTGAAGGAGAAACAGACCAGTTAAACTGGAACTGTCTTTTGGTAGATTTATTTGGTACACTGATTAAATGACCAACGAACGTACTGAACCTGAGATATAAGAGAAGAGGGTGTGTTTTCCTTTGGGAAAATACCCAACAGTAATACAGTCAGAAATTAATGCAATTTTAAAATGTGTAGGAGAAATAAAAAGAAGAGGTTACAAAAGAAAGAAACTACATTTATTCCGGCAGTCAAGCAGCCTTGAAGTCCTCAAGAAGCAAAAGGTATCCTATGTTTGGGAATGCTAGAGCAAACTATTAACTTTGGCGAAGGATAACAGAGTTATAAAACAGTGGGCACCAGGATACGAAGCCATGCAAGGAAATGAAAAAGCTGATAAGCTAGCAAGAGCGTGCTCATCATCTTAATGCATTGATCCAGAACCAGCTCCTAGAGTGCCAAGGTGTGCGGTACGAGAAGCCGCCAAACAATGCACAAAAATCCTAGGACAGCCAGACAGGGATTAAACCATAGCAGGCTTTTTATAGAGAATTCTGACCAGAAATTAGCCAGAAAACTACACCAAACATGTAGAAACCGACTAAAGATAATCACAGGTATAATGATGGGGCCCATGGCCGTTCAAGTTCACATGCATAAAATAAATCTTTATAACAAGGACCTTAGCTGCAGGCTAAGAGGTCAGGTCGAGGAAATAGTAAAGTAAATCATATGCGATTGCGAATTATTAGATCGGAAAATACTAAAAACCTTCAGGTTAACAAACTCGAAATCGAACGAGATACATTCTCATTTCTAGCTGACTTGTACAAATTGGCTCAGAAGGCTAAGTTAACAGAGTGGCTATAAAAGGGTGAGCAGAATAGGCCTATACTAGCCGTAACGCATCAGGGTTCAGGAGGGACCCATGGGAAAAAACTGAAAAATTAAAATAAATTTGGGAAATACGTATATTGAAAGAAGAACCAGACGCGAACAGATGATTTATGGACCCATTTTTAAACATATTTATTGATTTGGTAAGTGTTGACATAGTGATAAGACAATATCAAAAATTATAACCAGTGTTTTTCTGTCATTAGATTTTTACTATTTTCAACTTCTGGCATAGAAATAAATCATTTAAAAAATTTCGTACATCAACTCTCTAGCTATAAGAATCATGTAAGATATTTTATGGGTTTGGGTACCTACAACTTTTTCATTATTACTTTAGGTAATAACTCAAGGCTTTACTGGAAAACAAGGCACTTTTCATAGTCAACAAACCATAGAATATGGAACAAATTTTGTAGGAGGAGTTTCTCCAGGAAAAGGAGGGAAAATACATTTAGAAAGACCAGTTTTTAATTCTGTTAAAGAAGCGAGAGCTGAAGTGGGTGCAACTGCGTCTGTCATTTTTGTTCCTCCAGCAGGTAAGTGTTATTTTTTTGTGCAAAATTTCGGTCAAAGTTTTGACATGCTCATTGCGAATAAAAAATATATTTAGCAAATGGTATTATGGTAAATTTTTTCATGGAGGGAGAATGAGAAGAAACATTTAAAAACAACTTTGCAGATTTATATTTTAATAAGAAGTCCATAATATACATATTGTCAGAGAGTTAAGCAGCTCTAAATTTTCTCAGATAAAGCTCTTACGAGTCTAAGTTAACTTAGAACTGTAAGCAAGCACTAAAGTATCGACAAGGACAAACAGAGTAACACTGATGTAGGTACCTGGGCACACGGGAATTAAAGAAAATGAGGAAGCGCCTAGCCCCGCTAAAGGAGTGGCAAGAACTTAGACCTGGCGAAGAAATTTATAAATCCATCTCCAAAAAATGCAACAATATTTCCCAATCTCCCAAATTGGAATAATCGAGCAATGACATCTCTTCACAGAACATAGACTCTGAGATTCTATCTCTGGGCAAAGCTAATAACGTGATTTGCTGTTTCTGCGACCGTGAAATTAAAATAGCAAAACACCTACTATGTGAATGCATGACACTGTTCTGCCAGAAACTTACATTTCTGGAAGACATCACCTTGACGGCTGAACTAATAGAGCACTTATCTTCTCAAGAACATAAAAGACTTCGTGAAAAATTGAAATTTCCTTGGCTTTCATTACATTAAGATAAAGACAAATGATTTTATAGGTTGAGGTACTGTAGAAGGATAGCGAAAGCCTTAACAAACCGCTCAGAATCTACAATCCAAACATAATCTACGTTAAGAGGTATTTTTTCAGCTGCATAGTCTTTTCAACATTTTAGGAGCAGCCAAAGCAATTTTGGAAGCTATGGACGCTGAAATAGAACTTATAGTTGTGATTACCGAAGGAATACCGCAACACGATATGGTGAGAATCAAACATAGACTTATACGACAGGATAAATCCAGAATTGTTGGTCCCAATTGCCCCGGAATTATCCATCCTAATGCCTGTAAAATGGGAATTATGCCTGGATTTATTCATAAGAAAGGAAGTGTGGGTATTGTCTCCAGGTTAGTATTAAGCATATGAGTTTCAAAAAGTTACAGTTTTTTTGATAGGTTCAGAACAAGTACTGCAAGAATTTCCAGAAATATTTTATATCTACAGAGTGTACGGGAAAATGTGGGAAATCTCCCGGATATGAAAGAAATTAGACGTTTTTAACTAAAGGAATAAACTGTAATTTTGGATCGAAATTTTTTTATCATAAAGTTGAAGGTTGATCATGATGATATGAATAAAGACTACTTAATTTTAATAAAGGTATGTAAAAAATGTTGTCCAAAGTTCTTATCATACAGGGCGTAAAAAGTGGGGTCATGAGTGTCACAGCTAATTTGTTCTTGCTGCTGTAAGTAATTCACAACATTTTTTTGGATAGTAATTTAAAGGATCTTACCTGGTACATATATCATATTAAAAAAAAATTGAAATCTTCAATTTAATAATTATGTATAAAAAAATTTGATTCCATTGCAGCTCTTTGGGAGCCCATATCTCCGAAGAGGAGACCTATACGAAAAAAGTTTATATGAACTTGCGTTTTCTTCATATCTGGGAGATTTCCTACATTTTCTCGGATGCCCTGTATATCTTCAGTTAATAGATTTTTTTTTTGGTTTAGATCCGGTACTCTTACTTATGAAGCTGTTTATCAAACAACGCTTGTAGGATTAGGACAAACACTGTGTGTAGGAATAGGCGGTGATCCATTCAACGGAACAGACTTTATAGACTGTTTGGATATCTTCCTCAATGATCCAGAAACGAAAGGCATTATCCTCATAGGTGAAATTGGAGGTGTAGCTGAAGAACAAGCTGCTGATTATTTAAAAAAACATAATAGTGGAAAAAATCGTAAGCCGGTGGTATCATTCATAGCAGGAATGACTGCTCCACCAGGGCGTAGGATGGGACATGCTGGAGCTATTATTTCTGGGGGGAAGGGGAAGGCTAAAGATAAAATGATAGCTTTGGAGGCGGTTGGAGTGAAGATCTCTCCTAGTCCTGCGAAACTTGGAAAGACATTGTTCGACGAAATGAAACGATTAAATTTAACTTAGGAGCGTATACACATATATGTTTTTATTCATATTTTTTAAATATAAGTTTATGTACAGGTGTGTCTTTCTTTATAGAATGAAAGTTCGTGTTGTTTTGAGTGAAAAGGGGTTAACATACTAAAAAAGTACTTGCCAATATAGAGGTTTTAAAGAGAAGATACTACTCGACATATAAAAGGAATAAAATAGTAACCAGGGGTTCCCAAACTGTTTTATTCCGTAGCTCAAGAGCCAATTTTTTCTATTTTTGTAATATTGAATTTTTACAGTTTTATCAACTTAAATGTGTTTTGATAGCTGAAGCCTTAGTGTGGTGATCGAACACACAATGTGATGAATCGGGAATAATATGAATAATGTGAATGTAACAGAAGACACTATTGAAGTTTTTCATAATATCTTCGATCTGCCACCGCGCAGCGCGCACCGTTACAACTGCAAGTTAACCTCCTTAAATTTGGTAAACAAAGCTGTCAAATAGGTAATGCCTAGTTTTATTTGCATTAAGTTTTCTTTTAAAGTAGGACCTTCAGCATTAAAAACCCTCAAAAAAATCTCAAAAAACTAAAAAAAAATAACCATGTTTCAATATGAAGGAGTAATTGATGAAAATTTTCATCCCTCTCTTCACATCAATAACCTAGAATATAATACGTTGCTCTTAATTTTTTTAACTAAATGTTTTCGATGTGTGAATTGCAAACATCTCTGATAAATATTGTGCTCCATCTGTTGCTGCTAATATTACATTTGATAAAAGATTACCTTCTTTATGAAATAATCTCTCAAAACATTGAATGTTGAATTGTATTTAGTGTTTGTGATCAAAGTTCTTGCAAAGAGCTGTTCTTCGTAAATTTTTTGATTCGTAATAAAACAAACATATGCCAATAATAGTCTCTCATTACCAGGTAAAGTTGACTCGTCCAATTCTGAAGAGAACTGGGTCCTTGACAGATAATTACACAACAAGTTTTCAACATCATGACTAATTTCATCAATACATCTTTGGACTGTGTTGTTGTTCAAGAAAATTTTTTGGATTATATGCAGGTTTGCGTAGAAAACTTTTAACATCTTTAAAAGTAGCTTCTTCCCCGATAGTATGCAGAATATTTGATTCCACTAGCATGCTATATTTTTTCTCTAGTTGAAAACATAGGGTGTAAAATTACTTTTGAAGTTAAAGAAGATTCTAGGTTTTACACATATAGGTAACTAAAAGTGGCTGTATAGAAAAAGCAGTTCAGTTAGTAAGTAAATCTTCGACAGCTCAGTGAGAGGAGGACCGGTAGATTTAGGGCGCCAACAGCTCCATACCAGTTCAACTACAAACTGCCATTCAAGATTTCGATACGTTCTTTACAGTATCCACGTAGCCAATAAATAACTTAAGGATTCAAATAAAAAAAAATTAATGTACGTACTAACTTTCGATAGAATTTAACATAAAATAAAGTAGTATTTGTAATTGGTGATAACTTTATATAAGGTTGGAGTCTGTCTTGAAGATAAAGAAATAGACGGATTTTGTATTTCAGTGTATATTTTTAAATTATCACTATCGGCCAAGCGCTTTCGGTCTAATTTAGACGATCCTCAGGGCTCAGACCTCGTCAAAGGGCACACCTTAACCCTGCCATATACACTGAAATGCAAAATCCGCCTATTTCTTGATTTCGTCGGTGTACAACCTGTTAATAACTTATGTCTTGAAGATAGCCACAGAAAATATGTTAACAACATAGAACCCTCGACATATTAAGTTTTACAGGCGTGGATCCAAAAGGGAGACGGTGGGGCCGATGGCCTCCCCAAAAGAGCTTCGAATCTAGAAAAATAGATTCAACTCTGCCTCTTACATTAAGAATATGAATGCCGTTGGTGTCTGCCCCTCCCCCCTGTCGACAACTTGCTCTCATTTACCATCACCCCCCCTCTAGAGCTTTTAAATCAGAAAAAGAGACCTGACCCAGCCTCTTACCTAGGAATGTGAATGCTGCTAGCATCTCCTCCCCCGTGAGACAACTCGCTTTCACTTGCGATCACTATCCCAAGAACTTCAAATTCAGAACTGCTGGCATCTCCCTCCTGTCAACAACTTGTTTTCACTTGCCACGCTGTATTTTTGCGATTTCATTCACCCCCCCCCCTCAAGGGAGAGGCTGGATCCACCGTTGTAAGCGATCATAAAGTATTCATAGAAACCTTAAATTTCAGCTTCGTCTCTAAAAAGTCAACGTAATTTAAACCGAGCAAGCTAGCAAGATGTTGTGCTTGCATGTCATAAAAAAATAAAATAATAATCAAAACATAACTGAAAGCCATATTACGAAATTGGCAAATTCTATCTAATTTTCTTATTTCTAATACCGCCGGTGTTTGCCAACATATTAAATTATTAATCACTGATCATAAATTTCGAAATAGAGACCATTAACCATGAAACATAATTCATTGAAATAAATTTTTATTTACTTAAAAGCCATTAATGAAGTTCCAAGGGATTAATTAAATAGATATTAAAAGTTCCAATCTATGGAGAAGGTAGTTAACGGTTAATGAAAGCTTATTTGATCCCTTGATGTAATTCTGGTCTACAAAAGCAGGACTTCGGCGAATTATTAGGGGTTCAAATCATCACCAGAGTAATCAGAGACGGGGATTCGTGAAGTATGAATTTCGGTCAGGGGGTCAAAATGTCAATTTATGCCAAAATAATTGGATAAAAATTGGATCTAGGAGGTAAATTCCAGTAAAGAAGGTAAGTAAATATCATGAAGAAGTAGGGGGAAGAAAAAGCCATAAAATAAAAATAAAAGGTCTAAAGTACTAATAGGGTTTGTAGTTTACTGTAAAGCTAAAATCTAGTTTGAATTAAATTCAAATTCTTTAATATTAATTAATAAATTAGAATATTAAAATATTCACTGTTATTATTATCATCTCCCTCCGTATAACATAATAGAAATTATAGCAAATCGTTGCCCAAATTATAAAACAACGTTAAACTACCCCAAAAATGCCCGTTATGTACTTAGTAAGTCTCAAAAATGAAACGACAAGATATTTTCCTCAAATAAAACTCATTATTAATTGCACAACCTGTTATCGAAACTATAATTAGATCAAAAAAACTTATATAAATATAAATCTGTAATTTGATTTGCGTAAAACTTACTGGGAGATATGAATATATTATTTCATAAATCCATGGGGTTCAATTTGAATTAATATTGTACTGTTATAGGCTCTCAATATGAAGCCAACAATTTGATCTGTTAAAAGTATTGCTATTTAACTTGAAATTAATTAACATTTCTTTCTTATAAGAGACAAACAGTTTTGGTTTAAAAAAAATTAAGCAAATTTACCAAATAAATCCACTTTAGAAGAAAAATTAGTTCATTTACCTCATGGTATACTGAGTTCAGAGATGATCATACACACCTAGCAGTACTCCAAAAAGAAGTATAAGGAAATAAAATAACTACCCCATTTAATCCGAAAACTGGTGGTAAAAATAACTAAAATAACTAATATCAGTAGGCAGTTGCATAACAATTTCTACATAATAAAATGAAATGTTACCTTAAGATTCACAAGTTGTTCGGGAAAATTTAAGCATTTTGGTCAAAAAAAAGAGCCTCTGCAAAGTTTTGGGGACCCTTATGCCATAATATACGTCTCAATGAACTAAAAACAAAAAAAAATCCTTCAGAGAGGAAGTGGTTACTCAACGATCTTCAACAATAATCAGAGTTAAGACACAAGGTAAGGTAAAAAAACAAAAGAAACCAAAATTAATAACCTTTAAAAAAGCAAATGCCCGAAAATTCCATCCAATGGAGTCAAATGTGTCGGATACAAATTAAGACCAAATGGATTGAAAAAATGGCATTTAATTCTGAAGAGCTGGTAAAAAGAATTGATAAAAAAAACGGCGGCAATGAAATTGACCAAATTGACCACAATTGTTCTTAATCCAATAAATGAGTACAACTGGACCTGCCTAGGTAACTTTATAAACCAGAAAAAACAAGTTGATCAGTACAACTTCCGAATACTAAAGAATATACTAAATGAATAAAACAGAAGAAACATTTTTTTATTGTAGAATAAAGTTAGAAAAATTAGTCTGTCCAATATAAATTTATTTTTGGTACAATTAAACAAAATTCGGTACAACAACACGAGACCTTTGTACATTAGTCAATGACGTCATAACTTGATTGATTAGGCAGCCCATTAAACAGACATAGTTAAGATCTCTGATGTTGATTATTATCTGACACAAATCGTTTAACACATGGTACCAGTGACATCATTAACCATGGGTACAAAAATGAAAAAGCATAAGTTTTATCTAATAGATAAAGGTAAGTAGTAGAGTGAAATTAAACCTTGATTTTTTTTCCAGTTGATATGGATCTCTTGCAGGTCACAATTGAACCCTGGGGGTCCATATGGGCCTACTTGGGAATAAATAGTATGGAAAATCTACTAAATTATTATCGCAAACTCAAAGGTCACTTACTTAAAGATTAAAATGTAAGTCACAGTTTAGAATACAAACCTAATAAAAAATTTCTCTAGTTAATGTCAGTTTGGATTTTCAAGGGTTGATAAAAGAAAGTAAGCATATCAAGGTAAACCCTATATTTTCCTTTTTCATGCAAAGTCAGCCTTTTTAATAAATAACCAGGGTCATTCATTTTTGTATTGAATTAAGTAGCATTGTGTGCAGGTCTTTTTGTGTTTGCCGGTTTATATAATATTGATTACTGGTGTAGTAACAGTAATTTTATATATAAAGGAAACTTTTTGAATGGTTAAAAAAATGTTAGTAATCATGAGAAGTAAAACAATATTTATTTTTAATTAAGATGAGTGACTCATTCTGGTTTCGTAAAGACACGATTAGGGATAAATAAGAAATATGTAATAATAATATTTTTGTATTTGTGAAACCTTCCCGGGAACAGACTTAATTAATGATAAATATATATGATCAATATTTAGTTAGTAGTTTTGAAAATTACCCAATGACTCCTATAATACCAAGACAAAATGATGAAATTAAATTCCTCAATGACGTCACGGTACCGCGGCCTTGGTTATGTAATAACTCGAATTATACAGCTTTAGAACAACTCCCATAATATGACATTAAAGTGATATTCTCAAACCATCTCAAATTTTTGAGAAGAGCTTGAGAATAAGTTTTCTTTCTGTAACGTATTTATAATTGTGTCAAAATAGTCAAAAATAAATGTTTAAGAAAAATTTTATGGTTTATTATTATATTTTCAAGCCCCTGTGGTAGGCGGTAGGCGCTCCAATTTCGATATACGTTTAAATGTCCTCTTTTTAAAGAGACTGTTCCGCATTTGATTTAAATATATTGGCTTCTGAGGACTGTAAAAATGAGCAATAATGCTTTCCAATTTCAGCTATTATTGAACGATCAGCGTTGGCATCATAACATATTTGGGCAACTGATCTCTATAACTCAAAAAAAAAAACGTTTTTCCACATCTTAATTATTTAATAAAAATTTTTGCCTAAAAGAAAAAATTGAAGCCTTAGAAACCATGAATTACCACCAACCTTCTGAACATTCATAGGCCGGCTGATACCTACAAACACTGAATCACTTTATTTCGAGGCTAATTCGACTGGTCTATATATATATATATATATATATATATATATATATATATATATATATATATATATATATATATATATATATATATATACTTAAAACTTGGTTTCTATATAGCAATAAATGACCTGAAAAAAAAACTGAAAAGTATAAAAAAAATTAATTTATGTGTAATTTGGATTTCGTATATTTCTAGAAAATCTTATTTTCTCTTTCTCAGTGTTAATACTTCTTTCAGCAACTAAATATAGAACCAAACCTCCATAAATGCTGAAAAAGTTTTTTTCACAAAAAACACAATACAACTGGCCCAACAAGTCCTCTTAAAATGTCCATTGACCTTCTTTTTTAATTCGGAAAGATTAATGATAAAATGCTATTATGAGTTAACAGAATATTTGCCGAATTTCTGACAGCCCACTTTTTTCTCTAAGATTAATTAAGTGGAAATAATGAGTTACGTAAGCACGGGGCACTTTAAATTTGTCTTTGGTTACAATTGGGTAAAAATAAAATAAGATTTAACGTGTATCAATTAATTCCATTACAAAATTTTTATATGTTATTTATTTATAAGATAGATCCTAGAAAACACTAGTAATTAGTTGTAAGGGATAAAATTAGATATGATAAAAAACATAACATTTTCATTAATATTAAGGTGTTTTTTAAATAGGGGCTAAAAATTAAAAAAAAAAACTTTCAACAGGATATAAACCATATACGTAAGTAGCTAGCTACACCTACTCCTAAATATGAGTATCACATGAACTGAACGGCCTCCTGGAACAGAGATCAAAATAAGGAAAGAGAGACAACGCTATTACCAACATAGCCAACGCAGTTTTGCAATCAGGATATTTTTACTCGGATTGGAAGGATAATTATAATTCAAGAGAAAGGCAAAAAGGGCACTAACTACTATTAACAGCTATAAACTCATTAGTCTACTTTCCAATTTGGGGAAAATAATAAAACATGTAATATTGAATTGTATAACTAATCTTATAACTGAGAGGAACGTCGTGACTTCGGAACAGTTCGACTTCAGAAGCAGTCACAGCAGCGTTCAGCAGACCACCAGGCTGACCTTATTTATTACACAGGGTTTAAAACGGAAATTTTATACGGCTGCAATCTTTTTTGGCAGCAGCAAGACCTTTGAAAAGGTTTGGCATAAGGGACTTATAGTTAAGCTCGTAAGGCTAGAAATTCCAAATTATCTAGGGAGATTAGTCTCAAGTTTCCTTGAGGGCAGAACATTTGTGATGTCATCAGATGACGCTGTGTCAAATGTCAAGCTGCCAAGAACCGGGATGCCACAGGGCTTACCTTTGTCTTACACTCTCTTTATTCAACCGATAGAGCAGGAGGGGTTTCGATAAAACTTCAGTACAAACGACGTTTGGTTAACAATGCGACTCTGAACAGTAAAGGCTGAAGAATACAATATCAACTTGTGCCTAACGTTTGTAGATTTTCAAAAGGCGTTTGACACCATGAAACATTGGACTATTATAAAATAAAACATCTCCCAGAAATTAAATGAAATTCTATCAGAAGTTAAAGAACAAAACCTGGACCTGGCCGTAATAACGGAAACAAAAAAGAAGGGACAGGGATCAGAGAATCTCGGACAGTATGACCATTTCTTTAGCGGTGTAGCTAGGGATAAACGCGCCCAACAGGGAATATCGATCTTAATTAAAAATAAATTAAGAAAATTTGTAACTTCATGGGAAGCTATTACTGAGCGCATCATAAGGGTAAACCTAACGATATATGGACACAGAATAGCAATAGTAGGAGTTTACGCCATAAACGATGACTCACTGGGCACAAAGAAGGATGAATTCTTCGAGCAACTCAATACAATTATAACAAAAATTGGTACCGAGAGGGAAGTTATCATACTTGGAGATTTAAACAGTAGAATCGGAAGTAAACAACATGATCAAACAGTAGGCCCATTCGGCGAACAAGTGACCAATGACAACGGAATGCGGTTGATTACAGTATGTGAACAGAATGAACTACGCATCCTCAATGGATTTTACCCGCATAAGATGATACACAAATATACGTGGACCCAGAATACCCGACAATTAAAAACTATTATAGACTATGCTATAGCTCGAGTTAAAACAAAACTTAAAGTACAAGACGTGAGAGTTTATAGAGGTGCAACCTGTGGAAGTGACCATCACCTACTAAAGATGAAAGTAACGTTCCCAATCCGACACGAAGGAAAAATAATGAACGAAAATAACTATAGGAAAACGGAGGAAATCAGATAGAACATAGACAGCCTAGAACATGACAGCACTAAGAAACTGTATAAGGACAGACTAGACTCTAAACTGGGTGACGTAGAGTTTGAAGATACGGAAGAACAGTATCAGCACATCAAGACCTGCATTCAGGAAGCAGCAACAGAAGCACTGGGGTACCAAGAAAGGGGACAGAAACAGAGAGGAAAACCGTATTGGTGGGATGAAGATATTGAACAAGACATTAGGGACAAAAGGGACAAATACAAAACCTATTTAAATACAAAATCCAACGAAGACAAGATAAAATATAAAGAGTTACAAACAAAAGTTAGAAGAAAGATAGTCCTAAAGAAGAACGAAACATGGGAGGCTAAATGTAACAAGATTAACATGTTTCTGGGGGGACAGAGAAGTACGGAAAGCTGGAGAATTATAAAATCCCTGAGACAGGAAAAGAAAAAAGATGTAATTGCACCAATCTCACTCGAACAATGGGATAAGTATTTCTCCGTTCTGCTCCAGGGAGATAGGGTGGAATTTCAGAAGGAGGAAAAACAACAACACATACTGGTAATAGCTTCCCCATGTAGAATATACCTAAACGACGTCATTAAGATATGCAAATCACTGAAAAACGGAAAAGCGCCAGGGCCCGGTAATATCCCAGCAGAGTTGATAAAATACGGAACTAGAAAGCTGTATGAACAGATGACGAATTTATTTCAGAAATGCCTAAATGGAAGCACGGTACCCAGCGAATGGAAAACTTCACTAATATCCGCCATACACAAAAAAGGAAGAAGGGATGAATGTGAAAATTACAGAGGTATAGCCGTTACGAGTACCTTAAGCCGAATATACGGGAAAGTAATAAAGGAAAAGATAGAACTGGAATACCAAGACATGGAGGCCGAGGAACAAGCCGGATTTAGAGCAGGAAGATCCACTATGGACCATCTGTTTTCTATCACCCAAGTAATCGAAAAGAAGCTGGCTTACAATCAGGAAGTTCATCTTTTGTACGTGGATCTTAAAAAAGCTTATGACAGTGTACTACAAAACCGCTTATGGCAAGCCCTCGAGAAAACAAATATAAGTGCGACCCTTATTAAAGCTGTCAAGAACCTTTATGAAAATAGTAATGCACATGTAAAATTGGAAAATCAAATGTCGAACGGATTTAAAGTTAATCGAGGACTTAAGCAGGGATGTTGCCTATCACCCACATTGTTTAAAATATATTTAGAACAAGTACTTAAACCATGGAAAAGGAAATGTAGCGCTATGGGTATTCCATTAAACGATAATACGCTGTACACCTTATGCTTCGCAGATGACCAAATAGTGGTGGCTCAGGAGTACGATGACCTCAACTACATGGCAAGGAAGTTAATCGAAGAATATAACAAGTGGGGTCTGGAGGTTAACATAAAAAAGACCGAATACATGTGTATTGGAGGGATTCAGCAAGATCTTAAATTGGAGGATGGGCAATGTATTAAAAAATGCGAGAGTTACACATACTTAGGGTTAAATATAACAAATGATGGTACACTGGATAAAGCAATAAAGGAAAGGAGCACTCAAGGCAGGAGAGCTATAGCTATGATGAACGGAATTCTATGGGACCAGCAAGTATCAAAAACTAATAAACATCGAATATTTAATACGATAGTAAAAAGTATTATCACATATAGCAGCGAAGTGTGGCAAATCAAACACAGGACGGGGGGTCAACTAAGAGCTACTGCAATGGACTACTGGAGACGTGCGGCAGGTAAATCAAGGATGGATAGAGTGACCAACAAAAGAATTAAGCAGATTATGGGAGTTACACATGACATAGTGGACGACATTAAAATTAAACAACTTACGTGGTATGGACATGTTCAAAGGATGCCTGAAGAACGGCTCCCAAAGCAGATATTAGAATGGAAACCACGAGGAAGACGGAAACCAGGAAGACCAAGAAGAAGTTGGAGAGGAGGAATTGACGAAGAAATCAGGATAAGGCAACTGGATAACGATCTTTGGCAAGATCGGGATCAGTGGCGACTGGAAATCGGAAGACGTAGAAGGACGTTATAAACCGACTATATATATATATATATATATATATATATATATATATATATATATATATATATATATATATATATATATATATATAAAATAAAACATGCCCTAATAGAAGCAGGTCCCCCCGAAGTATCCACGGGTTGACGTTCCGGTGGGGCTTGCGAGTTTCAGTGACACAAAGAGCTAAGTCAGCGGCAGTTCAGACTGCCGGCAGGTACAACCAAGCTGGATAGGTCTCTGTGGTTAGGAACCAGACTAAGAGGGATACAACTGCACAGTGGTGCCTACACTAACACATCACCTTACACCAGGCCGTCTGCAGGTGGGCGGTATCGATCCGTTGACTGTAGACGGGCGCATCTTTACACAAACACTTAACACAGGCTTAATTCTAACGTGTGGCGACCGTGCCGAGAGGATGTATGGCAACTGGGCCTATCAGTTGTTCCAGACGGTGCCTTTGGGAAACCGGGCGAAATCCCAAAGTAATACAGCCTTGCGTCGGTAAAGGGAGCTCTGCCGGCGTGGACCACCCTTTCTTGCATACTCGTGGGAATATGTATGAGGAAAAAGAAGAAGAAATATTATTAAAGGAGGACTCAGCAATGAGTGACTCCGACAAACTATCAGAGGTGGATCTCATTGTAGAAGACTCCTCTGACAACACTTTAGTGGCTGAATCCAGTAGGATGGGCGAAAGTCCCACCGAAAAATCAGACACTGGGAAAACAGACCCTGGAAGGAAAACGCAAGTTGACCCACAGGGAAAGAAGCTTTTCGGAGCCCAAAAAAGGAAGATCCGGAAGGCACAGAAAATTGCAGCGGGGACTTGGACTTAGGAAAAACCAAAGTCGGGGACCGAAGCCAAAAAAGAGGGGAGTGCAACCAGCAAACGGCTGCACTCGGACTCGAGTACCTCCCCTGGAGACAAACGACCTGCGAAGAGAACCAGAAGTCAAGTAGGACAGGCTGGAGCCTCTTACAGCAGGGCATTAAGTGATCTCAGGATGGCGATTGTGCATAGTCGTCACCCTGACTTCACAATTGACCAGATCCAAGCTGACCTAATTCTAAATAGGCTTCTAGAGATCATGGATGAGATGCCCTCTGGCAGTGGGAATCTACCACAGTTTGAGGGAAATAAGTACACGGGAGGCATTTTATGGATCACGTGTGCCAATGTAAATACAAAAACCTGGTTGCAACAATCTGTTGCAAAACTAGGGAATTTATGGGAAGGAGTAGACCTGACAGTAGTCAAGGCTAAGGACCTTCCTAAAAGACCTAAAGTCCTCGTCTGGCTACCAGGGACAGATGAGCTAGAAAAAGCCAGAACACGCCTGGGAACCCAGAATCCAGGGCTGAAGGTGAGTGACTGGACGAATTTAAGCCGCAAAATAGACGAGGAAGGTCAAACACTGGCTTTTTCGGTTGATACGGCATCCTTTAAATGTCTTGAACAGACCCAGTTCAAGGCATTCTATAAATTCGGGAAGGTGACCTTCCGTAGTCTGGGAACCGGGAAGAAAAGTGAGGGTGATACAGGCAAACCTCCAACACAGTAGGGCGGCTTCGGCCGCTCTGTGCAGGGAGATGAAGGACTGTGACATCGCCCTCATTCAAGAACCCTGGATACACCAGGGGAAAGTAAAAGGGATTACGGGAATCGGATGTGAGCTCATATATTGCAGAACAGCCGATAACCCAAGGACCTGTATATTGTATAAAAAACACCTAAAAGTGCTTGCACTAACGAAACATATTTCTAAGGATCTTGTTGCCGCAAAAATAGCAACAAGGGGAGCTGGACCAACAAACATCACTATCGGCTCAGCCTACTTCCCCTATGATGACCTGGAAGAACCACCACCAAGAGCAGTGGCAGACCTGGTGAGAGACTGCAGAGGAAATGGATCGCAGCTGATCATTGGGTGTGATGCCAATGCCCATCATGATGCTTGGGGCAGCATAAACATCAACCAAAGAGGTAAGTCAGTCTTTGAATTCATAATGGTAAATAACTTAGACATAATGAATAAAGGCAATGAACCCACCTTCGTCACCAGACAAAGGCAGGAGGTCATTGATATAACGTTAAGCACGACATATCTTGGCAACTTTATAAAAAACTGGCATGTGTCTAGGGAGGCAAGCTGTTCTGACCATAGGTGCATCAGGTTTGAAATAACGGGTATAGAACGGGAACAACTAAACTACCGGAATCCGCGAAGGACAAACTGGGGAAACTACTGCCTAGACATAGAACAGATACTAGCGGAAATCAAAAGTTCGGTAGGCAACATAATAGAAGTAGAACTGATGGCAGAACAACCAACAGAAGCCACAGTCTCAGCCTTTGAAGCTAACTGTCCTCAGATCACTCAACATTCTACTCGCAATGTGCCGTGGTGGAATGCGAAATTAGAGGCGAAAAGAGGACAAGTTAGGAAACTATGGAACAAGACGAAAATAACAGAAAACTGGGACGAATATAGACTGGTCCTGACTGAATATAACAGGAACTTGCGTTAGGCTAAGAGAGAATCTTGGAGGAAGCACTGTGAGGTGATCGAAACGACCCCAGAATGTGCCAGACTCCGAAAGATACTCTCAAAGGATACGCAACCATCAATAAACTCTCTAAAAATAAATACAGGGGAGCACACCTATACTGGGAAAGAAACAATGACCGAGTTATTTCGGGCTCACTTCCCAACAATAATTGAGAAATCACCGGAGACTTGGAGGACTGGAGCAGAGATAAATACTGCTGTGAGAGCCACCAAGGACAATTGGCAAACGGCAAAAAAGGTGATTACCTATGAAAAGATAAAATGGGCCATAAACTCATTTGAACCATATAAATCGCCGGGACCGGACGGGATTTATCCAGCAATATTACAACAGGGTCCAAACCTGTTGATCAACAGACTTTGCTGCATATTAAGAGCCAATCTAGCTCTAGGATATGTACCAAAGGTTTGGAGGTTAACCAGGGTAGTGTTCATTCAAAAACCTGGGAAACCCAACTATTCTACAGCAAAGGCATTTAGACCAATCAGTCTAATGTCATTTATCCTTAAGACTCTCGAGAAGCTGTTGGACAGATATGTCAGAGATGATTTAATGGTAAACAGTCCATTTCATCGAAGCCAGCATGCATACAGAATCGGGAGATCCACAGAGACAGCGCTCCACGACTTGGTCAGCAAGGTGGAAAACACTCTGGAAAATGGAGAAGTGCTTCTAGGAGCATTTCTAGACATAGAGGGGGCGTTCGACAACACGTCTTATCAATCAATCATCACTGCAATAAGGAACATCAATCTGGAAGGGACCTGTTGCAGGTGGATTGAAAATATGTTAAAAGACAGAGTGACCTATACAGAACTGCTCGGAGAGTCGCTGATGACACGGGTGACTGGGGGGTGTCCGCAGGGGGGTTCTCTCCCCACTGCTTTGAAACCTAGTAATGGATGGGCTTCTGCGAACCCTGAGTGGGAAGGGTCACTCTGTGCTGGGATATGCAGATGACTTGGTAATCTTAATCCAAGGCAAATTTAATACAACAGTAAGAGAGAGAATTCAGAGGGCTCTTAAAGTTGTAGAAAGATGGGTAAGGCAGGAGGGACTATTTTCTATAAATTCCCAAAAGACTGTCCTAATCCCCTTTACAAAACGGAGAAGGATAGAGGATCTCGGTCCCATCATCCTCCAAGGAAACACAATACCACTTGCCAGAGAAGTAAAATATCTGGGGGTGATTTTAGACTCCAGGCTGACCTGGAACAGACCAGTGGAAAACATAACCAGAAAATCGGAAACATCTCTTATGACTGTTAGAAGATTATGTGGGAAAACATGGGGTCTCTCACCGAAAATGGTACATTGGTTATACACCAGTGTTGTGAGACCAGCCATCACTTACGCAGCCTTGGTCTGGTGGCCCAAGGTAATGCAGAGAGCAACTATGACAAAGCTGAGTGGAATACAAAGGGTCGCCTGTTTATGTATTACTGGGGCCATGAAATCAACGCCCACTTCGGCAATGGAGTGTATTCTGGATCTGCCTCCGCTACACATAGTGATTCAGGCAGAGGCAAGAATGGGACTCCACCGACTAAATCACTCAACAGTAAAATCGCAAATGACGATGTCAGGACATAAAAACATATGTAAAAAAATCAGGAGCCCTGAGTTGGAAATGGACACGGACCATATGAACTCGAGCTACCGTTATAATATACCGTTTAAAGTCACAATAGAGTATCGAATGGCAAGTAAAAGAGAAAGACCGGAAACATTCTCGGGTGCAAGTATCTGGTACACTGACGGTTCAAAAACTAGTGAGGGTACTGGAGCTGGGATATATGGGTTACAACCGAGGAAGGAACTAACCCTTCCCCTTGGGAAATACCCAACAGTGTTCCAGGCAGAAATATACGCAATCTTACGGTGCGCAGATGAGATAAACAGGAGAGCTTACAAAGGGAAGCAAATCCTCATTTATTCTGACAGCCAGGCAGCCCTAAGGGCCCTCAAGGGCCAAAAGGTATCATCGAGGCTGGTTTGGGAATGTCAGAGCGAGCTGGAAACTCTGACAAAAGACAACAGAGTTATGTTAAAGTGGGTACCAGGACACGAAGGCATACATGGAAATGAAAAAGCTGACGAACTAGCTAGAGCAGGGTCAGCATCTCAATACATTGGTCCAGAACCGGCCTTTGGGGTGCCGCGGTGTGCAGCACGAGAAGCAGTCAAAGAATGGATCAAAAGAGAACATAAAAACCACTGGATGACCAGACAGGGTTCAAACCACAGCAAGCTATTTATTGGGAATCCGGACCCGAAACTGGCAAAGAAACTACTACAAATGAGTAGAAACCAATTAAGGACTATTACAGGTATAATGACGGGACACATGGCCATCAAAGTACATCTGAATAGAATGAATCTATATAACGGAAACCTCGGCTGCAGACTATGTGGACAAACCGAGGAAACGGTGAAGCATATCATATGTGACTGTGAGTCACTGGCGAGATTTAGACAACAAACTTTCGGGTCAGTAAAATTGAAACCGGGAGAAATACTCACTCACTCCTTAGCAGGACGGTACAGATTGAGCCAGGGAGCTAGGTTGACAGAGTGGCTGTAATGTCTAGGGTGAGCACAATAGGCCTACTCTGGTCGCAGTGCATCCGGCTTTAGGACGGACCCGGGAATATATATAAAAAAAAATAGAAGCAGGTACATTGACTGGTTAAATTATATCTACAAAAATCCACTTCTACAGTCTAACTACGTGAAAACAATAACACAATTGACATGGAAAGTGATACACAATTGCCAAAATTGTTTACATTGACGTTAGAAGATATATTCGAAAAGGTAAAAGTATAAATATAAATGGTTAAAGGCTGAACCATTTGAGATACGCAGACGATATTGTCTTGATATTAGAAAGTGGACAAGAGATTTAAATAATGTTAGAAGAACTCGAGTAAGAATCAAATAAGTTGGATTAGAAATAAACCTCTATGAAACTAAAACTAGATGCAGTACAAATCCACATATTGCGATAAGAAATCAAGAGATAGGGAATGTTTAGAGTTATGCATATCTAGGCCATATGTTAATGCTCGGGAGCGAAAATCACATATTGCGATTTGAAATTAATGGACGGAGGACTAAGCATGGGAGCTTTTAGGAAATTGGAACCTCAAAGGATAAAAATATCCTTATGCATCTTCGTGCGAGCTTCTTTGACTAACTTGTTCTGTCCGTGCTTACTTATGGTGCCCAATCGTCGGCCCTAACTGAACTCTCAATGAACAAGCCAAAAATTACGCATACATGGAATGCCAAATGTTGGTATTAAGCCTAAAATATCGGAGAAAAAACGAATGGATGCGAACAAGAACAAAAATAAAAGATGTGACAGAAACAGCCGCGGGATTCAAATGGAATTTCATAGGTCACGTAATAAGATATGGAGAGGAAAAATGACCTAAAATACTTTTTCGATGATGACCTTACCTCGACAAATGATCAAGAGGAAAGCTTCCGATGCTGGGATTTATGTGGAAGAGCATTGCTCAAAACCGAAGTAGATAGCAATAAATGAGAGAGACCTATGTATAGAAATAAACAGAAATAGAGGGCCGATGAGATGAGAAGAGACTATTTTCTATGGGTTCATCCTTATAAATCTAATTAAAATATATGAATTGTGCATCATTCTATGCTTTACAACTAACCTGTTCAAACTGAATGAATGGATAAATGAAAGAAGTGATACTAGATGTTCAATGCGTAGGCCTCGTTGGGCTCTTTATATCCCATTATGGTTGCAAATCATTCGTCTTTGCGAATCTAACCAGCCTCGTTAACTGAAACAACCCCATCATTGCCAGACGATCTGTTTCCTTGTTCCCGTGTATAAACAAGTGATCCAAGATCTACGAGTCTGATTGTGTAGCCGTAGATTCTCAGACTGTCCAGTACACCCTTGCAACCCTACTATCTAAGAATATATTTATTGTCTTACTGCTCATAGAGGTGGCCATATTTCTTCCTATTTCTTTCTTTTCACCCTTCGTCTATCCGCAGCTCGATATAGACCTTTTCCAAATTTCTGGAAGACTCTCTGTTCTGCCCGAGTTAATTTTATCATCCTCCCGCTATCTATTTAACACCATCCAGTTACGAACAATTCTTTTGGTAATTTTTGGCCTCTATTGCAATATTTTGAGGATCCATTTGGGTTACAACGGGCCACATTGTTGGATATCGTAAATTTCTGCTTAAAAGACCGTTGCATGTTTTGAACACTGTAGCTCAAGCTCTTTAATATTGTCGAGACTTATCTGTAAACCACCAGGATACATTTTTGGGAAGAGGATGCTCCTCCTTCCAAGTTTCGATCCTAAAGTACGATTCTTGATCCTCGACAGTTAACCGTACCCGAGACCAGTGCAAACTCCATTTTTAAATCACGTAATTAAAAAGCAATAAACGCTTTTGACGCAACAAAAACACCTATTTATTACCAAACTTTGAACTACAACTGACGTAACATTAACTTTCGACGCGTCATTCACTGTGCAATGTTGCTAACTTGTGCCGTAGTTATGAAGGCGAACTCAGCATCCACTTGTCCAACTGGGTGCGGAGTTCGCCTTTCTTGGTTTCTTAATTACATTACGCTTTGATAGTGGTGACTGATTTAAGTCATAATTTTCATTTTTCATCTGCTTTTCACTTAATAACATAATACTTTTCAAGAACTGTTATATCCGGTCTCAGAACGATTACCTGTTCTTGGGCAGGCTAAACTTTACCTATTAAAACAGGCTTTTGGCGCCAACTGTCAATTGTGAAAATCATTCATGAATAAAAAATAATAATAAATGGTATTTCAACGACGTCCACGTGCTAAAAATTAGTTTCTTAACTAAATTAGAGAATTTTTGCCGTTTAAAACATTCCTTTTCATATTATGTCATCTTAGTGTTAAGTGCTGATGACTGTATCTATTGACAAAAGATATTTTTTATATTATTTTCCTTAATTCAATAATAACAATAGCATTTTTCTTGGCCAAACAACCTTGAGCTTGCTATTTCTATTTGATGATAAAAATATAATTCTTTATTACGATCCAACGTGGAAAAGGGATTTAATGAAGTAGCATCGAACGGGAGAGCTGTTTCCCAATGAAAACCAAGGTTACCCAAAGCACCAAAAAGCTTATGGATACTATTTTTTGGGACTGCCAAGATATTCTATTGATAGATATTCTGCGTTTAACGCGGATTATTACTGTGCTCTACTACGGTAGCCACGCCGAAATATCATCGAGAAACGACGAAAAACACGAAGAAATGTCCGCTTGCTTCACGATAATGCTCCAGTCCACAGCGATGCAATTTCCAAGGCGATTGTAATTTCTTTGAACTTGATCATTCTCAATATAGCTCCGATCTGACCCCCTCCAATTATTTCTTGATTTCAAATTTGAAGGCAGATTAAGGAGTAAAACAATTCCGATAATGAAATGAAACAACTGTTTACGGGCATTTTGACACTAAAGATCTAAATATTATAGAAGCTTCAATTAAAAACTGTCAAAAATTAATAGCAATACAGGGAGACTACATCGAAAAATAATAATATGTTCTTTTTATTTCAACCGTCCTTTCTATGTTAGGTTAGAATTATATGCAATTCTCCTAGAAAACCTCTGTTAGATTATTGCATCGTGATCTTAAAATAGGATCACGATGAAATAATTGTTCAATATATTTTTAATGCAAATGTGGCTATCATTCTAGACCTAACAGACCTCACAAAATATAAAAAACAGGATTACTAATTAATAAAGCCATCTAAACTAATAGAAAAAAATAATAGTAGTAAAAATAAGAACAAACAGAAATTATAGAACGATCTTCTGAAGATCGTATATACGAGTAAATACACCCGGATCGTACTACATGTATGTTAAAAAACTAAGTACAATATTTCGATTCATACGTATTTTTGGTCTTTTATTTTTAATTAGAAAAATATTAATTTAGTGTCTAAAAATTTGCCTCAAATGAAAAGTCAATATGTGAATTATTTTCAGAATATTTTTCTCACATATTTGAACCTAATAACACACTGGTGAAAAGTTTTCTATTTCCAAAGGTGATTATTTCTGTATTAGTAAAATCAATATAGATAAAATATCTTACCGCCTGCAAAATTTAGATACGAGTATTCGAAGTCTGCAGGGCCTGATGAGCTTCACGCCATTTTTCCCAAAGAATGTTTCCATTCATTGAGCTTACCCTAGGAGATTATTTACAATTAGTGTCTCCTCCGTGGTGTTTATGCTGAAAAATTGCACAGGTTATCTTGGTATTTACGTCAAACAAAAAGGAAGATATAAAGAATTACAGTCCAATATAACTTTTAAGTCCCTTTGGAAATATTTTTTTATTTCTTAATACAAACGAATGATTTTAATGTGTTAAAACAACATTAATATCAATCAAAATGGATTTTCCAAAACAGAGAAGTATTATCATAGGAGGCTGTATACGCTGTAATCTCAGTTCATTTGTATTTAGTACATTTTTAAATGACGTTAATAATTTTTTTGTCATTCATATATATATATATATATATATATATATATATATATATATATATATACATATACTAAATCACGCGGGTAATTAAAGTCTCTGACATACATACGCAACATTAGTAATTTTGGCGTTAATTCATTGTAAATTTTAAATATTAAAAAGTGCAGATTCGCACCCTTACACGGCACCACCCTGATTGGCTCCGCGGAACTTTCAGGGCGGGTTGCCAAATCAACCCTCAGAAAAGTATAAATATCATTCCAAAATTACATGCACTCTCTTATTCTTGCCTGACATCGTGGGATAGAAGAAGTATAAATTGCAGGCTAAGATTCGGGCTTCAGTTTCAAATAACAATCTACAAGCTTTACGCTGGGTTGTTCACGCATCGCGAGATCGCTGCCGAGGAGTTAGTACCTAGCATTTGCACAAAGCTAGCGAAAACTCCCGGGGCTCTTCAATAGGAGAGCCTCTAGAGTATTTAATTTCTCCCAAGAAATTAATTCCTAGATTCTCTACCAGAAGAAATATTATTGATTGCGCCCCATTCGCGAATAGGGTAGTAATTCTGTTTTATAACAAACAAGTAGGCAAGCAAAACAACCAAACGTTGTACTTTGGTAAGTTTGGAAAGCAGAAAGTCGCTTTCCAAAGGTGCGCCTAAGTTCTACTTGTTTGTTCTTTTAGAAAACTTCGTGCCAGGCTAACCGTAGGGTCCGATAAGTGTTCGGCTCTACGGGAAAAACCTGCGATAGATTTTCGCGTAAAAACTCTGCTTTGAGTTTGATCTTATTATTATTATTCTTAATTGTATAAAGACTTTCCTCGCGTGAAACTGAAAAACGAGAACTTGAGACTTTCGTGTTAAACCTATTGTTTGTGACAAGTTGTAATTAATAACTGCATAAACAAGCATACCCAATTAAAAATACTAACGTTATAATCGCGCTTATAATGTTGTAAAAAAACCGTGGACTAACTAAAATACTAAAATACATTTCTTTGTTTAAAATCAAAATATTAAGTGTAATTTACAAGTTGGGAAAAACCCAGACGCCTGTCACCCAGACGTCTTTGTTTTTTTGTTTTTGTCGGTAACAAGCCGCTTGCCGACGGCCGACGTCGCAAGGTTGCGTCAGCAAGTAGAAGCTCTAGCAACCCATTGCCGTATTTAAAACTTTTTATCAGGACATTTCTAATACTTTGGAAATTTCGGATAAAATTAGTACCAGATTTAATCTTAATCACTTGCTAACACGAATATTTTATTAATATTAATTGTGTTATTTTTCGTTATAATTGTTATACTTAGTTATTACGTTTTGTTTGTTTTTTGTAACGAGATTCTCTTTTAATAGAAATCTCGGAACAAGTTGATTTTATTACTTTTATTCTAGAAAATACTTTTTGTTATTTTTGTTTGAGAATTTTAAGTTTATTTGAACTGTTAAAATTTATTTTATTGTTAAATTTATATTATCAACAACGATAGGTATAAAGAACAGACCTATAGATGCGCACAGACAGACTAAACATAACAACAGGACTGATACATTATTAATTCCTGTCATAATAAGAAACGCAAAAAACTATTTAATTAAAAGCCCACCGTGACAAGTAATTAATCGTGACTAAATCTTTTATAAATTTTTGCCCCAATATCAATTTAATATTATTCTTCTTAAAGACATGTCCATGTCATGTCATATGGACTTCCCGGGTGGAATTGGTGGGACCTCGGCGGTGGGGAAACCTGCCGCCCTACTTCGTCACACGGCACACTCTCAATCCCCAAACTCCCTACAAACTAAAAACGAGACAGAACAAAAATATACTCCCGTGAAAGATTTAATTAAATACTTTGAATCGGTGTCTAACCCTGAAGAGGGTTTCCACATTGACCGAAACAGGGATATTGAGCGCCCCTAATATTATTAACCGGTTCCCGCAAGAAACAAATATTGTTGCGCACGGAGCAAGGACGCAGAGACATATTTCTGTGTCATATGAAAATTCTACCAATTTAGAAAATTCACTTTTTCCAAACTTAATCGGATCTACGCCGATTAACAGAGCCGCAACGCCGACAGAACGCGACGTTTCGGTTCCGGGAAAAATATCTTCAGGGACAAACTTAAAATTAATACCAAAAACGAACGAAAGAGAGAGGTTCCGGCAACAATATATATATATATATATATATATATATATATATATATATATATATATATATATATATATATATATATTGTTGCGCAATGTTTCACGGATGGGAACATGTGATTCAGTACTAATCCGGGAATACATCTGTTCGTTCGTTTGGTTTTCTGTAGAAATTTGCAGACGTTTCGTCATAATCTCATTTGGCATCTTCTGTGCTTGGTGGTTGTAGAGGGACAGCCGGTCTTCATACACACTTTATTATTTTATAATCTTTTATTCAATTTGAATTCTGACATTTTGTCAAACAATTCATGTTATATCAACGACTTCTTAAAACTAACTATTCCCGAAAGGCTATTTGAACCTTTTATATACCCTTTTTCTTAGACCAAGAATTGTCGGTTACTCGCGTGGCTGAAACAGCGTAGTGGAAAGGTGCCTGTCCCTCCCCATGCAAACAAATTATATGGTGGCCGCTCTAAAACTTAACTATTCTCTTGAAATACTTTTATAAAGCAGAGAGAATTAGAAATGGATCTTGGTGGTTGATAGATAGATCTTGAGATGACGAAAGAGCTGCTGCTAGAGTGTTCGGCAAGAGCATGATAATTTTACAGATAGACAAAAATAAGATTATTAAGATATGCTCGGATAGTAACTCTGCAATATTAGCAATGAGGTCCAAAGTCGTAGCATCACGACTGATGCATGAGTGCAAAAATGCACTTCATAATCTAACAAAGAATGATTGCAGAATTTAACTTATGTGCAGCATACATTAACACGAGGCAGTAGAATATTTAACAAGGGTAGGATCCATTTACACGAACCCACTGTGTTATACCTGTTTCAAATACTGGAGGCAAGAGAGAATTAAAATTATTGCTGGAAAGCAACTTTACTGAATTTTGAAGGGAAGCTCCCGAAATGAGGTGTGCCAAAAAACGTATAATTAAACCTAATGTGCGATTTATCAGGGAGCTTTTCTCCTTAAAGAGGAAATGACTATGAGTCATAGTGGAATGCTGATGGGACATTGTCACCTGCTAGGTCATCTTCATAGGATTAGTATCACGGATATTGATGGTGTCTAAGGAACGATGAAACTGCCGATGGTGCTCTCAGAGAGTGTCTAGAATTCAACGGATCGCGGCAGAGATAAATCGAGGATACAATAGTATCAGTTAAAGTAGTCAGGCAAGGTTAGGTACGAGGCTGTCACTTAAGTTTAGTTTGCCAAGTTCTCTTGATAGCGGTTAAAAGCTTTTGTTCATCAGTAAGCTGAGTTGGTAATAATAGAGATTTCTACCTAGTGCTTGGTTGACTTAGTGGAGTATTATTACATCCACTAGTGTAAAAAGAATGTTAATATAATATTCGTAATAGGCCTATATACGCCAGTAACACTAAAAGTGGATTTTTAATCCAACAAATGCCTTTTAAAAACGTGTATGGCATTTTAACGAACGTTTTGAATGATAAATGATTGCGAACATTAAAGACGTTTTAGGGATATAAAATGGACTTTTTAAACGCGTTTCCTGAAAATTTTATGTTTTGATGTTGATGGTGTTTTATTGTTTTACTTTTACTGTCCTTCATAATTACGACATCTCTTTGTTGAAAAATACCCGAGTTTAAAATTTTAGTACAAATAAAAAATATATATTCAAATGCTGATATAAAATCTCCGATAAAAGTACAGTAATACTTTGTAAAGATGTACTTTCGAGATTATAATATACTAAATGGAAGAAATAAATAAATCTATTTTTTTTGTTTTGTTTAAATAGTTGCTAATATATGTGTATTTCCTTTGAAGCAGATAAAGGAAAGAATATATACAAACAGTTTGTTTCCTTCCAATACTACTCTGGTTCTCTCTACATACTCTTTTTGATCAACTTATGGTCTCGTCAGTGGAGCTGTATCTAACCGAGAACAATATTCGTAGGAAACAATTGTCTATATAAAATATAACTTCTGGGACTTATCGTAGGATATTAAAACCTGCCTACTTTTCGATGTCAGACTGAAAAATATCGCCAGTCCAACGACATCTATACATTCACCGGAGTAGTGTAAAACTTAAGATTTCAGTAAGAAATGAATAAATCTATTTTTCTGTCGTATTTAAATAGTTGCTAATATATATATATATATATATATATATATATATATATATATATATATATATATATATATATATATATATATATGTGGCCAAAACTTCCTCCTGGAGAAAAGAAACCAATATATACCACAAAATGAACAAGCAAAAGAAGAAATTTGCCCAATTACAAGAAAAAACTCATCATCAAACTAAGCCGGTAGATATAACAAAGATCGTTCATAATGTCTTCAATTGCCAGCTTTCGGAAAACGAAAAATAAGTTTTAAGTAAAGGCTTCAACTATGCAGTAACCCCGGACCATACCAAATGAGGACATTATCGCCAATATTGAAGCCACGTTACATTAGAGGTCAGAAGGAGAAGCAGAAATAATGCAACAGGCGGTAGCTCGCATACTAAGAACTAGCAAACCACTACAACCAAACATAAAACGCTCAGAAATAAAAGCTCTAAATAATCTTAAAAACAACAAAAACATCATCATCCTACCATTAGACAAAGGGAACGCCACTGTAATCATGAACACACACCTACAAAAAAGTTACAAAAGATCCAACTACGTATCTCGAAAAAACCAACAAAATACATAATCAAAACCGGCAAACTAGGAAATGAAATTGAAAAGCGCATCATTCCTCGGGAAATAGCAAGCAGATGTCCCAACCCATATGGAATATCAAAAATCCATATAGGAGGAATACCGATATGACTCATAGTAAGTGCAGTAGATTCACCAACTCAACAACTGGGAAAATACCGGGTACAAAATATGCAACCGACGATCGAAATTACAGACTCATACGTGAAAATTTCGGATCACCTGATTAGAATACTTCGAGGGTTATAACTGCAAAAAGATGACATTTTTGATGGCCTGGACATCAAATCCCTGTATCCAAGCATACCGATTGACGAAGCTCTCACACATCACTTCATCGACCTCTCAGAACACAAACAAATACTTTTCCTATAAAAATAACTTCTACCGACAGATAGATGGTGCTTATATGGGATCTTTATTATCACCAGGCATTGCAAACTTTCTTTTGAAATATTTTGAAACAGAAGTCCTAAGAAAACCAAAACAAAACTATCCCTCTGTAAATGTTAGGTGGATGACATCTTAAACATATGGACGCTCGGAAGATCCAACCTAGATATATTCTTAGGGGAACTTAATAACATTCACCGCCGCATTCAGTTCACATTGGAGGTCAAAGTTAACAAGCAACTGCCTTTTCTTCACCAGAAATGACCTAAACATTGTTATACGGAATGTAGAAAATCCACACACACAAACACATACCTGAACGCCGGATCAAAGCACCATCCTTCACAGTTACAATCGGTAACAAACACACTGATCTCAAGATCCTTGCGACTAACCAAACCAACGAACCTCCAACAAGACCTCAACAATATCACAACAGCTCTAAAACAGAACAACTACCAAGAACATAATATTTAACAGGCCATTAAACAGAACACAAAAGCAATAACAGAGAAAAAAGAAGATGACAAATCCAAACCAAAAATCACACTGCCATACATAAAAGGTGTAACAGACGTAATTGGAAGAATTCTGAGCAAGCATGATATATGCACAATTTACAAGCCACAAACAACAATACACAAATTATTGGACATTCCCAAAGACAAAATACCATTGGAAAACCAGGGAGTGTACAGCATCCAATGTAGAGACTGTGAAAATATATATATATATATATATATATATATATATATATATATATATATATATATATATGTTAGTTTTTAGTGTTTCACGGATGGAGAAATATGAGTTTGTGTTTATCCGGGAATTCATCCGTTCGTTAGCTATTTCCATAGTTGGAATTTGCAAATTCCAACTATGGAAATAGCTAACGAACGGATGTATTCCCGGATAAACACAAACTCATATTTCTCCATCCGTGAAACACTAAAAACTAACATATATATATATATATATATATATATATATATATATATATATATATATATATATATTTAAGCAGATTACATACGGATCCCAACTCATTCTATTTATTCCAATTAATTTTAAAAACAGACAACTGAAACAGTTACAGGAAAAGAAATTTATTGAATGCTGGAGGGAAACCTTGGAATGGAATATGCCAAGGAACATATAAATGAATCAAAGGCGCGACATACTTGCAAGTTTCATTTCCTGGAGATGAAAGAACTACGAGCCATAGACGAATTGCATTATTACCTGTGAACCCATGTTTATAGGATTGGAGGTGGATAAAATTGGTGACTATGTTCTTAACGGATAACAATATGGACCTCTAGGCGCATTAAAAGACTTCATCAAATTGATCCTTGGAAGTCATCAAATAGAATTATTGCTGAAATATTTGAAATTGTGTTTAGCTCACGGACGTTTCAGGGAAAATTGCTTTAGTAGACGCTTGGATAAAAACCTCCATTTCGAGATACGGCTTGCATTTAAACTAGACAGTAGATGAATGGAAAAAAGGTATATACAACGAAGAAACGCATTTTTTAAATTTTGATGGAATGAAACGTGTAAGGCATCCAATCAATATTAAGTTTAAACCTAAATTCGTCACAAAATATAATGCTATCTTATAGAGAGTGGAAAATGTCAGTGATTTTATGTTTCAAAGGAATAACGGTCCAAAGGAATTTTCAGGAATAGATCAAGAGTAGTTTCAGAATCCTAACGTTCAAGGATTGCAGAGGTTTGCTCAATTGAAGATGTGTGAAAATATGTAAAATGTCTTATTCATATACAAATATTTCCCAACAATTAGAAAATAAAATCATTGAATTTTAACAAATATTACCGACTTCTAAGAACGCGCTATATAAAAAGAAAAATTTTTATATCACATTGAAATTTTTGAAGTCGATGCCAAATGATTACTACCTGACAAAATGTAATTTACATAAAAAGAATGAAAAATACTTTATAGGTAATTGCTTTCTCACCGTGGTTGCTATATGTTTCATGTTAGTAGTTATTTGTTTCATTCAGTAATAGTTTGGTGCTGACTTCAAAAATTTAATTCTTCTCTAAAAATCTATATTGTTATTTTTCAGTTTTTGGCCCATTTTTAGATAATACAAACTTTTTGGCATGAATATGTTTACAGGGGTGTGCCTTATTTATTATACTTAGTAAAAATGTAGTTCTAGCGAGAGAAGAATGCCTGAAGCTTTCATATTACCGATCTCTAATTAGTTTTACCGCGCCATGTCCGGAAGTAAGATTTTCTGATGTTTTTCAGAGCATCTATATATGATAATACTGAGCCATATACCACAGTGCTGTATACGTAATTGTTACATTACCTAATTCCAATTTTACATTTCATTAAATATAATTGACAGCAGTAACTAATATGCGCAAATGACTATTGGCTTGCCGTTTCTTTACTGTAACATACTACTGGGTACAATTGGGCCCTCTACCACATTAATTCAGAGGGTGGCACACGAGACCGATAATCGGTGAATGTCTTGACCACCAGGCAGCCAAACCGTTGATTAGTTCAGAGGATAGTTAACGGTGTCGATAGGGATATCTCGACCGACCGAGAATATTTAGTGTTATTATGGGATATCCTTACGCTAGGGAGCGTTTGACCGTTGAATGTTTGATCTATAGCTGTCTGCGGGATGATATTCATCCATCGATGCTTCGCTGTCGTAACACGAAAGCATCTGTAGTTTTCCGAATAAAAAATGCAATTACAAATTTTATTTTTCGTTTTGAATTTGCAATGATATTCTTAAATTATTTGAAATAAGTACTAAGCGAGATTTGTAGTATATCTCGTGATATTTCCAAGGTCATAAAAATGTACCCATTTAATCCAGAGTTGGAAATCACACTTAAACAAAAAAACTCTTTGATTATGAGTTTTCAATAAAATTGTACCAAATATTTAGTCTGTCACAGTAAATCTGCTTATACCGATATTTGAAAAACTTGTAAATTTTTCACGCCGACATATTTTATTCTACCTATTGAGTTTGAAGAAAATAATTTAAGATTTGTAATATACGCCCCAAAAAAATTACTAAAATGTAAAAAATTACTGAAATTGTTCGGATAAAAGTTCATTAAAATTAGCAGGGGACCACAGCTTATCCTTTCTTTTCTATTAAAAGAAGAAAAACACTTTGGTGTTCTATTTTTGTCAAATAGCGTTTATTTGTGGTTTATATGGAAAATACAGGTTGTTCAATTTTTGACAATTTTGCAGGGTATCTTTATTATTATTATATATAGACATTTGCTATTTTACAGGGCAAATCACAACTGCATTTTTATTATTTTTAATTTTGGCATAGAAACCTTTTTAGGTACATTCAGACTTTAGCCTTTTTCTCTCAAAAGATTCTAAGTTATAATTTATATACTTACAAAATACCCATTGCCTAAAATACAAGAAGTTAAACATATATAAGAAAATAAATTCGTCCATATGATATTAAAATTTTTTTGGGGCTATCGGTCATTTTCTTATTAATTAAAAACATCTTTAGGATATTTGACGTTTCAATTTATTTATTTCTTAAACCATCAGCAGAAATACAATTAAACACTGAAAAGGGATTCAAATGTAATTAGTTTTTATATGTTATAGAAAATTTAAATAATAATTTGTGTTTACGTTGGTAAACAATATGTATCTAATTCGTAATCAAAGTCAGTAAAGCTATCTTCGCTCAAATTAATTATAATTGGTTCCTCTATCTCACCAATCATGAGATCGAATTTCCACATTTTCTTTTATTCTTATTATATGGATTTTTCCCAATTTTCGGCAGTAACTTTATTCAAAAAAATCTTTCAAAAGTTCAGTTAAATTACTATTTTGTAAATTGTGTTATTTCTAGCAACTCTATCTGTGTATAAAGCAATATTTTGAAAGAATAATATAAAACTCTTTATCTGATCTTAATCTACATTTTCGAAAACCACTCATCAATATCTGAGATGAATATATTTTTAAAAATAATTTTACGTGTATTTCCTCAGAGATTCTCAGTACCAATTTTGAACAAAATTGAGAGTCCGCCATATTAGACTTTCTATATTGAATTTTTTAAATATAATTCCAGATTCATAATTTAGACCCTCATAATTTCCGTATACCAATTTTGGACAAAATAGAGAGAAGTAAAATTTCTAGGGCGTCATATTGGATCCGCGATATTGAATTTTTTAAAAATAATTTTAGATTCGTTATGTGCGACCCCGAAAACTCTCCCATACCAGTTTTGGACAAAAATCGGACAAAATTAATTTTATAGTGCGCCGTATTATCAGCGCCATCTTGGGTTTTACTCAATCAATTTAGACAATAATAATATGGGACCACCGCAGCAACTTTTTGAATTTAAACGACAACCTTCTGATATTTCAGAGTTGTCTCTAGCAATTAAATCTGCAACTTTTTGAATTTAAACGACAACCTTCTGATATTTCAGAGTTGTCTCTAGCAATTAAATCTGCAGATATAGGATCAATATCTTAAAATCTGCCACCCTGACGTCTCATTACTCCACTAAACTTTAAAATCCTTACTCTTTATAGTACAAATTTGTGGTATTAGATAAGTTGCATGGCATTACTGACCTGTAAGTGAGTAAGTGATGTAGCGGGTAAAGGCAATGTAGTGTTATTTTGATAAGTTTTTATATTTTAAATTTTGTGCAATTTTATTTGCTTAACAAAATACTATTTTTAGTTTTATTTTGTTTCCTATTTAAATTAAATATTATTTTATTACTTGAAAACTCATGCATAGAATACATATAATGCCAGAAATTTTCGTTTAAATAAAAATAAAGATAGGCAAAACTTTTGTCTAATACTGTATCAATGCAATTCCTTTTAAAATTTGTTCTTGAGGTATATCTACGGTTCAAATATTAAGTGTCTTTCTTATACAGAACAATAATTATGATGATGTGATCAGGATAATCGAATCTCATCAGAAGTAAATTGAAAGTATATACAGTTTTTAGCAAGTCCGTTTATCATTTTATTGTTTCCGTAAACAGAAACGTATCTAAATATGGTTATATAAATTAAAAAGTGCATAATTTATTGCTTAGTTATAATTATTTATTTGGAAAAAACTTTTCCTAGGTGTTTTAATTAAAAATAAAACACAAAATTTTACATAATCAAAGTTAAAAGTAGAATATTTATTTAAAAATATGTTTATATTTCTTTAAATAACCTCCGAAATCACTGAGGCAAATTAATTAAGAATTAATAAATGCAACCAAATTTCAATGAGATTAACATATCTATCGATTAAAAGAACCGGAAGGTTCTTGACCTTTGACCTCAGCAACGGCGCATTTCAGTGCATCCTTGCACTTCCTGTGAAACTGCTGCTATTCCCGCATTCGTCCTGCCATTCGACTGAACTTCAGGGATTTACAGGTGCTCCTAGCACTGGGGCAAGTAAATATCTTATTTTCTACAGGGTTTTTCAATTTTAAAATACTGTCTACATGTTTTTATAATATAAAATGTATATATATATATATATATATATATATATATATATATACATATATATATATATATATATATATATATATATATATATATATATATATATATATATATATATATATTGCAATCATGTCTCTGGTGTTAAATACATATAATCACAATCTAATTTGCGATGCTTAGTCCCGATACCGGTGGTGAACTCATCAGTGGGATCCACAGGTATCTTTCCCAGACATCCTTGTACTTTCTACAAACTTGGACCTCTATTTAAGTCCAGTTTTGCCGGAAAGCGGTGGTTAGATGTTAAGTTCCACAACATGCCCCCTCTAAGGCATTTGCTTTCCGGCTTTAACCGTCAGAAAGTCCAAGCCGTAAGAAAGCACAGGCCTGAAAAGGAAGTGGAACGGACATCCTAAGTGGTCTTTCCAAAGTAGGGTATCTGTTTTAGCATAAAGCCACGACTCGCCGGCCTTCCATCTCGTCGTCCCTGCTCGGGCGCCATGTTGCAATCATGTCTCTTGTGTTAAAGATATATAATCACAATCTAATTTGCGACCACTTAAAATGTACGGATGTTTCGTTCTGATACCGGTGGTGGACTCATCAGTGGGATCCACCGGTATCTTTCCCAGACATCATTGTACTTTCCACAAACTTGGACCTCTATTTAAGTCCAGTTTTGCCGGAAAGCGGTGGTAAGATGTTAAGTTTCACAAAATTAGGATATAATTTACTCCTTACCACTTGTTATTATTATCAGATTGCCAAAGGAATGTATTGAATTACCAGTAACCTTATATATATATATATATATATATATATATATATATGTATATATATATATATATATGTACGTACAGGGTTATTTACCTTCTACGAAACCGAAGATTGCGGCCAAAATACTTGACTTTCAAAAGTTTTACTTTTGAGATATATGGGGTTCTAATATAGTTATTTTTTAAAAGTATTTTCATATTATACAGGGTGTTCCAAAAGCTCTGGAGTAACAAAGTTGTGTTTTTTAAATAGAACCCCCTTTATATTATTGCATTTTTGGATTCTCCGATTAAAATAAGTACCTCTTTTAATAAAGTTAATAGTACCTAAACCTTAAGGGTTTTTAAATAATTTGAATTATGACAAAATCCAACCTAATTTTTATATTTCAAATTCTTAAGAAATATTTCAGTTATGTACTCGAAATGTTCAGTGAAGCGTAACAATAAATCGTATTTTATATCTCAATTATAATAAACTTGTTATATTATACAGGGTGTCCAGAAATTAAAACTAATCAAATAAGAACTTTAAGGGGCTATAACTTGACTAATTTAAATAGAGTGCTATATTTTTTACCTTACCAGAAAATATACCTTTTAAATATCTATCGAATGGTATAAGGGTGTTCTATAGCTAATTCTTCGCGTTTTCACAGAGTACGTCAAATAATCGTTTTCTGCACCATTTTGTGTTTTCTGAATAAATGTTCTAATGCATCTAGTTGCCTATGGAATTTGGAAATGACAGGTAATTTATAACTATAAGAATAATACGGGAATATCTTTATAAATGTTTATAAACTTATAAAGCGATTTATAGTTATCTAACAGGCTATAGCAGCAATAATGGTAATAACATATTGACGATAGCACAAAACAGAATAAAAATATTTATAGTAGATGTTTCAAATGTCGATCATCCCTTTCCAAACACTTAAATATTCTTTTTTCGTCACCACTGCTTACTCTGGACATTTGCGGGGTTACAGTTTGAAAAGCGTCTCTTATGCGTATTTTCATATATTGTGGTATTATCGGGGGCACATTCTAGACAATTCCTTTAATATATCCCTATAAAAAGAAATCTGGTGGAAGTCCGGAGATCTCGGGGGCCAATTTTTAAACCCGTCTCTCCCAATCCGCTTGTCTCGAAAGTTGACATTTAAAAATTGCCGAACCTCGCGATGATAATGAGATGGAGCACTATCCAGATGAAGCCACATAATTGTTCTAATATTTAAAAGGACATCTTCTAATAACATTGGAAGTTGGTTTAAAAGAAAATCGCGAAACATCAAACCATTTAAAGGTCCTTCAAAAAACTAGGGCCCAATTAAGTATGGACCCAGTATTTCACTTCACACATTAACCGATCACCAACTCTGATTTCCCATAACTCTGTATACATGCCGATTTGAACCAGAATAGCAATGGAAGTTGTGTCTATTCACGAAACCATTGTTTTCAAAAATACATTCATCAGTAAACACCACATTATTAAAAAAATATTAATTTTCTGCTATTTTATCTAACACCCACCAGCAGAATTCAGTTGGGTTGTCAAAATCATTTCCGTGAAGCTCTTAACAAAGCTGGATTTTATAAGGAAAAAATCTGTATTTGTTAAGAATCCTTGAAATACTTGTTTGTCTGGTGGAAGTATTTTTGGATATATAATTCTGACTAATATTGGATTTTCTATCACTGAACCTAGTTCACTAAAAACAGTTTCTTCATCCTCTGTGACAGGTTTTCTTATAACAGGTTTTTTTATAACTGACACTTCCATTTTCCCGAAACTGGTTTAATAGTCTCACGGAAATGGTTTGTTTAGGATTGTTTTTTTCAGGAAACCTTTGAGCATCCACTCGAGAAGCCAACAAACAATTTTAATGACATTCTAGAATCTTCATTTTGACAAAGCAATAATACAACAGTAACAAAAAATAGTACTTCTATTATAGCAACAGGCTTTGCATACCAAACTGACAGGTTAAATGAATTATTTGACGTTTCTAAATGCCACAGGCAACTAGATACATTAGATCATCTACATAACTGAAGTACTTCTTAAGTATTTAAAACATGAAAATTAGGTTTATCAGAATTCAAATTATTTAAAAACCCGTAAGGTTTAGATACTATAAACCTTATTAAAATAGACACTTATTTTGATTGGAGAATCCAAAAACGCAATAATATACAGGGGGCTATGTATTGTTGTGTGAACTACATCTCGCCGATAATTCCCGCCACAGTTTAAGTTCAAATAGTAGAATCAAAAATTATTTAGTACGAAAACGGGTGTCTGGGAAGGTGTCAGTCGAAACCCACTGAGGAGTCCTAAGGCTGGCATCGGGACGAAACACCCCAAATTTTTACTTTACAGTTTGTTCGTATTTCTCGCTGGGTACAGGGACCTTAGCAGAATACGACATGGCATCCCTAGACATAGGAACGTGCATTTGTGGCGTCAAGTAGCATGGGAGCTTAGCCGCATCGAATCCGCGACGGGGTGTTAGTCCCCGCAGTTCTCAGGCCCAATAACAATCAAGCCTTCCTTGTAATCGGGATCTGGAGTACAAATCTCCAATTCTCAAGGGAAGTTGATTGTCTAGAGGCGGGGGTGTTGTGTGAACTACATCTCGCCGATAATTCCCGCCACAGTTTAAGTTCAAATAGTAGAATCAAAAATTATATAGTACGACAACGGGTGTCTGGGAAGGTGTCAGTCGAAACCCACTGAGGAGTCCTAAGGCTGGCACCGGGACGAAACACCCCAAATTTTTACTTTACAATTTGTTCATATTTCTCGCTGGGTACAGGGACCTTAGCAGAATACGACAGTATATATATATATATATATATATATATATATATATATATATATATATATATATATATATATATATATATATACAGGGTGTCCAAGATAAGGATCCTACGCATGGGGATCTCGGAAACAGTTGGAGATACGAGGTCGGTTAAATTAGAGAAAAGTTGCACAATTTAGTGCTAAATTAAACGCAGTTAAAAAAATTTAAAAATTTCAAACAGTTCCGGAGATTTCCGGAAAAAAACGAAATTTGGCAAAATCGTTTTTAATTTTTGCAGGCTTTATTTAAAGAGATATCAGAAAATAAAAGGTAGATTCTCATTGCCACTTTCTATTTTTTATAATTTGGTCTAAACAAAATTTAAATCCGACGTTTCATTTCTGAGATACCATCATGAACTTTCATTTTTTATATGGAACAAAAAAAAGTATTCCATGTATTTGATAGCATTTTTTATTACAAATTCAACGGTGTATCACCCTTGCATATCGAATACGTAATTCAAGTACTTTCCATAAGAGCTCCGTGAGAGCGAGAGAGAAAGGTATATCAGTTTTATAAAAGCCAATGAACTACACACTTGATATGCAAGTGTGATACACCGTTGAATTTGTAATAAAAAATGCTATCAAATACATGGGATACTTTTTTTTGTTCCATATAAAAAATGAAAGTTCATGATGGTATCTCAGAAACGAAACGTCGGATTTAAATTTTGTTTAGACCAAATTATAAAAAATAAAAAGTGGCAATGAGAATCTACCTTTTATTTTCGGATATCTCTTTAAATAAAGCCTGCAAAAATTAAAAACTGTTTTGCCAAATTTCGTTTTTTTCCGGAAATCTCCGGAAGTGTTTGAAATTTTTAAATTTTTTTAACTGCGTTTAATTTAGCACTAAATTGCGAACTTTTCTCTAATTTAACCGACCTCGTATCTCCAACTGTTTCCGAGATCCCCATGCTTAGGATCCTTATCTTGGACACCCTGTATATATATATATATATATATATATATATATATATATATACATAACCCCCAAAAATATATAAAAATTTTAATCAGCCATATTGGATCTGCCATATTGAAATTTTTTAAAATAATTTCACATTCATTGTATACGATCCGGGAAAATCACCGCCGTATTATCAGCTCCATCTTGGATTCACTAAACAAATTTCATGCAAAATGAATGGGACCACCGCAGCACCTTCCTGAACATAACGTAAAAAGTAATCGATGTACGGGTTGTCTCATTTTCGACACTTTTAGGGGCCATTTGAGTAATTATCAAAAATAGTGTTGCGGTTTTCACTAACTTTGTAGAAAAAAACTCACTACGCCACCGAACTCTACGTAAAAAACTCTATGAAAATTATTTACCTTTTTGATAAATTAACGCATAACAGAAACACGAGATGTGCCTAAAAGACGAAGATTTTCAGAATCATCCTGTTGATTGAAATTGAAAAGAGAGCTATGAAAAATTTGACATCGGAATCTATCGTTTCGTTAAAAAATAGGGTACTAAAGTGAAACCCGCAACACTTTATCTTTGATAATAACTCCAATACCCCCTAAAAATGTCGAAAATGGGATACCCTGTACATATATTCACCCAATATATTTTGCATAATATTTGTATTGACTTTGATTTGATGCTAGAGCCCTTATAAGAAATAGATGTCTCCAGACATCTGATGAATCTGAAAAAGCGTTTTAAAAAGGGGAGTAATATTACTCCTTTGACATTATCTCGACAATATAGCTTGAATAAAAATCGAGAGATGATCCAGCCAACAGAGCGTGGGAACTTGGCAAGCAGCCCCGTCACTTCTACCTGTTTTGTTATGGGAAGCCTTTGACATTTAGTGTAAACCTAATTTTAAAATCCAAGAGAGAAAACTTACACAAGTGTGTTTATTTAATTCTGGAATAGTGGTGGAAAATGCATACGATGCTCTAATTTACATAGCGTTTAATTTAAAGGTATATTAGACTCATTATCTATGGTATAATGTAATTTCTACCATATTATTCAAAAATTATTCTTACACCAACTGTTACACTAAAAGAAAAAGTGGTTGATTGGCACAAGAGCAATTTATAAAAGTTTATAGAGGATGTGATAGAGAAGTTTTAAAGTAAGTCGATATTAAACAACTTACATAACTCTTTAACGTAATATATGACTCTGGGTAAATCCCAGTAGATTAGTTAAAGTCTACGTTTATTGCCATCTCAAGGAAAACAAACCCCAAGAACTGTGAAGATTACAGACATACGCTTGATGAGCCATGCTCTTAAAACGTCTCTTCGAGAAGAATATACAGAAAGTGTGAGGATATGAGTGGCGACACACAGTTTGGGTTTATCAAGGGACGTGGTACTAGAGAAGTTCTTTTCTCAATGAAGTTACTTGTACAAAAGTACTATGACTAAAGGCACGGTGTTTTCATCTGCTTTACTGACTATTAGAAAGCTTTTGACAACGTAAAGTACGAGCCGCTATTGGAAAGATTACAGGAGATCGGTATAGATGATAAAGATATTAGAATAATAAAAGAACTTTATTGGCAACAGTTAGCTGAGATCCGTGTTGACGGCGACCTGTCAACAGAGACCTTTATATACTGAAAGAAGTCCCGCAGGGATGTGTACTGTCGCCTGTTCTGTTTAATATTTACGTTGGGAAAATATTCAATGTCAGTGGCATCCCAATAAGCAATATTCGCTATGTAGATGATACTGCAGTCTTAGCTAACAACTTTGAAGATCTTGAGTCAATATTAAAAAAACTTAATGAGTGCATACAGTTCGAGCTGCATATTAATACTGCAAAACAAAAATGATGGTGATGAGTAGGTATCAGTACATCACTCCTCTTAAAGAAAGAATTTGCCGTGCAAAAACAACTTTCTTTAAACTTAAGAATCTTCTCCTTCACAGAAATATGCCATTACACACTCGAATATATGTAGTTCAGTGGTATGGTATGGAAGCTGAATCGGATCGAACCTTTTGAGTTGTGGACACTACGCCGACTACTGCGTATCCCCTGGACTGCTCACATAACGAACGATGAAGTTCTATGAGGAACTGGCGTAGAAAGACAACTAATGGACATTGTAAAATAACGAGAAGTGTCATCTAGGACATATACTAAGAGGACCTCGCTACTTCATACCGAAGCCAATTCTTGAAGGCAGGCGGGGGCCAGATCGAAAACAACACTCTTAGCTCCCCAATATAAGAAACTGGTGTGGTATATTTTGGAAAATAAGAAAAAATGTTCTTATAAATGTGAGGCTAAAATGAAAAGTTCCCGCTCTCCATGAGACTTAGGGCTTGCAGTGCCATTTAGACTATGTAGCCTTGAAACATTAACTTTCTTTAGTACCACCTATTTAAGACAGTTGTTTTGCGTTGTTATTATTTTGTAATTTTATGAAATTTTCAAGTTGTTTTGCAAGTATGGAAAAAACCGAACTGCGAGCCGAAACAACCCCCTTTTTATCGAATTTATCCGTTGTCTGATATTAAAGAAAAATATCAATTACTTAATAACTTTCATATGAATATTTTCGATATACATGCTTCTATGAGAGCAGCTCGTATAACAAAAAAGAAAGCAGCTTGCATTACATAAGTAATCATACAGCACCAAATAAAACATAAATTGATCTTGAAATCTGGCTATTAATTTAGGATGATTAAACTGCACAAAAATGAAAGAAACTACAAAATAATACTCTTCAATATAACTGTTAAAGCTCTCTCCAGCAGAGGCTGTCTACAGGGAAGGGTCTAATCACCTTCGCTGTAAAGCCTTATCGGTATATCAGAAATGAAACCCGTTCAAAATATTAAAAAAATATAACATGATTGGGAATATTATATGCAGAAGACGAGGGCTCCTCTTTAGGATAGAATTCTGAGAAATGGAACTAAAGAAAACTGGAAATTATTGAAAGAACTCTATTTCTATGGATGAAAAAGGTTATCTATTCTGGGCGAGCTCGGAACTGCTGATGAAATTAATAATTATTTTTGTAACATTCTGCGGGTTATTCCGGGCTTTGATACTTCCAATTTTTATCTGGATGGTCAACGGGAAAATATATTGGGATTTGATTTTCGAATGGCTAGTATTGATGAGATCAGCTGGGCATTATCCTCGATAAAGTCGAGGGCTTTCAATTATAATCACAGTAAAGCAAAAGGTAAGGTAAAAAAAAACGAGAGAAACTAAAATGAGAAATTTAAACGCAACTTGCCGAAAATTCCATCCAATTCCAAATTATGTCGGACATAAGTTGCTTCTCATTTCACGGCTTCGTTAAGACTAAATGGGCCGAGGAAAATGGTGTTTTCTCTTAGCCTAATAAAAATAATTGTTGAAAAAAAAGTGACGGTAATGAAATTGACCAAATTGGCCACAATTGTACTTAGTCGAATAAATAAGTACTATTGAACCTGCTTAGGTAATTTTATTAACCAGAAAAGACAAGTTAATCAGTGCAGCTCCCGAATACTAATGTAGATACTAAATGAATAAAACACTACAAACATTTTGTTACAGAATAGTGTCAGAAAATTTAGTTTTTCTAATTTAAATTCTGTACAACTACGCGAGACCATAACTTGGACAATTAGGCAGCCCATTATACAGAAGTATAGTTAAGGGTGTCTAACGTTGAATAATATAACCAGATCTGAGGTGGAACACGCAATACGCCTTGCAAAAAATGGTAAAGCACCAGGACTCGATGAAACACATTCGGAATTGCTAAAACTAATTCTAGAAGAGCACTCAGTGTTTTGCTAAGGCTGTTTAATTTAATCTACGAAAGTGGCAACATTTCAAAAGTTTGGTTAATTTCTACCTCCATGATAATACCAAAGAAGCGTAATGATAGATGCTGTAATAAATACCCCACAATCAGTGTCATAAGTCACGTTTAAAGATATTCCAGAAAATTATTGATTCCTGTATTTACAGCAAATACGAAGAGAATATGAGCAACACACAATTTGGTATCAGAAATGGGATAAGTATACGTGAGGCTTTGTTTATCTTGCAGGTGTTGGTGCAGAGATGTCGAGATGTGTCTGTAGATGTGTTCGCGTGTTTTATAGACTACGAGAAGGCTTTTGATACCGTCCATCACGGAAAACTTGAAATCTTAAGAAAACAGAATCTGAATGATCGAGATATAAGAACATTAGTTAATCTCTACTGGCAAGAGAAAGCAAAAATAACTGTAGACGGAGAGATGTCAGATGAGATACAAATAATGCGTGGGATCCAACTCTTATTTAACTTGTAGATGTCAAGATGTCAAAATCACCAAGGCATTATTATTAATGGTACAGTTATAAATATTCTTAGATACACAGACAATACTGTACTTGTCGCGAATACATTAAAAGACCCACAAGAACTTTTAGACTGCGTGGCAGACCAGAGTGGAGAGATAGGGCTTAAGTTAAACATCAAGAAGACAAAATGGCTGATACTTAGCAAGCAAACAGATATGTTCGGTCTTTTAGAATATGACGGAAAACCAATAGAACGTGTTCAACAACACAAGTATTTGGAATGCACACTCAATGAAAACGGGGAGAACACACAAGAGATAAGGTCCCGAATAAAATGGGCTCGAAACGCCTTTATAAAAATGAAGACCGTTCTATGCAGCCGTGATATTCGTCTACCCTTAAGGACACGTATTCTTAGAGACCATGTCTTCAGTATACTCTTGTATGTAGCTGAAACATGGACACTCACAGATGCCAAGGGTAGGAGACTGGAGGCCTTCGAAATGTGGATTTATCAGCGAGTTTCTCGAATGGACAGAATCTGAAATACAGAAGTACGAAACCGAAAAAATAAATAAACAGAACTCATACACACCAGCAAAAAAAGAAAATTAGAATATTTCGGGCATATTTTACGTAATGCAAAATACCAGGTGCTTCAACTTATTATTCAAGGTAAAATTGATGGTAAAGGAGGTCCAGGCCGCCGCAGAACATCTTGGCTGAAGAACTTACAGCAATGATATGGAGCCAGCACAAAGATACTTTTTAGAAGAGCGGTGGACAGAGTTCAGATAGCGCTGATAATTGCCAACGTTCGATAGGACAAGGCACGTTAAGAAGACGTGAATACCTGACTGAAATCGTTTAACAGACTGTACCAGTAACATAATTGATCAATAAATACTCGGGAGTACGAAAACGAAATGGTACAAGTTTTATCTAATAGGTAAAGCTGAGTACTAAGAGTGAAATTAAATCGTCACAAGGTGATAACAGATATCTTTGTCAAAATTTTGTAAGCTCTCATTAACAAAAGGATTAAAATATATGGTTATAAATCTCCGATCAGGTATTGTATTTAGCCATTTATTGAAATACATCGAAAAATCGATATTCCTAAGTAATTCATCCAAACTACTTTGCAAAGGGGCGTTTTTGTTTATTACTTTGTACACTTACTGGTTTTCTATTTAAATGTGTACTTACATTTTAATTATTCTTTGTCTGATTAGCCCATATAATAGAAAAAGGTGAGCTCGTGTGTTTAAAATTAAATATACCAGAATTAAATGAACACAACGTACAAAGTAAATAGCCCAGCTGTCCAAAATACTTTGAAGGATTTAATAAATTGTTTTTAACGTTTGTTTAGGGAAAGGGTGTTTTATTATTAATGAATAAAATTCTAAGACTCTCTTTTGGATTGAACATATTCTCCTGGAATATATTCAATCCTCAAATTCTTTAAGGGAAAAAGTATGAAGCTAATTTCGACGTCATCACAGCGATGAACGCTTGTTTTGCAGATGGACGATAGCACCTAGAAAGGGATTCAAACACTATAGCATCGGTGGATGTGTATTTTAAAAATGAGATTATGTAGAAAAATAAAGTATTTTATACGTTGTTACTGTTAAAAATTTGTCTTCTTCTTCTTCTTCTTCTAGATAGAACTAAGTTCTGTTATCTATACAATGCCTCATCGATCCTCGTTTGAGGTTGAAATCCAGCTGTCTTTCCATCTTTTGGGGGGCCGTCCAGGCGGCCGTTTGGTGTTTGGTTTCTCTCTCATCACGGTTTTTGCTAGTCTGTCATCGTTCATTTGTTCCACGTGGTCTCTCCACTGCCTACGACGATTTCGAACCCACTTCACAACATCCTCCACTCCGCTGTTCTCGCGTATTTTTGCATTTCTTATCTCTTAAACTTGTTCCCGTGATCATTCTCAGCGTTTTCATTTCTGTGGTTCTCATAATTTGTTTTGTCTTTGTGGTTTCATTTCTTGTTTGTGCGCCGTAGGTCAGTATCGGTCTTACACAGACCTTGTAAATTCTTGGTTTGCTCTCAACCGTCATATGTTTATTGTTCCAAATTATGTCTCTTAGTTGACCTGATATCATGGCCGCTTTGTTGGCCTGTGTGCGTACTTCTTCCGTTACTGCCCTGTTACTGGTTATATGTGCTCCTAGGTATTTAAATTTCCCAACCTGTTCGATATGTTTATCATCAACCATTAGTTTGCATCTTACCGGTTCTTTTGCTATTACCATTGCCTTGGTTTTCTCCACAGATATCTTCATATTATACTGTTTGGCTGTTCGATTGAGATGGAAAAACATTCTTTGTAAGTTGTCCTCGCTATCTGCTCTCAAGGCAACATCGTCTGCAAAGCATATAATCTGAACGGTGTTGTATCCCATTGGGTACCCAATATTTGTGCTTTTTACCTCATCAATGATTTCGTCCATGATTACATAGAAAAGTGTTGGACTTAGGCTATCACCCTGTCTTATTCCTATGGATAGAGGAATTTCGTCTGTTAGAGTGTCATTTGTTTTAATTACCATGGTGTTTTTGGAATTCAGTTCGTATATTGTGCGTATGATTGCTTCGTCTACTTGTTTTCTTCGCAGTAATTCTGTCATGTGTTCTAGTTTGACTCGGTCGAACGCTTGTGTAAAGTCCACAAAACAAATGAACAGCGGTTTATCGTATTCGATAGATTTTTCAACCAGCTGTCTGATAATAAATATACCGTCGATAGTAGAGCGATTATTCTGGAAGCCCTGCTGTTCTTCGCACGCCCCTAACTTGTCTACGATCCGTTGTGACAGTATTTTAGTTAACAATTTGTTTGAACTATTCAGTAGGCTAATTTCCCTGTAGTTTTCGGGTTGTTTCTTTGATCCTCTTTTGTGGATCGGAATTGTGATGCTTTTCCGCCATTCGTTGGGTACTGACGTTGTGCGGAGTATTTTTTGAAATAGAACAGTGAGCTCTGTGACAAGGGTGGGGGCTCCGTACTTTAGCATCTCATTCGTAATTTGATCGGTACCAGGTGATTTTCTGTTTTTTAATTTCTTAATTGTCAGGTGCATCTCTGCTTCACTGATGTTAACATCTGTTAGTTCTGCGCTTTCTTGTTGGTGTTCGTCTACGTTGTTTTCTGTAGCTGGTACCTGGAGTAAGTCTTTAAAATGGCTGACCCATTGTTGGCTGTCGACTGGACTTAGTTGAACGTATTCACTGATTGTTTTTTTTTCTGTTCCTCAGCATGTTCCATATTTTCTTTTGTCCTCCATATAGGTCGTGTTCCATGTCTTTTGAATACTTTTCCCAGTATTCTTTCTTTAGTTGAGCTTTAGTTGTCTTAAATAATAAATATTTTTGCATATATTTTTCTAGATAAAATTACAAGTTCAGATCATTAAAGTCATAAATAGATTTTTATTTTGTACGATTTTGTCAATGATATGTTTAAGTTGGAATTTAAATTTATTATAAACTATGTTTTCTATTTTACCAGGTGTCCAGGAATGGCTTTTTCTTTTAACAGGCTTATAAAAAATGCTTGAAGTTTTAAAATTAATTTATTAATGCAAAAACACACACAATATAGGCGAATTTTATGTTTTAAAAATGATATGGTTGAGGTGCCTTCCATTTCGATCCTAACACATTGCAATGTCGTCTTAAAGTGGTTAAAAACTGCTGAACACGTTCGGGTGGAATTGCATTAATTTCTTCCCGTACTTTTTATTTTAATATATGATCATTTTGAAAATATGGGAACAACAGAAAATGCCTGAGGAATAGAATGGAAGTGTCATAATACTTATACATAAGAAGTAATTTCGAAATTATCGAGGTATATCTCTTATCAACACAACATACAAAATCCTGGCAATTACTCTACTAAACAGACTGACGCCTTATGCGGAAGATATTATCGGCGACTACCAATGAGGTTTTCATGCTGGAAGGTCAACAATAGACCAGATATTTACGATCAGACAAATATTGGAAAAAAACTGGGAATTTAACCGAGATGTCCACTAAATCTTTGTGGATTTCCAGCAAGCATATGACTCCGTGAAAGGAAGCAGACTATGGCTAGCAATGCTAGAAATGGGCATACCAAGAAAATTAGTCGATCTAACACAAATGTGCGTGACAAACTCATATGCACAGGTAAGGGTAGGAAATAGATCAGCGCCATTCAATGTGACATCAGGACTCAGATAAGGTGACCCTCAGTCACCGTTGCTTTTCAATTTTGCCTTTGAACATGCAATGAGCAGGGTTGCGTCGTGGCTGACAGAAGGTTTTGCGAACCAAGGTTCAAAACTGGTGCTGGCCCTTGCTGATGATATCGATACAGTGGCTCATTCAACAAGAGACGTGCGAGAGGTATTTTCACAACTCGAGGAAAAAGCAGGTAATATGGGTCTCCGAGTAAATGAAGAAAAAACTAGATACATGGTAGTAACCAAGAATCCAAGACCGCGAATCGGGCAGAATATATCACTGAATGAACACAACTTCAAGGTGGTTAAGGAATTCAAGTACCTAGGAGCGGTAATTACAAACGACAATCGAGTTGAAAAAGATGTCTCAGCGAGAATAGTGGCAGCAAATAGGGCGTTATACTCCCTCACAACATTATTGAGATCTAAACTGTTAAAAAGACAATCCAAACTAACTCTGTACAGGTCAATTATTCGCCCAGTAGTTACATACGGCAGTGAAACTTGGACCCTCAATCAACGGGAAATAAATAAATTACTCATATTTGAACAAAAGGTTCTTAGAATAATATTTGGTCCCAAAGAGATGAAACAACAGGAAATTGGAGAAGACGCCACAATGCTGAATTGGCGACACTGTATGGCAGTTAAAACATAGTCCATTGTATAAAAGCCAATAGAATAAGATGGGCAGGTCATGTGGTAAGATCAGGGGACCACAAATTATTGAAAACAGTATTCTTTGAGAGATCAGATGGTAGAAGATCAATAGGCCGTCCCAGGAAAAGATGGAAGGATGCTGTCAAAGCTGATTTGTATAGGATTGGAGTCCAGCAGTGGGAAATGGAAGCACAAGACCGTAGGAGATGGAGGGCGATAGTGGATGCGGCTAAGACTCATCCAGAGTTGTAAGACCAGGAAAGAAGAAGAAGAAGAAGAAGTCTTGCAAAGTCATAGGTCTATTAACATAAACTTTACTTTTGAAGTATCCCCATAAAAAAAGTCCAATGGGATGAGATGGGGAGAGCTAGCTGGCTAGTCCAGGTCTCCAAAGCGAGAGATCACCACAAGTGTTTATTTATTTCACTAACAGCGTCATCCACGATAAGGGTTCGCCAACTAAATGTCAAGCCTAAAGTCATTATTATAATACATGTATACATAGACTTATGCAATATAGTTTTTGTAAGTATCTTTGTAATTCCTTAGTGTTACAAAGCAGGGAAATAGGTTATTTTGTTTACTATGAATAAAAACTTGTTTACAATTTATTTATTTCATTAACTTTAATCAAATCTATTACATTGGGTCATCTTTGGTAACTCTAAGTCGGGCTGAGCCCATAGACTTGTTTGTTATAGGATGGATTTTAAGGTATGACAATGATACGGAGTTATGAAAGTTGGGCTTTTAAGCCAATTTTGAGGACCGACTCTAATGGCCTAGTATCCAATCGCGGACAAATCTGTAGTGTTGTCTAGGTGTTGATGTGAGGCTGTGAGACCGCTGAAAATGCGGCTCGTTTAGGTATTTCTCAATAGAATTTCTAATAAAGATATGAAAAGTGTTGCAGTTAAGGTCACGAAGAATCAGGGTGTTACGAATGAAGTATGGAGCTACACAAATAATGCAAAGAATTTTATTCTGAAACCTCTCTAATCGTGTGAATCTCGCCCTGCCAGTATTGATCCATGTAGGAACACTCAATGACAGGACGAAACGTAAAAATAACTTATAAATCAAAAGTTTATTACAAAGGTTAAGTTTGCTATTTTTATCAAGCAAAGAGTAAAGTGCGATTAGAGAGGTTTTCGCTTTAGCTAGGATTGCATCCGTGTTTAGTGACCAATTTAATTTTCGGTCGAAAACTAGTCCCACATATTTGCTCTGACCCGCTATAGAATACGCGCATTGGAGAGGGATAGCCGATCGTCCGGCGTATGAATTCGTGATTTTGAAAACATTACTGCGTGTATTTTATCTTGATTTCATTTAATTCTCCAATCGGCCATCCATCTTTCTAATTTGTTAATATGACGCCTAAGAATTATTAGGCGAATTGATCCAGAAGACGTCGGAAATGTGGTGTCGTCAGCAAATAAGTATAGTTTACTCCAATCATTCGTCGGTATATTAGCAGTAGAGAGGTTAAACAGCGTCGTAGAAAGGGGAGAACCGTGCGGTACCCCGGCTCTTATCTGTTTAACCTCGGACATTGCGCCATCAGCTGATACCACAAATATTCTGTCAAGCCTAACCAGTTTGATCACAAGCTCGTTGTGCCATACTTTATCAAAAGCCTTGCTGATATCAAAGAAGATCGCACCTGTATGAAATCTTCTATTGAAATCATGTATTATCATCGATGCTAGTCTGGTGGTCTAATGAATGCTACAATGGTTGCTCCTAAAACCGAACTGTTCTGGAGGCAGGATGTTACTCTCTGTTAAGAAATCAGTGATTTTATTGAGAATGATACGATTAATTATTTTCCCCATATTGGAAAGCAGGCTAATAGGCTTGTAACTATTGATATTTGTGGCTCTTTCGCCTTTCTTTTTAATTAGAATTGACTTATCCATCATCCGAGGAAAAATGCTCTGATTGCATAACTGCTTTAGCTATATTAACTATAGCTGAGAGGGTCCTGTCCGGAGCACGTTTCAGAGCTACGTTCGGGAGAGTATCCAGAACCGGCGCTTTTTTAACATTCAAACTCCCGGTGATCTCTTTTACTGCAGCAAGGCTGATGACTGGTATGCTTAGATCGACAAACTGAACGGACTTGTAGATTCTAACAGTGTTGTTAATTCTTACTTTCTTAGTCAAATCAGTGCTAGGATTTGGGCTGAATTGTTCATGAAAATTCTCTGCAAATTCATTCGCTTTATCTTGCGTCTTGATTAGCATACCATGGTCAGTCCTAACGTACGCTAGAGGCATTTTAGAGAATTTGGTAAGGCACCTGGTCATTTTAAACAGGCTTTCTTCATAAATTTGTAGATTCTAATTTCGATTCCCAGCACTAATTGTAAAGGTTCTGGAGTTCCCTCTTTATCTGTTCAGAGGCTTGGTTGGCTTGCCTCTTGATTGCAGGATCACCTGTTCTATAGGCTCTGTTTTTGAGTCTGTTTTTAGCGCGAATACGCTCCCGCAAATCTGTTGGAATTTCCCCATATTTTGAGTATCTGAATATTTTAGTGACTGATGATCGAGCGATGGCGTCCGTGATGACATATATCAAATGTTTGGTAGAGTTCTCAAGGGGTCCGATATCCAGAGCAATCTCAGGATAATCGGCTTCTTCGAGGATCTCCCTGTATGTGATCCAATTATTAAATGTTTTAAAGCTGCAGCCATCATGCTTTGATCGAGGATCACCATATTAACTGCTGTCTCTGATTCAATTCCCCAAATTATAATTTCTAAGCAATGCGAGACTCAAACCGCTGCTGCTGACGGCAAACCTCAAATTTCCTCTTCTCAGCAATTCGAATCTCAATCTGTCGCTACTGATGCCGAACCTCAAATTACCTGTTTTCAGCAAACCGAATCTCAAACAGAAGCTATCATTGATCAGTTCACTGGCTAATTTAAAGCTGTACTTACAGAACTCTCGCCGGTTCATGATGCTTCGAAAAGAAAAGCTACTGCACGAAGACGTAACGCGGAAAGGAACGAAATTATAACAAATTCTCCATATGAAAAGATGGAAGAGATAAAAGGAGATAAAAAAGTGTTGAGTCAGCTAAGCGAGAAAAGAATTTTCTTTCAGGAAAAGATGTCAACAAGAAAAGTAAGAGTTTAGTTTCAGGAAGAGATGTCACTAAAAAATGTAAGAGTTTATTGTCAGGAAGAGATGTCAGAAAGAAAGCCAAGAAAAATAAAAACAAACACCCGAATCTTCCTCGCAGACCGATTGAAGAAAAGATTTGTCCTTTGTGCCTTGAATCTCATGAAGAGGATTGGTTACAGTATGGGGACTGCAAGGTTTGGGTCCGTGAGATTTGTGCAAATATATCGGAGCTATCAAATCATTATATTTGAGGTTATTGCATGGTATAAATGGTAACATATTTAATAGCTGGTACTGGAGGTCAATTTTTTACAGTCTGATTTTTCCTAATATTCAAATTGCAATAACAAAGTTGATTATTTCTAAACATACCGCTAGTTTATTATTTCTATTGATAGCATAAGAGTTTCTTTAGACATCTCAGGAGATACTGAACATGTAACCTTATGTATTTCGATTTTTTAGAGTGGCGGTACTGGGAGACTTTCCCCTAAATATATGTATAAGTAGGACATAATTTCTTTTTAACACTTTTTTAAATAAAATTTTTAATCATCAAACGGCACACATACTTCATCACATATCTTGTACATGGACTGAGCTAAAATTATGGTAAAATTAAAACAATGAGTTAAGTAAACATGAATAATGTCTTTTTTTACAAAAAATGCTAGGTAAAACGTTTCATTAATAAAAAAAACAACCGACATGATATCATTCCAAAAACTTAACTATATTTTATACATGGCATTTTTTTATTAAATTATTTTTAGCGATGCACTTTGAGAATAGTTTTCACCCTCTGGAAATACAATTCAGGACGGATATTTTTTGGTATTCTCCAACATATCACAGAATGAGACAATTCGGAGGCGGACCGCTAAGCAAGTACCAGTGATGCTATTTATCACAGAGTACTTAAAAATCTCGGTAGCGTTGGAAAATTCTTGAGAATAGGGACTTCTTTGAGTAGTTTTTGTACTCCTTTGTATCTATTTATTCACCATTGTTTTTAACTTATTAATCAAGCCATCTTTCTAACAAAAAAAAATAACCTGATAAAAAGTTTTTGTTCCTTCTTGATCAAAAACTTACGGTAAGATTCACGAAAAAAAAATGCACATAAAAGTATTTACACCAAATAAATCTTTTCCCACGAATAATCTCTTTTCACCTTCCGAAAAAAACTTTTTCTTCTATTTTTCCCAATTAATCCACCACCTCCGCCTAATACACCCCCTACTCGCCGCCTCTTATCCCTTATCTTCCCCAGGAGCGCGCAGCCGCCCCCTAACTTCTCCTCGACGGCGTCTCGACGCAGGGCCGCAACCGGGACAGTATGGCCGACTTTTTTGTAGTTATCGGACGTCACAATACCGTACGGGTGACGTAAATCCGTCGCGAATAACATCCTTTTAAAATGAACGACATCGCGGACGATATTTACTATGTTAGTTAGTGAAAGTGGGCATCCCTGAACTAAGTTCTCCTCTAGGGAGAAGGACTAAGTTACACTGTTATCGAGGATGTCATTATTGAGTGTTACAGGTTCGTTTTATTATACTTTTTTTAATGCTTCATCAAAATTTTATTTCAGTAATGCTCCAAATCATAAATTTTTTGAGCACCACTAGCGACTAGTGGATTTTGAATGTTAATTTGGCATTTACTTGCTCATTTCTTTGGTTATGCAACTCTTTAGAAACGTTAGGTTAAGAAAACAAACTTTGTATTATACAGTAGAAAAAGAGTCAAGAACTGTAGTTTAGGTTATTGACAGCTCAAAACAACTATAAATAAATAGTGTTTAAATTTACTTTTATATATTAATTTTTTGACATTTTTTGAAGCTATAAAAGAAGAATTTTTAACTCTCAATATATCTTAAAAGATACGGATGACGTAGATCCGTCACGGAAAACATTTTATCTATAAAATGAACGTTATCGTGAACGATATTTACTATGTTGGTGGAAATAGCAACCCTACGAAAGGATTTTCTCTAGAGAGAAGGAATAATTTACTCTGGAATCGAAGATTTTATTACTGAACATTTTTTTGTTAAATAATTTTAAATTAGTTTTGTAATGCTTAGATTGATGACTTAGTTAAATACTGAGAAAGTAACAGTGACTTAAAAACTTCAAGAACTTTGAGCTATACCGTAGAAACTTCTTCCATTATAAAGGAAAAAAGAAGCAGTCATAGTGATAATGCCTCGGGAAATGTTAAACATTTAACTTTTCTCTAGGATGTGAGAAAAAATCTTTATCCTCAATTTTAGCTTCACAATTCTTTAGAGAGACTAGAGAGCTGATACTTATCTCATTGAAGAATAAATTATATGTTTAGAAATTTTATTTTATTAGTGAATGTGAGCCATTTCGAAATAAATCCAGATTCTTTTATAAAAAGTAGGTCTAGGTATACTTGAATAACGAGAAGTCAAATATTATTTGCTCGGACATTTTTTTAAACGAAGAATACACTTTAATCACCGCGATCTAAAGATGTTTAGAAATATAACTGACATTGCCTGTAAGCTTATCAATCAAGTTGCTGTAATTTTTCATCCTTTTAGTTGATAGCTACTGAATCCTTTTTTCCCTCTAGATGAAACCAAAAGTCATTTATCAGTAACTCACATTTTGAATGAAATTTTACTTTCTGTTGCCTTCAGTATTCCATTAACAAATTTTAATTAAATATATTTGTTTGACGTAATGATAATAATACTGCTATTTTGAGTAACAAAGTACGTAGAATTGTACAGAATAATTGAATAAAACAAAATAACATTAGCTTTCCATAAACGCACAATTTAACGTTATCAAGGGAAACACTATTTTAATGAAGAGCGAGAATCAATATGCTTATCGCCCTCAGTCGTATTTCCTGCAACACCAGAACTACCTCCTGATAATATTGTTATTAATAGGACTGCATTTATATTGTTTTCGCCTACAATTTGGTTATGTCACACTGCCTGCCAATTTCAGTAATATATACAGAATGTTTTAAGCGTTCGGAGTATCATACTAGGCGATAAAATTGTTACTTTAAACTACCAGAGAAATAAATCAAGTGACACGAAATGGAAGACCGAGAAATAGTGATGAAATTTTAAGAAAAATTTTATAGATTTATGAGTTTTTTTTGAAAAAGATTTTTTTGACTATAAAAACAATGAAGAATGGTAAAACACCGGGTCCAGATAGGATTACATCGGAACTTCTCAAGCTTGTGGAAGGTGAATCAGTGAATATTCTCGTCGACCTTTTTAACTGCATTTACAACACAGGAGAAATACCAAAAGAATGGCTCCTGTCAACTTTTGTCACCATACCAAAAAAGGCAAACGCAAAACAGTGTACTGACCATCGCACAATAAGCCTAATGGGATACACATTAAAAGTATTCCTCAAAGTGATTCACACAAGAATTCACAGAAAACTGGATGTGGATATTGGTGTTACTCAATTCGGATTTCGGAACGGGTTTGGAACAAAAGAAGCATTATTTGCACTTCACGTCATGTGCCAAAGATGTCTAGATATGAACCAAGATGTGTATATGTGCTTCATTGGCTACAATAAAGCATTCGATAAAGTACGTCACGATCATCTAATGAGACTGCTGGTAGAAAAAAACTTGGATAAAAGAGACATCAGGATTATTTCCAAGATTTACTATAACCAGAAAGCGAATATTCGAATAGAGCAAGAGACAACGGAGGAACTCGAGGTTAGGAAGGGCGTAAGACAGGGATGTATACTTTCACCAATCTTATTCAACCTATACTCAGAAGACATCGTAAACAGAGCATTTTCGGAGCAAAATATAGGTATTTAAATAAATGACATCCTAATAAACAACTTGAGATATGCCGATGGCACGGTTGCAATTGCAGAAACTTCGGAGGATCTTCAGATACTAATTAACAGAATAGTAGAATGTAGTGAAGAATATGGATTATCACTTAACATCAGTTAAACAAAAATAATGGTGGTATCTAAATCACCACAAAACTTCCCTGACATAACCGTGCATGATCAAAGAATTGAACGTGTGAGAAAATATAATTACCTGGGAACTGTTATCAATGAAAATAACGATATCCTTGAAGAAATCAGAATCAGAGTGGAAAAAGCTAGAGCTACGTTTATTAAAATGAAGAAGGTGTTCTGCGGACGGAGATTTAAGCCTTAAACTTAAAATTTGCCTTGTGAGATGTTAGGTGCTGTCAGTTCTTTACTACGGGATGGAAGCGTGGACATTGAAGAAGATTGATACCAAGAGGATGGAAGCATTTAAGATGTGGATATACCGTAGAATATTAAGAATATCGTGGACAGAGAGAATAACAAATGTGGAGGTTTTGCGAAGGATGCGGAAAGAGAAAGAATTATAACTTACTATTAAAGAACGCAAACTGCAATACTTGGGACATGTTATGAGGGAAAATAAATACCAGTTGCTCCAGCTAATTATCCAGGGAAAAATAATAGGCAAAAGATCCATAGAAAGAAGACGGCGTTCATGGTTAGAGAATTAAAGAGAATGATACAATTGCAGGAACTGCCAACTGTTTAGATCTGCAGTGTCAAAGATACGCATAGCGTTGATGATAGCGAAACTTCGGAACGAGGACGGCACCTAAAGAAGAAGATTTTGGCTGAGATATTCCCTACATCTTCATTGGAGGGAGATCAGATGATCTGAAATAAGTTAAAATTATGTATTTGCAATATATACTTATACCATAAGATTTCTTACAACTTTATGTAATGTTATCGTTACGTAATTGAATTTAAGTAGTAACTGTATTTACTGTCAGGTTTAGTAACAAACATGCTAAAGACTTGGCTCTGCATATGATCTCATTATTTTTAAGTCCTAGGCCCTATTTTCTACAAACATATTCTGTTTGAATGTCACTTCTTTTTAGATTGTCTATTTCAAAGAACATTCTAGATCCAGCTATTTTTTCCTCTTCGCTTGTGTTTGTAAACCACCAAGATTTATTTCTCAGAGGAGTTTACTCTTCTTCCTAATCATTTCTATTTGGCAAATTTATCTTAAGACAGTGGTTAAGTTCTAAAACCGAAGCCATGTAGTTGATTTGTATGGAGTATTGGGCATCTCTCCAACACTCTCTTCCAGCCATTCCAACAACCGCTAGTTCCATCTTTAAGAAACCGTAGGTAATTAACATGACAGATAGTTTTTAATACTTGTCATTGCCTTAGTAGGAGTACAATTTATTATTTCTACACATACCATTCTTTGAACTTTGCCTTGTTGAAGACGGTTTTTGTTCTTGGTTGTACTTGGCAACTATATAATAGAGCCGGGCATAGTAACAGGATGGAGTATATATATATATATATATATATATATATATATATATATATATATATATATATATATATATATATATATATATATATACTCCGACCTGCAAGCCCAGAAAGCACATATCGCTTTCTTGGACTCGGGTATACAAGGAAATAAGGAAGCAGACCATTTGGTAAAGATTAAATCGGCGTCTGCACTTATTAAATCTGTTCGAATTATCATTGGTAATTAAAACTGCTGCAGGATTTAATAAATCATAGGGATAGGCTTTTACATGAGGTTGGTCAAAGAACTTATAATAGACCTAACGGGCGATTTGCCTGTAAGCTTCTCTCCCTGAAGATGAAGAAACTACGAATCGTGGCGGAATCCCTAAAAAAACATTGTCATCTATGAGGCCATCTTCATAAGATTGACATCATGGATGACTCGGCGTGCAGATGGTGTCTAAAGAAGGATGAAACTGTATGCCATGGTCCCAGAGTTTGTCCAGCATTCATCGCACTGAGACAGATATTTCGGAGATATAATGCTATCACCTGAAGCCATCAGGAAAGTTTAGCTAACGAGGCAGTCATGTTGGGATGTAAAGGGCCCAACAAGGTTTAAGCATCGAAGATTAAGTAGCACCACTTTCCATTCATTCATGCATTCTTGACTTTCTTGGTTCAAGCCTTAATATCGAGTTCAGTCACTTGTGGAAAATTACTTCCAGGTGGTTGACTATTCCTTTATATTGGAGAGTTCTTCTGGACAGTGTAATTATGGGTGGTCTCCACATTTTCTTCTTTTGTATAGAGTATCGCCCCGCCTTCTCCAGATCGGTGTGAATAAATTATTTTCGTATAGTTCATTTAACAGGTTTTATAGTAATTTTTCTTTTCTTTATCTCCTTAACAATATCAACATAGTAAGTTACAAATTTTTAGTGCTGATAATTTTTGATCCTCAGTGAATGAGGGAAGGTTTAATTAACTTGAAAAGTATAAAATTCATAATATTACAGTGATATTGATCTCCAACTTTTCTTTTCAGCTTTTGTTATAACTTTGACGTTTTTTTTTGAACATAATTTGGATGAAACCTTTTTAACGTCATCGGAAACTTTAGTACAAACTGATTATTTTAGTTCTACTGTGCCATAGTTACCTTTGCCTAAAATGTGGTTGTCGAACTTGCATTGTCTTTATTTTTGTTTATTTTTATGACATTTCGATCAGATTGGATCTTTAATCGTTATCAGGTATAAACTGAATGTTCTGTCTTAAGGCTACGAGTATATATAGGCACTGTGTCCATTGAAGCGCAAAGTTTCGCTTCACTGCACACACCTCAATAGTTTGATGTTACAAACTTGTGGTTGCTAAAGATTAGGTATCTCAACAATGGGTTTACATTCCATTATTATTTTTAATGTAAGCTGCTTCTATAAATTTTCTTTTTTTCTTGTTGGTTTCCGTATATATTACCGGAGTCTCAGACCATTTCATATGATATTGTTTATCTCAGGGAGTTTGTTAATACCTGGTCTCGATGTTTCGTTGTTCTAAAGTTATTTATAAGATCGTCAATTAATTTTGAAGTATAACCATTCTGTTGTAAATCGGATTTAATATTTGCTATCTCTTTTTCCAGTGAATCGCATATAGATATAGCGCGATGATAGAGGTTGCTTATAATTCTCCATTTTGTTACAATAGAAGGACTAGAACTATGATTAAGATATTGTCCAGTATGTGTTGGCTTCCTGTATACTGAAGTTTTAGTAGTTTCGTTTGAGCGGTTCACCATGACATCATTTACCTCTTTTTCCATGGTAAACTTAATTGTAGGACCAATGGTGTTTAGATGTTTCAACAAATCATTAAGTTCTTGACCATTGCCCTTCCATACCATGAAGGTATGTATCATCGCCATATCTCAACCACACTCTCCATTTTACTGTTTCTGTTTTTATGGCATGGAGTTTCAAGTTCGGCCCATCGTCATCCAAAGCATAGAACTTGTCCTTTACTTGAAAGTAAGCACCACGCAGATAACACTCCAAAAGTTCCATTACCCCGTTCAGTGGTAACGTGGTTCGATCTGATAATGGATCATTTGAAAGTCTAGTTTTGATTATGGCTAGTGATTCCCCTAATGACATATTAGTATAGATACTTTCTACACGAAAATTTATTAGTCTGTCGTCTGGCTCTATATTAATCCTACTAATAATGTTCACGAAAGGTGTGGAATTTTAACATATGTGTTTGTTTTACCTTCTAATGCTTGTATGATTATTGAAAGAAACTTCACCAGTGCACTTGTTGGGGACCCTCTGAAGCTGGTTATTGGTCTCAATGGTATGTTCGTTTTATGAATTTTCGGTAGTCTGTAAAGATGTGGTGGTTTACTGTAGTGTGGTGTGAGCGCAGATTGTAGGTTGTCAGATATATGGTCCTGGTATTTCTCTAGTTTTCTATGGATTTTTGACTCTATAGATATTGTGGCATCATGAGCCAGTTGTCTATATTTTCCTTTTTCCAGGATATCTCCGGCTTTTTGGTCGTACGTTACGATGTCCATGATCACCGTAGCATTTCTCTTGTCCCCTGATAGAATCTTTATGGATTCATCCTTACGAAGTTCTTTTAATGCTGATGCTTCTAATTTGTAAAAATTTTGAACGGAATTTTTCCACCTAAACTTGTCAGAATGGTTTTCATCGACTTGTATGAATTCTACAGAGCTTATGATGTCTAAAACTAGTATCTGTTCTTTAAATTTTGATTATCAACTTAAAATATATGAAAACGAACTGTCTTTTGCTTTTAATAAAAGTGAATTAGATTTAAAATTAATAAAGATTGTGTAAAAATTCTGGCTTCTAATTTGAACTCTATGTTGTTGATAATGGTCCTTCCTGATTTTCATATCACTTAGGAATATCCAAAAACCATTTAAAAGCTGGAAACTTGTCCAAACATTATTTTCGAAACAAAGATATTTCACAATTTATACGTAAATTAGTAAACTTAACTTGGTTTCATTATGAAGTTCGTAATTTAAAACAATATGTTAGAGATCCGATTGTATTATAATTTATCGAATCGCATGATAGCCGAAGAAGAAAATAATAGTTAAGATTTATTTTTATATATAAACTATAAAGATCATGCAAATCGTACAAAACAGCAGGATTGTGTAGCGATTTTTACAGACAAAAAATTTGGTAAAATTCTTCGATGAACTTGAAAAAATTAGACTAAATAGTGTAATAAATTTATGTAACGATTTATTTATTAGGGTGTAAATAAAATGTTTAAATGTTTATAGTTGTTTCATTATGTCAAGGTTAGAACATATAGTTGTCGGTAATTAGTGTTAGAATGTGGTTAAATAAAAAATATTAACAAGTTTGTTAAGTTTCAGTGGTAATGAAAGTTTGAAACTTCTCATCTCCAAAGATATGGAGTGCTTGAAATTATTCTGAGTTTGATTTAGAACACGATTTACATATAGCGGTACAGAGCAATTGTTAATAATGACTTCTAAATATGCTACCTCTTTTATCTTCCGGCGTAATAAATTTTAAATTTCCTGCTCCTAGTATATGCTGCGGCCAGACTAAATGTCCAACTTTAACGATGGGGTCAAGCTAATTGCTGATTGATTTTAGCAGCAGCATCAAAAGAAGCCTGTTATGTATGGCGAATTAATAATTACCAAGCTATCGGTGATTAGCCTATAATAAATTTCGTTTAGTATTGTCATAAATGTGAGAAACTGATGTTTTGTGTTTATATATTTTTAATAAAAATGACGTTTACATATAAATGTCATAGGGGTTCTGAAATTTTTTTTATATTATGTTTTATTTAAACTCCTATTCGTTTACTAAATTCATCATACCTTCTTTTCTTTTACCTAAATACTCTTTTCTACAATAGAAGAAGGGTTAATCAAAGCATTTCTGTGTCCCGAAAAGAGACAGTTGCTGATATTAAACACACAATAGTTGTGTGCTCCAACTTTGACCTATATAGAATAAGAACTGGACAAAATTTGAACATATAATTGTGCTGTGCTCCAACATTCGAGTGTCTATGGTATAGATTGCAGATCTACCCATATATCAAGGAGAAATTTAGTCTCGCCTGTGAATTGCATATATAAATCTCACACAAGAGTTCTGCATTTTTTGTATCTTATTACTTGTCGATACATCTAGACAAGATCCATATACTAGATCTCATCATCACAAATTTCCATCAAACAATATTCCTTTTATGAGAAAATAGAGTGAGTGATAAGCAATTTGGATTTAGAAATGGTCTAGGAACAAGAGAGGCACTATTTTGTATGCGCGTTCTCATACAAAAGAGCTGTGAATTCCGAAAGAACATCTACGTCTGTTTCATCGACTTTGAAAAGGCATTCGACCGAGTACAACATGATAAACTTTTTGAGTGCCTACAAGCGGCAGGTCTAGACCACTACGATATAAAACTGCTAAAACATCTATATTACAATCAAGTAGCATCTATCCAAATTGAAAACAGTCGTATTCAAAACCTACCCATCAAACGTGGAGTAAGACAGGGTTGCGTTCTGTCACCCTGTCTCTTTAATGTATACTCTGAAGAAATCTTTAGGGAGGCTTTGGATGACAGACAAGAAGGAGTAAGACTAGGCGGAGAAGTAATCAACAATATTAGATTTGCTGATGATACGGCCATTCTTGCGGAAAGCATCGAGGATCTCCAAACATTAGTAAACCTAGTCAATGAAGCGAGCTGCCGAAGAAGCCTTAAAATTAACATCTCAAAAACAAAGTGGATGGCCGTTGGAAAGGTTACTGTAGATGAATGTCAACTTTGGCTCGATGGGAAGAGGATAGAGCGTGTAAACCATTTCAAATACCTTGGCAGTTGGTTGAATGCAAATGGGGACTCAGATGAAGAGATAATAGCTAGGATAGAAATATCGCGGAAGGCCTTTATGACATGGAAACCAGTTCTATGCAACAGGAACCTATCAATGCATATTCGTAAAAGGGTTCTGAAATGCTATGTATGGTCTATTCTATTATACGGTTGCGAGATATGGACACTAAAAACCACAACGCTAAACAAACTGGAAGCATTCGAATTGTGGTGCTACCGTCGAATCCTAAAGATATCATGGTTTTCGCACACTTCCAACGAGGATGTTCTCAGAATGATGGATACAGATCGACTGCTCTTGAACATTATAAAGAAGCGGAAAACAGAATACTTCGGTCACATAATTAGAGGACCTAAATATCCGCTACTTCGCCTTATAATACAAGGAAAAGTGGAAGGAAAAAGATGGATAGGCCGAAAGAAGCTTTCATGGTTGCGTAACATCAGGCAGTGGTGTGATTGCACGGTAGAAGAACTATTTCGCGGAGCAGCCGATAGAGAAAGATTTCAGGAAATTATAAACATGATGACCACCAACGTCTGAATACAGGCATGGCACCTAAAGAAGAAGAAGATCATCACAAAACCTTTTTGTTAAGTTACTGTTGCGATATAGACTTTTTAAAGTAGCACACGCCTTTTGTGTTACTGTTTTTATACGATATCTGAAACGTAAATTTTTATCTATTAATAAAGCAAGATTTTTAACAGTAACTTCCGGTTCTACAACCACATCATTTATAGAGACATCAAGATCATTATTACCTTTCAATGTGTTTCATAAAATAATCAGTTTTGACTTAGAAACATTCAGCCCTAACCTGTGTCTCACAGAATAGACATATGTTTTCTAGTGCCAGATTTAATCTGTCAATTGACACCTCAGCATTATCCACTTTATAACGGATATAAAGCTAGGTATAACAAGTAAACTGCTGCATATAGTTATGAAGAATTAACTGTAGATCCATAGTATACAATGTAAACAAAAAGGACCCCAATATGGATACCTGAGGGATCCTCTAGTAAGGTATTTCGGCCCATTATGAGAATCATTACTTACAATTACCTGACTTTTCTTGGTCAAATAATCCTGCGTAAGTTCCACCAAACTATCTGAGAAGCAAAATTGTCTTAATTTTGCTCATAGAAGGTTATGTCTTACGGTGTTCAGTGCCTTACTATTATCTAGAAGTACTAATGAAGTACTGTTATTTTGCATCCGTTGCCAGAATGGTTCATTACATCTAGTAAAACAGTTGTAGTACTATATCCATTCAGAAAATCTGACTGTACTTTTGAAAACAGACCATTCTCAGTTATGAAGTTACTCATCTGCAAATCAAGGCAGCTGAATTATCTCTCGAAGATCCGAGAATTGTTCTGGGCTAGATTTTTTCGGAAAAGATACACTAAAGCCATTTTTCACGCATTAGGAAAATGCTCACCAAGTCTACATGAGTTACATATATGTATAATGTATGAAATAATATATTTACTATAGAGTTTAATATTCTTACATACTTATTATGACGATAGTTGCCAAGATAAGCTGCCATTGTTCCAAAACCTGGAAAATCCTGCTACTAGAGTAGGATTGAGTAGTATCAGAATTAGTCTGATACATAAGGGATTCCACAGAGTTAAAAAAATATGAGTTTTTTTCATTTGACATACATAAATGAGTAGGTATATTTGCATACTTTTTGGTCTACACATTGAGGTTCTCGTAAGCTTTCCATCTTTGCCCACTACTATTAAACTGATAAGTATGATTTACGTACGCTCGTTTAGTGGATGTTACAAAATTCATCAGTTCTTTATAAGCTAACTAATCAGTGTAACGTCTGTTACGGTTGTATTTACTTTAATTTAAAATTTATATCTTTAAAATTTTATTTTTCTCAGTGCTTCCATAAACCAGGGAGCTGGGGCGTAAGTGGTAATAACTGTTTTAAATGACGCATGTTTGTTAAATAAATACAAATTATAATCATCATAAATGATAGTGTTAAACTTAATAATAAAGATGAGAACCTATAATTTTACGGTTATTAGATATGACCTTGTTTTTCCAGCTATATTCTTCATGCATTTTCATTTCTTTTTGTAACTAATCTACTTTTAGCTTTTTTTGGACTACCTATGTTCTAAGATACTCAAACACATGGAAAGGGGTGTTAGAAAACGAATTGACATCGCCTTTTTCGTGGCCGAAAACATATTTTATTTCCCGAAATAACCATAATTTAAAAAAACATATCTACCGTCATTTTTTTCATAAAATTTTATTTTGTTTCTTTCAAAGATTTCTCTATAGGGGTACACAGATAGATCAAAGTTTTTTTACAGTTTTCAAAAGCTCCCGCAAATGGTGATATAGCCATAGATAACACAGACGCGGGGAAAAGCCTTCCTGTTAAAACCAAATTTTGTCATTTTACTTGCTTCGCTACCCTTTATATTATACTAGGGGAGGGTGTTAATATTAGAAAGAATTTCTCAACAGATTATTTCATCTTAACTAAACACGACAAAAGGCATTCCCGTCAAAAACAAATTGTTACGCGGATTTATACTGAATTGAGTCTAACGTTACTGTGTACGTTTTGTGTTCTATTCGTCTTATATTTTTTATTTAAAATTTTCATATATAAAATATTTTTGCTTAAAAATAATATAAGGAACTTCCTGTGCTTGCCATGACGGCGCGTCGAAATCTGGAGAAAATATGACCGTTTTTAAATGATATGAACAAAATAAGTGATGTGCTAGTCCAAATTCGCGAAAAAAAAATGATTAATCATTTAGGATATCTGGATGAAAAATACTTAGAATTGTTTCAGTAACGGAGTTTAGTTGTTACTTTTCTTTTCTTGTTGTTTATTGAGTAATTTTTACTGGAATAAGCCTGGAGGCGTAGATTTTAGCAGCTCGGGATGTTCCTATGAAGGAATTCTCTACCTTCATCTAAAAACTCAAGGAGATATTCTTCACCATTGCTTTATATTTATTTACCTTTTTGTAAATTTCCACTAAACTCTAGTTTTCAATTTATGAATACTGATGTTTAACTAGTACCTACCACTTCACGGGTTAGCAATATTGTAACCCGATTTGGACTCATCATCGGAATCACAGGTAAAGGTAGTATTTTGTCCTTTTTTTTTAAATGGTAATAATCTAAATACTTTTGTATTTTTTTAAGGCATTTCATGCCATGATCATGGAATTTACAGGGTTTGCGTTATGTTTTGGCGCCAGTGGATGCTACAGTTTGTAACATATTAAATTTTATTTACAGTACAGTATTTAAAACAAAGTGTTTCAGAAAAAAATTGTCAAGAACAGAGGAAACCATTTATCTGTCCTAATGGAAATGACCTTAAGGTCAATTTTCAAGGTCATTTGAAGTTTAAGGTGATTTTTTAAATGGAAATCAGCATTTTTTAATACAGAAATGAGCCACAGAGAAAATTTACTCTCCAACAGTATGTAGAATATAAGAAATAAAATGACATCTAGAGGTCATTTGAAAGTCAAATATCCTCATAACTTGAATGAACCAATAATTCGGAAACTAAGAATGATAGAAAAGAACTTTTTCTACAAAATTTTCTGGAAATCAAACTGTGTATGTTTAGGCTACATTAAATTTGACCTTGACCTTAAAACCTTGAATATCAATATGATATTTTTTAATGGTACCCCATAATTTTGACCCCGAAAAATTTACGGTCGGATGTGAACTTGAAATAACATCATAGGTTAAGCTGAAGGCCATTTAAAAGTAAAATATCAAAAAATTTCTAAACGGCAGATATTGGGAATTGTTGAAGGATTAGGGGAAAATTAGAGCATTGGGGGTTTGGATAAAAGTGAAAAATTTTTACGTTTAAAAATGATCTTCAATGACCTCTTCTTGAACTTCCACAATGTGACACTACGAAAAATCTGCCAAACTAGGATAACTGGAAGAATTCAAACGATAAGAGAAAATAAACATTTTTTGCACTTTTTTTATTTAAAATAATGACTTCGAACTTCAATGATCTTGAAAGTAGGCTTGAGGATCAATTTTGTCAAGGTCGTCAAAACTTATGCATTTCATCTAGGACTTGTTGGAGGTATCTCTAAAGTTTAATATGCTCAAAAAATCACTAAAATTCGTCAAAAAACTTTTAGGTGCTTTTTTAAACAGTTAAGTATTCCCAGACAAGAATAGCAAATTTAAAAATATCATTTTTGACGTGAAATTTTCCGTTCTTTTTGAATGCGATGTCAAAATAGGGGTTTCTATTAAAAGAAAACGAACTCGGCCTGTACTGACTTTGAAAATTTACCCGAAGGTGAAGATGGTCTAGATCACTCACACCTTTGAATTTTATCCACTTGTTGAAAACACTTTCAACGTTTGTTATTCCCGGAAATAATTTTCGATTCAATCAAGTCGTTCTTATTTATTTTCCCTTATCGTTTAAATTCTTCCAGCTGTCCTGGTTAATTTCACGTTGTGAATGACTAACCTGAAGATTAATTCCAAAGGAAAAATTTTTCACTCTCATGCAAACTCCCAGTATCCTAATTTTACCCTAAGAATGTTCAAGACATTCCCCAATGTCCTGCCATTTCGGGATATTTTAATATTTGACTTTAAAATGGTCTTGATCTTGATCTTCGAGGTCATTTCAAGATAATATCCGATCATAAAATTTTCCGCTATCTCCATTTCGGAGTCAAAAATATGTTTTTTTTTTAAAAGTCGTCATAACTTTGATATGACTTTCAAGGTCAAGATCAAGGTCAAATTTAAGGTCAACTTAACATACGTGGTCTGATTTTCAGAAACTTTTATAGAAAAGTGGTCTCCATCACTTTAATTTCCGAAATATTAGTTCATTTATGGTAAGAGAGACGCTAGATGTAATTTTACTCCTTATTTTTTTTCATACCGTTAGATAGGAAATTTTCTATACGATTCATATTTTCAATAAAAAAATGGATGTCTCCGTTTAAAAAATCACCTTAACCTTGAAATTACCTTAAATATTGTCCAAAGTCAAGGCCATTGGTACAAATAAATGACCCCCTCTGTCCTTGATAATTTTTAACTGAACCATTTTTTGTTGTAAATGGAATATTTTAAAAAATATTTGGATCTATAAATTAAAATAGCTTACCCTGTATATCTAGCCTTATGTTACAGTAACACAGAGATACATTCGATTGGGACACATGTTCAGTTGTATATTTCTAGGAGTAAGGTTGAAAGCCAGTTGCCAACGACATCGTGAAAGATTTCTGCACCTAGCTACACATGCAGTGACGCCCTGAATAACTGAACCGTCGTTATTTTGCTTTATTATAAGTTTATCATTTAATTTCTTCTCAGATAACTGAGAGATTTTAGCGTTAACTACCAGCATATCATCATCAGTAAATATTTATGGCCGTCTAAAATAAGGATCATCTTCGACGTCTTCACGACACCCAGTGAATGCCTTATGCTACTCAAAATCTTTTGTACGTTACATATTATCCTTCAAAAAGTTAATTGTGTTCAAAGTACTTAATAGAAATAGCTACGAAGCTCAAATAACACATGACTGTCACATACAGTTAATATAACTTTAAAAACATTACACTTGCGATGTTATATACTCTTGTGGTTTAAGTTCAAAAATTTCATTTATTTCCTGACTGAAGGTATAAAGCGACATTTGAAAGTCAATGTGTGTGCGAAATAACAAAAAATATATTTTGAGAGGAAACATTTTTGCATACCCTTGTCGCAAAATTTCATTAAAAATTTTTGGTCTTGAATTTCCTTGAAAGTCTTTTACGAACAGGGAAATATGATATATGGAAAAGGTGAATATTCCGCCAAAATCTCTGTAGCAAGAAACCCATTGTTATTTTTCGGAAAATACGGAGAAATAACGAATTTGTTATGGTTGAAAACATAGAGAAAAAAGAAGAAATTTAAATCCAACTAAAGTTTTGTAAACGTTTTTCCTTTTTTTTATAATACATGTACATATTCCTATACGTGCTTGGGTCTGGGGTCTTATTAAGTTTATAGCTTATTTTAGAATAACACAAAGTTCCTCTTTTATATATATATATATATATATATATATATATATATATATATATATATATATATAGTTTAGAGAAAAGTTATTTAGGACAAGTGGGGTCTCTTATCCGTGCTAGTGACTTTGACCTTCAAGTCAATTTACGAGGTCATCTGAAGGTCAAGTTGAATGTTTTAAAGAGAAATCGTCATTTTTCATTGCAGGAATGAAAATCGAAGAAAATTTTCTATTCAACAGTATAAATAACGTAGGAAGTAAAATCGCATCTAAAGGTCATTTCAAGGTCTAATATTCTTATACCATGGACTGGAGTACATTATACAATAGCTCGACAACTAAGAGTGATGGAGAAAAACTTGTGCAACAAAAGTTTCAGGAAATCAAACAGTGCATCTCAAGGTGATGCCAAATTTGACCTTGATCTTGACCTTCAAGGTTATTTGAGGGTTAGATACCTTTTTTTCAATGGAATTCCATACTTTCAACGTTGGTAATGGAACTAGCGCAAAATTTTACATTCATATGATTATGACTGACCCTCCCTTTATTCTTGTGGTGAACTTTTTGCAACGATTAAAAAAGAATTGAGTGAATAATTCATAGTTTCGTGCCGCACTTCTTGTTTAAAAAATAAATCAAGTTTTTCTTGAGATAAACACCCGGTTTTAATGGAATATTTACTGAGGTCCCGTCAAGTCCATTATAAGCGGGTTACACGGTAATAATCAGAAAAGTAGTAATATCAAATGATTACTGAAATGTAATATAAATGTAAATATTTCCATCCTCAAAACTGAGGATTTAAGTAATTTTCAGGTTTACTTTTGTATGGAAATAAATCAAGATGCCTGAAAATATGGGATAATTGTTCGACCTAACCTCACCAAGAGAATAAGCTATTTACAGCTCCAACAAGTCTAGCAAACGCCTAGCAGAAAGAATCTTCACCTAAAGCTTTTCCAAAGAGGTCAACTGAGATCAAAAATTGATCTTCAAGAGATTCTTCAAAAAGAAATATCGGCAATCTAGACATATAGAAGTATCTTAGGAAAAATCTGGGTTTTCGACCGAAGATGATCGTATAGTCATGTGAACATATGGTTATATATAACTCCTTAATATGATAGACAGAGGCTCTCTTCATATGCATTTCGATCAACTACTGATCTCATCAGTGGAGGTGAGACAAGTCAAGAGCAAAAATCAAAACAAACTATTGTCAATATAAAATCTAAATTTCAAGACATATCGACAGGATATTAATCCTTGAAACTTTCGATGTCAAACTGTTAAATATCAACAGTCAAATAATATTTATCCATGTACCGGAGTAGTGCAAAACTAAAAATTAAAATTTCAGTAAGACATAACAGATATTTTGAAGGAAAAAAATAGAGAGACAGTTTATTTCCTGCAAATTCAACTTTGTTTTTTTTTCTTTAAATGACCTAAATTAGAAGCTGTAGTTTACAGAGCTAATTCTACGATTATAAAGTATTTTTTGTACCAGTAAGGTACTGAAATTTTAATTTTAAGGTTTCGCCCCACTCCGGTACACACATAATGTTGTTTGACTCTTGATATTTGATAATCTGACGTCAGAAGTCTGTAGGAGTAACATCCTGCTGATATGTCTCGGAATTTAGATTTGATATCGACAGTTGTTGTTCTTGATTCGTACAGCTCCACTGATGAAATCTTGATAAAAAAAAGCGTGTGAAGAGAGAACTTACTATGCAAATGCAAGAAATTATTCTTCAAGAGACTTAAATTTCTAGAAGGCGTAACCTTGCCACCCAGAGAAAGATAACATACTTTGTGAAAAGTCTAAATATTCCGGGAACAAATTAGGTGAGGGTAACCTACGATACCATTGGAAAGCTTTACGAAAGAGTCCTAATAGCTCGAATAGAAGAGGAAGCCACGAAAATGGAAGAACAAAAAGAATTTTGACCTGGGCGATCCTGCGAGGAAAATATATTTACAATAAAATAACTTGGAGAAAAGAGACTAGCAAAAGAAATGGAGCTTCATGCTACTTTCGTAGATCTTCGTAAGGCATTTGACTTCGTCCCTTTGCAGAAATTATGGATCGCAATGAAAGAAGCAGACAAATCTCTATAACGCCTTAAAAAAGTGGATAAGAAAATGGATCTCCATGGGGATATAGATAGAAGACACTAACTTATATACAATCCTCTTTGTATTTGAACAAGTAGTTCTTGCGGAAGACCAGCAGGACACGACTTACATGATAAATTAATTCAGAGAAGAATTCACTAAATGGGGCTTAGAGATAAACATACAAATGACACAATACATGACTATAGAAGGAATAGGACAAGACATCGAAAGAGAAAGCCGAACAATAAATAACGTTAGATAATAGGAATACCTAGGGATTACAATAGATGAAGACTGAAAAGATAATAAATGTATACTAAAAAAAATATGAAAAGGAAAAAATATGATTAAAGCACTACGTCTAATCTTGAGGAATAAGAACCTAACAAAGAAAACGAGAAGAAGGCTATATTATGTTATGATTCAGCCAGTACTGACGTATGGGTCAGAAGTGTGGGTCACAAATAAAAATATGTCACAAAAACTTCTCTTAACGGAAATGATGTAGTAGAGAAGGTATTCCGGTTTAACTTTACTTGATCATGTAAGAAATGAGACCATCAGATAATGAATGGAAGCAAAAAATACAATAATGGACGATATAATCGTTGAGGATTCCATGGATATATATATATATATATATATATATATATATATATATATATATATTTATATATATATATATATATATATATATATATATATATATATATATATATATATATATATATATATATTTATTTTTTATTTATTTTTTATATTTAAAGAAACCAGACACTGATGTTAGCACCTTAATTTATTTTACAATAAAAGTGTGACCTGAGCAATGCTGGTGTTCAGCTACTGCAGATTGTATAATTTGTTTCTTTTTTATACATATTTCATGTTTTTTTAAGCCTAGTGGATATAGGCCGTCCTATTTCACCTAGAATCGTCTTTATTAGCAAACCTCTATAGGGAGGATATCAAAAAAGATACCAAAACCTTCGGCGATCTCCGCAACAGCAAGATGAAGATGATATGCCAGTTAACCTTTCTTCTAAGATGTCGTGACGAAAATGTAATACCAAAATCGTTACTGCTAAACACCACATAACCTCCAGAAGTACCAAGAATATCTACAAGCATTCAAGCACTCCTCTTGGCAGAGAAAGGTTCAAGATAAATCGTCATGATTTGTATACAAATGCCCATAATCTCTATAAATTACATCTAAGATTATCATCTCTATTGGAACAGGACTAATTTTCAATGCTGGATAAAATTACCTACGCCCAAGCAGAAAGAATCCATCAATAAGTCACTATGAAACAGAAAAAGAAAATTCGAAGGACTTTTGAGCAACAATAATCCAGCAAACGCACCAATGAACACAGTCGTCAATTTGTCAAGTATACAACTTATCGAAGCAGAGTAATGTTATCCACAGGACAGAACGACAGTACTTACACACTCATTCGGACGGATCCATCAAACAAAATCGAAAGGAATCTCACATCTCTAATTCACGCCTCTAGCTGTTTAACTAAGCAGCTTCAAGATTCCACGCTTCTACAAACTGCCTAAAATACATAAAGAAAATACCTCAACTTCCATAGTCAGCGCAAGAGTCTCACCAACCTACAAAATAGGTAAATATCTGGCCAAATTTTTATATCCCTTTACAAGAAAAACCGAATCGTTTGTTAAAAACTCAGGACACTTTACGCAAAGATTGAAAACCATCTAGTTAAAGCCCGGAGACGTATTGGTCAGTTTTGATGTAGAATCCCTGTACACAAATGTACGAAATAATAACATGGACTTCACCCTACTGGAATTAATTAAAGCATGTCTGATTTCCACTTACTTCACTTTTCAAGCAAATTTCTACGAGCCGACTACGCTAAGGGAGGTTTCGAAGAAAACGCTTTGTCTTCTGCTCCTCTAAAACCTAAATCAATGCAACGTCACTCCATCATCCTTTCCAAAAACCATCCTTCTTAAACTTTTTGGTACATAAAGCTCTTGCAATATGTGACGAACAATCACTAAAATCAGAAACAGAAAAATTAACTAATTGTCTGAGAGGCAACGAATATTGCGCTAAAGATATAAGACGCTCTATTAATAAATATAAAAACCCAACTCCTCAACAAAATGTAATAAATGTGCCTCCTATGAACTGTGTTGTCTTACCTTACATACACGGAACCACCGAAGAGATTGCAAAATTGCTGTATGTAAGAAAGTTGGACAATATTTGAAGTCTCCAAAGGACGCAATACCATTTCAAACAGAAGGCGTTTTTTTTTTTTTTTTTTTTTTGCATGTATAATAATAATTTTATTACCACTAAATAAGATAGTTACAATAATTTTCTACATCCATGTATTTTTTGAATCCATAAGCTACAAGCAGCTTGTCTGGATGTCAAATAACAAACGCTTACTCTCTAATACACTGTCACAAAATAAAACAATTAAAATTCAAGTCAAATTAAAATTAATTAAATAAATTAAACTTATACCTATTTAAAGAGAAAACATCACATACATACATATCAATCATATTAAAAAATATTAACACAAAAAAACAATACCTAAAATCATCTTCATTATCAATACTAATTTAATAACGGCACTGCATTAACAATCTGATGTTGGTTTGCCTTTATCCACGTAGATATTTTCACACAAAAAGAATATACATTTACAATAGATTTTATTTCTAAAGGTAACAAATTAAATATCTTTGCACCGATATACATAATATGCCTCTGCGAAGCCGTGTATAATGCCACAGGAAAGGTAAGGCCTCCATTGTGAACAGACCTGGTATGAACATTGTGCATAATCGGACTTTTATATTTATCACACTTCTTCATAAATTTTAAAACATTTTTAAAATACAATTGTCTAATAGTTAAAAGGTCAGCTTGTTCAAATAACAAGTCTGATGGAAACCGCCTTGATTTATTTAAGAATATTTTTATTATATACTTTTGAGTAACAGTCAACGGGTAAAGAATGCTACCACATGCACTGCCCCAAACATTCAAACCATATGCGAGGACTGACTCAATCAAAGCCTGGTAAGTCATTCGCAATAGCTTCAAAGACAGGAATTCTCTCAGTTGGTAGAACTTGTATATAGTCTTTCGAAGTTTCTTAGTGATATAGTTTACGTGAGCATCATATCTGAGATGCCGGTCAATGAACACCCCCAAGTATTTTACCTTGTCCGCCGCTGCTACAGACTCAATACATCCGCACTGTTTCTCACCCATAAGACATTCATAATTATGTACTAAAAGATTAGGATATACAGTATTAACTCTATTATTCATAGAAAAGGCCATGTAGACAGTTTTACTGACATTAATAGTCAGAAGATTCTGATCCATCCACAATCGTACCCTCGAAAAGTAATCCTCTGCTCTCTGAAATGTCTCCTGCCAAGATTTACCTTTAATTAAAATAACTGTATCATCGGCATAACAAATACATTCACTATTTTCATTTGGAAGAACAGTAAAAAGATCATTTATATATAGAGAGAACAGGACAGGACCCAATACTGTACCCTGCGGTACTCCAAACTCCACATTACCTGTTTTACTTAGTGTTTCATTTATTCTCACTTTCTGTGTTCGATTAGTTATATATGACTCAAACAGATCATACACGATACCTCGAATGCCAATACTTTCAAGTTTACTCAGTAATTTTTGGTGCGTCACAGTGTCAAATGCACGAGCCAAATCAACAAATATCCCCAGTGTTTTGAATTTTGTATTAAAGCCACGAATTATATAATCCGTTACATGCACTATTGCATCTTCCGTGCCTACTCCCGACCGAAATCCATACTGGGAAAGAGACAAAATTTTATTTTCTTTCAAAAAATCATCCAATCTGAGTTTAATGCACTTCTCAAAAAGTCGGCTGATCGAACTAGTCATCGTAATAGGTCGATAGTTTTCCTTATTTAATTTATCCCCCGATTTATAAATTGGAACGATAACCGCGTTCTTTAAAATTGCAGGATATCTTCCTTTTTCAAATATCAAATTTATTAAATGTAAAAGAGGCTTTATAAGGCAAATATGATTATCTTTCAATATTTTAGGAGAGATATTGTCATTACCAGCCGCCGCTTTAGTGTTTAAAGAATTTATTACGGTAATTAGCTCACTCTCAGTTATGGGATGCAAAAACATGGAATTAGTTTACTAAAGAAATTGTAATTGTTTGTTTAAATTTTTTCCGCCAAGTCCTTGCCCATACCTCCAAAATAATCCAAAAAAATATTAGCAATTCGCAGGCTATCACAAACAAGCTCACCCTCATCCTTAATCAGTGATATTCCCCCAGACCCATTGGTAGCTCGCCTAATCACCTCCCATGTTCTCTTAATGTCACCTTTACAGTCAACCAGCCTGCTTCTGAAAAACGCATACTTCGATTTTTTAATAAGGTTTGTAAGCAGATTTCTATATCTTCTAAATTTTTCTGTGGCTTCGATATTCTCTGGGCTCTTATCCGCTATCTTTTTAAGTTTATCTCTATTTTTAATAGATGTAATAATACCCATAGTAATCCATCCCTTTTTTTTTTTCTTTGTATTTTTAATTTGTTTTGTTTAGTCGAGTGAGAAATACACTTATTTATTTTTTGAATAAAAATTTCGGTGCATGAATCTATATTAGAACCGTAAACGAAATCCCAGTTTTCATTGTTGATTTGATTTTGTAATTTTATGTGATCTATTGTTTTTATTATGGGATGAGAGTTGTGATTAGTAATAATGGGTTTATTATTCATATTTTTAAAGTCAATGTTCAGTATAATCGGAAAATGGTCGGTAAGGCCAGAAATCAATACAATAGGTTTTACCTTACTGTAATTAAGCTTATTGTAAATAAAAAAATGATCAATGCATGATCTAGAGAAACGGTCTTGTCTAGTAATATTATTTATTTGACTGACATATCCCATGCCACTCAAACAATTCAGATAATTACAGGTAGTTTCACTACCTACATCCTTCAAATCTATATTTATATCACCACAGAACACTTCAATGGGATTTTTTGACATTTGTCCCTCAAGAAAAACCTGTAGATCAGCTACAAACTCGTCGGCATTTAAAGAAGGCAATCTGTACACTGCAGTCACTCCCATATCAATATTATTTTGTCTCAAGATAACCCTTAAGAATTTTGTGTTTCTCACCGTAATAACCTCAAAACTTGGGAACAAATCAGACTTAACCAAGACAATGGTTCCATCACACTTATTTAGCTGACTATCATTATAAAAAATATCATATCCGTCTAAAGCGAAACAATTCAAATCATGCACAATCCTCGTCTCTGAAAGTACAATTATGCCGAATTCAGACGATAATGACTCAAGGAAAGCCACCAAATTTTCATAATTCTTTGAAATACTACGTGTATTAAAATGAATAATATTAATATATGTTTCAGGACTATTAGAGCTAATCAAAAGGTCCATTTCATTTATACTATCACAATTAAAAGTTTTTACAGACTGATAATCGTCCAATATATCGTACACAGCCATAGTCGTGTTTTAATAGCAATAAATCGCTAAATTAATATTTACTTATATAACTTTACTGATCCACTAAGCTATCAATGTCGCTTTCCTTTTTAATTTTTATAATTGGACTATCATCACTCTGTCTAACAAGAATGTTACCATTTTTCGCCCAAACATATTTAAATCCCTTTTGCTTGAGTCCTCGTGCTTTTTTGAAGAGGTTACGCTCTTCCAGTGATAGATCTTCATTGAAGTAGAGAGTCAAGTTTTCCCCCGGTAATCCACACTCTGCTGAAGTAATTCGTCCTTTGAGCTTTCTTTCTTCCAAAAATTCCCTTTTGTCATCCTTATTTTTGAATTCGATTATAACTGGACAGTTTTCTTTTTTAGTGTTCGATAGTCTTATAACAATATCATTTCTTTTTAGATTTGGATTCACATATTTCATTACTTTTTCAATTTTTGGTACAACCGTTTTGGATACATTTACCCCCTCTCCAATTTCATATTTAACACCCACAACGACGATATTTGCCCTTCTATCATTTTTGTCGTGCAAAGCTGCGATTCCTTTTAGCTTACTAATTTCATCATTAAGTCTTTTGTTGTCCATCTTTAAATTGGATATTTCCTTTTCATATTCATCATTTTTAATTTTTTGTTCCTCATACTGTTCAGCATAGAATTTAATATCTTTTACTAGATCTCGTATTTCCAATTTTAGGTCTTTTATTGATTGAACCAGATCCCCATATGACTCAGGACCATGTACTCCAAGACTTCTTCGAACATTATCAGATCTTATTTGCTTTTCAACTTTTGCCTTGCACGTAGTACAGCACCATTTATTCTGCATTTTCTTCATCAATTCAACATCAACCTCATTCAATCCCACACACTCGAGATGAAACCACTGTTTACATTTTTCCGCACATTGAACCGTATTTCGCGATTTGGTCAAGTTCCTCTTGCAAACTGGGCACACTGCCTTGGAGGATGGCATTGCGACTTGTTCAAAAACAGAAAACAACCGCAATTAAACCGTACTGTCAAGAATATTATTTAGTACAATTTAAACTTTTACTCAGTACAATGACCACAACAACAGCAACCCGAATTGTTTACACTAGAAATATATTTTTATCAGTTAATGTTTTTTTTTGCATCAATACAAATTCACCAACGTTCATTCACTTATAATTAATTTGTTAATTATTGACATTACTAGAATAGCCTCGAACATGCAAAACTTTTCTATGCAACTTATGCCTTCTTAAACAGAATTCTGTGAAAAAAAACCGTTTTTATACGCGGTATTTACCACTCTTTCCTATATATATATATATATATATATATATATATATATATATATATATATATATATATATATATATATACATATATATATATATACGTATGAGGTTTTTTGTTTTTAAAACAATATAATTAAAATTTTAAATACCCAAGAAATTTCAGAAAAATAAATATAGATGGTTTAAGAAAACAAAGATATTATAAAGAATTGCATGGGTGAAAAACGCAAACAACACCAAACTGAATGTTCCTGGCAACAATAAGAGAAACCTATGGATTACAATATGCGGAAACTATGAAAGCATTCTCTAAAACTTGCAGTAAACTGGCAAAGTAGAAGAACAGAAGAATCTTCCTTTTAAGATGCCAACATTTGAATGTTTTTTCTGTGTTTCTAAATTTTAAAGTGTCAAATGTACATTTTGCAGATTTTATCCATAAACTGACAATATATTTTTGATAAAGCCCAAAAGAATGGGCGAAATGTTAAAATTTTAATTAGATTGTTTTAAAAACAAAAACCTCATATCCAAGAAATTTCAGAAAAATAATATATATATATATATATATATATATATATATATATATATATATGACAAAAACCGAGAACTGGTAGTGATTTTCCAAAAATACAACAACTTTAAAAAAACTCGAAAACCGTAACACTTTTACTAGGGTTATAATTGCATTCATAATTGCATAATTGGTAGACCAATGATGTCGTTCATCTGCGACTAGCATGATTTCTTGGACATCCTATATATTCATCTCAGCTGGATCATTTCTTGCAATAAAATGTCTTCGATATGCTCTCTAGGTCCTAATTATTTACACTTGATTTTCAAAATAAAGTTCCACAAGTTTGATTCTCTGCTAAACAATGTTCCCTCCATTGATCCAAAATATAACAATAAAAAAAACACTAATGATAATTTGTTTCTACGATCACCTAAAAGCTTTATGATAATTCTTAATTTAAATAATTATGTTTATGTTGTTCTTTTGTTACGACAACTACACTTTTAAGTACACGTATTTAAGGTGTAGGGCAATAAAATTTTAAATAAATCTTGCGTGATAAAAAAATCCATCACCATAAAACGCCACTTAACAAGTTTCAGAGTTTTATTTGCTTTTATTCTATTTATAAAAGTTTTATCATGAAGAATGTGAGAACATAATTAAATATGCGGTTGCGCACTTGACGAATAATTTTATGCGACTTTTCCTCATTTAGATTCAAACAGTCCCAACTCAAGGTAATCTGATAATACAGTTTATTTTTGTATTTTCCATTTAACGTATTGTTGTGTCGTTTTTGAGGTTATTTGAATGAATTATTTTCGAGGTTTTCATTTAAAGTTTGAAGTCATTAGAAATAAGACTATGAGGCCTCAGAGAACGGAAATAAATTCTAAGGATATCTTGAAGACTAATTTTTAGGAATGTGTAATTACTTTTGATATTTGTTAAAAGGATATTGGAGTGCTTTGAAAATATTAAATGTTAAATTCTCTCCTATCATTTGATAAAATAAAGTTAAAGGTTTTGATATATTGTTCTGATTTAGACAAATAACGTTAAGTAACTAAACAATGACGACGTTTTCAAATTATGTCAGCAAAGATGTTGGAGTGGTAATAGAAGGATGATATGAAAAAAAGATAGACGGACAGTTGATTTTCTGCTAATCTAACTCTGGTTCTCTCCCTAACTTATTGTATGATATTGAAAAATTTTACTTTATAGTGATACAATATGTTCCTTCGATTTTGAATGCAAATGTAAATTTTTAAGATGTGCTAATCCTGTTTTAGACCAGGTCGTGTATTCAGTTTGAATCGAAAATAATAAACAAAACCAAAAAAAATAATTTGTTCCTGTCAACCAATCGCCTTTGTCTTACCAAGTTTAATTGAAATGATAATTTTGACAAATGCCGCACGATTTTAGCGTAAAAAAAACTAGACCGTGATTTTCCTACACTTTTCACTACATAGAATTTGGTTTCTATGTTTAACGAGCTAAAATTATTACTTACCAGCCGATCAAACATATCACACACTCTTTAATTTCCTACTCTTTGCTGATTTTTTTTACTTACTTGTAAAGACATTCAAATCTTCAAAAACAAAACACTACAAAACAAGCCTAACTTCAAAAACACAAAAACCGAAAACCGGTAAAAATGAATTACATTTCAATACAAACGTAAAAAAAACTACCTACTTCGATAACAACCTGTAGCTATGACTTATAATTGGTAAATGATGCTGCTTTTCTTGGACGCCTAAAAATCTTCGGTGTTTATCAATACTCTCGGTACGTCGTAGCGCATTTTAAAATGCTATAAAGGCTTAATGATTTAAGTAACGAAATTGGGAGATCGTGTAAGGTTCCATGCATACGTATGGCGTAGTTAGCATCGTAACTTATTAATATGCTTTAAGATTTAAGTTAATTTCTTTAAAAATGTATAGGGAGGTTTTGCCTCTCTTGTCTCCTCTAAGGCGCAGCCACTATAAGAGACTATAAAATATCAACAATTAGCGACATCTATGCATACACTGGAGTAGTGAAAAGCCTAAAAAATTTAAAATGTCACTAAAATTTTTACCACCATAGAATTAGTTTAATAAGGATGATACGTTCAAATATATTCCCTAAATTGGCAATAATGCATTTTCGTAGTATACCTGCAGTGGACAGAATCGGTTCGACAAACTTAACCTTTTATATACGCCCTTTATTTGTGGGGGTGATAGTGAGAAGGAGATATCAAGATCTTTTCCTGTGACCGATAATCACGGAAAACAACTAGAACTACCACACATAAAAAAAAGCCCTCAAACATATTGGCTACAAACTTCCAACCCTAAATAAAGAAAAAATATGGAATTAAAACCCATGCAAGAAATAAAAGGATCTACTGATTATATATAAATCACCATACTTCAATACATAAATGGCACATCAGATAGACCCTATAGCCCAAAAACGACAGAAAATAATCGGCTCAACGCTAAGAAACCCAAAGGACAAAATCGATCTCGAAAATCAAGGAGTACATAAGATCGCATGCGACACCTGCAGCAGAACATAAATAGACCAGACCATCAGAAGAATATAGGCAAGGCTAGAAGAGCATAAACTTAATATACGAAATAAGCAGATCAGCCCCTTTCCAACATCAGCTCGAGACAGGACTTGATTTTGACAATTACCAACAAATCGCTAACATAGAACAATATAACACAAGATTGAGTAGCGAGATCATTGAAATTGAAAAGAACGGTACTCTGAATGGGAGAGATGATGGAGTTGTTCTCCCTTCTACCTGGAAATCTCTTCTAAAGCTAGATTATTGTACAGGCACCGCGCCTCAGCTACGACTGACATCTCTAACATCTCTTGGAATAGTGGCGGAACTAACTAAATATACGAATATTCCCTTAAATGAGTTAGAGGACGCGATTGAATTAACTTTAAACTCTACCTACTTTTTATACAAGGACAAAATATATAAACAAACTGAAGACTGTATAATGGATGCTAGTATCTCAAGTGTCATTCGCAACTTGTACTAGAGGATTTAGAAGAAGAAATCATTTCTAAATTAAAAATGGGAAAAAAATAATATGGTCCGAAAACAAACCTACTTAACACTGCTCTCAAGACACAACATTCAAGTCGCACACAGGGGGTACAATATCTTTTCACAAAATTAAAGGCAAAAACTAAAAAAGATGAAAAACTCATGTTGTATATGAAATCTCGTACACCAACTGCAATAGAGTATACATAGGACAAACATATCAGCATCTCGAAAACGGACGGCGGTTGCATACGTATAATTAAAAAAGCAAATAGTCCATACTAAATATGAAGCCTAACACAATCATAAATTCAATTACAAAAAATAAAAATTCTAAAAATCGAGCCTCACAAAAAAAAAAACGTGAAATCTAGGAAAATTTAAACGTTTTGTAAAAAATTATAATCTATTATATATTTTATTTTTAAAAGTTAATTAAAACCAAAAAAATGAACCAAAATATAACCGCGATATTATGAAAGAAAAAATCCCCGCTGGTGAAAAAAATCAGATACCAACTTTATCGCGACGCGACGGTCACATATTGGCAAAGTAGTTCAGTTACTGTACCTCTACGAAGTGGCTTATACGTATTGTATATAATCATTTTAATTGTAAATTGTTTATTTTACAGACCAAAAATGTAATGTGTTATGTATCCTTAACTACAATGTATATATTTTTGTGAGGCGCTAAAATCTGGAAAAATTATACATTTTTTTCAAATATATTTTTATTTCTAAAACAAAAGTTTACAAAATTTCCTTAACCACATTGTTTATAAGGCATAGCGAACGCATTTACTTAATGTATCCCCGTTTGTTTGAATGACTGCCTCCATTCTCGGTCTGAAGCATGCGCACGTGCACTTTTATGTGTCACGATCCATATCGGCGAATGCTATTACAATAGAGACACTTAATGATGCGACGTTTGAATGTCTAGGCTTGCTCGTGACCACTTCAACAACGCTCTATACATAGAAGTCCAAAGGATTCAAATCTTGACTGATGAAAGGCCAGAAATCTTTCGATCAAAACATGTCGACGTTGTCCGACAATCAATTTTGCAAACAAGTGACGTATATGGGCGGGCGCGCCGTCCTTTGGAAAACATATGGCTTTCCAGACAACACAGTTTCCATCAACGGCATCACTCCATTTGTTAGAACATGCAAATAAGCTTTTTTTTGTAATATTTTGCTCTTAGTTGAAAAACGCTGTGGCATGTCATCACCCTCACTGGGCACGACACCTAGCACGTGAACATTTTTCGTTAGAAAGTCATTCGGCAGCATTGTTCCTTAAGGAACACAAAAGCAGATTGCAGCTCTGTCCTGGCGGCTTCAGAAAGCATCTATCTCACTTTAATTGTGTAAAACTTGTAACGGAGATCCTCTTTGACTATTTCACGCATAATTTTCTCGCTTACAATAACAACCGATAACAATTTTCGGATCGATTGCCCTGATTCTTAAAAAACAGCTCCTAGGCGAGTTGAATGATGGCGGTTGTCCTGACAACGCGCTTCTTTGAGTAGATTTTGCTCGTCGGTGTTGCAAAACCTTCGTTTGACTTCGCCGACTCATTGTACTTTACGATGACATCACACACAGTCGGTCTCAGGTACCGCCGAGCGTCCAGCGAGGACAGTTTTGATAGTTCGGTTATACTTCATAGTTGATTTTAACATTGCCACTGTTTCGAGGTTATGAAGCGTGTTTTTTTTGTAGACTCCCTGTGCTCTCCAGTCTGCTGTTTTCGTTGTGTGGATCTTGCTTTCCTCTGGTTCTGTGGGATAAGAGAAGTGTAAAGGAACAGTATGAATTCTTAAAGTTTAATTTGTAAGAATATTCAACCTTTTTCACGAAAAATTTAAACTTGTTGATGCCTTATCAGTTATTCTATCCTGCCTCACTGTATAATGTTCTGTGTTAATTTTGATCAACGTGTGTATATTTTAAAAGTTGGTCGAGGATTGAGGTTAAGGCAGCAATTAATTACCTAATCCAGTAAAAATATTTATATGTTAACGTGCGTGTCGGGGAAAAGCGAAATATTGCCGAAAAAGAAATGGCGAAGACACGATTCAATGGTAACATTTTACCACAAATATTAGTAAAGTAGACCTGACCTGATGTTTTATAAAGATTGCTACCATAAAAAAACTGCCCCTTAAAATAAAAATCAGGTTATTAATAAACTTATTACCTAAAAACTTAAAATTTCAATAAGTGATAAAGAAATTTTTATGACCAGAGAATTATGAGAAAAAAATAGACAGACAGTTAATTTCCTGCAAATCTAACTCTGGTTCTCTCCCTAACTTATTATATGATATGATATATTATATTTTATAGTATGATACAATGTTTGAATCGAAAATAATAAAAATGACCAAAAAAAAAATAATAATAATAATTTGTTCCTGGTAACCAATCGCATTTGTCTTACCAAGTTTAATTGAAATGATGATTTTGACGATTGTCGCACGATTTTAGCGTAATTAAACTAGACCGTGGTTTCTCTACACTTTCCACAATATAGAAATTAGTTTCTACGTTTAGCGAGCTAAAATTATTACTTACCAACCGCTCAAATATACCAATACACTCTCTAATTTCCTCCTCCTCTTTGTTGATTTTTTTTTATTTATTTGTAAGGACATTCAAATTTTCACAAACAAAACACTACAAAACAAGCCTAAGTTCAAAAATCTAAAAAGCGAAAACCTGCAGAAATGAATTACATTTCAATGTCTGTAGCTATGACTTGCAATTGGCATATGATGCTGCTTTTCTTTGACACCTAAAAATCTTCGGTGTTTATCCAATACTCTCGGTACGTCCTAGCGCTTTTTAAAATGCTATATAAAGAATTACTAGTTTAAGTAACGAAATCGGGAGCATGCGAGAGAACGTGTAACCTTAGTATCGTAATTTATTAATAAGCTTTAAGATTTAATTACAAAAAAGTAAAAATAGTTATTATTTTAGATAGAATTTAGGTTAATTTCCTCAAAAATATATGGGAAAGCTTTGCCTCTCTTGTCTCCTCTAAGGAGCAGCCACTATGATAGACTATAAAATATTAACAATTAGCGATATCTATGCATTCACCGGAGTAGTGAAAAGCCTAAAAAATTGAAATATCAGTAAGATGTAAAGAAATTCTTACGACCATAGATTTAGTTCGATAAGCTACTGCCTCTATTCTTTTTCAGATCGTTAATGGAAAAACCTATGTGGTTTAATTATCATTTTAAAAAGATGATAATTTTTTTACATTTGTAGGACGGCTTAAGCTCAAAACCACATTGGATTTTTCCAGATGGGATAAGGAACAAAGTGAAAAATAGAATTTTTGCGCTCTGATAAAATATTAATATTTTACCATGCCATGTAATATATTATTACAAACTATAAACGTCTTACCAAATAGTCCAAATATTTAAAATCTATTAATTAGAAAAAAGTTCAAAATCATGTACAGAAGAATCCCTTACCTGTTAGCCCTCTAGGTAATCGAACAGAAAACTGTGCTTAGGTAACTAAGCGATTAAAAATACAGGTTTAATATCCATCAGGCATAACAATCAGATACTCTAGTGTACATTTCTTTGGCTAAAAACTAGGCACTTAGCTGAATCATTTTCAAACATGTGGTTAAACAAGGCCTGTGACGTAGACGGCTTCACCAGAAAGGACGTTGACCTGACTCAATATGGAGATTGTCCCATTCAGAGGCTCACAATCCCAGAAATGCAGCATGATAACCCAAACCGCATATTTTCTCCCAAACGCTGTATATCATAAAATTTCATCCAAGAAAAACAGAACCAATGAAGAAATCCAAAGACCTACTATAGTTATTCCAAAGACGTATTGTATATATCCCAAAAGACGTATTGTAGATATCCCAAAAGTCGTATTGTAGATATCCCAAAAGACACTCGAACTCAAGAAAATGATGGCATCTGATAAAAGTTAAGCTGTTGTTTCTGGGCTGGCTGAACAAAATAATCGCCAAACTGGCTGTAGGGTGAAACGACCAAATCACCAAAAATGTTTGCACCCCGACTTGGTTTTTTAATCGGCCATTTATGACCAAATCCCTTTACCTGGGAAAGTAGTAAAACTAAACCACTTCTCGCTCTTGCGTCAGATAGCCAAAAGAGAACGATTTTTCTCCAGTCACTTGCACATTCCTTCCAACGGAAGTTACCAAAAAAACTTAATAAAAAAAGTCCATCAAAAATCTATCCAAAAAAAATAACCTTAATCTCCTAGCCATAATCTCGAACCCTTGATATTTATCATACAATTTGAACTACTTCCGGAAAATATATGCAAAAATTCTTCTATCTTAATTTTAAACTGGCCAGTACTGAAATCATACAGAGACAACCACTATCTTAATAATCTAAACTGCCTCGTCCTACAAAACGAATACCCAATAACAAATTACTTAATGGGTTCGAAATATTCAAGAATGAAATCCAATTAGTTCGAATTAGTTCGAGGGTCTAATTTACAATATTATAATTACTAAAAATTCTAACTAGTAAAGTAAAAGGGAAATATTCAACTAATAAACTAAAAACAACATAATGAAAAAGTCGATACTATCTTATTTCGAATTTAATATTTCGATATATTCAACAGAGGTGCCATCATATAGGCAACCATAAAACTATCCATGCAATTCAGTGGACCTGACTATCTGAAAGAGCTGATATGTGACAATAAATAAATATTTTCTGAATAAGGAAAATCAACAAGAAAACCAATAAACACTGTTCATATTTATCCAATAATTAAGAAAACGTTTTTCCCTGTCTCCATGTACCTAACGAAATTTACAAATTACAGAAATAGATTAAGTTTCGATGTCAATCAAAATTTCAAAATGTAAACAAAAGGAATGATCTGAATATAGATGAAACCAATATTAATGAATGAAAAACGAAAGGTAATCATTAGTTTTATAGTAGAAAAGATCGTTCACTGTAATTTCACGTTTCAAGTTTTGCATGTCATTGACAACCTTTAAAGAAAAACGTACGAAACAAAAATCTATTTATTAGTTTAGTAATCTGAACCTGTAATTTAATGTAGAAAAATGTCAACGAAAATATTTATTATTTAAGATCAATTTTTAACAGTGACAAAAGCCTAGAGAATTTTTTGAAAATGACTCCTTTTTGCTCGTACACAAATTGAATAGCTTTACGATTATTAAACGAAATACTATCTAGTCAACATTGGAAGAAAGTACTAGAAGACAGGCTTCATTTAATGAATGACTCGATTAATAGTTTACAAGATATAACCCTTTAAATACTGTTTTTTGCAAGATAATCTTAATACTGTGTGTATCCCAGGATGTATATAAGCCACGCATTTGAGGATAAAAAAGTCAAACTATTTCCTTGGTAACGGTATATCGGTTTAAAAAGAATCATCCAAGTCACTTGGATGGAAGCTGAGATAATGAACTTTTTACAGCACCATGCCATTTTAAACTTTCAATTTCAGTCTTGACGAGACTGCTGCCGACTTCTGAGACGTTTAATAATCACAAAGTTAGTTTGACTGTAAAGTGTTTTGGAGTCTTTCGCTAAACGAAGGATTTTTTAGAGTATTTTCATCTTATTTTTACTTTAAAGCATTTCCTTCAATAACCGAAAAGTTATTTAATTTTTTTTTTATATGCAAAAAGAGGTATATTTTCAAAAAATTAACTAGACTTTTCTGCTTGCCCGATGTGAAAAATCTAATACAGATTTAAAGCTAGAACCGTCTTGTACATCTAAAAAAAATTGATGCCCTTACAAAATTATTCTAAAACAATTAATTGATTGTGCAGCGGTGTCGAGCTTTGGCGGATTGACAAATTATGTGACCGATTTCATTTTAAATCATGCAATATTAAAAAGTACTTTCTCCGTGAAATGTATTATTCTAGAACCCAAAAAAATGTACAAGTGTTTTGCTGCTTTACAAAAACATCATCTTCAAGGAAGTTATCGAAATTTTAAAGTAGAATTTAGAGAGTGAAAAAATTAAAGTAATTTTTTTGAAAAAAATTATTTGATAAATTTTTTTCGGGTTTGAATGAATGAATGAATGAAACAGAGGATGGTGATACTAGATTATCCATGTCTTGGTCTCTATTGGGCTCTTTACATTCCACTACAGCTGTAGGTCATTCGAGGCCAATCGCCTTTACGAATCTAAGCAGCCTCGTTAGTTGAAGTTGCCTAGCTGCTTCCGGTAACAAAATTGTATCTCCGAAATATCTTTGTCTCAGTCCGTCCAGTGCTGGTCACTCTTTAAGGACATAGTCAACAGTTTCATCTTCGTCCAATTTGCAACTCTTTCCTTTCAAGCTGAGAAGCTCTTTAGTACGCTGTCCACTAGGTGCCATTATATGTTCCTTAACACACCTCATTCCTCGAGCTCCTTTTCACAAGGCTCCACAGCAAAGGCGATAGAACTTCCCACTGTGGACAGCTCCTACTTCACAGTGCTTTAACAGTTACATTGTTAAGCTCAGCAAATATTATTCTTTAAGTTAACATTGCTTTGATCTATTCAACTACTGTTGGTTCACAGCCTCATTGTTGTAGAGCATTCGGGCTTACCAACATGTATCAATTCTCTTTCTTCTTGGTATCTTGGTAGCATTGTCCGTTCAATAGTAATACGAGGATGATGTTTGGGTGTCTTTTTCACGGGTGTTTTGACTTTCCTCTGCAGACTCTCTATGTCCGTCCTGCTCCATTTCACAATTCCAAAAGAGTAATTGAGCATAGAACATGCATTGGAGTTGGGTGCTTAGAATACATTTTTACTGTTCAGATTGGTTCACAGTACCTGCCTCATACGTCTTATGAACTCGTTAGTTAAGTCCGTCATCCTAGTTTGTTGGTCAGTTCTTTGTGCCTGTTTGTGCATGCCCAAGTATTTATAGGTCTGCTTTGCCCCCCCGCCGCACTATTTTTACGGTTTTGCATGTCAAATACCCTCGGTTACATCCTTTCTCTTGTTGTGTTTAAAATGCGGCGTTTATTAAGGCTGAACAGCATTTCTATGTTCCTAGAGAACTTCTCCACAATGTTGCACATTTTTTCCAGCTGATTTTTGGGTTTCAGATCATCTATATAGATAAAACGATTTAGTTTTATCGTTTCTTAATACTGAAGACGCATCTGGCGGAATTGAAACCGACTGATACTGGGATCATGGCAAAATAGAACCATAATGGGCTCAATGAATCGCCCTGAAATATTTCCCTTCGTATTAGGATTGTGTCTGACTCGAAATTGCCACTGAAAGGTATTTGCGTTTGAATCGTAGTGCTCCAAGTTGAGATGAGGTGTTCTAAAAAGGAGACGATATGTATATCGACTCTATATATTTTCAGTATAGCTGCAGTCATATGGTATAGGGTCGAAGGCTTTTTGGTAGTCCATGTAGGCGGCGAATAGGTTCCTTCGTTTGGTATATGTCTGATTACAGATGACCGAATCGATAATAAGTTTCTCTTTGCAAATCATTGCGCCCCTGGCACATCCTTTCTGCTGAATTGTAATGATGTTGTATATGTGCGTAGACACGTTGTGTCAAGCAGGATGTGATTACTTCGTACAGCATAAAAAGGTAGACAACTGGTCCATATTTGGCTTGATCTTGTGTATTATGCTGATCCTGTGGCAAGACATACGTGACACCTTCGGTAAGAAACAATGACATTCTGTGGATCATGCAAGACATCGTTTATTAGAACAGTCAGTCATTGGTGCATATTTCAAAACTTTTTAAGCCAGCATCAGGATCCTGGGCCTTCTTATTATGATGTCCCTTGACGATGCCAGAGATTTCCTAGGTGGTAAAATGTTCGAATTTCTTTTAACTGTAATGCAGATTTGATGTTCTTCATTGATCCAGCTTGCGTTGATCTTGCAGTGGATGGTTGTAGTTAATTGACTCCTCCAGAGCTCGTATTCTTGTTCTTTATGCAGGTATCTATTATCTGCCATATTTTGTAAGGAGTTTAACTTCCGATCAAAGGTCCTTTTCGATCGCTCAAAAAAGGCATTGTCTCGTTTTCGGTTGTCGCTAGCTTGATATCTATAACCATTATTTGCTTGTTTTAAAACTTCGGATTCTGGATGTAGCGGAGGTTCAATTACTGCCTTATTGATATCGTCAGTGTCTCGTATTTCTTGCTCGATTTCCATTTTTATGATGTTAAGTCCCGTTCCTGGAATTAATTGTTTAGGGGAATAATCCCGTACTGTTTTGCTGTTCTCTGTTACGACCTTTGTATATATGGGTAATTCCTGCAGAATTCTGCATGCCGATCGTCTCTTGTCCTAAATGAGTTATTCTACAAAAAATGCGCTTTATTGACTGATTCATAGCCATAGTCCAGCTTAAGTGATCGCTGGTTAAGGTTCCCGTACAGCATTTTCAGTAGGTGTAGCTTTAGTATTATTTGACTCTCGTTCTGATGAAGTTGCTTTGGTTGTTGTCGTTATTTCTGTCAGACTTCAGCGATGTCCTCTTGCCTATCATTGGTTAGTTACTCTTCAACCTCAGGGTTTGGTTGTAGCTCAGGTTCAGGGATTTGGTTATTGTTAGCGTCACTGCTTCTGATTTCTCGTTTATTTTCCATTTCATTATTTATGATTTACAAGCCAAACGGCTTCGCACACCCTACAGGGATTATTCACTCATACCAGGCATACAAAGACACCAAAAGTATGAAGCTCTGTGGGAACCTTTTCCATGTTATCGGGTACTAGGTGACGTTGTCTGCTGTATTTCCTACGAACTTTCGGACGGTTTTCCCGGTTGCAAGGAGAAGAACTGCTTTCTGCATAGGTTTATACAGATGCTCACTAAGGCCCTTGATGTTCTGCAGGAGGTTCTTTGGTATCACTCCAGTTGTTGACAGTATTATGGGAATCGTTTGGACGCTATTCATTGCCCATTGTCTTCGGATTTGGACCTCCAGATCTCTGTATTTGGCGATCTTCTCGTTGTGTTTTGGCCTTAGGATGTTGTTGTTAGGTACAGCAATGTCAATTAGTGTAGTTCGCCATTTCATTATAATAATAATTATTATTATTATCCCCATATACTTAGCCAAATGGCTTTCGTACTGCCTTTAGGGGGGCATTCCCTCATCTTAGACATACTCAAATATCACGGAGCTATGTGGGAGTCCTTTCCATGTCGTCGGGCCCTAGGTGATTTTACGGTTCCCTGTATTTCCCATAAATGCAGATATTATTATTATCCCATATATTTATCCAAACGGCTTTTGCACACCCTTCAGAGGAATTAGAAAACTGACTTACCTCTTTCGTTGTTGTTAAAGTTCCACGAGCTTCATGATGGGCATTAACAACACACCCAATGATTCATTTCCTCGACAGTCCCTCACAAGGTCAGCCACTACGCTTGGAGCTGGTTTTCTGGGTCATCGTAAGGGAAGTTTGTTGAACCAATTGTTATGTTTCTTGGTTCTGCTCCCTTTGTTGTTATCTTCGCAGCAACAAGATCCCTGGAAATATGATTACCTAATGCAAGCACTTTCAGGTGTTTTTAATACACTATAGAGGTCCTTGGTCCATCGGATGTTGTGCAGTATATAAGCTCACACCCGATTTCCGTGATCCCTTTTATCTTTTCTGGTATATCCAGGATTTCTTGATGAGGGCGATGTATTATATTATATAATAGTGTGACATTGAACATTTCTGAGAAAAATTGAAATATTCTGCTCAGTTTTCCGTGAAAATTGTTCCATATTGGATACGTGTTCTAGGAAACTTATTTAAAATAATGTGCAGAATCGGTGGTTTTAGGAAAGGTATTTTCCTAACACCCCGTATTTTAAATGTTCTTATTAAAATATTATTTTTTTAAAACACCTATATTATTTGAAATACGAGTATTGCTGGTATTTTTTTTAACTTCCTTCAATAAGCATAAAAAAACTTAAAAGACTGTCCTGAATTTGTTATTTGCAAATACGTGTTTTTGATGTTAAAATTAATTGAGTCTTGATTTCCGATTTAGACTTTTGGCTCATTACCAGAAGTGTTTTTATTCTAAATAAGATTTCACTTTGAATAAGGATCTTAAAGTCTGGACACGTGTGCGGAATGACCCTGACCCTCCAAGCTATCATTTTACGATGCGTCGAGAACCGCTTATATAATAAGAATGCTGGAAAATCTTGTGGTTGGAGAAGGCTTTTTGTGACATTGGATTTTTATATGATACGGCGGAACAGAAAAAAAAGGGGAAACCTTATTTCGGTAATACTCGATGTCTGAACAAAAAATACATATTGGAAAAAGGTTTACGTAAAGGCATAAAAATTCCCTTTTTTATATTTAATTCGTCGGGATTCTTGTGGATTTCGATGTACGTAATCATGATATTTATAGCTCTGTTAGATTAAATATGAATTCTTTAAGAAACAAGTACTAGTTTTAATTTATAAAAAACATAATAATATACAGGGTTATTTACCCTATAAGGCACGGAATATTGCGACTAAAATACGTGACTTTCAAAAAGTTTTACTTTTGGGATATATGGGGTCTGACTGACTGACTTCGTAGCACTACAAACCAGGGTGGGTCTTGGCTGCCTCGACTATCTGCCTCCACCTGGAACGGTCTTATGCCAGCTCCCTCCATTCTTGCTGGTCAACTTCAAAGATAGCTAGATCCTTGTGGATGTTATCTCTCCATCTAAGCCTAGGTCTTCCCAGTGGTCTATTTCCTTGTGGTGCTTCCTCCCATATTCGTTTTATTAGTCGATCGTTTTGACTTCTTTGTATATGACCTGCCCATCGTAGTCTTATGGACTTTATTTCTTGAATGATGTCAGGGCTTTGATATATTTGCGCAAGCTCTATGTTGCTTTTCATTCTGTGACGGCCTGCTTCAAAGTCTCGATATGGACCATACATTATGCGCAGGATTTTTCTCTCAGACCTTTTTAGCAGCTCCGTATCGTGGACTGTCAGGGTCCATGTTTCACTGGCGTAGATTGCTACTGGTCGTATTACTATTCGATAAATTTCGATTTTTGCTTTTCTAGTGATAAATTTTGACTTCAGCAAGGTTTGTATCGCAAATGTACATTTATTTGCTTGTGTGATGCGCTATTTAACCTCTTCCTGCATATTATTGTTTGCCGTTATCACTGCGCCCAGGTACTTGAAAACTCGCACATGCTCAAAATTATCATCCATGGTGACGTTCTGCCTGATCCTGTCTCGGACGGGGTTGCATTTGGTCTTTCCTTCATTTATTCGGAGCCCTATTCTCTGAGCTTCTTTTTCTATCTTTATGACGTTTTCCTTCACACTGACTGTGCTTTCTCCTATCGCGCCCATATCATCCGCGTAGGCCAAAATAAGTTTAGGGCCACTTGGCCCAAATAACTCCGCGTCAACTGATACTGTTCTTACGGTTTTCTCCAGTACAAGGTTAAACAGTACTGGCGACGAAGCATCTCTCTGTTTTAACCCTCTGTTGATAGAAAATGTTTGGCTACACTCCCCTTCAAATTGGACACAGCTTTTTGCCCCCTCTAGGCACGCTCTACATAGTCTAATCAGCTTGTGCGGGATTCCAAATTCTTCCATAGCTTCCCACAACCTTATCCTAATAACACTGTCATATGCTTGCTCGAAATCTATGAACAGAGTAGGTAAGTTTTTGTTAAACTCCCAACATTTCTCCAGCATCTGTCGTTGAAGGAGAATGCTGGAGAATAATTTATAGGCGTGGTTTAGTAGAGCAATACCTCGGTAATTTTTATATTGCATTTGGTCCCCTTTTTTGTGAAGTGGAATTATTACCCCTTCTTTCTATTCATCAGGAATAATTTCTTGATTCCAAATTTGTTTCGTATGGGGTCTGATATAGTTATTTTTTAAAATTATTTTCATATTATACAGGTTGTTCCAATAGCTCTGAAAGTGTCAAAGTTGTGTTTTTTTCAATGGAATTCCTTGTATATTAATGCATTTTTGCATTTTCCGATTATAAGTGTCTATTTTAATAAGTTTTATAGTACCTAAACCTTAAGGGTTTTTAAATAACTTAAATTTTGACAAAATCTAACCTAATTTTCATGTTTCAAATACTTAAGAAGTATTTCAGTTATGTACTCGAAATTTACAGTGAAAAGTAACAATAAATCATATTTTATATTTCAATTATAATAAACTTGCTATATTATACAGGGTGTCCAAAAATTAAAACTAATCAAATAAGAACTTTAAGTGGCTATAACTTGATTAATTAAAATAGAACGCTATACTTTTTATATTACCAAAAAGTGTACCTTTTAAATACATATCGAATGGTATAAGGGTGTTCCATAGCTAAGTCGTCGCGTTATTACAGAATACGCGAAATAATCGTTTTCTAAACGTCAGATAATTTATTTAATCTGTCAGTTTAGTCTGCAAAGCCTGTTGCTATAATAGCGGTACTAATTTAGTAACTGTGAAACTTCATTTATTGAATTAAATTATTTGAATATTGTTGTGCTATTGCCTTGTCAAAATAAAGATCTATCCAAAGGAACAGTGTATTGAAATGATTTTTATCCTTGGAGAATGTCATCAAAATTGTTTGAATTCTTATCGAGTCTATGCTCAAAGGTTTCTTGAAAGAAACCATCCTAAACCAGCCATTTTTGTGAGACTATAAATCTTAATACCTTGAAAAATTGAACTTTATGATGGATTTCTAATTTTACCAATTTTGACTGTAATTTTAATGTTTTTATTAAAATATTGACATAAATCTGACTATTGAGCATAATTGACCATATATATATATATATATATATATATATATATATATATATATATATATATGTATATATATATAAGTCACTTTGGCTTATTATTTATATATTAAAATTGATAAAAATTAACACTTTGCACCTTAAAATTTATGACAATTTTAATCAAATTTTGTTCATAAAAACTCTAAAATATATATTGTTGCTTTAATATTATTACCTTTTTATTTAGCAAAATTTTCTCAATATATTAGTGCCAAAATTGCTTAAAATAAGCTTAAATTTATCCTATAAACTAATTAAATCTATATTACATTCTATAGTTTTATATAAAATATGGTTTTAATTTTTTACATAATTTCTTTAATAACTCTTAAAACTAAAACATTCTTCTTATATTTGATTCATTAGTGTTTATTTATCACTACTCACGGTATTTTTGTCTGAATTTTGCACTAATTTTTCCACTTCACGCACTTTTGTGTCTTATGAGTGATTGTTTTACTGGGACAAACGACGATGTATAACACTTCATTATTAGCTTTTTAAAAGTATTCACAGTCTTTTTATTCATTTAAATATATATATATATATATATATATATATATATATATATATATATATATATATATATATATATATATATATATATTCATCCTAATACACCACCATCGAGATGATGGCCTACCTGTACCATCATATCGAGAAGAAAGTCAAAATCTTACCCTCCCCGCTACAGTGATACGAGAGGTACATGTTTCGTCTCTACTAGACTCATCAGGGTACCAACATGCACCTGGCTGTGCAAAGGATAGATCGGATGAAAGTATACAAATACTGAACGCAGCTTCGCCGACCTCCCGCCGGATAGCGTATATGTGTTTATGCGGCTTTCACGGATTCCTCCGTGTGAGATGCAATAGCAGTGGATATATCCACATTATGTCGCTGTAGTGCTGAAATCACATTCAGCAAACGTACAACTATATGCAACTCCTTGAACAGATGAAGTAACTGTGCAACCTCTAACACGAAAGGATATGATGGAATGAAGTTTGCAATTACTGTTCGCATTTTACTTCATATATATATATATATATATATATATATATATATATATATATATATATATATATATATATATATATATTTGTTTATATTAACCCTTACTCTAACTAGTACAATACTTTTAACATAGTTTTTTAATTACCTTTAGTTTTTATAGAAAGAAATATGTCATATTTTTTAAGAATATAACAATTCTCAATTATTTTACTTATTTAAGAATTTTGGATTGTATTTTCTTTTTCTTAAGATTTTATCTGTTTATTTACACTACGATTTAAACGTATATATATATATATATATATATATATATATATATATATTTATATATATATATATATATATATATATATATATATATATATATATATATTATATATATATATATATATATATATATATATATATATATGTTTATACGGCTTTCACGGATTCCTCCATGTGAGATGCATTAGCAGTGGTTATATCCACATTATGCTGTTGTAGTGCTGAAATCACATTCAGAAAACGTACGTATATGCAACTCCGTATGTAAGTGAAGTAAATGCGAAACAGTAAATGCAAACTTCTCTCCATCATATCCTTTCTGTGTTAGAGGTTGCACAGTTAGAATAAATTGTAATAAAACACAATTCATCCTATTCCACCACCATCTAGATGGTGGCCTACCTGTACCACCATACCGAGAAGAAAGTCAAAGCTTATACTCCCCGCCACAGTGATACGGCAGAGATACATGTTTCGTCTCTCACTAGACTCATCAGGGTACCGACATGCACCTGGCTGGTTGTGCAAAGGACAGATCGGAAGGAAGTATGCAATACTGAACGCGGCTTCGCCGACCTCTCGTCGGATGGCTTATATATGTTTATACGGCTTTCACGGATTCCTCCGTGTGAGATGCATTAGCAGTGGTTATATCCACATTATGCTGTTGTAGTGCTGAAATCACATTCAGAAAACGTACAACTATATGCAACTCCGTATGTAAGTGAAGTAAATGCGAAACAGTAAATGCAAACTTCTCTCCATCATATCCCTTCTGTGTTAGATATATATATATATATATATATATATATATATATATATATATATATATATATATAGATGTAGATATGAACTCCTTCATGTAACACTCTTTGTGTTAAAAATTAAGGTTTTAGTAAGAAATAAATAAATCTATTTTTCTACCCCATTTAAATAGTTGTTAATATATATGTATTCTCCTTTAAAGCAGACAAAGAAAAGAATATATACAAATAGTTTATTTCCTGGAAAAACAACTCTGGTTCTCTCTCTAAACGCGTTCCGACCACCGTATTGTCTCGTCAGTGGAAAGCAACTTTCGCAGGAAGCAATTATCAATATAAAATATAGAGTTTTGAAACATATCGGTAGGATATTAAAACCTGCCGACTTTTCGCTGTCAGACTGAAAAATATCACCAGTCGAACAACATACATACATTTACAGGAGTAGTGCACTATATAGAAAATTGTTTCCTGTGAATGTTGCTATCGATGCGATTCAGCTCTACTGAGACCATAAGGTGGTTGAAATGTGTATGGCGAGAGAACCAGAGTAGTGTTATATATATATATATATATATATATATATATATATATATATATATGTATATATGTGTATTCTTGCCTTTATCTGCTTCAAAAGAGAATACATATGCATTAGCAATCCTTGTGCTTGAAAAGAGTATAAATAAATAAGAGATCAATTAAAAATGATCATTTATAAAAAATATTCAAGAACTTGTTCTCAAGGTCACTAAATATTTTCTAAAATAAAATAAATGAAACAATAACTATATTAACTACAGAATCTCGAAGATATTGCAGACCAATTCTGCAATTAATATTATCTTTAACAATAAATTGTTTATCCCATACCAATTAATTTTTGCAATAATTGCAAAGTAATGTGGCTGCCATATCCTCCCAAATAAGTGAATACGAGTATTTCTGATATAAAATTGTTCTTCAATACAAGCATTTTTCAGTATTTCGTCAATTTGATCAGAAGAGTTTTTAATACTATCCTCTTAGTCACATTTAAGTGGTAAGGGATATCTTTGTCAAAATTTTGTAAGCGCCCAATCACAAAAGGACTGAAAGTTTTCCATGCCAGTTTTCTTCTTTGTCTTTCGAAGCCAGAGATATATAATATTATAAATTTAAAGAGAAGCCAAATTTGAACATTTAATCAAGAATTTTTTTAAAGCCAAAAAACATTCAACCTTTTTTTTTCTCCAGTAAAAAATCGGGATATAGGTATAAATCTTTCATCAGGTTTTGAGTTACGCTAGTTATTTAATACGCAATCAATAAACACAATTAAATAAACATCATAAATCTTCGAAACTACTTAACAAGAGGGTGTTTTTTGTTTATCAACTTGTTCACTTAATGGTTGTTCATATAAATATGTACTTATTTCTCAATTATTATTTATTTAAGTTGCGTATGTAGCAGTAAGCCCCGGAATATTTTCAATCCAAAACAGAAAGTTCTCTCATTAATAAAGTAGGCCATCCTTCCCATAATCTAAATGTTTTAAGTAAATTATTTAATCCCTCAAAAGTTTTATATAAGCTTTTCGTGTGTTAAAATTTCCCATTTGTTTTCTTCAACACCTTTGTGAAATCGCATTTCTTCTATTTCTTTAAGATTTTCGTCTCTATTTTGTAGTTTTTGATAAATATTTTGTACCACTGGAAAACTTTTTTGGTATACTAGGCCCATTTAATTTTGGCATAATTGCTTTTAAAAAAAATGATCTCACACGTTTTAGAATCCTATTGGAATATACACCTTATAAAAATATCTTTCATAAAATGACATAGACTCATTTACTGTCACAGGGCATAAAACTTTCATAATGAATAACTTTTTGGCAACCAGGTACACAACATCTATAAGGCATCATAAAAATATTAAAAAGACCATTAAAATGCACAGAGATTTTTCACTTAAAAACACACAATATTAAACCACGAATGGAAAATGGAGAACCAGCGCGAGAACCAAAGAGCGTGCAGATATGATGCAACGTTGCCAAATCTAATTTATTGTATCGTCTGTTCAGAAAACAATTATTGTTATTTTTAATATTTTACTACAAAATCTAATAATAAAGTAAAATATATGGGTTTTCGGAGCAAATGCTGCAAAAATAATAGGAAATAGTACAAAGGGAGTCATAGTTTCATATCGCCCTTCTCTTTTAACATTTTAGTTTTAAACCATTGCGGAATTATCTTAGGTGCTGTAAAATGAGGTGACACTCAACTGCTATACCAATTGCAACGATTTTCAGAAAAAAAATGTTTTATTCCTCATACCAGTCTCTTTACTTTTCAGAAGCTTAAAACTTTTTTAATAGGTGCCCGGAAACTTTACCTAATACTTAAAGTACGAAAAACAAATTTTTGAAAAAATAGGTTTGAGGTTATAATATTTAATAATAATAATAATAATTATGTTTTTATTTCGGGCTCCATAGAATTAACAACATATTATAATTAACTAATATACAGGATAGTATAGAGACAGAAAGAGCGAAGTCCAGATGTGGATAACACCTAAGTGATATCCACCCTGATCAACTCAACCCAGACTGAAAGTAAATAAGACCTAAATAATAATTAAACACAGAAGAGAAAAGAAACAATACTTATTCACCCAAGTTAGATACACTGATACAAATTCTGGATTTTTCCTCATCAAAATTCAAAAGAAAAAGAGGAAACTACAATTTTCTTATTTATTTATCGAAAGCGTGTTGGAAGACAACATATCTAAACTTTATAGGCGTGAGAGTTTTGAAGAAGTCCGGAAGAGAATTATATAGTTTAGCTACATTGTAAGTAAAAGAGCTTTCAGAGAGAGAAGATTTATGAAGGCGCGGAGTTAATGTTCCTCGAAATCAAATATTGACGTTATGCACGTGAGATCTAAAAATGATTCGTCTGTATAGATATTGTGGGCTTTTATAACATATAATTTTATGGTAAAAACAAGCTTCGTGTAACCACCTCCTGCTCTTCATATTCAGCCATTTTAAATCGAGTAGCTTATGAGATATTCTCTCATATTTACGAACTCCATAAATTAGTCGCAAACAAGAGTTCTGCACTTTCTGTATTCTTCGTTTTTGAATGGCAATGAAATGGAGAGCACCAGCGAGTGACAGAGCAAAGTCTTAAGTTTTATGGACAAATCATGGCGGTAACTGTAAAGAAATTTTAGTTTAACATAAGCCTTCTGAACACAATGGGAGACATGCTTATCAAATCGCAGTGCACTGTCAAAGACAACACCCAGATTTTTAACACTATCCTCAATAGGCAGAACTGAATCGCCAATCTTTACATTTATAAGATTTTTAACAATCTCTTTATCAGTCTTTTTTCCAAATATCATTATACAGCATTTTTCCGGATTAAGATACAAGGAATGCTGCAAGGAGACCGAATGAATTGCTTTAAGGTCTTGGTTAATAGCATTGCAAGTCTCAAGAACATCCTTCCTTCTAAAAGACAAATATACCTGGGTATCATCTGCGTAGCAATGCGACTTGCACCTTATCAAGGCACTTGATAAATACGAAGTGTAGATTGCATATAACAAAGGACTTACAATAGAGCCCTGCTTTACACCAGAATTTATGGGCAGCTCCCCTGATATCTCGCCACCCAGTTTAACGCATTACTTTCGACCCACCAGAAAACACCTAAAAAATAAAATGGCATGATCACTAAGACCGATATAGTGAAGTATTGCTAATAGCAATCGGTGGTCCAAAGTGTCAAACGCTTTCGAAAAGTCGGGCAGTGGCAGGATTGTTACTTCTCCTGAATTAGTCGCCCGAAATATATCATCAGCGACATTTGCCAGAGCAGTAGAACAACCGTGATTCCTTCTAAACCCAGATTGAGTCTCAGGCAGTATTCAGTTAACCTCCAGGTGCTCTGTAAGTTGTTCATTAATTATTTTTTCTAACATTTTTTACATACAGGGTAAAATACTAATTGGACGAAGATCCCGAAGTTCACGAGGACCACTAACTTTTGGCAATGGCCCTACCAAAGCCCTCTTCCAGCATTCCGGATAAACAGAATTTAATAGACATGCATTCCATACATGTGTTAAGTAGGGCAGAATGAAAGGACAGCAGAGTTCTACTAAATCAATGCTCAATCCGTCGTATCTAAGTAAGAGTAATTTTTTAATAAGGTTTTGTTCTGAAAAAAACTTTAACATTAGATTGAAGGTAAAACGTGACAAGATAGGTTCAGGTTAGTTCAGGCAACTTAAATGTTAGAAATCTAGGAATTTTGAAAACTGATTGGTTACAGATTGGGAAAAAGTGGGGTGAATCGCAACGATGGTTTCAGACTTGGCAGCCGACGAACTTACTTTTGTTTTTCGCTCAGGTAGAGTTACTAAGATGCCGCGTGAATATAAGCGTAACCGAGGGCTAAACTTTGCCGTCAGGTTTCCGATGAAGTATACGAAAAAGCGATTAAGGAAGTTAAAAGTGGTGGACCATTAGAGTGGCAGCAGAAAAATACTAAATTGTTTATACTATATTGTGTAGACGTAAAAATAAACAAGACTAGGGTGCAAAGTGGCTTTCCAAAGGTAGGAAAACTGTGTTGTCCAGAGAAGTCGAGCAAATTGTAAACATACTAGTTCAGTGCTCCGAATGGGGACAACTATTGGATTTATATGATCTGAAGGTTACAGTAAAAAATTATTTAGACAAAATCGGCCGATGAGTTGAACGTTTTAAAGACAATTTGCCGGGGTCGGAGTTTGCATTGCAAAAGATCAAGGACAGGAATAACACCTGAAGATGTCAGAGCTTATTTTTATAATCTTCAAAAGTCAATAGATGGTGTCAATGCGGCTTATATCGTTAAATACGAAGAAATAAATCTAATTGATGACATGGGAAGAAAAAGGGTAACTTCACAGCGAGGGATGAAATACCCGAAAAAGGTGATGGACCATAGTAAGTCGACCACTTCCCTCATGTTTGCAGCCGCAGCAGATGGAACGATTTTACCGCCTTACGTCGTGTATAGGGCCAAACATATAAACGAATCTTGAAAGTAGAGCAACCACCAGGTGCTCGTTTCAGTTCAACCCTTTCTAGATGCTTTGACAGCAACTGCTTCCAGGATTGGATTGAGATAATTGCCATTCCATATTTTCGAAACTTGTCCGGCAAAAAAGTGTTAATAGGGGACAATCTTATTTCGCACGTCACTTTAGAAGCTGTACAAAAATGTGAAGAGCATATCATATGGTTCGGGTTTCTACCAGCTAATTGCAGCCACATATCTCAGCCTTTAGATGTGGCATTTTTTCGCTCATTTAAGGAGGCTGGTCGTAAGACACTAAATGACTAATGGCAAAAAGGTCCAGGCCGAAGAGAATCGGGCATTCCGAAGACCACATTTCCACATCTCCTTAAATTATTATGGGAAGCAATTAAACCTAATGCGGCCAAAAATATTAGGTCGGGCTTTCGACAATGTCCAATTGTTCCAATAAATCTTGATGAAATGTTATCAAGACTACCATCAAATTTACAAATTTTGGACAATGATGCGGGTACAGTAACAGATTCCGTAACCGATATTTCAAAATCATTACGCTACGAAAATCTCCCTAAACCAAGGCAATAGCGTAAAAAGATTAAACTTTTACCAGGTCGTAGTGTGTCAAGAATGGATTTTAACGAAATTAAATCTAGTGATTCCAGTGATACTGAAAATATTTTCGTTCACAACGCATCAAGAGAAGATGAAAGAGAAGCATGTTTGGAAGAAGACGTAGAAAGTTTCCCGATTTTTCTCCAGTTGCCTCTTTAAGCGCAAGTGTCAATGAACATCCTTGCATTTTTGAGCATTTTGTTATTAAGAATTGTAAAACTTTTGACGGCGTGTTTCTAATTACAAAGAGATCTATAAAACTTAGCTGTTGGTTGATTTTTTAGTCAGACATACATTGGCAGGATTCAATCCATAGATGAAAATTACACGACAAATTTTCTACGAGTGAAGCTTACGATGAAAAGACTGATAAATACAACATTTTTTGTTTATCCAGTTATTCTAGATGTGACCGAGTTTAGATTCCACCAAATTACTCGTAAAGTTGTGGTCCTGAAAAGGGTCGAAGAGGTATTTTTGTATTTAAAGTGGACGCCAATAAGTTGTAACTTTCTATCGTTGTTTGATGTAAATCAGAAAATGTTTTCTTTTAAATAAACAAATTATAATTAATTTGTAGTATCAAATCTTTTTTAAAAATATGTGGTTTATTGCTGTCCACCTCTTGGACAGTGTGAAAGCCATTAGATGTGTCATCAGACAGGTGGTGTTTTTCACACCGGTGGTAAGGTGAATTACAACAAGACATATATAAATTATTTTGACAGTTATTTTTAAAGAAAGAAAAAATACATATATCAATGCTTAAAGGGGACACCGAGATCTAGATCTAGTCTTTGCATATTTTGTTTTTATTTTATGCGTAATATTAATCCCGGTATAGATGTATTTATGTTAAAAAATGTTGCTATTCACCCCATTTTATGGTATGTGTTACTGACTACTTTAACGTAGTCATAAATAAGTTACAAAAAGGAAACATAATTCTAAGCTCTTCCATTCTTAAAAATTTGGAACGTTCTGACAATATCGCTTCCACGATATATTGTAGAAATTGTTTTAATATCAAATTATCGAAGTTATTACAGGACGAAAGGAAATCTAAGCAAACGGCTAAGGCTGCCAAACCGTGACGTCATTGGGAAATTTCGTTTCAGCACGTAATCCTTATTTAGAGAAGTTATTGGCCCGACAGGCACTTGACCGGTTTTTCCTTTTGTTTGAAGTGAAGTATTCTTTACCCTTTTGAAAAATATTGAAAAATTTGTCTTTTTCTTTCTTTGATAACACTAGTTAATAAAATTTAACTTTTTGTCTGTTGCCGTGAATTTTATGGTTAATGACATTCACTTATGACCCGTTTTTGTCAAATCTAACCTCAAAAAATTTTTGTGCAGCTCGAGTTACTTTTTTTTTTGATTTTTATCATTTATGCGTATTTATTTATCGATAACGTGCGTATTTTACTGTGTTAAGATTAGTGTCTGAAATTTTTGCGTCATGAGTAGTTCAAGGAGACGTTGTTTAGACAATCCAAATCATTTTCGGTATATATGCGGAGAATATGTGTTTAACAATTGTAGAAAAGTTGTATCGGAGTTGGTGAAAAGTCCTTATTTTGAGTATTTTGGGATGCTCTTAGATAAAAATGAAAAGTCTTGGACTCCTAATTGTGTTTGTAAATCCTGTGTGGAATATTTAAGATTATAAAGATAAAAGAAGTGCCTTTAAATTTAGAACACCGACTATTGGGCAAGAAGCACAAAAGCATCTCGAAGACTGTTACTTTTGCAGCGTGAACGTAAACGGTCTAAACACTAAAAATCGAGCAAAATGGCAGTACCCAAGTACTAGTTGTGTTCAGCGTTCAGTGCACCATTCACTTGACTTTTCAGTGCCTAAAAATATATCTGAACCCTTAGAACAAGACAAGGAAAGACCAAGCTCATCACAAAATGATGCTGATTTTGAAGATACATCAAATGAGCTAAAATACTTTTCCCAAAATGAGTTAGGTGATCTTGTAAGAGATTTAAATCTTTCTAAACAAGCTTCAGAATTTTCGACATCAAAACTGAAAGAAAAAAATTTAATTTCCTTAAATACTAAAATATTTTTTTATCATGAAAGAAATAAAGAATTACGGCGTTATTTGTCCGAGCAAAACGGTATTACCTTTTGTTCAGACATTAAAAACATGTTGATAAAAATGGGCTTGATATAATATGAACCAAACGATTGGCATTTATTCATTAACAGCTCAAAACGTAGCCTAAAATGTGTTCTATTACATAATGGAAATAAATACGCTGGGGTACCTATTGCCCACAGTATAAAGTTAAAGGAAGAATATTGTAACATCTCGCTAGTCTTAAATAAAATACAGTACAATGACCATATAGGGCAAATTTGTGTTGATTTAAAAATGGTGTCAATAAAGTGGTTACACTAAGTTTCCCTGTTTTATATGTCTTTGGGACAGTAGAGCTAAACAAGAGCATTGGGTAAGAAGAAACTGGCCCTTGAGAAAAAATATGAAGCCTGGAAAGCAAAATATAGTCTAGAATTCACTTGTAGCTCGTGACAAAATTATCCTTCCACCATTACATATAAAACTGGGCATCATGAAATAGTTTGTTAAACCATTGGGGACTGTTTTTTTTTACATTTGCTAAAAATTTCCTCAGCTCACCATGGAAAAGATTAAAGCAGGTATTTTTGATGGTCAGGTTTCCGGAAAATTTAAGAGATATGAGCGAAGAGCGGGGAGACCGTATGCATCGGGACTTACGCGTCATGGAAGAGAGCTATCAGGGTTTCTGGAATAAGAATATGATGTCTGAGTATTGCTGATTTCTGACACGTCATTTTCCTAAGTCTGCACATCAGAGAAGAGCTTTAAAACGAAGTTTTTTAGAACTCAATGATTAACTTGATTTTTAATAAATTTTTTCTTAGTAACTATACATATTTTTTTTTTGTTTTATGCCTACATAGCTGAAACTCAGAAACTAGAGCTGATAAAAAAATTCTACTCATATATTTGAAATTAGCATATCATATGTAGTCAGCAACAGCTAAAATTTCTTCGGCAACACATGTACTGTAAACTAGTGTAATTAATTAACTCATATTTTTAATAAATCATTGTAAACAGGTATATTTTTTTGCGTTGTTAAATATTTATAGTTTCTTCAAAACAAATTTACTGCAATATTGTAGTCTTATTTAGTGGCTCTGCTAAATTCAAAGTAATAGAATTAATTTTACATCAGTAAGAGGTAATTTGATAAAACCCATTTTTAATAAATTTTACATTTTTTTTCAGTGTATTGGAGCCACAGTAGAATTAAAATAACCAGTAGGCTAAGTCGATTTCGCTCGAGCCATATCTTTTGGTGGCTTCTAAAAGGTCTAATCCTAATTTTAACCTGAAAATAGTTCAATGTTCTAACGAAAGCAGGGATGTTAGAGGGGGTAAAAGGAAGGAAAATAACGTAAAATAAATTCGGTCCGGCATATAAAACTGTACCCCCCTTAAAGGGGCTATACTTTACTTGCGCAGGGTCAGGGGACAGGACTGGACTTGAGCAACCTTTATTTATTACGTTATTTTATTGGAAAATTACAATTTTGAGTTCATTAATAAATGATTAATTAAATAAATACTGACATAAAATAGATTTCAACATAATTCTCCGGCTAAAAATTTGCATTATGGGAAATCTAGGAAAACGACTTTTTTTGAAAAAATTTCGATACTTTTTCCTATTTAGAGGTCGTAGAACACGATTCTGACCTCCGTTTTCTATAATTTTTCCTCAGTTTTGTGGAAAACAATGAAAAACACTTTTCACTTTTGATTCAGTTTTTTGTATTAAATCGTTAATATTTTGTTACAACCACAAAAATTCACAAATGTGTACATTTGTATCGAAAATATCAAGAAAGTTATCAAAAAACAAATTAAAAGAAAATGACTTCCGTTATTAAATATTGATGTGACTCGTTCCTAAAACCCGAAAAATTAGCATTGTTGTCAGATTGCCAATACGATTTTTTGAAATTCACATATATTCTTTTCTTTCACAGATTGTCCTACTTTGACGTGATTTCTGATCAAAAATTTTGAGTGCTTAAGATTAATTTTACACTTTTTTATACATTACAAAAATTAAATAAGGTTGTTAACTGTAATGGATAAATTTTATAGATTATATTACGAAAGTATAAGTCTAGGTCAATTTAGGTTAGTTCAGATTAGTTTCAGTTTTACAAATTAACCAAAATCAAGCTGAACCCGAACTAAATAAAAATTTTAGGTGGTTAAAATTAATTTTTCCTGTATAAAACATTACAAAAATTGAACTATATTGTTGACTGAGATGGTTAAATTTTATAGTTTTTACCATGAAAGTATTTTACATCTAGCAACGTGTCAAACGAATATTAGTCGTTTTCACGAGTTTGATGGTAGGTGAACTTTCCGAAACGTGTTTCTGATTTTTCGTTGAAAATACAAGTTTTTTCAAAATGTATTCACTAGAATTTTTGCAAAATAGCTAAAATATATTACATACATGATATTTTAACTAGTACTTGTGAAAATAAATATGTAAGTTCGTTTTTTTCTTCAGAATTAAAATTGCTTGGTGAAGTGATGCTCGGAGTTTTTTGAGATTTCTGAGAAAGCGAGAAAGAATAGTGAAAAATCAAAGACAAAATCATGTTCTACGACCTCAAAATTTTTTACAAAAAACGTCGTTTTCCTATATTTACAATGATGTAAATAATTACGAAAATATAAAAAACGTACTTACCGAAAATAATGAATTAACGAGATTTACCAAACAATACCATACATTGATGCATTGTTATAAATAAAAAGTCTGCACAAATGTCTTGATAGCATACACAAATATAAATTCTGAAATTTAACTAATGACACTGCACGGCACAATAAAAAAAATATGAAAAAAATAACAAACAATCACATTAATCCCAAAGAATACGCCGAGATGTCGCCCTTTCGCAAAATCCTGCTCTGTTTTGTTGTTCTCATATTGTCAACTTCATACAACAAATTTACTATTCTGCGCTTACTCCACATAGCCACTTGATGTCAATTTATGACATTTATATTCTGCATGTTGGGTCAATTTTTTATTTTTTTTTCATATTCCTTTTAACTTCCTTAAAGGAAAGCAACAACTTTCAGCTTTAGGTAGTGATAAGAGCATAATTTTAAAACTGTTTTATATTATTCTATTTATTATCTGCATTTTTGCATATTCCCTAAAATTCCAAAATCATCCTTTTTTCACTTTGTAGAAATAGACAAATATAATAGTAACGAAGGAAAAAAGGATCTCAAGGAGGAAAAATCGTGAAAGAAATAACCGATCTCTAAAGTTTCTAAAGACAGTCGGTATAAGAGAAGAAAACTGAGTGAAAATTACCATCCCACCCCCGGGTTGGGAATCAAGGCGATTGGCCTGCTTTTCATCCCTCGGAAAATATCAAAAGGCAAAAATTCCCAATAGAAAGAGAAAACCGAACGGAATACAGGGACAATGACCACGGAATGGAAGAATGATAATAAATCATTGTATCAGGAATATACAAGGTTAACAAGGTAAAACAGAAAAGACTAGCACAACGACTATTAAAAAGAAAAGCAATAAAGATAACAAACACGAGAAATTACAGGAGCACTAAATGACCGGCTAGAATTCTTTAATTTAAATGTATACAAAAAAGGATGCATTTGTTGAGTAACTAAAATATATACTTACAAAGATTAGAAAATCTGTGAAGCCATAAAAACGACAATGGAAATGAGAAACTTTTATAGTTCATTTAAAAATCTACAGCTGCCATCTCAGATCTATTATTGATAAAAATCGAGATTGATAACACAAGATACTCAAGTATACAGGATGTCTCACGATGAGCGTCCATTAGACTCTTCGAACATACCCCTGTAGAAGTAGCATAACGTCAGAACTAGGGCCCGGTTGTTTGAACGCTGAATAACGTAATAATATTTTTATTTATATTTGAAAAAGTGTTGATAGACAGTAGATATTTAATTTCTTGCTACAGACACACCGATTTAATGCTATCTTTTTCTAATTGCATTATTTAAACGAGTATCATCGGTACGGCAATTCTGAAAACAAAGTATGAATATGCGTTTGCCTAAATTATTATTATTGTTATTTTCAATATGTAAACAATATCTAACAATATTTACTGAAAGACAAGATAAGTAAATATGTTTATGTCTGTCAAACATCAAAAAAGCGTCTCCCCCACCGACCATAAACAGCCTTCCAACAAATCTATTGTTGTTTAAATCTAGGGTATGATCGAAGATTAGAATATATCGGGAATTAATGCGATTTGAGTCCTGCAAATTTGTATAATGGGGTTTAACTTCAGATGAAGTAACAGCGATCTCGAACGACTTCCGATTATACACTTAGGGGAAAGGGGGAAATTCCGCGCACCTAAGAAAAACTTTTTTTATTCTTTTATATTTGCAATAATTGGCTCGAAAATTCCTTTAAATTAAAAAAGACTTAGAGATGTTAAATGCAGTGACTTTTAAAGTAAAATAAAAATAAAAAAATATAGCATTGCGCAAAATTACCCACTAGCTAGGATAATTCTGTTGCGATTGTGGGATAATACCGTTAATGGTAATAAATACACCTCATGGTAATTGAGTAATATTTATTTTTAAAAAATACAAAACTATGAAAAAATTAAAATAATATTTGTTTTCTAATGGTTGGCAATAATCACAAAGTCTTTTGCTGTATTGGTTGCAGTGCACTCGGTATGCGTCCACTTTGCACAGAAAATACACCGGTATCATAATTCTTGATTTTGACCAACTTCATGCCAGATAAAGCATATTTCATTTTTGGTGTCTGGACCAAATTTCGCTTTCATCGCTTTCTAAATCATCTGTATATAATTTTCAGACAATTCATTATCGATGATATATATATATATATATATATATATATATATATATATATATATATATATATATATATATATATATATATATATATATATATCAAATAAAGACGTTTAAGACAACTTCCGGTATAACTGGAAGTTGCCCAAGATCGCTGTTACTTCATCTGAAGAGATTCTTACCGTAAAATCTTATTATACAAATTTTCAGGATTGAAATTTCAATACTTTCCGAAATATTTTAATGGACGGTCTCCTTGAGACACCCTGTATTGAAGCATATAGGGCAGATCTGACCAGTGTCTACTCAAAACCCGAGTTTAAATTAAATGAATACCTATCAAAACAAATGAAGATATAAGTGTAGAGGTTACGACACTGTAAGAAATTTATGACAGAACAAACTAAACCCGAAGCTAGATGGAATATTCCTAAAGCTTAATGCAAATATATTGTATGATAGAGTCAATAAAAAAACAGCAATTGATGCTTTGTGTAAGAAATGGCTACCCAAAATATTGAAAAATAAAAATATAATATGCAATAATAAACTTGAATAATAGACACAAAGTAAATAACAAACATTCCACCGGCTTAATTTACGAACAGCAGACGACAGAAACTAAAATGGAGAAAAATAAAGTTGAAAACTATAATAATCTTGAGCAAACCCAAAATATATGGACAGAATTGCAACGAAGTCGAAACTCATCTAGACAATGTTGAAATATCTATACAGAGTGGATGGCAGCAGTTCGGCAAAGGTAAATCTGGAGAAAATAATGAGGCGTTTATCCAACAGTGGATGAAATGAAGGCAGAATAGTGATGATGATTAAAAATTAAAACAAATATTCGTAATAGGGATGAATGAAGGGATGAATGAATGAATGAATGAATGATTGAATGAATAAATGAATGAAAAAGGGGTGGTGATACTAGATCATCGATAACTCGGCCTCCATTGGGCTCTTTACATCCCACTCAAGCTGCAGGTTATTCGAGGCCGATCGCTTTTGCGAATCCAAGCAACCTCGTCAGTTGAACTTGCGTAACTGCTTCCAGTAACAAAATTGTTTCTCGGAGATATCTCTGTCTCAGTCTGTTGAGTGCTGGGCACTCTCTGAGGACATAGTCAACAGTTTCAGCCTCCTTCAAACACCATTTGTACGTCGGGTCGTCTTTGACACTGATTCTATGAATATGGCCCCTCAGGTGACAATGTCCTGTCAACAGTCCCACCACGATTCGCAGCTCTTTCCTTCTCAAGGAGAGAAGCTACTTAGTACGCCGTGCACTAGGCCCAGTTACATGTTCTTTAACACCTTCATTCCAGAAGATCTCTTTCACGATTTAATAAATTTGCTTTCCAGCAACGATTTTAATTCCCGTTTGTCAACAGCAATTGGGACAGGTAATATTGGTTCAGTCGCCGAACACAACTTCGCCAAATGGTCTGCTTCCTCATTCCCACGTATACCCGAGTGACTCGGGATCCATAAAGTCTGATTATGCAGCCGTTCTTGTCATACCATTTAGTACATCCTTGCACTCAGACACCAGTCGCGATGTTACGACACTGGACTTCAGTGCCAATATCGCAGTCTTACTGCCTGAGCATATATTTATTACTCTATTCCCGTCTATGTCCCTCTCACAGAGATCGGCAAACTGCAGAATAGCATAAATATCCGCTGTGAAAATTGTCGGACATTGTCCGAGAGGGTAGTACACTCTGACTCCTGTGCTCCTGCCGAATACTTATGCTCCAGCTTTTTTATCTTGTCGAGATCCATCAGTATACTATCAGGATCCATATTTTGTAAGATTTTGTTCTCCCTCCCATTCCTCTCTACTTGGCAGAAATATCTCCAGGGAGAGATTGGGTTTTAAAAGCGGCGTCATGTAATCTGTCCGCATGGGGAATGATGGCCACCTCTCCATCGCACTTTCCTAGACACTTGAGTAGCCGCCCGTTCCAATTCCAAGATATTCCAGGCAACTGAGACGATAAACAGTCTTCAGGGCCTCGTTCTTTATGTATAAGTGAAGAGGAGGCAGGTTCACCAAGACTTCCAGAGCCCTGGTGGGAGAAGTCTTCATTGCACTCAATATTCCTACACAAGCCATTCTCTCAACTTTATCAAGTTGAAGAATGTATTTGCGCTTTGTTGTACTACGCCACCATACAATAGCGGCGTACATTATCATGGGGCTGATCACCGTAGTGTATATCCAAAATAGCACTTTAGGTGTTACTATCCATGTAGATCCAAATGCTCATTTACAAGCCCAGAAAGCACATATGGTTTTCTTGGTTCGAGTCTCAATATGATCATTTCAGCTCAGTCGTGATTCCAGAATTTCTCCCAGGTATTTAACTCTCCCCTTAAGTTGAAGAGTCCTTCCCACCAATATAATCGTGGGAAGTCTTTCCATTTTCCTCTTTTTTGTAAAGAGTACCATCTGGACCATGTCCAGATTTATTCCGAGCCCCTCCCTGGGGCACCATCGTTCCGCGATCCGGTGGGCTCACATTATTGGCTCCTCCAGGTTCCAGATATGGCGACCAGAGCAGTAATAGGGATTTATATTTTAATATCGAACGGAATAATATAAAGCTTTTAAAAAGGTTTTTTTCAAAAGCTATTCCAGAAATCAAACAACTCCAAAGGAAAGAAGTAGTCTATAATTAAACGAGAAAACCCTATATTTTAAACTGTTTTTAAGTAATTTATCTCTACCGATACTCAGATTTTGATATCAAACTATTGATTTTAACAGAAATGTGCAAAAAATATCGATATTCAGAGAATAAATAATTATATTTCCATAAATTAATATTCTTTCAAGAATCTTAGTGGCCATGCATAAATTGTATTAATATTATATTTAATGTGGACTCTAAAAGAAGTAAGTTAAGAACATCAATATTTTAAAATTTGTTTGAAAGAAAAATTTCTAGGAATTGTATATTTCTAAGAATTCTTATAATAATAAAGTTATAAGGTCTAGCCTGATAATCTGAAGATGTTCTGTACCTCGTTTCTATAAATTTACGAGCTTTCCTGCCTAATTTTTTTTCTTAAGGGCTCCATTTTTCACCAAAGCTGTTTCAGCTGCTTTATTTATATTGGAGTTTATACGATATTTCTCAATGCTTAACCGTAGTTGATGGCTATTTGGTTATTTAAGCATTTCGATGGATATTTTGAAAATATTTTCATAGTTCTATTAAAATGTCATACAAAATAAGCTGAATAGTGTCTATTTGTTAGCAATTTTGAAGAGAAAGACATTTAAGGGTCGACTGTGATCTGCAAGTTGGCAAAAAAAATGATAATGTATGAGATGTAAATGGAGGTCCTCGAAATTGGATTATATTTAGGTACATGTTTCGCCTCTACTAGACTCATCAGGGTACCGACATGCACCTGGCTGTGCAAAGGACAGATCGGAAGGAAGCATGAAAATATTGAACGCGGCTTCGCCGACCTCCCGCCGGATGGCGTATATGTATTTATGCGGCTTTCACGGATTCCTCCGTGTGAGATTCAATAGCAGTGGATATATCCACATTATGCCGTTGTAGTGCTGAAATCACATTCAGCAAACGTACAACTACATGCAGCTTCGTGCATGAATGAAGTAAAATGCACAGCCAGGTGCATGTCGGCACCCTGATGAGTCTAGTATTCTATTCACGACGGCTCGTACTTTAATTCGCGGCGCTTCGTGTCTAAACTCCGCGTCGCTGTTCACGGCGCTTCGTACTAAAAATTTGACCGACAACGGTACACGCGATATATCTAATAGTAACCCGGCATCGATCGGCGGTAGGCAGCATCTCTATACGCGGCGGCGGCATTAAACATCGGGGCAGCAGTTGTTAAGCGCCCCTCTCAACGGACATCGGAGGGCACTTGGCGGTAAAACACATTCCTGGTCATGACGAAAACAAAACAATACTGACGGCATGCGGTGCGTGTGTGTATAGGTGACGGTAGGAAGGAAAGAAAGGAACCGACGCTGCCCGTACCTGCAAGGGTCCTCGACGGCATCACCAGGATAGAACGACATTGCCCGTACTTACAAGGGTCCTCGACAATGTCGACCAATAGCGGTAAGAAATTAGGAAAGGAACCGACACTGCCCGTACTTATAAGGGTCCTCGATAGTGATGGTAGGATGACACAACATTGCCTGTACTTACAAGGGTCCTCGACAATGCTGGCCATTAGCGGTGTAGGACGTAAGGAAGGAAGTGGATGGTGAAACATCATATACACAAAAGAGTAGCCTCACTTACATTGCTAGACCAGGAAGGCACGGTCCGGAAGGCGACCCAGGCAGTCCGTTGGGACCGTCGCCCCGGATGGAGAACATGCAGTTCTCCCCGAGTTAATGGTAAGCTAGAACTTAAGTAGTTGGCCAGAGCTCCCACTACGCCGACGAGTGATAGCGTGAGGTGATGGCGCATACAATACAGCTATACACAGCACGCGATTACTATGGACGAAAGCTCTAAAAACTGTCGGAAAATCGCATTTCCCAGCATGGTGCGGCAAATCTAATTATATATCGACAATATTGAAATTTTAAGCATCCTTTTCCCGCAAGAATCAGATTTTTCGGTTGTATAATAAGTAAATTAAATTCCAGAGAACGTACCCGTGCCCAAAAATTTCATAGCTCCGTTACAGTTCCAAATCTAAAAATATGTTATTTATACATCATATTCATGCCAGCTGATGGGATAATATTTTATTAGCAAAAAACCCATATTGCCTTCGAAAGCAACTAACTGTAGAAATAAGTAGAATATGGAAACATTCACCTTGTGTTTATGAGGAGAAGTTGATTGGCAGTAACTCTCGGCGATGTGAATCAATTATAAATAACAGTGGGGACTATAATGAGATGATCGCATCTCAAACCAAAAACGAGTGTCTCAAAAGACGTAAGATTTGTTTATTGTAATTATTTATCAACGCGTTTTTGTGAAAATAATTGTAATAAAAAGGTTTCAAAAATCATATTTCAGATACTTTCTCTACGTCACTGTATAGATTTTCAAAATATATTTCTTAATATTATATATCATTGATATAATATAATATTTCCTATTATATACTGGATATCCACTGATTAATAAGTCAATAATGTCCACGACATTGAATTCCAAGCAAAACAAAAATATATTCTTCAATCTGGCCAGTGGGTTTATATTGGTGCCAGTGTCATAAACTTTAACACACACACACCCACGCATACACAGGCAAAAAGTTTTCTTTGCTCTAGATTTAATTTTAGTAATCCTATTTTTCTAGAATACAGAGACTCGTAAAAGTTTTCGTACCTTTTAGGTAAGCGAAAAAGTCAATTTCTGTAAAAGTTATAAACAAGATTTCTAAACAAAGAATATCTAATATAACATGGTTTTTATCCATTTAGTGTAAAGTGCATACGAAAGGTTATCATGAAACTATACTTAATTTTGATTGGCGATTGACATAAAATAAAAAAAAAAGAAGAATTGTTCGACGATGAAAGACAAGAACCTAATATAGATAACACACAAGGCGACGAAGGACCAGACATAACTAAAGAAGAAATACTGTACGCTATAAAAACAATGAAGACTGGTAAATCACCGGGTCCAGATAGGATTACATCGAAACTTCTTAAGCTTGTAGAAGGTGAATCAGTGAATATTCTTGTCGATCTTTTAACTGCATTTACAAAACAGGAGAAATACCAAAAGAATGGCTCCTATCCACTTTTGTTACCATACCAAAGAAGGCAAACGCAAAACAGTGCACTGACCATCGCACAATAAGCCTAATGGGACACACATTAAAAGTATTCCTCAAAGTGATTCACACAAGAATTCACAGAAAACTAGATGTGGATATTGGTGATACTCAATTCGGATTTCGGAACGGGCTTGGAACAAGAGAAGCACTATTTGCACTTAACGTCATGTGCCAAAGATGTCTACATATGAACCAAGATGTGAATATGTGCTGCATTGACTACAATAAAGCGTTAGATAAAGTACGCCACGATGACCTAATGAGACTGCTGGTAGAAAAAAACTTGGATAAAAGAGACATCGGGATTATTTCCAAGATTTACTATAACCAGAAAGCGAATATTCGAATAGAGCAAGAGACAACGGAGGAACTCGAGATTAAGAAAGGCATATACTTTCACCAATCTTATTCAACTTATACTCAGAGGACATCGTAAACAGAGCAGTTTCAGAGCAAAATATAGGTATTCAAATAAATGACATCCCAATAAACAATTTGAGATATGCCGATGACATGGTTGTAATTGCAGAAACTTCGGAGGATCTTCAGATACTAATTAACAGAATAGTAGTATGCAGTGAAGAATATGGATTATCACTTAACATCAGTAAAACAAAAATAATGGTGGTATCTAAATCACCACAAAACTTCCCTGACATAACCGTGCATGATCAAAGAATTGAACGTGTGAGAAAATATAATTACCTGGGAACTGTTATCAACGAAAATAACGATAGCTCTGAAGAAATCAGAATCAGAGTGGAAAAAGCTAGAGCTACGTTTATTAAAATGAAGAAGGTGTTCTGCAGACGAGATTTGAGCCTTAAACTTAAAATTCGCCTTGTGAGATGTTAGGTGCTGTCAGTTCTTTACTACGGAATGGAAGCGTGGACATTGAAGAAGATTGATACCAAGAGGATGAAAGCATTTGAGATGTGGATGTACCGTAGAATATTAAGAATATCGTTGACAGAGAGAGTAACAAATGTGGAGGTTTTGCGAAGAATGCGGAAAGAGAAAGAATTAGTACTTACTATTAAAGACCGCAAATTGCAATACTTGGGACATGTTATGAAGGGAGATAAATACCAGTTGCTGCAATTAATTATCCAGGGAAAAATAATAGACAAAAGATCCATAGGAAGAAGAAGGCATTCATGGTTAAAGAACTTAAGAAAATGGTACAATTGCAACAACTGCCAACTGTTTAAATCTGCAGCGTCAAAGATACGCATAGCTTTGATGATAGCCAAACTTCGGAACGAGGACGGCACCTAAAGAAGAAAAAGAAAAAGAAAACGAGGATACGATTATTAAATTATACAAATCAAGAACAAAAATTTTATCTTTTTAGCCTTATGGTAAATTAGTGGAGTAAGCTCTTAGAATATAGATATTTAGAAAAACATTTTACAGTTTAGAGAAGCTGTTATAAATCCAAATATGTTAAAAGGATTAGTTTACTAAAATAGAATGAAAAAATATGGACATTAATTTAATGCAGGACTAAATTGCAATGAAAATATTTTGGAAAGACGCAAATGATAATGAAAACACCGGTCAACTACAATGTTAGAATTAAGTAATGTTAAGATAAAAATATTGCTGAAATTGAAGAAAAACAACATTATCTTGGTAAAATTCATTTTAACTACCGTAAAATATTTCTCAAAATTTTATTGAATTTTTCACATTTTTTCCAACTCCGGTGTATGTATAGACCTCATTACATTATGACTAGAAGGATAGTCCATTGATGCCTAAAATAGCAAATCTAATTTCAACGGAATATTTTTTTAAACAATACAAACTGTAAAAAAGGAGACTTTTTCGGTTTTTTATAGATAATTTAAAAACTTACAAAATGATTTTTACGAATCCTTATCGGATTATTTTTCACAGAGAAAAATCGAAAAGATGCTCAAAAATTACTTTTTTAAATTCATATCCTTAGTAATTTGCAATATTACGAGAAGATTTTTCGGGAAAAGAGTTTTTTATGTGTTCTTCAAACAGGCGGGAGATGAAATTTGTCACATTAATAGTTTTTGTTTAATTGCAATATAACCAATTTAGAGCAATTCTTTACCAATGCCACTGTAATAACATGATAGGTCCGATTTGAATTTACCAAACGGATTCTGGCAGTTATAAAGAACTGCATTTCGCCTATCTCAGATTTTGATATAAATTTTTTTAAATATGCTAAAAATGCTTTCGAATATAGCGAAACACGTGTAAACGCGCATCAGAAGCCGAGCGAATCAAAGGTAGTGGAAAATTACAAGCAGCAAAGGAGAAAAGAGCCTCAGGCTATACGAGCTGAGCGCTAAGACTATATTACATATGTATCTCATAATAGAATTTTAAGTAGATAAATAAGTAAAAAAACGGAAACGCTTATTTATTTTTTCTTCAAATAAATTTTTATGTATATTTAATAACATTTTATTTAAATGGGGTTCAATATATATATATATATATATATATATATATATATATATATATATATATATATATATATATATATATATACAGGGTGTCCAAGATAAGGATCCTAACCATGGGGATCTCGGAAACAGTTGGAGATACGAGGTCGGTTAAATTAGAGAAAAGTTGCGCAATTTAGTACTAAATTAAACGCAATTTAAAAATTTTAAAAATTCAAAATACTTCCGGAGATTTCCGGAAAAAACCGAATTTTGGCAAAATCGTTTTTAATTTTTGTAGGCTTTATTTAAAGAGATATCAAAAAATAAAAGGTAGATTCTTCTTGCCACTTTTTATTTTTTATAATTTGGTCTAAACAAAATTTAAATCCGACGTTTCGTTTCTGAGATACCATCATGAACTTTCATTTTTTATATGGAACAAAAAAAAGTATCCCATGTATTTGATAGCATTTTTTATTACAAATTCAACGGTGTATCACACTTGCATATCAAGTGTGTAGTTCATTGGCTTTTATAAAACTGATATACCTTTCTCTCTCGCTCACATGGAGCTCTTATGGAAAGTACTTGAACTACGTATTCGATATGCAAGGGTGATACATCATTGAATTTGTAATAAAAAATGCTATCAAAAACATGGGATACTTTTTTTTTGTTCCATATAAAAAATGAAAGTTCATGATGGTATCTCAGAAACGAAACGTCGGATTTAAATTTTGTTTAGACCATATTATAAAAAATAAAAAGTGGCAATGAGAATCTACCTTTTATTTTCTGATATCTCTTTAAATAAAGCCTGCAAAAATTAAAAACGATTTTGCCAAATTTCGTTTTTTTCCGGAAATCTCCGGAAGTGTTTGAAATTTTTAAATTTTTTTAACTGCGTTTAATTTAGCACTAAATTGCGCAACTTTTCTCTGATTTAACCGACCTCGTATCTCCAACTGTTTCCGAGATCCCCATGCTTATGATCCTTATCTTGGACACCTTGTATATATATATATATATATATATATATATATATATATATATATATATATATATATATGAAATCTGTCTTAAAAGGTTGTTCTCAAATAAGTGTGAAAAATTTTAAAGGGTCATTCCTGAGCTAATTTTAAGCATAAAAGTTCATAGAAATATATATCTGATAATGCTTAGTTTTTAAGATACAGGGTGTTAAAAAGTATTATTATTATTTTTAGGTTTTTAAATTTATATCATTTGTTCTTAAAGATAATTAATCAAATTTGGAACACTCAACACTTTTTACAGTTCTCATAAAAAAAATTATTATTATGTGAAATAATTAATATACGAGTGGTACTTTTTTCCGGGTCTGTAAAATTTTACAACAGTAACAAAATATTAATGACAGAAATTACAACAAATGTTGAAAATGATCACTCTCAGCCACAATGTAATAATCCGATCGTCGTCTCATTGCAGATCGTATTCCCTGAAATTATATTGGAGTATTTTGTATCCTTTCGTAAGACGCAATAATGCGATTTCTCAAATCTTCGACATATTTAACAGGAGATGCATAAACCAAAGATTTAAGGAAACTCCAGATGCAAAAATTCAAAAGATTTAGATCCGGAAATTGGGCAGTGCAGTGTTGAATGCCTTTTCGACCTATCCAACGATTTAGATACACTGCTTCGATATGACGCCGTACATTGATACGGAAAAGTGCTGGAGCGCCATCGTGTATAAATCATAATTCTTGTCTAAGTTAAAGAAGAACCTCTTCAAGAAGGGCAGGTAACTCTTCCTCGAGAAAGTGGCAGTTGTGGTCGCAATTTAATCGTAATGGAAGAAAACATGGACCAGTTAGATGCATTTCCAAAAATGAAATATATTCATACCATCTGGCGTTAGCAGCCCATCATAATTAACTTCTCCTCCGCTGCTTGCAACCCCCCACTACCACTGCTTCGCTTGGCCTAAGACGTGAGCTCACGCGTATCATGCTATGTTGAGAAGCATCTTTAGCATATTTCAACAAATTTATATAAAAATCTAGTTTCAGAATTCGTTTGATAAATTCAAATCGGACCAGTCATGTTAATAAGGTGGCATTGATAAATAACAAACTATCATTTCCTGAAAAAACTTCGCTTAATATTGTAAATAATCAAAGACTTTAATTAAAAAAACATTTTTAAGTTTTTCCGAATTTTTTCGGTAAAAAATCATCCAATAGGGTCTATAAAAAACCTTTTTGTAGATTTTTTAATTATCTATAAATGACTCATTGAAACTAATGCGATTCATTCAAATTTTGATAATATCAGCAAAAAAAAAACAAAAAAGTCACTTTTTTAAAATTCCTGTTGTTTAAAAAAAATCTCAATGTTTAGTTGGAGTCGGATTTTGTGTTTTAGTCATCAAGGGACTACTCTTCAAGTTATGTTGTAGGCACTTTGCTGTTTTTTACATGAAAAAATTGCTATGGATTGGGCTCTATCTCGGAAAAGGGATTTTAAACCGGCTGTTGTTTTTACTGAATTTTGTTCTTATAGTTCATTATAGTTCAATTTATGAGACCATTGGGTGGTCAAAACTAGTATGAAGAGAGTGGAATTTGAAGGAAATAAAATTTTTACTTTCCTTTTTTGATGTTCTGAAGGAGAAAAATCTTGTTAAAATTCATTTAGGTGAAAAGATTTCTCTAATTTTTATTTATACAATGACTGACAGAAAGTTCGCAGGATGTTGGAAAATTGTTTATCTTCGAATTTAATATCTTCAAAAAGTTCTGCATATCTCTAAACAAAAATAACACCCATAAAGGTCAAAAATTTTAAATTACAATTTTCAGTTTTGATAACATTTATATATAGAAATGTTGCTTCAATTTAAAAGCTATACTCAATTATAATATTTGTGTTTTTTGAATAGAGGTTCTAATGTATCTAGTTACCTATGGTATTTGAAAATGACCGGTAATTTACAACTATCAGAATAATAATCAGGAATATCTTTACAAATGTTCAGAAACTCGGAACGCGATTTATAGTCGTTCAACAGGTTATAACAGCAATAATGGTAGCAACATATTGACGATAGCACAAAACAAAAGCAAAATATTTATAGTAGATGTTTCAAATGTTGAGCATCCATTTCCAAACACACATATTCTTTTTCGAAACCACTGCTAACTCTGGAAAACATTTCCGGGGTTACAGTTTGAAAAGCGCCCAGTATGCGTATTTTCATATCTTGTGGTGTTGTCGGGGACGCATTGCAAAATATGTATTCCCATAAAAAGAAATCTGGTGGAGTTAAGTCTGAACATCTTGGGGGCCAGTTTTGAAATCCGTCTCTCCCAATCCACCTGTTTCGAAAGTTGGCATTTAAAAATTGTCTAACTTCGCGTTAATAATAAGACGGAGCTCCATTCAGTCGAAGTCACATAGTTGTTCTAATATTTAAAAGGACATCTTCTTATAACACTGGAAGTTGGTGTAAAAGAAAATCGCGAAACATCAAAGAATTTAAAAATCTTTCAAAGAAGTAGGGTCCAATTAAGTATGGACTCAGTACTCCTCCCCACACATTAACCGACCACTTATTCTAGTTTTTCATAACTTTGTATTCATGCTAATTTGAATCAGAATAATAATGGAAGTTGTGTCTATTCACGAAATCATTGTTATGAAAAGCACATTCATCACTATACAACACATTATCAAAAAAGTGTTCATTTTCTGACACTTTATCTACTACCCACAAGCAGAATTAAGTCCGGTTGTCAAAATCATTTCTGTGAAGCTCTTGACAAGCTGGATTTTATAAGGATGAAATCTGTAATTGTTAAAAATCACTTGCCTGGGTAATGTTAGTATTTTTGGATATATGATTCTGACTAATATTAGGATTTTTGGTTACTGAACCAAGTACAATAAAAACATTTTCTTCATCCTTAGTGCCAGTTTTTTTTACAGCAGGTTTTTTATAACTGACACTTCCACTTTTCCGAAATGGGTTTAATAGTTTCCCAACAACGGCTGTTTTAGGATGGTTTCTTTCAGGAAATCAAGGATAAAAGTCATATTAATACGCTCTTCCTTTGAATAAATCTTCATTTTTACAAAGCAATATTACAACTATATTCAAATAATTCATTTCAATAAATGAAGTTTCAAATTTAATAAAAATAATACCGCTTTTATAGCAACAGGCTTTGCAGACTCAACTGACAAATTAAATGAATTTTCTGACGTTTCTAAATGCCATAGGCAACTAAATTCATTAGAACATCTATTGAAAAAATACAAAATGGTGTAGAAAACGAATATTTGCCGTATTCTGTGAAAAACGAAGACTTAGCGATAGAACTCCCTTATACTATTCGATAGGTATTTAAAAGGTACATTTTCTGGTAAGGTAAAAAGTATAGCGTTTTATTTAAATTAATCAAGTTATAGCCACTTAAAATTCTTATTTGATTAGTTTTAATTTTTGTACACCCTATATAATACTGGAAGTTTGTTACACTTCAGTGTAAATTTCGAGTACATAACTCAAAATCCTTCTTAAGTATTTGAAACATGAAAATCAGGTTAGATTTTCTCAAAATTCAAATTATTTAAAAACCCTCAAGGTTTACGTACTATAAACCATTAAAATAGGCACTTATTTTGATCGATGAATCGAAAAATGCAATAATATACCTAGAGTTTCATTTAAAAATACACAACTTTGATACTTGAGACACCCTGTATGATATGAAAATAATTTTAAAAAGTAATTATATTAAACCCCCATATATCCCAAAAGTAAAACTATTTGAAAGTCACGTATTTTGGCTGCAATATTCCGTATAGGGTATATTACCTTGTATATATATATATATATATATATATATATATATATATATATATATTTATATATATATATATATATATATATATATATATATATATATTTATATATATATTTATATATATATATATATATATATATATATATATATATATATATATATATATATATATATATATATTATTTGAATGAAGGTTTGGGTTAAATTATATTATAAAAATTAAATTATAGTTGGATAAAATTCCTCAAAAAATAAAATACGGTATACAGAAAAAATATTTAATATTTTTCTGTTGTTATTATTTTGAAAGGTCATACTATTTCTGAAACTGATTAACCTGACATAATATTTACACTTTTATCTACCAAAGTCAACAAAAAATAGGATTTACATACTATATGATTGTGATCTACATTTTATACAGGGTTATTCGAAAAAAATGGGTTAAATCTTATTTCTTGTTCAAAGTGAACAAAGTTTCATAATTGCATATAACTTTTAAAAACAAATAAAAAGATTTTCCAAAATGGAAACTTTACTTAACCCTATTTCCAATTTTTTGACTCTTTCTCGTGTACTATAAGACTTTCACCCGATTTGGCGACATACAGAACTTTTTCAAAATAAAATAGATTCATTAAATTCAAAGCTAAACATTTATTCCATAAGTTGCGCACTTTCTGCCGGTCACTGTACTTATAAAAAATATTTATTGAATCTGAACTAGTTTGATACTAGTTATTATATATGTTATAACGTTAGTTACACTTTATTTATTGTTACAACTACTTTGTGATGGCATGAAAGTTGCTAGACTGCTCCATTCTTAATCAATCATCAATAAGTAATTATATTTATTGTAATACTTGTATTACCTTTTTTCTTGTAGAAACAAAGGGAATTTTTCATTAGAAGGAGAACGCGTCAAACATCAAATCGATGGTAAACGTAAAGCGAAAGTATCCCATTTCCAAAATAGCCGGATATTTTCCTTGCCTTCATAGAATTCGGTCCAACGTCTTCGTGTCTCATCCAATCTAAGTCAGAGGCATTTTTTGACCTTTTACTAACGTGGGGTTCGACAATAATGCACGATGAAAATGCTTGTTTAAATTTAATAATAAAGAAAATTAACGAAAAGGTAGCAGTGGAAAAATTAATTTGCTGCTAATAGGATCAAAACTCTTCGACTTTTAAATTTTAATTAATTTACTCAAAATCAGGTCAATTTAAAGGGGAAAATTTCGATTGGCACAGCAAAATTATTTGAAAAATTTTCTTTTATTTCTTTACATTAGCTTTAAAGAAAAGGTCCACTTATTAAAAGGTTAATTCTTTTATAATTTTATTAGCTTATTCAATACAATGTCCTTTTAGTGTATAAACATTATTCTTACGCTCTTTTGCTATAGCTTTTTTTGAACTTCTTCAGTAGCAGCTTAAGATCTTGTAGATTGTAAATGATAAATTATATATTATAACTGGGTCGAGATGGCTTCTCTTGATCCTCTAAACAGCAATTCGACCCATAAGATCTTTATAGCCGTTTATATTTCGGAGACACTGGCGTTACTGGTTTTCATTTAACATATCCAATGTAATGTTTGATATTTTATATAGTTTACGCAATCACAACTTTTTGACATACAAAGACTATTTCAAAATTTTATCTCGTCCAAAAAATGAAATTAACTGAAAAACATTTACGTGCGATTATTTTTCACAAGTGTTGACATGATTTATATCAACAACATTGCATCAATGTACCTAATTCTGTATAGAGATATGAAGAATCTATCAAAAATACTGTAAACTCCTTGATCATAAACTTCCAGGAATTACCAACAGGTGGCGCTCTGAGTCTGCTGATTTAGGTTCTGTTTTTTCTTGATTAGGTGGCCACATCTATCATTGACACTGCTACTAAATTGCACGTGTTTTCGATTTTTTACAGTTTCAAAAATAAAGTTAAAATTGCAACAACGAGCTTGTATTAAATTTTGCTTTCAATGGTGGATTCAATGGTGCAAAAACTTTGGAAATGATGAGAAACTGTTTCGGAAGTCATATTCTCAAAAAAAAAACAGACCTTTACCATTCGCATGAACGCTTCAAAAGTGGTCCTGAGTCCTTCGGTTATGACGAAGGCAGTGGTAGGCCGTCCACATTGAAAACATTAATAAAGTAAGAAAAATGTTGATCAATAACCGCAAATTGACCATCAGAGAGCTGTCAAAGGACTTGAAGCTTGCTTATGGATGTTATAGTAAATGGGTTTCCGCCCTGTTGCTGCAAAGCTAGCCCTTAAGCACCTGAATTTCATGCAAACAAGGGACCTCGTTGACAACGCCAGAGACATGATTTCCAACTGAGCATTCATCAAATCCATCATTACTGAGGACGATACGCGGGTTTATGAGTACTACATGCATCCAGACATCAGGCGAGTGTACGAAGAGCTCCAAATGAGCCAAGAGCAAAAAAAACCACGTAGTTTTCAGTTGTAAGAGAAAGCGATGCTCAGAGTTTTCATGAATTACGATTGTATTATGCATCACGTCATCATTTCCAAAAGGCGAAACAGTTAATAAGAAATATTATTTGGTTATTATGAGAAGTTTGCGTGCAATTCGCCAAAAAAGAATTTGTGGGCAAATAACTTATGGAGTTTGTACTATGATAATGCACCGTCGTATAATGTTATCATAATTAGTGAATTTTTGACCAAGAATGGATCAAATGCCATCCAACAGACATCGAATTCACTTGATATGGTCTTCGTGACTTTTTTCTGTTGGATCGGGTAGAAAAATTACTACGGGGAATAAGTTTTAGCAACCAAGAGCAGGTAATGAAAAATCGAAGACTGCTCTAATGCCCATACTGAAAATCGAGTTCCAGAAATGTTTCGAAAGCTGGATCAAGTGCTGCCATAAGTGCGTTGAAGTTGATGGAAAGTACTTTGGGGGATAATATTAATGTTTATGAACAAAATTGTAATTTGAAATTTCTGAATGAATTCCGCGGATTTTTTGATTAAGATTCAATCATGGCTGTCGTTCGTTCACGGACAAAGGTTGTATAAAATTGGTTGTAGAAAACATCGATGCTGTGTGTGAACTGATAATATAAAATCATCATGTGACATATCGACAGAGATGATAGAGATAACACCAAATATAAAAGTATTCAACTATTAGTATAATCAAACATAAGAATAGCAAAAAACGAATGGCTTAAACGTGAATGCGCTCAAATAGAATAACACCAGAAGCAACACGATGATTGTAACCTATACAAAAAGTTGAAAGTAACTGCTGGGATATATAAAAAGAGAAGACCAGACGTATTGATCAACCAAGACAACCAGATAGGTCTTAACAGCACAGAAAAAAAAATAATATATGGGAAAACAAAATTCCAAAAACAACAAAACGACTGGCCCAGACGATATACTGTCTGAGATATTGACACTTCTGGATGAAAGAGGCATAGCGACACTTCATAGAATATTTAACATCATTTACGAAACGGGTTGCTACCCCAAACAATGGCTATGCTCTACCTTCATTCCCTAGCCTAAGAAGACCAACGCAAGAAAATGTGAAGATCATAGACTCCTTAGTTTAATGAGTCATACACTAAAAATATTTCTAAAAATAATTCATCAAAGAATATATAATAAATGCGAAAGATACATAAACGACTCATAGTTTGAGTTTAGGTAGGGCCTAGGTACGAGAGAAGCGATAGTCGCTACACAGGTGCCTGTTCAGAACTGTTATGACCAGAGAAAAGATGTGTGATTACGAAAAAGCATTCGATCGTGTACAACTCATAAACTAATGCTGCTTCTTAGAAAACTAAACATAAATCAGAAAGACATCCGATGCATTGAAAGCTTATACTTGGGTCAAACCGCGTAGATAAAATCGGATAACAATGTATCCTACCCGATACAAATCCGAAGAGAAGTGCGACAAGGGTATGTGCTGTCCCCTCCCCTGCTTAACCTTTATTCGGAAACAATTTTCCAGGAGGTTTTGGAAGATATTCAAATGGGAGTTAAAATTAACGGAGTATATATTAATAACATCCGTTATACGGATGACGCAATCCTGATCGCCGCCAATATTAACGACCTCCAAGAACTCATCAACATAATAGGAGAGCGCAGCAAATCAATAGGCTTGACCATCAATACAAAGAAAACAAAATTAATGATTATCTCAAGAAATCTCAATTTATTCCAAAACGCCAACGTAAGATTCAACGCAGTACCCATAGAAAGAGTCATCAAATTTAAATATCTGGGCACATGGATATTGCAAGAATGGACCGCTGACAACGAAGTAAAATGTCGCATTGAGCAGTCGCGACAGGCTTTTGTAAAAAAAAGATTGAGGTTCATAAAAAGTTACGTATGGTCAATTCTTCTTTATGGTGTGGAGGGTTGGACATTAAAGACAAGCGCTATCAATAAATTAGAGGCTTTCGAGATATGAATATACAGAAGAATCCATAAGATATCATGGACAGTGAAAATGACCAATGAAGAAGTTCTCTCACATATTGGGAAAGAACGTGAACTATTTAGCATAATCATGAAAAAAAAAGACGGTGCATCTAGGGCACATCATGCGAAATGAGAGATACCAATTCCTACAGTTGATGATTGAAGGCAAGATCGAGGGCAAAATAGGAATTGGAAGAAAGGAGATGTCCTGGCTCTGTAATATCAGATAGTGGACGGGGTTGCACGATATTCAGACACTGATACACACCGCGAGAAGTAGGGAAGAAATGGAAAATGTAATCACAAAAATCCATTAGTGGATACGCATTTGAAGAAGAAGAAGACATCGTGAGATTGTGGCATCACCACGCACTGATATAATAGCATACCTACGTTTCCTTAACATCGAGATCCTTTCAGTTTTGGACAATATTCCTATTGAAATAAGGCATAATCTGTGGTACCAGTGTGACGATGCTCCCATCCATAATAGAAGACAGGTTCAATAACGCCTCTTGGAATATTTAGGGGCAAAGTAATTGGGCGCAATATGGAGCAATACTGGTCGGCCAGGTCTCCGGATTTAACCCCACTTGATTTTTTCTTGTGAGGTTACCAAAATAAAAAGTTTACAAACAAAGACCTTTCCATAATGTTGATCATCTGGAAATGGGGATTCGAAACTGCATTTTGGAAGTGAGGCCCCTTTGTATCAAGAAGAACAATTGTTTGTATAGAAAGCAATGGAAGGTACATAGAAATGAAATTTTAAATTTTAAGTTTTTGAATTGTTTTTAATTCAATATTTAAATACCAAAAATAGTTGGTGGAATTTTAAATGCGGTAAATTTTTATATTATAATTTTTTATTACAAAATTTGAGTCTTTTCAGGTAAAGTATTTTCTTAATATTAATGTGTATTACTTTTAGACACAAACTACGTTTTCAAAAATAGTTATTTTATGAAGTTACCTTGTACAGGGTCAAAAACAAATAAACATGTGACCATATTTTAATACCTCTATTTGAATTTTATAAAAAAACACATATTTAATATGGCACTACTTTAAACAAAATATGTCTGGGTGAAACACTGTTAAAACTAAACCGTCCTAAATAGACAGTAGAGGGCTTAAATTGGAAAGAGCAACAGTAAGTTAAGTAAGTTTTAAACCCTAAAAATACAAGCATAAAAAAATCATCTTCTCTTATTACTGAACCGGCAAAAATGGAGAATTTTAAATACTTTCGGGATACAACTATTTCTTTTACATATTCCAAGGCTTTAGGCTAAGTTTTTATTCTTAGTAACCCTATAAAAATGTTTATTTGTTGACATATGTGATATAAATCGGCGATCCGGTGACTCTGGATAATTGTAGGCCTATATCCCTTCTCTCCCAGTTATACAAAACCTTCATGAAAATCATAACTAGCAGATTGACGAACAAATTCGACACATATCAACCTGCTAAACAAGCAGGATTCAGAAAGGGATATGGAACATGCGACCACCTGCATACACTAAAAATATTAATAGAAAAAACCCACGAGTATAATCTGCCTCTGTACATGGCCTTTGTTAACTAAAAGAAGGCTTTCGACAGCCTAGAACTATGGGCTGTTGAAGAAGCTTTGGTAAATAGCAGAATAGACTCGAGATACAAAATTCTATTGTATAATGTCTATCTAGACGCAACGATGACAGTACAACTTGATGACGAGCTAAAGACGAACCGCATCCCAATCAAAAGAGGAGTAAGACAGGGAGATACAATCTCGCTCAAATTATTTATAATGGCCCTGGAAGACTTGTTCAAATCATTAAATTGGGGAAATAAAGGGATAAACATTGATGATAGATTCCTAAATCATCTGAGATATGCAGATGATATACTCTTGATCGCATCCGACTGGGAAGAGCTGCAGTCAATGATAAACGGCCTCCATGAAACATCGCTCCAATGAGGATTAAATATGAATCTCAGAAAAAAAAAAGTAATGGCAAACTCAGACGAACAACAAGTTATAACAGTAAATGCAACCGAAATAGAACAGGTGAATTAATATATATACTTAGGACAGGCCATAAGAGCGAGTAAGGACAACCAGATAGCCGAAATAACACGAAGAACTCGATTAGGATGGACGGCGTTCGGAAAACTCTCCTATGTTTTGAAAAATCAGAAAATTCCCTTATTTTTAAGAATCAAAGTATTTGATTGTTGTATATTGCCGGTTCTAAGATACGGAGCGCAGACGTGAACCTTTACAAAATCAAATTTGGACAGAATCCGCAAAACTCAAAGGGCTACGGAACTATACATGTTAGGAATATTACTCAGAGATAAAAAACGAAATGAGTGGATAAGAAGAAAAACCAACGCAGTTGACCCTATAGAAAGAGCAGCATCACTAAAATGGAAGTGGGCAGGCCATAACGAACGAATAAAAGACAACCGTTGGAATTCATAAATTGGAAAATGGCGCCCATATGAAGGGAAAAGATCCAGTGGCAGGCCACAGATAAGATGGAAGGATGACATAGTCAGACATGCCAGCTTGATGTGGCAAAGAAGAGCCCAGAATAGAGAGATTTGGAAACAAATAGGGGAGGCCTATATCCAGTTTTAGAAGGATGAAAACTAGGCTAAAATGAAATGAATGAAATGAATGAAATGAATGAAATGAATGAAATGAATGAAATGAATGAAATGAATGAAATGAATGAAATGAATGAAATGAATGAAATGAATGAAATGAATGAAATGAATGAAATGAATGAAATGAATGAAATGAATGAAATGAATGAAATGAATGAAATGAATGAAATGAATGAAATGAATGAAATGAATGAAATGAATGAAATGAATGAAATGAATGAAATGAATGAAATGAATGAAATGAATGAAATGAATGAAATGAATGAAATGAATGAAATGAATGAAATGAATGAAATGAATGAAATGAATGAAATGAATGAAATGAATGAAATGAATGAAATGAATGAAATGAATGAAATGAATGAAATGAATGAAATGAATGAAATGAATGAAATGAATGAAATGAATGAAATGAATGAAATGAATGAAATGAATGAAATGAATGAAATGAATGAAATGAATGAAATGAATGAAATGAATGAAATGAATGAAATGAATGAAATGAATGAAATGAATGAAATGAATGAAATGAATGAAATGAATGAAATGAATGAAATGAATGAAATGAATGAAATGAATGAAATGAATGAAATGAATGAAATGAATGAAATGAATGAAATGAATGAAATGAATGAAATGAATGAAATGAATGAAATGAATGAAATGAATGAAATGAATGAAATGAATGAAATGAATGAAATGAATGAAATGAATGAAATGAATGAAATGAATGAAATGAATGAAATGAATGAAATGAATGAAATGAATGAAATGAATGAAATGAATGAAATGAATGAAATGAATGAAATGAATGAAATGAATGAAATGAATGAAATGAATGAAATGAATGAAATGAATGAAATGAATGAAATGAATGAAATGAATGAAATGAATGAAATGAATGAAATGAATGAAATGAATGAAATGAATGAAATGAATGAAATGAATGAAATGAATGAAATGAATGAAATGAATGAAATGAATGAAATGAATGAAATGAATGAAATGAATGAAATGAATGAAATGAATGAAATGAATGAAATGAATGAAATGAATGAAATGAATGAAATGAATGAAATGAATGAAATGAATGAAATGAATGAAATGAATGAAATGAATGAAATGAATGAAATGAATGAAATGAATGAAATGAATGAAATGAATGAAATGAATGAAATGAATGAAATGAATGAAATGAATGAAATGAATGAAATGAATGAAATGAATGAAATGAATGAAATGAATGAAATGAATGAAATGAATGAAATGAATGAAATGAATGAAATGAATGAAATGAATGAAATGAATGAAATGAATGAAATGAATGAAATGAATGAAATGAATGAAATGAATGAAATGAATGAAATGAATGAAATGAATGAAATGAATGAAATGAATGAAATGAATGAAATGAATGAAATGAATGAAATGAATGAAATGAATGAAATGAATGAAATGAATGAAATGAATGAAATGAATGAAATGAATGAAATGAATGAAATGAATGAAATGAATGAAATGAATGAAATGAATGAAATGAATGAAATGAATGAAATGAATGAAATGAATGAAATGAATGAAATGAATGAAATGAATGAAATGAATGAAATGAATGAAATGAATGAAATGAATGAAATGAATGAAATGAATGAAATGAATGAAATGAATGAAATGAATGAAATGAATGAAATGAATGAAATGAATGAAATGAATGAAATGAATGAAATGAATGAAATGAATGAAATGAATGAATGTGATATAAATTATAACAATATCATAAGCAAAATAAAACTGGCTGACTAGAAGACCTATTTTTCATAACAACTAGATCGGGATTAAGTCTAAAACCTTCTTAGTGAATATGGATGCTAATTTTTAAATTCCATTTGTCTTAAAGAATCTATTATCTCGTTTAGGTGTAATGAACTTAAAATTTTTTTAAATTTTCCCTGCTTTTTGGTACCTCTGCAGTTCTACAACTCTTGCCGACAGTATTTCTCTTTGATCCTATTCCATAACATATTCCAAAAGTTGCTACGACTACATGTTTGATTCGAACATTTTTGCTATAGTTATTTTCTAAAATTTAATCTTTCGTATCGTCTGAAGTTTCATGAAACGTTCTTATCTCTTGCAAACTTGTTTCCGAGACTTTTATCAGCTTCTTTTTAAATTTAGGATCAAAAACTTTGTCGATTTCAATAGAAAGTCCCTTACAAAAGCCAAATAGTTCCGAAGTCGTTTTGAATTATTGTTTGTTTTTAATTAAGTCGAACATCAACTTTTACAAGAAAACAATCATTTGAAAATAAAGTTAAGTAAGAGCTATATTTATTTTGAAAAGGAATATTGAAAATTACAAATTTTATTTAAGGAACAATACCTCGTGTTTCTTTTTGTCTGTTCTTAAATAATTACGGAATTTTTTGCCTTTGGTACCCAGATTATAAAGGTTTTGTTTTTATAAGCTCTGAAAATAATAGAATAAAGTATACCTGCTCAGTGTAGCAACGAGATTCTTCGACGCGAGTGCTTTCGTGCGAATAATATATTGAGCTAACTTTACTTAAAGTCCATAATTTTTGTCAGTGACTCATTTAATACCGGTCACCAAAGCGACGAAGCGGCGGAATAAACATCTCATGCAACTACTCGTATTAAGGATTTAAAAGTTTTCCCCTTTATTAACAGGGCAGAGAATAAAAGCTAAAAATGCATTGTTGTCATTTTTCACGCTTAAGTAGCAATCAGCTGATCGCATTTAAAATAGCACAGTGATGGTGAAGAATGAAGAATGGCAAATCACCGGGTCCAGATAGGCTTACATCGGAACTTTTCAAGCTTGTGGAAGGTGAATCAGTGAATATTCTTGTCGATCTTTTTAACTGCATTTACGAAACAGGAGAAATACCAAAAGAGTGACTCCTGTCAACTTTTGTCACCATACCAAAGAAGGCAAACGTAAAACAGTACACTGACCATCGCACAATAAGCCTAATGGGACACACATTAAAAGTATTCCTTAAAGTGATTCATACAAGAATTCACAGAAAACTAGATGTGGATATTGGTGATACTTAATTCGGATTTCGGAACGGGCTTGGAACAAGGGAAGCACTATTTGTACTTAACATCATGTGGCAAAGATGTCTAGATATGAACCAAGATATGTATATGTGCTTTATTGACTACAATAAAGCATTCGATAAAGTACGTCACGATCATCTAATGAGACTGCGGGTAGAAAAAAACTTGGATAAAAGAGACATCAGGATTATTTTCAAGATTTATTATAACCAGAAAGCGAATATTCGAATAGAGCAAGATACAATGGAGGAACTCGAGATTAAGAAAGGCGTAAGACAGGGTTGTATACTTTCACCAATCTTATTCAACCTATACTCGGAAGACATCGTAAACAGAGCACTTTCAGAGCAAAATATAGGTATTAAAATAAATGGCATCCCAATAAACAACTTGAGATATGCCGATGACACGGTTGTAATTGCAGAAACTTCGGAGGATCTTCAGATAGTAATTAACAGAATAGTAGAATGCAGTGAAGAATATTGATTATCACTTAATATCAGTAAAACAAAAATAATGGTGGTATCTAAATCACCACAAAACTTCCATGACAACCGTCCATGATCAAAGAATTGAACGTGTGAGAAAATATAATTACCTGGGAACTGTTATCAACGAAAATAACGATAGCTCTGAAGTAATCAGAATCAAAGTGGAAAAAGCTAGAGCTACGTTTATTAAAATGAAGAAGGTGTTCTGCGGACGAGATTTAAGCCTTGAACTTAAAATTCGCCTTGTGAGATGTTACGTGTTGTCAGTTGTTTACTAGGGAATAAAATATTAAGAATATCGTGGACAGAGAAAGTAACAAATGTGGAGGTTTTGCGAAGAATGCGGAAAGAGAAAGAATTAGTACTTACTATTAAAGAACGCAAATTGAAATACTTGGGACATATTATGAGGGGAGATAAATACCAGTTGCTGCAATTAATTATCCAGGGAAAAATAATAGGCAAAAGATCCATAGGAAGAAGAAGGCATTCATGGGTGAAGAACTTAAGAGAATGGTACAATTGCAACAACTGCCAACTGTTTAGATCTGCAGTGTCAAAGATACGCATAGCTTTGATGATAGCCAAACTTCGGAACGAGAATGGCACCTGAAGAAGAAGAAGTGATGGTATACGCACAACATTTTTGGTGGTCTATTCTGCCGCTGAGATTTGTATCGTTTTAAATGAAAGTATGTTTTGAATATGGTACGTAAAGAAAGTTCGACGAATACGTAACCTTGAGGACGATGTTTGTTTGATAGGGGTCAAATGTTTTTTATCTACACTTTTTCGAACTCTCTCTATATTTTCTGTTATGCCACCAATCTGAGCATGACTAGACTTTGGAAAATCTTTGACACCACCAGTCTTTTTCATTTATTCATTAATCAATGGATATTGAAAAATGCTTAACTATTTCCGGTACCATATTTGTATCTCAGAAATATCTCTGTCTCAGTCCGTTGAGTCCTGGGCAGTCTTTGAGAACATAATCATCAGTTTCAACCTCCTCCAGACACCATCGCAGCTCTTTCATTACTAAGAAGAGAAGCTCCTTGGTAACCCGTGTGCTAGGTTCAGTTTTATGTTCTTGACCCACCTCATTTCAGGGGCTCCTCCCCTTGATTCAATAAATTTGCTTTCCAGCAAAAATTTTAATTCCCTTATGCCAACACCAATTCGGATAGGTAAAATTGGTTGGGGTTCATATGATTCAGTTGCGGATCCCAACTTTGCCAAACAGTCTACTTCCTCATTTCCGTGTATGCCCGAGTAACCCGGGGTCCACATGAGTCTGATTTTGCAACCGTTCCTTGTCAGACTTTTCAGTACATCTTTGCACTCAGCCACTAGAGTTGAAGTTACGACATTGAACTTCAGTGTCATGATCGCAGCTTTACCCTATCCCTTTTTATGACCCTCCTTCCCAGAGATGGCCACATTGAAGAATAGTATAAATTTCCGCTGCAAAGATCGTCGCACGTCGTCCGAGAGAATAGAAATCTCTGACTCCCGTATTTCTGACTAATACTTTCGCTCCAGCTCTTTCATCTTGTCGCGATCCATCTGGATACCAGTAGTATCCATTTCTCGAAAAAAATTTTTCTCCCTCCCAAACCTCTCTTGTTAACAGAAATATCTCCAGAGAATGGTTAAGTTTTAAAAGCGACGCCATGTAATCTGTCTGCATGGGGAGTTCTGGACACTTTTCCTCCAAGCTTTCCCAGACACCTGAGTAGTCGCCAGTTCTAATTCCGAGATGTCCTAAGCAACTAAGATGATGAACAGTCTTCAGGGCTTCGTTCTCTATGTATAAGTGGAAAGGAGGCAGGTTCACCAGGACTTCTAGAGCCTTGGTTGAGGCAGTCCTTATCTCAATCAATATTCGCACACGAGCCATTCTTTGAACTTTGTCAAGTTGAAGACGGTGTTTTCGCTTTGCTGTACAAGGCCACCATACAATAGATGCGTACGCGATAATGGAGCGGATCACCATAAATTCTATATTGCACTTATGCATGATTGTTTTCCACAGTGACGTAGTAGGGTACACGAACAGTGACCATCACAGCAAAGATTCATCAACATCGATAAAGATTTAACTTAATTGTAGATTTTTGAATTAAAAAAAACTGCTTTTCTGCCCACTATGCGTTGCCACGCACCATTTAAGAATCTGTGATTTACAATATACTTCAAATAATTGATTTAAGGTAGATTTTGAAAATAACATCACCTTAAAAATAATGAAATGAACTTTAATAAACACGAGGAGAAATATATATTCTCTATTTCATTCCAGTTATTGTATTTTTTTTACGGTATAAATTTTTTTTATTATAACCTTTCCCCTCCTCGAAACGAACTTTGTCGATATATCTCTGTCAACTCTTGTGTACCAGCCGAAAAGGTTTTTTTTATGATAAAGAAGTTTTTTGAGGAGGGCTTTATAATTTTGAGGTTATTCACGTAGCATAAAGAAATAAATAGAAAGAGCAGAGTTTTAGAGATTTGTCGATAAGAAGTTTGTATAGAGAGAGTGTACTTTGAAATGAGTTTTAAGGGCAAATAAGAATTTTTAATAAAAAAGACAAACAAGGGTTTATGGAGAAAATGTTAATTGAAGTAATTACTTATTTAAGATATAGGCTTGTGTAAAGGCCTGTTTAGAAAAAAAATATATACAGGCCGGAACCGGACGGAAAATTTAATTACGGGGTTATAATAAAGAGAGAAAACAAAAATTAAAGTACAGGGTGAGTCAACGATTGGATGAAGTGGGTTTGTGCCTTTTCGGTGAAATTAACAAAGAAACTATATTTATTGTTTGATACAGTTTATTTTTACGCAGATTTTAAAAATATTTAGGACTCTACAGGGTGAGCCAAAAAACTAGGACAGCATAAAGTTGTATTTTTTTTAAATAGAACACCCTATATACGAATCGTATTTTCGATTTAGCTTATAATTTTAAATCTTTTTTATTAAGAGTTTACTATAACAAAACTTTATAGTTTCTGAGATAATTAAGTTTAAAGAAAAAAAGTCACATTTTCAAGCATCAATTCAATCCTAAATAACGTTTTCAATTTTGTGACAAATATATTCAAATTTGGAATTTAGCAAGGCCAAGGACAAGTTAACATAATTTTTACCTAATATTTGCAATAAAAGCTACAGGGTGTTGAACACATCGGCTTAAATTTGATCAAGTTTAAATGAATAAATATCTTTTTTTTTAAATGGTACACCCTGTATATTTTCATGTTATTTAATAGAGTAATAAAAAACCCTAAAAGTTTTGTTCAATATATCCTATACCTATTTATAATAGTTTTTGAGATATTTCAGTTTTCCTTATTTTCCATACTTTTTTACAGAAATAGACTTCATTATCATAGTAGCCATGTAAAATAATAAAAAGAAACTACAGAAACAAACAGAATGTGGTTAAATATGATGAAATACATTATTCGTTATATTACAACGGCAATAGTTTAATTAAACATAATGTGAAAAAATTAACACAACAATAACGACAAGGCAATACATATTTACTTTTATACTAAATTGAAACAAAAAAATTACCTATTAAATACTGAGATTAATTATTTCTTTTTAATAAGTGTTCGAATAAACGACCCTTTTGTGCAATGCACAAATTTAGTCTTTTTTGCAGATTTTCTCGGACCCTGGACAAAATTAGTGGCGTTATTGTTCTACAGGTATCCCTAATCCTGTTTCGCATATCTTCCACTGTTGTTGGTGGATTAACATACACCTTATTTTTAATATAACCCCATAAGAAGAAATCTAATGGGGTGATGTCGCAAGACCTTGGTGGCCACTCAATGAAACCCCCACGTCCAATCCATTTTTGCGGATATCGTTGGTCCAAAAACGCACGAACTTCACGATGGTAATGCGGAGGCGCACCATCGTGCTGGAACCACATACTGTCGAGCTCATCCCTATCGAGACCTTAAAGCAGTTGGGGTAGTTCTTCTTGTAGAAAGTTCAGGTAACTATGGCCATTTAGTGGTTCATTAAAAAAGTGGGGTCCAATAATTCGATTATGATGAATACCACACCAAACATTTAATGACCAGTGGTTTTGATGTTGCACCTATCTAATCCAAAATGGATTTTCTGTGGCATAATAATGCATGTTGCGTCTGTTTACTTCACCGTTACTTCTAAAAGTAGCTTCATCACTAAACATTACCTTGCATAATAAATTTGGATTTAATTGAATCTCCGCATTTATTGTACGACAAAAGTTTACATGACTTTCAAAATCCTGTCCATGCAATTCTTGGTGTAATTCCATGTGATATGGATGATACCTATATTTCTTGGTAGTACGATTAGCGGTGGATTGTGATGTTTCACATAATGCTGCTAACTGACGGCTACCAATATAAGGATTTTCCTGAACATTTAACAATACTTGTAGTTCTTTTTCTTCATTAGTTACTGGTTTGTTGACCACTTTACGTTTTGGATAATCAACAGTACCAGAAGAATCAAATCTTTGCATTAAGTTTTGAAAAGTATGGGTATTAGGCTGGCGTCGATCAGGATACTTCATTTTGTAAATTCTTTGAGCAAGAAGGCAATTTTTTTAAGCCTCTCCTATTGTATAAATCATATCTATTAACTGTAAAAAAGTATGGAAAATAAGAAAAACTGAAATATCTCAAAAACTATTATAAATAGGTATAGGATATATTGAACAAAACTTTTAGGATTTTTATTACTCTATTAAATAACATGAAAATATACAGGGTGTACCATTTAAAAAAAAAGATATTTATTCATTTAAACTTGTTCAAATTTGAGCCGATGTGTTCAACACCCTGTAGGTTTTATTGCAAATATTAGGTAAAAATTATGTTAACTTGACCTTGGCCTTGCTAAGTTCCAAATTTGAATATATTTGTCACAAAATTGAAAACGTTATTTAGGATTGAATTGATGCTTGAAAATGTGACTTTTTTCTTTAAACTTAATTATCTCAGAAACTATGAAGTTTTGTTATAGTAAACTCTTAATAAAAAAGATTTAAAATTTATTTATTTTAAAAAATACAACTTTATGCTGTCCTAGTTTTTTGGCTCACCCTGTAGAGTCCTAAATATTTTTAAAATCTGCGTAAAAATAAACTGTAAACAATAAATATAGTTTCTTTGTTAATATAAAAAAGGATCAGATGGAAACACACATCAATAACCACATGAAAGAAATAAATTTTACCAACAATGTAAACGAAATGTGGAAACTATTTTATGATCTAATCGAAAGATTAATGTCATAAATAACACCAAACATGATAGACAACCATGAATGACTGAAGAAATATAAGGTTTTATGGAGGAAAGTAGAAGAATAACATAGAGGAATATAAATAGAAGTAAAAAGAGATCAAACAAAACATTCCTGCTGCTAAGGGGAAGTGGATGTAGATGTAGATGTAGAGAAAACATTATACTTTCAACATGTATAGGAAGGTTAGAGAAGCTTCTGGATTGTTCAACACGAAGACCTCTAATATACTAGTAGATAAATCAGGCAAACCTCTCATTGATGAACAAGAAATCCTTAATGCGTGAAGTTCCTTCATGACTGAACTATTTGAAGACCATGACAATATGCATGGGGCCGAAGGACCAGAAATTTTGAAGTCAGAGGTTCTTCATGGCATAAGACGTACAATATGCAGAAAAGCAACCGGCCCAGACAACATTCCAGTGGAACTCCTGCAATTGATTCATGAAGACAATTTCGATATACTAGTTAAGTTTTAATTTTGTCTACAACACTGGAGAAATACCTGAAGAATGGTTGATATCTGTTTTTATAACACTACCAAAAAAATAACGTGCCAAAAGATGTAATAATAAGTCCCATAAATCACACCTTGAAGGTTTTCCTTAGTATTAGAAATACCCTTGGTACTAGAGAAACGCTATTTGCTCTAAATATACTACATATCGATTACGAGAAAGCGTTTGAGAAGCTCATAGATATACTGAAGAATGCTGGTGTGGATGGCAAGGATGTCCAGTTTATAGAGAATCTGTATTGGCATCAGAGGGCAGTGCTTCAAATTAATAGTATGCTTACTAAAGAATGTCAAATTCAACGAAGCGTTAGACAGGGATGTATTCTCTCTCTACTGCTGTTTAATTTATATTCGGGCAAAGTTTTTAAGGAACCCCTATATAACAAAGTATTTGGGGTTAATATCAACGGCGAGCTAATAAACACGATTTATTATACCGATGGTATGGCTATCATCAGTGATAGCTTTCAGGGCATACAGCAACTCTTAGATTCTGCCAATAGGGTAGAGAAAGAAATGGGACTCAACATAAATGTTGCTAAAACTAAATTTATGGTTTTCAGTCGTCTATCATATCCAGACCCTTCAGTGCTAAAAAATGGATAAATCGTTGTTTGTTTGATAGAGTCTTCCACGTATCTTGGATGTATATTATTGAACAGCTTGACCCAGATAAAGAAGTTAAATGCAGAATTGAATCAACCTGCACAACTTTTCTAAAAATTAGATCGTTTGTCTGCAATGACAACCTTAATTTAAAACTTGGCTAAAGGATGGTTAAATGTTACATTTGGTCAGTGTTGCTGTTTGGAATGGAGGTGTAGACATTGAAGGCTGCCACGATTAATCGTTTGGAGGCATTTGAGATGTGGTCTGATAGCGGTTTTAGATCGGTCAGATATCACTCGTGAATTGCTGACAACTTTAAAATGCAGGGAACTAGCATATCTCGGCCATATTCTCTGAGGGGATCAGTGCAGAATTCTTCAACTGATTATGAAGGGTAAGCTCGATAGTTGTAGAGGTGTTGGAAGGAAGCAGATCTCTAGGCTGAGGAACATCCGAGAGTAGACAGGAATACACAGTGCTGAACAGCTATTCAGAATAGCAGAGAACCGTGATCAACTCGCCATTATAATTGCTAACGTCAGGGGTACCTGACGCGGCAAATGAAGCAGAAGAAGTACCTTTTTGCACTAAATAAACCTGATTCTACTGGTATCTGAGAAGCAAGTAGTTTCCGTGGTATTTACATTTTTCGAAAAAAATACCATTATTTTCCACAGAAAACTTTATTGATGTCTTTTTCAATTTCAATATTTTACATAGGCACATTTTACTTGTTGAAACGTCTACTTTCAAATGGTTTATATTCATTGATGGTTTGTTTTTCTTTAAACCGCCTAAAATTACGAAAAAGCAAAAAAAAAATATTTTTCAGATCATGAATTTTTCGATATTTTTTATTATTTTCAATTTTTTTTTATTATTTATGTAAATAATGAATTAAATTTTTAATGACGTAATTTATCTTAATATCATATTACTAAAGTTGAATGAATATAGTTTAAAAAAGTTGGGGAAAACATCCTCGTACTTAAGATTTTTTATGACAATGTACCGTACCGTAACTGAAATTGTACGCTAAAATTAAGACTCGTTGGCCCATTGCACATTCTATTAATGAATATTTTAATTTTTTTGAGGTAAATAAATAGTACAAGGAATAAGTTGCTCAGAGTATATTTCAATTAAATAATTTGAGTACCTCCCATGTTTTTTTTTTTAATTTTGACCTTTTACTGAAAAATTTTATGTGTGATTTTTTTATAAAAATTTTAAATATATAAAACATTATAAAATATCAATGAATTTTAACTTTTTTGAATTGTTCCTCTTCTATTTCTTCTTTGTCATCAATGGAACTTTCAGATTCCGAAAGATCTTCGTGATTATCAACGTTATCCCGCTCTTCACTTCACAAGATTCTGTGTTGGCTCTTCATCAATAACCTCTTCCGACTCACTTATTACGTATCAGTTTATCTCTAGTTGAGCACGTTTTTTTTGGCAATTATAAATATTGTATAAATTAGAACATTTTAAACTGTGTTAACGGCGGTCATATCTACTTTCAATACCGCTACATTCATAGTAGCAGCTTATACTTCTTAATAATTTGCATGAAATTAACTCTATCTTTCTTAGGAAATCTGAAACTGTGAAATCTAGTGATGTTACTGGCCAATAAATTGTACCACCTCTTCCTATCCATCTATTCGGAAGCTGGCTGCTCAAATACTAACATTTTAAAGATAATCTAGTGGACAGCCAGCGTAATGAAACCAAACATATTTCTGCGTATCTCCAGTCCTCCACATCTTCTAAAAAAATGCAATCGGGTCATTAAAAAGTCCTAATAAATTGCTCTCTTTAAACCTTTGTCAAATATATACCTAATAATTTTTTTTTCCTATAATACCGGATCACACATTTACAGTAAATTAACTTTGATCTATATAATTTAATTTCTAAAAACAATAGCTAGGTCTAACTTGTAGTTTTGCTCTCCTCATCTTTTCTCATTTTAAATGTTATAAAGCAGATAATTCGGAATAACGTACTTTTTTTTTCAAATATTTGATTAAATTGGAAAAATAAATAAGCTTGACAAATAACACCATCTGATGATTGATTGATAAAAGGTTATTAAAACTTAATTAAAGGTCTTTTACTGCTTACAAAAAACCTCTTAAATAAAACCAAGTTCAGTAAAATCGGATAAAGCAATCCAAAGTTCCGGTGTATTTTCGATAACCATATTTCTTGTTTCCCCTCCTTTTATTTTCAAAGTTAGAGCAAGAAGTTAACTATGAAAGTGTTACAATATAATCAGTAAATATTAAAAATGTAAATTAACATCTATATCTAAGTTTGATCTTTTTGAGAAATTATAGTTCTTCTATTCATATTATCAAATCCGCCGTTTTGCGATCTATTTAGGTACATAAATATATTATATTTAATTTTCTAAAAATTACCTTACCGGAGTTATTTTTTAAATAATATTTCTTGTTTCCTTGTTTCTTTATTTTAGAAGTTAGAGAATAAGGTCAAATACGAAACATATAAAACTTCTAGGAACCCATATATGAACATACATAAAAAACATACAACGCGGTCGAACTGAGAACCTCCTTCTTAGAAGTCGTTTAACAAATAGTAAATATCAAAAACAATATAATTATAATTGATTTTTTTGAGAAATTGTTCTTTTCTATTTTATACAATAAGATTGTACGTCAGAGAGACACAATCTCTCCAAAATTGTTCACGTTGGCACTTGAAGATGTATTTAGGGGCTTGGAGTGGCATGACAAGGGAATTAACATAGACGGAACACGACTAAACCACTTAAGATTTGCTGATAATATTGTTATAATCAGTGATTCACCAGAACAACTCCAACGTATGATACAATAACTTCATCAAGCATCAGCTAGGATAGGACTCAAAATGAACTTATCAAAAACAAAAATAATGAGTCTAGAACAAATACAAATTAAAGTTGAAGATAAAATAATAGAAAACGTAAGAGAATACATATATCTAGGTCATAAAATACAAATAGGGAAGGAAAACCAATCGGCTGAAATTCCTAGAAGAATAAGTCTCAGCTGGGCAGCTTTTGGCAAACTCGGATTCATTCTTAAATCCAGTAACACCCCCATAAGTCTGAAAAGAAAAGTCTACGAGTCGTGCATCCTGCCAGTTCTTACTTATGGTATTGAAACAAACTCCCTAACATGTAAAGCCATTAATAAGCTTCGGGTTACACAACGAGCAATGGAAAGGGCTATGCTGGGAATTAGTTTACGAGATAGAGTTCCAAATGAAGAAATCAGAAGAAGAACGAAAATAACAGATGTGAGAAAACGAGTAGCGCAGCTAAAATGGAGAGGGGCTGGACATATCGCAAGACATGACATAGACAGATGGACATACAAGATAACAGCATGGCGGCCAAGAGAGAACAAGAGAAGTGATGGCAGGCCCCAAAAGAGATGGCGTGACGATATCCAGAAAATTGCCGGAAAAAACTGGATGGGGATCGCTACGGACCGACAGAAATGGAAAAATATGGAAGAGGCCTACATTCAGGAGTGGATGAAAACGGGCTGATATGAATGAATGAATGAACAATAAGATTTACCCTCTTGCGGCTTATTGAGAAACTTAAAAATATTTTTCCCATTCGTTGTGGCCATTTTACTTAAGCATATTTTTTTCTGAATGCCCAATGATTATTATTTCTCGAGATACAGCCGGTCGATAGACCGGTATATGAACCAATCATTTTGACAATTCCAAAACATTAATTAGGCATATGTTACGTTTCAGCAAGGCGGACTAAAAGATTGACTTCTGAACAAAAACTGCTTAGGAAGTAAAATTTCCATGACCATGACTATTTATCTAAGATAGGAACAGGCAACGAGACTAGAGTAGATCACTAAAACCTAAAAACGTGATCATGGTTCGTGCAGTGGATCCATGAGGGTTCTTGTCTTCAAAAAACTAGCTTATAAAATTTTTAGCTGGAAAACTCATAGCCATTTTCCATTAAACCATTTTCAGTTATTTTTAAATATTCACAGATGTTTATAAATGAAACTGCCAGTTTTTATAATCCATTTGTACTAACTAAATTTCAATAAAATTCATAATGTGCCTCAGCAGTGCATCAAACTACGCTTTCATCGATAAAAGAGATTATCCATTCAGTTTAAAAAGCTTTTTTGCACGGTCCATCATAGACCGCAGCAGCGTGGGATAATTAGATTAAAATCATTTTCCAACATTGGTAATGTGTTTAAGCCGATCATTTTGTTTCGTTCTGTTTCTGTACGAGGGTGACCGTTTATATTTCAGAAACTACAGGGTTACGTTGATTTTACCCATGCTTTGGAATTTATGTTTCATATAGCAGTTGTTTCCTGCTAATATTGCTCTCGGCTCAATACAGCTTTACTGACTAGATCATAAGATAGACGAAACGGGCATGGAGAGAGGTCCAGAGTTATATTTGCCGCATAGAAGCTGTTTCTTTCTCTGCTTGAAAGGATAATAAAAATAAACACCTATTTAAATACTACAGATAGTTTTCCCTATTTCTTACTAAAATTTTGATTTTTAAAAATATCACAAGTTCGTTGTAGACATTTGACCTTCCGCCAATTGACATACTTACGCACTCTCGTGAGAGAGAAGAAAACAACAAGTGAGAAGGCTTTTGTACTCTCTTAAGGAGGACATTTACTTATCCCAAATATACTCAGATATCATAAGAATGGAGCTCTGTGAGCGCCAGATCCTAGATGATATTATGGTTTTCTGCATTTCCCATAAAATTCCGGACATTTCAAGCCATTCTAAGTAGCGCTGTTTTTTGCATGGTGTTCGTCAAAGCCCAATCTCTTGATATTCAGCAGAAGACTTTTCGGTACGACGGTTGTTGATAGAATTATGGGGTTCATGCGGACGCTATTTATTCCCCACTATCTGTATATCTGTACCTCCAGGTCTGTGTATATGGCGATATTTTCATTACGCTTATCCCTGAGATTGTTGTTGTTAAGGATGACGACATGTATTAGTGTTGCTCACTTGGATGTTTTAATCACTATAATGAAGTCTAGTTTGTTATGTGCAACTGCATGATCCGTAAGCATAGTTCGATCCCAGTACAGCTTGAAGTCATTGTTCTCTAGTATAGGCTCCGGATTGCATTCTTGGTACGACACTTTCTCTGCCTTCAGCAGTTTTGATTTCTCTGCTAGCTCTCGACGGATGATCTTGGTGACTGAATCGTGTCTCTAGTTCTACTCTGATGCTGTAAGTGCTTGGCATCCCCTTGTTATATGCAGGATTAAATCTGATGTTCGACATCCATATCGGCATTAGTCGTTCTGGATCGAGGAGTCTCAGATCAAAAGTTTCTGATGGTTTCTCGTTCGGATAACCTGATCTTAGATAGCTACTAGAAAGCTTTTTCGGTTTTAGGGAATATTTGCCCTGATGTCAACTAGTAGTTCGACGTTGATTTGTTGACATTTTCCTGGTTTGGTCTCATCCACGAAGGGGCTTCTCTAGCCAGGCTTGAAGTTTCACGGTCAGCCCATGAAAATGTGAACGTAGTTTTGTTAGTTGTTGTTCCAATTGCTTACCAATATCAACCAATCCTTTGCCTTTGTCGTATCTTGTGTAGCACTGTCCGCTCAGTAGCACTAAGAGAATGATTTTGATGTTCCTTTTTGAGGAGTGTTTTGACTTCTCTCTGCAGACTTTCTGTGTCAGCCTTGCTCCATTTCACAATTCCAAGGGAGTAACTGAGTGCAAAGCAAGCATAGGTGTTGAGTGCCTTAAATAGATTTTTACTATTTAGGTTGGTTCACAATACCTACCTCATCCATTTTATGAACTCATATATTAATTCGTTCTTCATAGTTTATTGATCAATTGTTTGTACTTGCTTCATGCCAAATATTTATAGGTCTGTTCTGCCTCCATTACCGCAATGGTTTGATCATTCTGCATCTCAAATGCTCTCCGCTGTATCTTTCTTCTTTTTGCGTTTAAAATGCATCATTTATTAAGGCTATACAGCATTCTTATATCCCCGTAGAACTCCTCCACAATTTTTGAACATTTGTTCCATCTGATTGCTGATCTCAGCCACCAGTTAAAGATCATCCATATACAGATGATGATTTAATTTTACCACTTCTTCACGATTGTTCTTTATTCTGAATCTTAAACGCATTGATAGTGGGTTCTTGGTACGGCAGAACCATAATGGGCTCAGTGAATCTCCGTAAAATATTCCCCTTCGTATTGAGATTGTATCTGTCTGGATGATGCCACTGAGGAGTTCTAAAAATTGTAACTTTTTCAAGTCACTCTCCCTCCAGGGAATATTGATTTTTATCAGGTATACAAAGATACCAAAACTATGAAGCTCTGTGGGAAAACTTTCCATGTTGTTTGGTCCTAGGTGACGTGGTCTGCTGCATTTCCGGTCCGCGCGGTTGCAAGAAGGACTGCTTTCTGAATCAGATGCTCATTAAGGCTCGGTTCCTTGATATTCTGTAGGAGAACCTTTGGAATCACCCTGTTGTTAATAAAATTAGGGGAATCACTTGGACCCTGTTCATTGTCCATTGCCTTCAAATTTGCACCTCTAGATCTCTGTATTTGGCGATCTTCTCGTTGTATTTTGGCCTTAGGTTGTTGTTGTTGTTGTTAGATATAGCAATGTCTATTAGTTTAGTTCGCCTAGAAACTTTATCTGTTAGTATAATGCGTGGTCTATTATGAACAACTGTCTGATCCATTAGAACCGTTCGGTCTCAATACAACTTAAACTCGTTATTCTCAAGAATAGGCTCCGGATTGTATTTATAAAAAGGCACTGTTCCTACCTGCCATAGATTTAACTTATCTGCTAACTCTGGGTGGAGTATCTTAGCGGCTGAGTCATATCTATCAGTATACTCCGTTGCGGCAAACTCTTGACATTTTCCAGATATGTGCTGGATTGTCTTTGATGTTTGACAGGCGTATACAGCCGTATTGGTCGTTTTCTATTAAGAGATCTCTAATGATGAACTTTTGATAGTTCTTCGTCGAAATAATCTAGTTAACAAGAAGTCTACAGTTTCAGAAAACATCTGTCCTCAAATCAACCAGTAGTTCAACGCTAGACTGTTTCATACATAAGTATTTGTTTGTTGTATTTCCATTGCAGTTATAGTTTCACCGTTCTGCATCTCAAATGCTCCCGGTTGTATCTTTCCTTTAACGGTGTTCAAAATACACCATTTGTCAAGTCCAAACTACATTCCGATGTCCCCGGAAAACTTCTTCACAATTTTGAGCATTTGCTCCAGCTGGTTCTTGGTAGCAGCCATCAGTTTAAGATCATCCATATATAGAAGATGATTTGATCTTACTACCTCTTAGTTGTTATTTCTAATACTAAAGCAGTGGAGTTCAAACTGCTTGACAGTGGCTTCATTGCAGGGCAGAACCACAATTGACTTAGTGAATCGCCTTGAAATATTCCCCTTCGTATTGGGTTTGTATTAGTTTCGATGGTATTGCTGGATGGCATTTGCAATTGGATCCTAGTTCTCTAGGTTGACATGATGCGTTCCAAAAAGGAAACAAAATGATTATCGACCCTATACATTCTCTATATAGTTTTGAGCCACTCATGTAGCATTGAGTTGAAAGTCTTCTTATAAGCCACGTAGGCAACAAAGTGGTTTCTTCGGTTGTACAGGCTTGTGTACATATGACAGAGTCAACAATTAATTGTTCCTTGCACCCCATTGCTCCCCTGATGCATCCTCTGTGTTGAGTTGGGTCAAGAAGGAGGTGATCACCTTATATGTGTAGGAAGGCAGATGATTGGTCTATACTTAGCTGGGTTATGTGTGTTATGTTGGTCCTTTGGTAAGAGACACGTAACACCTTCTGCCAGAAACAATGTCATTTTGCTGGGTTTAGAAAAACATAATTTATAAGATTAGCCAGTTGATGGTGAGTACACCAGAACTTTTTAAGCCAGTAGTTATGGATCCCGTTGAGACCTGCAGCTTTCTAGTTAGGAGATTCCTTGATTATTCCTGAAATTTCCTCGGTGGTAAATGGCTCAAACTGCATCTGGCTATAGTCTTGGCAAATTTCGTGGTCTTTATTGACCTAGCTTGTTGCGATGTTACAATTGGCGGGTGTAGAAAGCTAGCTTCACCAGAACTCTTCTACCTGCTCTCTATTGGGATTTATTATCTGCCATGTTAGGTGGAGAGTTTAGGTTACGGTAGAAAGCGCATTGTTATTATTAATATTATTATTAGGTGCAAACGCAGGGGTATGTGGGTAGGTCCGATCAGACTGGAATTTCCGGTCGCCTCACCTGTTGGGTGCTACCGAGATTCATTCAATGAGTCGTACTCTTAAATTTTGGTATAAATTTTTAAACGAAAAAGATCAGGGAATTTTTTATTAACGGACCTGGGCAGTTTAGCTATGCTCTTAATTTGAAGATTATCTATCAGATATAAGTCAATAAATGACTTAAAAACTTTATGGGGTTGTATAAATGCGTTTCAATATGATTTTTTATACATGTGTTTTGCTGGTTTCGGTAAGATTTTTCCCATTTAATTTCCTGAAATAAATGCGCAATCATTACCTGGATTTATAATATCAAGATCATAATTTTTTCGGAGAAATAAAATTTTCGCTTTTCTGATTTCCGACTTTAAATTTTTAGTTATCTTTTCACGAGCGTAATTTAGAAGAAATATAAATGTAATAAAACTGTATTACCAAATTTTAATGTCTTTTCTTGGAGTAAGTTTGAATATGGAAGCACAGTTTTTAAGAAAATACGCGAACTTTATGCTATCTAGTAGCTAAGATACTATTCTGTCTAGACATTTGGATGTTCGATTAGCCTACGAACAAAGTGAATGCCCTTTAGTTATTAAATGTTACCTAAAACTTCGTGCAGAAAACCTTTTTTATATTTTGTTTTATAAAAGGGAAACCTCAGAACACTTTATATAATTTCGCGGATGTTTGTTTATCTTCGAAAATAGGCTGCTTTTCGTTCAATGGGCTGCATGTGTTGAGCTACCCACACAACGACACACTATTTTCATGCTTGGTTGGGGTGTTATGGAAAAACTTCCTAAGTTTCTCGCCTATCAATTTATTATTGTTTAAAAACGAAATCTAACAGTTCTAGATGGCTACTGATGGGGATTTGGCTGTAAAAACAACCTCTGTAGAAACGAGACCAAAAATAACATGAACGACTCGTCAACACTAATGAGTAGACAACGCTCAGCAGCTCGAATAAAAATTTTAACATCAAGTAATCACTGAATCTTGTGTTTCTGTGTTTATCTTAAATAGCTTTTTCGAAACTCCACCCTAAAATCAGATGACATTACCAATGACTTTTCAGTTGTGAATTTAACTGTTATTTTGATTAAACTTTTGGGTTTAATACGTTGAATTGTTGTGACAGCATCTGATCCTGCACACGAAATATTTTGGGTAGCATATGGCCGTTCCGTCTAAAATCATACCGTTGTCCCATCTTTACATTTATTCTAAAAACTCATAAATATGACTATGACAAAGACACTCTGGAAGTCTGGTCGTTCCTCTTGGTTCTTGGAGTTTTAGTATCAAATAACTACAGGGTATTTAGGGCTTACCAGAACGAACAATCACAAGTTCAAGACTCAAATAAGCTGCTGTCTAGCTGTAAGATGATGTCTCTTAATTTGAAGCTTTCACAATGGCGCGCCCGCGAGTTTAGTTGCATGAAGGTTATTCATAAATTAAACAAAACAAGTTTCTGAAAATACTTCAATCTATTAACAAAGATAAACAGAAAACGAAATATTTACAGTGAGAACCTTATAATAAATATCGAATAACAATTCCAAAATAACTAACATAATTGCTCTGGTTGGCTGTTCTATTACTTAAAATGTAAAACCCAATTTTGAAGATAAATGTATAAAAAAATAGTTTTTTAAAATATAAATTAAGAAAAGAATAAAGTACGAAAACAGCTATTTAAATTGCTTAAACAAACAGTAGAAAGTCGTCCTGTTCCTCACATGGCATACAAGAGGATTTCTTCAAAATAGATGAAAATATGAACCTTATCCCTGGCTAATTGCGTCACGTAATTTTCTAAGAAACTATTCTCAAAACCGTACCGACTCTAACGAGTCCCAGACTGTAACTGAAGTTTATTCTTCTTCTCCTTTCTTCTTATATATAAGCATTTTGCTTGTTATTCTTCGTCTCTTTGTCTGGTTTCAGTCTATTGCGAGGGTATCACTCCATCGTTTACGGGGTCTTCCGGTACTCCTACGTCCTATTGGTGATTTGTCCCTCGTGATCTTTACTATTCTGTCATCGGTCATGCGATTGATGTGTTCGTTCCATTCTCTTTTTCTTTGTAATACCCAGTCATTGATGTTATCGACTTTACACACATATCCTTGCTCCTATTTCGATCCATAAGTATCCTGCCAGCTATCCTGCGCACCACTCTCATCTCTGTTGTTTCCAGTATTTGTTTTGCTTTCGAGGTTTCTGGTCTAGTTTCTGCAGTGTATGTTAGTATGGGTCTTATTGCTGTTTTATAAATTCTGGATTTAACTTCGATTCCTATATGTTTATTGCTGCATATGGTACTGTTAAGACATGCGGCTGTTCTTGCTGCTTTCATGGCTTGTCCGCTCACCTCCGTTTCAACATCCCCGTATCCGGATATTTCTATTCCGAGATACTTGAACTTCATTTCCTGCTTTATAATTTTGTTGTCTATTTCTAGTTTGCATCTGAGTGGTGTTCTAGATGTAGTCATGGCTTTAGTTTTTGACGCTGATATATTCATGTTAAACTTTCTCGCTGTTGTGTTAAATTGATGCAGTAGTCTTTGCAAATCGTGTTCGCTTTCAGCTATTAATTGAAGTTTATTATGTCTAACCATGCCAAACTTGTATTTCTCGGTATCCGCTGACTTCTCTTGGTCGTACACCCTATTGAGGTCAATTTTATTCCGTTCCTCGACTGTAGATGGCATTAGTTATCCATGTGTCCGTTATTTAATTCCCGCATTGGCCTCTGAGCATCTTAATCTTATTTTTTTATATAAAAACAGTTACCGAAACTAATCTACGTCTTCCTATAATTAATAGTAAACAATGACTCCTGTTAAAAAAACTATTCACTCTTCTTAGCTGTTTTGGAAGTAAATATATAACTCGTTAATTATTGTGAAAAGAAAAGAACAGTAATTATACGAATTCTATTTACATGTTATCAAACAATATATTACATTATAGTGAGTTTATTTGATTATTCTTTTGTTTCTTAATAATGGGAAAATCGTCAATATTTTAATACATTATACTATTTGTCGTAGCCACATGTTAAGATCACTCTCGGCACTTATCTTTTTGGTTTTAATTACATAACCATGGTGGGATTTCTTCGACAGATTTATTTTAAATATTAATGGAGGGTACAATCTTTTTAGTTCATGTCGTCATAAATTGTCTGGATTTCTATATTTTTAACAAAACATTTAAAGAACTCAACAGTAGTTTAGGCTTAAGTATGATAATTGATTTATTTTTCCTTAGGCTTTCTTGGGTAGTAATATAATATATATATATATATATATATATATATATATATATATATATATATATATATATATATATACTGTTTCAGTTCCCATGGTTAAAATCATTCTCCACCATGAGAATGTGAGCTTTCATACAACGTCTGAAACAAGTGATTTTGAACACTCAAAACATGGAATTGACGAGTCACTCGCCAGAATGCCCAGATTTGGCATCCAGTTGTTTCTTTTTATTACTGTGTTTGAAGAACAAACTGGGTGACAACGATTCTTAATACCAGAAAAGGCGGTTGATGCTTTTAAAAACCACGTTTTGGGGATACCATTTTCACAGTGGTAAAAATACTTTTCCGATTGATTCAAACTCATACAAAAGTGGACTTGTTCACTGTGGAGAATATTTTGAAAAACAAAAAAAGAATTTTCAATAAATATTGGTTTTTGATTATTATTCCCCAAATATAAGTGATCACCTTCATATCCATCCGAATGTATAATTTAAAAGTTATATTTTAGTTTGCTGAGTAAAAATGAAAATGCTTAATTTGTAAAATTGTGTCAGAAAAACTCGCGCCTACGCAATAATGGCTTCTACTTCTTTTCTTCTACGCCTTTCGAGTACAAAATTATTAAGTGGAAAGCAAAGATATATATTAACTTTTTCTATAATTTCATGAATATATTACTTCCTTAATACTCATAAGCTCTTAAGTCGGCTGTCCCCTCAGTAATCAATCCGTATAGCACTGTCTTGAAGAAATGAGTCGAAAATAATTCTCAGGCCCTTAGACTATAATTTGGTAAGCTTAAGTATCGGCAAAAAAACATCAAAAAGAAAATAAATAATCTCATCATTAGCCTACATTTTTTATTCAAAGCAAATGGCCCGACATTTATTTTCTCGTAACTTTTTGTTAATGGTACCAGAAAATTGTGATATTATCGGAGATTTTTGATCGGATGAAAAAGCACAGTCCCTAATGTTTTTATAATGATTGGAAATATCACAACTTTGTTTATTATCGGTAAAACAAAGCAAAAATAATGAGGTAAGATAAAGGAATTTTTGCTGTTCTTGAAGAAAATTTTAAAAATTTAGCTTTAATTAGTATATAATAAAAAATAATTAAAAAAAAACTATATCGGTATTAAAAATTGCACTGATAAATAGAATAGAATTTAATTAATGTTTATATTGCAAATAAGTTACTAATCTTAGTACTATTGATTTAATTACCCATTTTTTAAAGTCGAAGAAGAAAAGTTAGTATAAAATTAGTCTAAATGTATTGGAATTTTTTATACAATGTTTGCTTTCAAGTTTTTGATTTATACCAAGTATTTTTGTTTTAGTGTGAACGTATTTGCACAAATTTTAAATTTGTTTTTTTTTTTCTTCAAAACGTTCTAATCATAATTCAGTCAAAATATCCATAAAACAGTATAAAATCGGCAATAATTCTCATGGAATTAATTTTTTGTATGAGTCTTCTTATTATTATTTAAATGAACTAACAAAAGTACATATCGATCGTTGTGGCTCTAAAAGGTTTAAGTTGGGGCGAGGATAACAAAAAATGTATTCCGAATATCTTGATTATGGTAAAATACTTATTATATTTAAAGCCTTATAATTTTATATAAACAAGATTAAATGAGATTTTCCATAGTGGTAATCGATTTTGAAATATGCTCTCCTTTGCACACTATTTTTGAGTTAGTGTACTAACAACTTTTATAATAAGGACAAAGTATTTAAATGAATATAAATCTCGGATTTATTTAGACCAGGTCAATAAAATAACTTTGCTGTATTTGTCGACGTTTCGGCCTCTATGCAATCATCTTCAGGACTATACAGCTAGATCCCTTGCGTACAAAATAAAAATAAAAACATTTTAGGAAGTAATATGCTGGATACTTTAATTATATTTATAAACTGGGGAAGAACCAACCGGAACCAAATGAATTAAATGAAATTTCTTTGATCCTATAACAACTCCTATCTCATAACTGTGCAGGGTCAACTGATCTTGGTTCTCTGCATGTGACACCTTTGGATGTATTTAATGCAATCTCACATCTAGAAAGTAGGTTGGGAGTAGGGCCGGATGGTATTTCACCTCATTTATCAAAAGTTGCCAGCGTATTCTTTCCACAATATTATCTAAAATATGTAATGTATCTCTGTTCACTGGTGTATTTCCTGATGTTTGGAAGGTTACTTATATTACCCCTATCTACAAGTGTGGTGAAAAGACGAATGTTGAAAATTATAGAGGTATCTCAAATTCTCTATATTTAGCAAACTTCGATTCTGAAATGGATATATGGTTTCTTGTCTAGTCATAGCCAATAGGTACGTATAAACAGTTGTCTTGGATGCACCTTGGATACACTTCTGTGATATGGTTGTCGGTTTAGCAATGTCACGTTGATTCGATAGAGAGTGTTCAATGTATATATTGACCTTTCAGGGAAACTTAAATATTTATAACAATTTTGATTACTGGATTAATTATGATATTATAATGCACTCGTCTGACCTGAGATCATTGAGGGAGCGAAGATATTGCACGGATGCGCTATTCACGTTTAAACTTTTAAATGAAATTTTTAACACTTCCTGTTTATTATAATGTATTAATATTAGTACGGTTCATTGAACCAGGAGTAGTGCCATGTTCATACTGCCCCTGCATCAGATTAATTATGGCTATGGTAGCCCTCTTTTTTATATAGTTCGCTCACTCAATTACTTTGGTGTGGATTCCTTTGGAATTAATTTGTCTATTTTTAGAAAGCATCTGATTAATGCACTGCGTGCAGATAGCCCAGCTGGGGTTAATTTATTTTCTTTTATGCATATATATTTTTTTCTTCTTTCATCTTTGTCACATGAAAGTTTTTTTATTGGATTTACTGTATCAATCTTTCCTACCTTCATTTATATTTGCTTAGTTTTTTGTTGTGAGCTATTGTGAAATTGTAAAATAGATTTCCCGTTGGAATAAATAAATAAATAACTTGGATTTATGTACTACTGTACTCGATTGGATAAACAAAAAATGCTAAATTAACTCTTTAACTTTTCTTTTATATCTCGTGAATTGGTTATATTTTTCAGACTTCGGGAAACTAGCGGCAAAATCGGAACTCTAAGGTTGTGCTTAAATAAAACAAAGCATATGAATCAGTTAACGTTTAAAATCATTTTAAATTAATTAATATTCATTAATCTTTTAATTTTAGGAACTAAACATCAGTTTTTCCAATCGTTAACATAAAGTAGTCATTTTTTAAATATCTTTTTATTTTTTCCTACCTTTTGTGCGGGACAAGATGGTATAGCGTCAGGGCATGATAGAACACCTACACTTGCACACGATTCATGCGCCCCTGACCCACAATCTTTCTATCTTTCGTCTTCCGTTGATTATGAATACAGTTCTGTACAGTAAAGACATTCTTATAGTCTTCTTGACTATCATTTTTCTTTCTTTTAACTTGTTAATTCGTTTTTATGGTCTTGCTTGTAGTTTTATTCATAGCCTTGTTTATTTTGTCCGTCTTTCCCTTTAGCTCATTAACTTTCGAAATTTTCCCTTTTCTTCTTCTTCTACATTTTTCTGTCTCGCAAACAACTCATTTTGATAAGGAGATTAATGTCTTGCCAGGTCAAATATTCTTTCTTCTTTCATTTCTTGTCACCTTTGGAGTAGGCAGAAGTGAAGTGAAGCAGAAGCTAGATTATGACACGTTGAATTTGATGTAGAAGGTTTGGCAACACCCGTTTGTGGATTGTAATGGTGTGAACATTCCGGATTAGGTTCAGGATTAATATCATAAATGTTTTCAACATCCAAGCTCTCGTTACGTGAAGTTTTCTCAGATATATTTGATTTTGTAGCTTCATCGTAGTTTTGTGACAAAGACATTGTCTTATTATTTACGTCGACATCTAGAGCAACGTCTCTGTTATTTGCAGCAATAAATCTGTCATCTTCAAAAATCAATTGATCATATGGCCGGACACCATATTTCTTAAAACCGTTTACTGCATCAAGAATAGCTGTGGTTTCATAAAATATCTCTCCATTTTGTAACATAGTGACGAAGTTTCAAAGGTCTGATCCACGCAGTTTCCACTTGATTATAATATGTGCTAAGTGGTTTAATAAACGATAGATCTAGCGGCTGCAGGTGGTAAGAGCAGTGAGAAGGAAACTAAATCATAAAATAAACTTATGCAACCACTCCATAAATAGTTGACTCGTCATCCATCTTGAATCACTGCAACGGGTTCAAAAACCCGGAGGTGTGCCATTTCGAAGCTTTGACAAAAATGAGGCATGAACGTACCAACTGCATTAACGCATATTTCGATGGTAACCGTATTACTAGGTTCCCCTGATGATAAATCTCCTACTTGTTTCTTCCCTATTTGTGCAATGACTTTAATCTTACTTTTTAAAACTAAAGATATGTCGGTTTCGTCAGAACTACATATGTGATCTGCTTATTTTTATCGTACACCTGTCCAATCAAATTAAAAAATACATCTGCTGTTGCTTCATTAAATCCAGAAGCCCATGCAGACACTTAACCATTCCAGTATTTAAGTTAGAATTGTTCTCCTTGAAGTTTTTTATAGCAATCTAATAAGCCAGTCGCCGAAGTACTGTAGTATTTAGTCCAAATAATCTTGCTTTCATATCTTTTAAATATTATTTAAATTCTTCTTCCTGTGATTCAAACACCGGTTTTATAGGATTCAAAGGCTGGACTAGTTTCATTTCTCCCTTTTTTATAGCTTTATTATGTCAGTCTAACACATCAGCCATAGTTTTCTTTATATTTTCTTTATTCCATTTTCCACTCTTTATTTTTTCTTATATGTTTTAACCATTTAAAATCTGAAATAAATAAGTGAACATCCAGGTATTTATTATAGAAATAAACATTAAAAAGACCTCAGGTATTAATAAAATTTATTGACACAATTACTAGACATAACTATATTTATCTTGTCCCATTAGACTGGTTAATATTTCAAACCAATATTGCTGACATAAATTTTTTCTTTTATTAATAATTACTAGAATCTTAGTATTTACTCATCAATCCCTCGGTGGTCTTAGTGACTCCTATAAACTGTACATATGGCTCCAAAACAACGAAGATAACTGGATTAGGAGTGTATAGATACGGCACCAGACACAACGAAAGTTTGGGTAAGTCACCAAACATTTTCCAGGTAGAAATACATTTCATTAGGAAGTGTACTGAATTTCACAAGGAGAAAATCTATCATGGCCAAGTGGCATCAGTGCACTGAGCTCTCAAGTTATCAGCTCCAAGGTGGTCTGAGAATGCCTAGATGCACTGAATGATTTGAGTAAGAATAATAAAGTCACCCTCACGTGGTTACCGGGATATACCGGGATAGAGAGGAACGAAATAGTAGACAAGCTCGCGGGGAAAGAGCTGAGATACCTTTTCTGGGGTTAGAGCCTTTCTGTGGAATCAGTAGCAGCGTAATGCTGACGGAACTAAAGATAGAAGAAGAAAGCAGAGGATAGGACTCTGGAGGACAGTAAGGGGATACAATAGATATACAGGTAGTGTACAGATCCCCAACTTTACGCACATACCCATACTCCAATGAACTGACACGATTGTAGATATCATCAAAAATTAAATCAACACGAGCTTGTCGTCTGCGTTTGAGTTTTAGAACTAAAAATCATCTGACCCCACACCTTCGCCTTCCTCCTAGGTCCTCTATAAAATTTATCTTTAAAAAGTTAAAGAGGGGGACTTTATTTATATTTTTGATTCCAACGATATTCCACTCAACGGAGTGAACGAAAAAATTAATTTTAATCTCTATTTTTCATATGAGGGGAGGTATTAAACTTGAAGTTTTACGGTTGTGACATACAAACGCACAGACCAATTAACAGACGAACGAACGATTGCATGGACGGACGAACATGTGGACGAACATGACGAAACTGAAGTTCCCTACAGAACCCTAAAAAACTAAACTATTCACAAAATATTATGGTGTTGCTATTCTAGATAATAATTCTTTAAATCAAATAAAACTGATTCATCCTCTTTAAACAAAAACTAATTCCTAAACTTATACGAGCCATCCGGTATATAAAATGCAGTAATTACCTTCAATTTATGCTGCAGAATTTTACACTTATATACGAGAAATAAGTACCATGCAATACTTGTAAACTATTTATTATTAATAAAATACAATCTCGACATAATACTACATAAAAAAATCCAAAGAAAACTTTTACCTTACGTCAAGGATAAAATAGAACTCATTTATTTTTTATTTATTATTCATTGTAAAGGTTATTTATTCGAGAATGATTGATGAACCTTTTTAAAATAAAATTTAGAAATTGGATTTTTCACAATTAATATTACAAGCGGAACAAGATCGTTATCGTTCCGTTATAAAATTGGAAACACCATTAAAATAGAAAACAAAAAAGTGTAACAAAAGTTGATTTATATCAGCGTGTGCATTACTAATTATACAGGGTAAAGCATTATGGAATTTGTAGATGGTAACTGGGTTGTTAAGGCATTTTTTGCTTCCTTACCGCAGTTCAATATATAAAATCTTTTGTACGTTACCTTGATCTAAAACAAGCTCTAGATATTTAGACTTTTTATGAAGTTTATTATTCTTCTGGGGGTAAGTGCCTCGCTTCTTCAGGCATGAAGGTACCTTCTTCCAAGATATTACGCCTCTTAAAGAACAGTGCCATACATTCATAACAAGTGTTCTGCTATTTCGGCTGCTCAAGCGCAGAAACGGTAAATATCGGTTTCAGCTTTACCCATTTTTTCTCATCTGATTGTATTTCCAGCACTGGAGCGGCTTTTTGATAGACCAAGAAAGGTTTCGCGCCACAAAAAAGAGTTCCTTCTTTTGCGAGGCTGCCCGCTTCCTCGTTTCTCTTGATTCCCTTGTGTTCTGGCACCCAGGTTTACACTGTTGTCCTTTGCCAATTGCTTCAAGGCTTGCCTGCAGTCTCGTAGATGTGTGGCCTGAAAGCTTTTACGGCTACTTGATTATAGGACAATATGCGTATTTTCAGTGTTTCTATTAAGACACATGTCAGCGCAGATTTCGATTGCATGCATTTCTGCTTGGAAGATAGTAGAGATGTCCCCTAGGGATTTAGCAAGTCCAAAACTTGGACTTGATACTTCCACCCCTTTCTTTCACCTTGGATCCGTCAATCAACCATACTATTGAATCTTTCTTTAGTCGAGATAAACTTTCTCTGTTGGCTTGGCTCTAGTCAGTTACTACTTCATAGTTTAGGTCAAAATGATATCTAATAGACATGATAGCTTCACAGCTGTAAGCAGTAGAGGGAGATTTAGCATTGCCTCCATTGCTGAGGTGGAACAGGTTAAAGCAAGTGCTCTTTATAGGTTTTTGGGTTAATATTGTGACAACATTTGATCGTAGACTCCTGCAAATGATATATTTTGGTAGCGTAAGACTATTCTATCTACAATCAAACTGTTATCTCCTATTAATAGCTATTCTAATAACCTATAAAGAAATATTACAAAGACATTGGCAGTCTGGAAGTCTGGACGTTCCTCTTCTCTCTTGTTGCTTTAGCTCCAAAAAACTACAGGTTATTCAAGCTTACCAAAACCATCAATAAAAAGTTCAGGACTAAGAAAAAGCTGCTAACTAGCTGTATAGATGATGACTCTTGCTTTGAGGCTTCCACAACAGCGCGACCGTGAGTTTAGTTACAAGAAAGTTTTTAATTAGATTAAACAAACTAGTTTCTTAAAACACTTAAATCTATTAACAAAAATAAATAGGAATTATTTACAATGAGAAACTTAAAATTAGTAATAAATAACATTATCAAATTAACTAACATAACTGGTCTTAATGGCCGTTCTATTAATTAAAATGTCAAATCCAATTTAGAAGATAAAAACGCACAAATAGCTTTCTAAAATATTAAACATAAAAAGGAATAAAACTCGGAAAAAAAACAGCTATTTACATTACTTTATCAAACAATATTAAAGTCGCTAAATTATGCAATAAAATAACACAAGATATACCTTTAACTTCCCAAATTAAATAAAAAACAAAACAAAACAAAGAAAACCTTCATTCCCACCGAATATATACGTTACGTAAGTATACTGCTTTGAAAAGTCCTACCGACCACCCTAAACGAATTTCAAACTGTAACTAAAGTTTAGTATGTCTTAAAATGCCAAACTTGTTCCCCCTCGGCACCCCGCGAATCTATTTAGCACCCATATCACCTCATGGAACCCGGTAAACGTCAATTTGATTCATGAAATGTAGAAGGCGTTAGCCATTCTATACCGGATACTTAATTCCCGAATTGGCCTCTGAGCGTCCTAATCTAATTGTCTTATATAAAAAACAGTTATACAAACTAATCTACGTCTTCCTATAACCAATAGAAAAATCGATAACCACCGGGAAAAAACCTGACTTCTTGCAATCAGGAAAAACAGTGGTTATACGAATTTCTTTGTACGAGTTGTTAAATGCTATATTATATTATAGTGAGTTTATTTGATCATTTTTTGTTTCCTAATAATGGGAAAATTGTTCAATATTTTAATATATTTTAACGATATTTTCCTATAACATATGTTCCGTCCACCCCGGCACTTTGCCCTTCGGTTTTAATTACATAACCAGGGTTGGCTTTCTCCTACAGATTTATTTAAAAACCTTAAAGAGGGTCTTTTAATTTATGTCGTCATAAATTCTAAGTTTATATATTAAAAAAAAAAACATTTAAACGACTCAAAGATAATAAAGTTGAGATTATGCTTAAGTACGATAATTAATTTATTTTCCTTTAGACTTCTTGGGTGGTAATAAAAATATATATACTATCCCGTTCTCACGGATAAAATCTATCCACAAAGTGATTATTTAATTACTCATTTTAGCAAAATATACTTCACATTATACAGTATAAACTAACTAGTGTTTGTTCCATTAAAATATTGAGGTGTTCGATTTCTACCATCAGACTCATAAATAAAAGATCCGATAGTTCCTCTATAAAAACTTTTCATTACCATTTATGCTCTAATGACTTTACTATTCTAATGAATCCTCATTCACTTCACTTAATAAAAATATTTCTAAAAGACGCCATAGAAAATAGGTTAATTAATTCAATAGGCTCCTTCGTGAGATATTAAAACAAAGAGGTTAAAATTACACGTTTAAATAAAAGTCTCGAGCTTGGGGGCTTTAATTGCAGCCATTGCAACCAGTCATAATTTCAATTAGCTCTATTATAAAGGGCTTAAGTTGAGTGTTCCTTGTAATAAAGTATTAACGGGCATGAAAATTCTTTAGAAAATATTAAAAATGGAAAAAATTGTTCCCGGTCAAAATATATTTAATAATATGTATATATTGTTGCTAAAGGTGACAAATTTTTATTAAAAAAGAATGGTATTTACTAGGTAGCAAACACAATAAACCATATTTTGATATGATATGCTAGCAGTCTACTATTTCATGCCACAAAAACGATTCAGCAGGTAGAGTCATTGTTTCGCCACATACCATAAAACTAAGATTATAAAACCGAAAAAATACATCTAGAACAGCTTGAGAAAATTTTTAATATTAATGACGGTTTGGCACTGGATAGATCTATTAGGTCACAGTGCATTGATCTTCATTCCTACATACATACATAACCTCTAAAGTTGCAATGTTCATGACAATAAAAATAATTTTTTTTAATTACTATGGGTGCGTTCCACTAAGCACTCACAACAATCACGCTCATGATCGCAGTTTTTCCCGTTCCACTAGCTTGTGAGCATTCTAATCATAAACCCAAGTGGAATGGGATTGTGGACGTCTTAAGCGTTGAGTTAAATATTACAAATGGCGGATTTGAAAATAAATCCGAAGCTTGAAAAGGTTATGTTATAATTTTTAAGCTTTAATTTTAATAATTGGTTATAATTATTGGTTAACTTGCTTTATAGTAAAGAAAAATACTATTTAGTTTCTTATATTTTATTTTAGTGGAGTCTTTAAGTAATTTACGTTGAAAAATAATCAAAATATCTTTTGTGGCGACAGTTGGATCGTAATAATGGTTCAGAAAGTACTTCATCTAGTTCGGATAAAGAATGGAATGCAGTTTTACAAAATCGGGAAAAGCGAAAACTTTGACCACTCCACTGCACTTGATTATGAGAATGTTATTAATCGTTATTCAGATAAAGAATTCAAAAGTCATTTTAGGGTAAATTTTATATAATTACTACATTCTGTAAATGTACTTGTATATAATTACTACATTTTTATAAATTTTCGTTTTCGCCGCGACCGCAACGACCGCAGTCGTCATGTGGAACGACTGGAGGAATATTTTGGGCGTTGTGAGCGCCTAGTGGAATGCACCCTATGTATAATTTGAAGAATTGACAGAAATGCTTATTTAAGATAACTATTTTTAAGGATAATTTATAGAATAATATCATTCATCGATGCATTAATATTACTAAATTTGCAAGAGGTTTACATAAATGTGTTATTAGTAATCATACTATAGCGGATCAAATTTCAACTTTTTCTTTGTTTCCTAAATGAACTCAAGTTTATTGGATTTAACCATACCCAAGTAACTAAAAAATACCTATTAAAGATTTTAGTTGGCTAGCAAAGAAAATCTGAATAATTGTTACAAAATTGTAGTTCATAGGCATATATAATGAACATAAAAAATACAGATATCAATATATTGTTGACTAAAATGTGGTTGTCGGACTTGCATTGTCTTTATTTTTATTTATATTTACGACGTTTCGATTATGTTGTATTTCTAATCGTTATCAAGTATAAACTGAATGTTTTGTCTTAAGACTACGAGCTTATATAGGGACTATATCCATTGAAGCTCAAAGTTTCGCTTCACTGTACACACCTCAATGACTTGATATTATCTATATATATATATATATATATATATATATATATATATATATATATATATATATATAGACATATGGAATGGTTTGAAACTCATGCCATAGAAACGGCAACAGTAAAACCCAAGGTCTGGTTGAGATATGGAAGGGCAATGATTAAGAACTTGATGATTTCTTGAAACATCAAAATACCATTCGACCTACAATTAAGTTTGCCATGAAAAAAGAGGTAAATGATCAATTGTCCTTCCTAGATGTCATAGTGAACCGTTCAAACGAAACTATTAAAACTTCAGTAAACGGAAAGCCAGCACATACTGTACAATCTTTTAATCATAGTTCTAATCATTCTGTTGTAACAAAACGTGGAATTATATGCAACCTCTATAATCCTGCTATTTCTATATGCAATAATGCCAAGTCATTGGAAAAAGAGGTAGCAAATATTAAATCCGATTTACAACAGATTGGTTATCCTTTAAAACTAATTGACGATGTTATAAATAACTTTGAAACAACGAATACTGGACAGCAAGAAACATATTCCTTCTTCACAATTCCGTACATTAAGGGAACTTCGGAGAAAATAAGACGAATTGCCAGTAGTTATAATATAAAAACAGCCTTTAAATCAGAAAATACATTGAGAGCTCATTTAGCAAAAACAAAACCAAAAATTAGCAATAAGAACGAATGTGATTACAAGGTTCCATGTGAAGGTGGTGAAATGTATATTTTAGAGAAATCAAACGACCACTAGAAGTTAAAATTATGGAACATAAAACTCACAAAAAGGGGAAACGTCGTGACCAGTTATTGCAGAACACGCCTGGGACAAACAATACCATATAAAATGGTCTGAGGCTGTGGCCATATATATGGAACCCAATATAAAAAAAGAAAAATTTATAGAAACATCTTATATTAAAAACAATAATGGAATCTTCAGTAAACCGAGTGTTGAGATACCTAATCCTTGGCAACCACTACTTTGTAACATCAAATCATTGAGGTGTGTACAGTGAAGCGAAATTTTACGCTTCAATGGACAGAGTCTCTATATAAGCTCGTAGCCTTAAGACAAAACATTCAGTTTATACTTGATAACGATTAGAGATAAAACCTAATCGAAACGTCGTAAAAATAAATAAAAACAAAGACAGTGCAAGTCCGGCAACCACATTTTAATCAATCTTTAACATTGTCTACAATCTTTAGCCTTTTAAAAGTAGCCTCTGGGTTATCTCTCGTAATAGTCCATCAATAGTCGGCTAACATCTCACAGTTCCATTTTTTCTGATACTTTCTTTCCATGTTTAAAATATCCTGGTGGAATCTCTCACCGTGCTCGTCATATACAGCAGCACAATTTTCCGGAAAATAATTCAGATGAGAATCCAAGAAATTCATTTTCAAGGAAATATTATACCCTGGGTTTTAGTAACACAAAAGAAATTGGGCAAACAGGTCTTTATAGTTTGGTGCTTTTCCAAAAAATTTGTTGCAAACATTTTAAAGGGATTCCAAGCGTTTTTTTTTTCAAGTATGGAATCGAATTACGCATCTGTGAAAAGTTTCCTAATCTGGGGACCCACAATACTCTCTCTTTTTTAGCGTCACTGATTCTAGGGAACTTTTCTTTGAAATAACTAAAAGCACGGCTTTACTTCTTCATGGCCATCATAAATTTTTTCATATGTCCCAATTTTATAAGAAGTGGCGGTAGTAAAATCTTTTTGGGGGAACTAATGGTGCGCTGGTTACATTTTTCTTTCCTGACTGAAAACAGTCTCTCGGTGGCCAAATTTTCTTTCTGTAGTGATCCGATCGTGCTCGACAGTACCATTCGCAGAGGAGGTAACAGTATTTGATATAACCTAGCTGCATTCCAAGGAAAATCGTTAGAACTTTTAAATCCACACAAAATTTGCCATTTGTATCTTTCATATTATATGGTCTTCAGTAACAGTTTCAAAGCGCTAATTGAAAAAGATACAACCGCATTTTAAAAGCCTATGCTGGTTTTGTTCTTACCGTGTTGCCAACCGTCATAAAAAATATACTAGTAAATTGTTTAATGCACCAAATCCCAGTAGTCGGTTTGAATTAATGACATATTACAGTAATTTATTTAATTTAAAGCCTAATGCTCTAGATTTACATTTCTTTCCCTAACTTCCTTGATGTCAATGGTGTAAAATTTTAATGATAGACTTCGTTGAACGTAGGGTACATTACAATGAAAAATAATCATTATAAAAATTTTGGATGTCGTTTTTTTCACAACTTAAACGTACACAATTTTTCTTTATTTTCTGGTAATATTTTAAGGCTTATGATTTTTTTAAGAAGACGTAAAACATAATATTTCAGAAGTAGAAATTTAAAAAATAACGTTCACGTGGTGCGTGTCGAGATATAATTTACCACTGTTGTAATTTTCACCCTCTTGCTTTCAGTTGTTATGAAATACCGAAACAGGTCACCATATTTTTATGACGTTTACTTGAAAAAGCGGCGTAAAATTGCCAAATTTACGGTTGCTACAACGATAAAGTTTTCGTTTTCAGGTGTAATGGATAACAAACCATTGTTTTACTTATTTTTAAAGCTAACGATTTTTTTTACCGGCCTATAAATATTGCAAGAATACTCGGACCCTAGAAATATTTTTTTAATATAAAACAAAAATAAATTACATTCAATATGTTTTATAACAAAATAGAAATAATTCTACTTCAGAGAGAACACAAGTTCCATTATCAAAGAAAAGTCAAGTGCAATTTTTGTTTGTATAAAATATTTTAGTAGTACCAAAATGTTTCCACGGATAAAAATCCATAGTTGCCACTTTTCATTAAACATCTCTGTGTAACTTCCATTAAAATTTCATCCATTTTTATTAAAATTGTAGCACGACAGTGCCCCAGCCAAATTCATCAAGCATCATGTAGAAATCTATACTGGAACCAGATAGAGTACTTCTGAAAACTACTGGAGAGGAGCAAATTTTCGTCACTAAGAGTATTTTACAAACTGCACTTAATCTCCAATTGCCTAGTTTCGTTCTTTTCCAGTCCCTAAGATAATTAACGGAAAAGTTCATCTATATTAATACTCATTCATCGATCATTAAAACTAAAGGTACTTCCTGCTGCCATACAAATAAAAAATTCGGATACAGATACGTCTTAGTGCATTAAGACAGAAAAAGTTAAAATATGTGGTATAAACATCCTCCAATTAATGGAGGAAAAAACAACTTATGTTTAAGAGGCCTATACTCTGCAGTTCTTTCATATGACTATTTACTGTGCAGCGACTGCAATAGCTAAAGCTTTAGAAATTAAAATTACAATAGAGCGCAAGAATCGAACCCAACACACCATCATGGGAAAGACGTCTATGTAAGAAATCAAATATCTTCGAAAAGATATAGGACAACTGATGGTGTATTTCAGGGGCACGAGAACACATAAATTGCAAAGACGAATTGAGGAAATCATGAATTGTGTCCGATACTATTTGCAACAAGATCAAGTGAATGCTACTGCACAACAATGTCTAATAACGCTGAAACAGAAGCTCTCTGTTATTGCAGGACGGCTAAAGAGATACAAGACCAGCAATAATTGAAAACGAGAAAATGCGCTGTTTTAACGATTAGAAAAGATTTTCTATCGTAAGCTAAACTCTCCACCTAACATTGCACATAATAAATATCCCAATAGAGAGCAGGTAGAAGAGTTCTGGGGAAGCCAGCTTTCTACACCCGCCAATTGTAACATCGCAGCAAGCTGGGTCAATGAACAATACGAAATCTGCCAAGACTACAGCCAGATGCAGTTTGAGCCATTTATCACCGAGGAAATATCAGGAATAATCAAGGAATCTCATGACTGGAAAGCTCTAGATCTCGATGGGATCTATAACTACTGGCTCAAAAACTTCTGGTGTACTCACCATCAACTGACTAATCTTATTAATGATGTTTTTAAACCCAGCAAAAATGCTATTGTTCCTGATAGAAAGTATTACGTATCTCTTACCAAAGGACCAACATAAGACACATGACCCAGCTAAGTATAGGTCCATCACAAGCTTTCTCAATTATATAAGGTAATCACCTCCTGCTTGACCAAACGCATCTATGCACATTGTGAACAAAATAACATCATCGCAACTCAACAGAGAGGTTTCACCAGGGGAGCAACGGGATGTAAGAAACAATTGATTATTGACTCTGTCATATGTAACCAATTCTGTACCAACCGAAGAAACCTCTTTGCTGCCTACGTGGATTATAAGAAAGTCTTCGACTCAGTGCCACATAAATGGCTTAAAATTATATTTAGGGTGTATAGGGTCGAAAATCATTTGGTTTCCTTTTTAGAACGTATCATCTTAACCTGGAGAACTAGGAACAAATTATAAGTGCCATCCAGCGATACCATCGAAACTAATACAATCTCAATACGAAAGGGAGTATCTCAAGGGTACTCAATAAGCCCATTGTGGTTCTGCCTTGCAATGAACCCACTGTTACGCAGTTTGAACTCCACTCCTCAAATAGAAAATGACCAATGTAGATATGGCTGTCGAACATCAGGGACAATCCAGCACATAACTGGAGGATGCCAAGCGTTTGCCGCAACCGAGTATAAGGAAACCAAGAATTAACAAATAAGTTAAAACTATTGCAGGTACTACAAGTATAATCCGGAGCCTATTCTTGAAAACAACGAGTTCACGTTATATTGGGACTGAACGGTTCTAACAAATCAAACAGTTGGCCATAATATGCCAGAAATTATACTAACAAATAAAATTTCTAGGCGAACTACAGTGATCTACAACAACCTAAGACCAAAATAAAATGAGAAGACCGCTAAATACAGAGATCTGGAGGTGCAAATCCGCAGATAGTGGGCAATGGACAGCGTCCACACGATTCCTATAATACTATCACTGAATCATACCAAAGAACCTCCTGCAGAACATCAAGGGACTGGGTCTTAGTGAGCATCTGTATAAACCGATTCAAAAAGCAGTCCTTCTGTGTTAAAAATTAAATAAACCTGCCAGGAACAGGTCTCGTGCCTGTTTATAATGAGACCTCTTGTGGAGACAAATCTGAATTTTTATCTAATCTGATACTTGCAATTAAAAATCTCTCTGACTTTCTAAATATTAAGTTACACAATATTACGTGACAATTTTGCTTCTTATTTAGCTGTCCTATTCGTTTAGAATCGTTTCTACGTGGATATTATTAACTGCCGTTTTAAAAAATTATATAGGGATATATTATGAGGTTAGCCAGGACATTCTTCTTCTTTCTACTTTTCATAAGAGTGTCAGCAGCTGTAAGAGAGAATATTTCTCAGAATCAGAGAATTCAAGCTTTTTTCGTTTGTTGGTTGCTAGTAGTTTGGATTAGCAATTAATTCTATCAACAATCTTCTCGTTTTTGAGATGATACGTCCATGGTATTGTAAGTAATTTTCTATATATTTATAATTTAAAATCTTTCCTCGGATGCAGCTGTCTTGAATTCTATGCCATATGCAAAGCTAGGTGACAATTACGTAAGACAATAACATGTTAGCTAATACTTACATTCAACAATGAAGCGGTGAAGTCACATCAGCTTCTAAGAATAACGGTTAGAGATCAATATTGTACTGTTAATTCAATATAGTAGTATTTCTAATATTACTAGTAGCTGTCACATTCTTACCTTGTCACTCATTGTTGTGTGTTCAGTTGTTTGTATGTTTATGACTGTTTTGTTAATATAATCCAGGTGAGAAATTTGATTTCACTTTGTATAGTATGGACAAACCCTATACCTCAATTTAACTTTGTAGTAGTAGCGTCGGTATAATAAATACGCTTTCCAGGACAGTTGTACAGGTTTCGCTGTATATTGAGTTAGTTTGTAACTAATTATAACTCTTGGTACAATAATAAGACGTAGTGCACACTAAGATGGTACACAAATAATGTGATGGCGACGGGGTGACCAAGTGGCAGGTGGAATTAACAAATGCTACAATAACTATTTAGATCTAGTGGCGGTGGAGTGACGTAGCGTTCAGTCGCGTCCCACTAGTCTCCAATAAATTTAATTTTCAAGTGGCCAAGGAGGTAACCAAACTACAGACCGACAGTATCGCTACCTATTGGCGATAATATCACGACAATCATGCGCTTCAACTGAAAAAAATTATAATAATGTCTTAAGTGTTTTAAATAAATGAACATAAATTTACATACGACATAATATGCTTGTTTTTCTGAAGGCTGCCTAAAAATACCATTATTATGATTGTAGCAATTTCATTTATGTGCCTTGAAATATTTAATACATCGTAAGCTTTTGAGCTTGCTCAAGCACGTGTGTCCATTTGTGTGATAGTGGTTAATTTCTCCTCTCTCCGACTATTGCTAAGCTTCTATTTTCTTTAAACCTTTAATTTAAAACTATGTAAGTATATACAGGGTACAGCATTGTCATAAAGAAAACGGTCAGCTTTTATATGTATGAAGCATCGTTATATTGATGAAATAATGCTCCCACTCATAGGTTTACCTTTTTGATACATATTTTTTAGAAAGGAAGATATCTACAGGGTAGATCAGAGAAGTGCGACGTATACCAACTCAAATGATTTATCATTATATTTTTTATAAAATAGTACCTATCTTCTACTCTTTTCAAAATATTTACGCTCTTGTCTTTGAAAATCAATTACTAATTTATTTGTATTTGTCGTAATCTAAGGAGTTTGTTATTTTTATATTAGCAACCAGTCAAATTAATATCATTAAAAAGTTAATCAAATTAAAATTTTTCTGTACTGTTTCTACATCAAAAATGTATCTCGCTGAGAATGAACACATAGAAATTTTTATTATGTTGTGTTGTGAAGATAAAATTAGAAATATTACAGAAGTCCGTACTATGTTCAATGATAAATACACAAATCGCTTGTCTATTATTCAATCGACAGTATCGGGGGTAGCATCGAAGTAGAAAACTTCCTATCAGTTAAAGATATTGTTAAAAATGGTCATCCAGGTATCCTTGAGGAAAAAAATTAACTATAATTTTAACACTATGAGATACTCATAGTTCTAGCACCCAAATTGAACGTAACAATATTTACCGTACCACCGTTACTAAAAAAATCGAAAAGTGGCATCCCTATTCAACACTATTTCTCCTGATCTTGACAGGAAAAATTATTTTGGTGACATGGTGATGGAGCTAACACATAATATTGGGATATGCAGATGACTTGGTAATCTTAACCCAAGGCAAATTTAAAACAACAGTAAGAGAGAGAATGCAGAGGTCTCTTAAAGTTGTAGAAAGATGGGTAAGGCAGAAGGGACTCAATATAAGTCCCCAAAAGACTGTCCTAATCCCCTTTACAAAACGGAGAAGGATAGATGATCTTGGTTCCATCATCCTCCAAGGAAACATAATACCACTTGCCAGAGAAATAAAATATCTGGGGGTGATTTTAGATTCCAGGCTGACCTGGAACAGACAAGTGGAAAACATAAACAAAAAATCGGAAACAACTCTTATGACTGTTAGAAGATTATGTGGGAAAACATGGGGTCTCTCACCGAAAATGGTACATTGGTTATACACCAGTGTTGTGAGACCAGCCATCACTTACGCAGCCTTGGTCTGGTGGCCCAAGGTAATGCAGAGAGCAACTATGGCAAAGCTGAGTGGAATACAAAGGGTTGCCTGTTTGTGTATTACTGGGGCCATGAAATCAACCCCCATTTCGGCAATGGAGTGTATTCTGGATCTGCCTTCGCTACACATAGTGATTCAGGCAGAGGCAAGAATGGAACTCCACCGACTAAATCACTCAACAGTAAAATCGCAAATGACGATGTCAGGACATAAAAACATATGTAAAAAAATCAGGAGCCCTGAGTTGGAAATGGACACGGACCATATGAACTCGAGCTACCTTTATAATATACCGTTTAAAGTCACAATAGAGGATCGAATGGCAAGTAAAAGAGAAAGACCGGAAACATTCTCGGGTGCAAGTATCTGGTACACTGACGGTTCAAAAACTAGTGAGGATACTGGAGCTGGGATATATGGGCTACAACTGGGGAAGGAATTAATCCTTCCCCTTGGGAAATACCCAACAGTATTCCAGGCAGAAATATACACAATCTTACGGTGCGCAGACGAGATAAACAGGAGAGCTCACAAAGGGAAGCAAAGCCTCATTTACTCTGACAGCCAGGCAGCTCTAAAAGCCCTCAAGGGCCAAAAGGTGTCATCGAGGCTGGTTTGGGAATGTCAGAGTGAGCTGGAAACTCTGGCAAAAGACAACAGTGTTATGTTAAAGTGGGTACCAGGACACGAAAGCATACATGGAAATGAAAAAGCTGATGAGCTAGCTAGAGCAGGGTCAGCATCTCAATACATTGGTCCAGAACCGGCCTTGGGGGTGCAGCGGTGCGCGGCCCGAGAAGCAGTCAAAGAATGTATCAAAAGCGAACATAAAAACCACTGGATGATTAGACAAGGTTTAAACCACACCAAGCTATTTATTGGAAATCCGGACCCGAAACTGGCAAAGAAACTACTACAAATGAGTAGAAATAAATTAAGGACTATTACGGGTATAATGACGGGACACATGGCCGTCAAAGTACATCTGAATGGAATGAATGTATATAACGGAAACCTCGGCTGCAGACTATGTGGACAAGCCGAGGAAACGGTGACTGTGAGTCACTGGTGAGATTTAGACAACAAACTTTCGGGTCAGTAAAATTGGAACCGAGAGAAATGCTCACTCGTTCCTTAGCGGGACTGTACAGATTGAGCCAGGGGGCTAGGTTGACAGAGTTGCTGTAATGTCTAGGGTGAGCACAATAGGCCTACTCTGGTCGCAGTGCATCCGGCTTTAGGACGGACCCGGGAATATAAAAAAAAAACACATAATAATGCAAGGTTTGAGTATATAATAGGAAGAGAAATCGAAACTGTTTCAGATCTTCACTTTTGGTTTTTTTTTTAAATTTATATTTTAAATAGACGTAACATATTTTGAAGCACTGCTACATCACTAGATGTCCAGTTGATATTGTTAAGCAATAAATAATATTTAGGATATTCAGGTACTTATTTTAACATTTTTAAGTTTAGAATTTTTATGGATGTACCCTAATAACATAGCAATTCATATAATTAGGTAAATTTATTAAAGATAAATTATTAACATCTAATTAGCCGGTCAAAATGTTATCTGTATTCTTTTGATTAATCTCTAATAATTTTTATTAAAGTCAGCTTTTTTCTCATTTTTTATATGCAGTATTTTGATGTTTTCATCAAAGCTGTGGTTTTGGGACAAAAAATGTATTGCCTTAGCCGAATTGTGTTTTTTTCTGTAAGTATCCTCTTTTATGCTCTAAAAGTGCGGCCTGTTTGAAGTATGTAAGTTTTTTAGCATGAACACCATTATTTTTGCTATTTGCGGTATTATTTTTAAAACCAAGGTTATTATTCGTTTTGAAAACAATATTAATGTTCTTTTCTTAATATATTTTTAATTATGTTGTATTGCCTACATAACTCATTGTTTTCAACTTTTTGTTGTTTTCTTTTATTGTGGGATAAATTAGTGACAAAACCTTTTTCGTTAGTTTATTTTGAGGATTAAATTTGGGACGTATCCTCCGTTGTTTACTGCTATTTGCTTAATTGTATTGAGCTATATGGTAAAATCAGTGGTCTTTATAGGTACATTAATGATTTTAAGGATCATGTTATGGTATGCTGCAAGTTTATGAGAGTTAAAGTGTAAGGATTTGTTATGTATTATTGTATCTATATAATAGAGTTTGTGGAAAATCGAAAATTTATGGTTATTATTTTCTCTAGTAATATTAAAGTCTAGGAAATATAGAGAGGTATTTATTTGGATTTCTGACATTAACTCAATATTCTGATGTAAGCTATTTATATATTGCGAGAACGAATTTCTTACCTTTGTGTTCATGGGAAGCGAATCAAACTATCGTCTACATATCTATAACTCTATAAGCATTTTATAAAAAGTGGATATTTTATTACTTTCTTTGCTAAATTGTTCATGAAAATTTCGGTTAAATGTGGGTTCAAAGAACTTCTCACAATAAGCCCTTCTTTTAATGAAAATATATTCTCGTTAAATTGAAAATAATTTTAATTAATGCAAGCATCAATAAATAAAATGCAAGATTTGTGCAAATAAATTGTTTTTTAGAGGAAAATAATTTTTCTTTAAACGATCAGGTCAACAGACAAAACTAGAGTTACTGAGCGATTGAAGAAAGTTAATGTCTTATAAAGTGTTGTAGAAAATAGTGTAATGGGAGCATTTTTCTTTAATTAAAGCCACACTAGAGACATATATCTATATTTTCGTCAGAATGAACTTGTTTTAGCTCTAGCAACTCTATTACCAGATGACAATGATCCTGATATACCCAATTTAACCTTATGGTTTAACACCACGGTTTTTCTTTGCATTATGCTGCTAATATAAGGGAGTACTTAAATATAATTGTGTCGGGCGAAGGATAGGTAAACCAGAGGCAATAGAATGGACACCCACATCGCCCGATCCTAATCCGCTAGAATTTTTTTTATTGTGTTACGTAAAAAATTGAGTTTATAAATCCAGATACGACTCGGCAGATACGCTTAAGGAATCTATTCGTCAAATAACACGAGAAAGTTCTACAAAAGTGAAGTAATATTATAATATACCAAAGGGATTTTTACACCGATTGATCTAATCCAGAACAGTTGCTACAAGACATTTTCAACATCGCATAAAATAGTTTTTTTGTCGTTTGTTTTAAAAACCAAAAGTGTAAATATTTTGAAAACAGTTGATGAGGCATATTTAATGAAAAATGTGTAGAATTTATTATAGAATATAAAAATCTAATGATGAATATTGTGTTCCACCCTGTATAATATTTTTTTCTAACAAAATGTATTTTTTTTTAAACGAGTTTCTTGCAAACGATAGCATCCAATTAATTAAGCGAGGTTACTGGGAAAAGTTCTCAACTGACATGGAGCATGATCTTTATGGAGGGCAGAGAAAAGTCTGGAATATGCTAAGAAACCGCAAAAAACCCGTGAACGAATACATTCAAACCACTGCAGTAACAACAGAACAATGGGAGAAGTACTTTCACAATCTATACGACAGCATTGCACCTGCAATAACACAGGAAACCCAGGATCAATATGCGGAAATAAATCAGGCTCCAAAATGGATTATCACAAAAGAAGAAATAAAAACAGCAGCCACCAAATTGAAAAATCGAAAAGCCCCTGGACCAGATGGCATAACAAATGAAATGCTCCAAATGAAATGCTCAAATATGGTGGAATGGCACTACTAGAAGGGTTACATTCCCTCTATAGAAAAATACTCAACGAGGAGAAAACACCAGAACAATGGAGGGAAAGCTTGACCATACCCATATTCAAGAAAGGCAACAAAACTGACCCGAACAACTACAGGGGAATAACACTTCTAAGCTCAACCGCCAAGCTACTAACGAAAATCATAGCAAAAGAAATAGAATCTGGCGGAATCAGTGAGGAGCAGCTAGGCTTCAGACAAAACAGGTCAACAACTGACGCCATATTTATAATTCGCCAAATTACAGAGAAGGCCATCGAATACAACAAAGAGGCATATATGTGTTTTGTCGACCTCACAAAAGCCTTCGACAGGATCAGACTTCATGACGTTCTCGAACTACTTAAGGACAGAAACATATGTCATAACATCCTGGAAGTAATTAAAGACTTAAACAGCAGAAATACAACGAAAATTAAAGTAGGCAACAAGACATCGAACCAAATTCCAATATCTACCGGCATAAGGCAGGGAGACAGCCTCAGTCCAATTCTATTCAATGTCGTTATGGACGAAATTATCAGAGAGGTGAAAGAGGCCGGTAGAGGATACAGAATGGGAAAAGAAGAACTAAAGATAATTTGTTATGCCGATGATGCAGTACTGATATCGGAAGACGAAGACAAACTCCAACGGCTCCTGTACAAGTTTGAAAAGACCGCTGAAAAATTTAAGATGACAATCTCCATAGGAAAAACCCAATCTCTCACGATCAGTAAAGAACCAAGAAGATGTAAGCTCGCTGTACACAATCAAAGCATCGATCAGGTCATGTCATTTAAATACCTGGGAGTAAACATCACCAGCAATAGAAACTTAAATGCAGAAGTTCAAGAACAAACAACCAAAGCTGCCGTAATGTCAGGATACCTACGTGATATTATATGGAGAAATAAACATATGACGACACAAAGTAAGATCAGAATATATAAGACCTGCATACGACCCATAATGACTTATGCCATCGAAACAAGAGCAGACACATCAGCAACCAAAAGACTACTCCGGACAACTGAGATGAGAACGCTAAGAAGTATCACGGGTCATACATTACGCGACAGACTAAGAAACGATGAAATTAGAAAAAGATGAGAAATACAGGACGTCGTAAGATGGGGCAGAGGAAGAAGGAGAGCATGAAGGGATCATGTAGACGACCGAGTGGCAAAACTTGCAAAAGAAGGAATACCAAACTCCTCAAGGCTTCCTGGTCGACCGCCTAAAAGATGGAAAGAGAGCTGGACATCGGTGTCATAGGAACAAGAATAAACGAGATGCATTGATAGTCAATACAGGACAAAGTCCTATACTAAGAATAAGAAGAAGAGAAAATGTATTTGCGATATGTAGTTATAGATATTTCAATGACTATCCGATATATCTTAACTGTTATACTTGATCTGACTTGTGAAGCCTGTATACCCTGTAGGAGTGAGTAAGAGAGCGAGGTTGTACAATAGACGAAACAGCAAAATTCCATTTAACAGCCAGTGCCGAACTTGTATTTTTTTTCTCAAACTTCCATTTCTAATAAGTAAAATTTAGAAGAAACAGTTTTAAAAATGCTATGATAATTATGCAAAGCAATGGGTTACTACATTTTCATTACCCTCTATTTCAATAATGACAGGATTCTGGACCCATGTTTATGGGAATTGTTCTTGTTATTTTAGGACAGTAAATCTACAGACGAGCATTGGTACATGTTTTTGAAACACACCCGGTATCGTATCTATTTAATTAAATAAAAGTTATCTCTTCAGCAAATTTAGACCTTACCTAAAAACCTTTTACTTAAATAAATAATGACCTCTATTTTTTTAAATTATAATTAAAGGTCTTAATAGATGGATAAGTTAATAGAAATTAGCTGTTATAAACGGTAAACATTTATATTGTGGATTTTTATCTTTAGAAGTGATTATTGTCCATTATTAATTCTACGTAATATTTGTTGAATACTTTAATATAACTTATACAAATAAATTGCCATATAAATTAAAAATATTTAGAATTATGTGAAGAAATAGAAGAGTATCAGAGAGAAAATATGATAGTTTTAATATGCACAAAAAGATAAAAAAAAAATAATTCATAGTAACAGAAAGAGAGAACCGACACTGCTTAAGAATGCAAAAGGCAAGCTAATCTTAGACACCCTAGAGAAACTTAAAAAATGAACAGAATACATCAAAGACCTGTTTAAAGAGAATAGAGTAGGGCAGATGGAGATTGAAGTAGAAGATAACGAGGCATTAACGATACTGAAAGATAAAATAAAAGCAGCTATAAGAAACAACAAAAATGCAAAAGCACTAGGTCCAGATCAAATCCCAGTAGAAATCTTAAAATGCATGAATGATAAGACCATGGATATATTGTTAGATCTGTTCAACACAGTATATAAAACGGGGAATATACCCAGAGAATGGAATATACCGAGAGAACATTTTGCGCTATTCCAAAAAACAAAAATGCAAAAGACTGCAGCAAATATAGAACAATATCTTTGATAAGCCATGTACTCAAGGTGTTTTTAAAAGTAATACACGGACGCATTTATAAAGAACTTGAAAAGGGGATAGATGATAGTCAGTTTGAATTCAGAAATGGTATAGGCACCAGAGACGCGTTGTTTGCACTTAATGTCCTTTCACAGAGGTGTATGGATATGAACACCGATATACAAATTTGTTATGTTGACTTCGAGAAGGCTTTTGATAAAATTAGACATGAAAAACTAGTCGAGATTCTAAGAAGAAAAAACATAGATAACAAAGATTTAAGAATAATAACTAACCTATATTGGAATTAACGCGCACAAATAATAGTAGATAACGAAACAAGTCCGGAAACTGAAATAGGAAGAGAAGTGAGACAGGGATGCATTTTGTCACCCCTACTATTCAATGTGAACAGTGAATCGATTTTCGAAGAAGGGTAGCGAAAGGTAAGGGAATAATAATAAACGGAAGAGCTGTAAACAACATAAGATTTGCAGACGACACTGCTATCTTAGCTAGCTCCGCTGAAGAACTCCAAAAACTAGTGAACGAAACAAATAACATTTGCGAGCAACACGAATTAAAAATAAACACCAAAAAGACTAAATATATGGTAATAACTAAAAAAGAAAACATGTAAACAAGCATAAAGTTGCGGGGTGTGAATTTAGAAAAAGTGCAAAAATACAAATACTTGGGCACATGGATAACAGCAAATAATGAACAAACAACAGAAATAAGAACGAGAATAGAAATGGCAAGAAGTGCGTTTGTAAAACTGAAAACCATTCTGTGTAGCAGCGACATTACTCTAGAATTAAGAATGGGAATTTTAAGATGTTATGTATTTTCAGTGCTGCAGTATGGGTTGGAAGCTGGACACTAAAACATGAACACATAAATAAACTGCAAGCGTTTGAAATGTGGTGTTACAGAAGGATGTTGAGAATATCTTGGACGGAGAGAAAAACAAACGTAGAAGTATTGCTAGCGATGGACAAAAACTATGAAATAATTAACAACATAAAAATAAGGAAACTGCAATATCTTGGACATATAATGAGAGGCCAGCGATACGAGTTGCTTAGATTGATCATGCAGGGTAAAATAGAAGGAAGAAAAAATATCGGAAGAAGAAGAATTTCATGGTGGAAAAATTTGAGAGAGTGGTTCAATTGTAGCTCAGTAGAACTTTTTTGAGTAGCGGCAAATAGAGTGAGAGTGGCAATGATGATATCCAATCTCCGATAGGAGATGACACCTGAAGAAGAAGAATTATGTCCATTTACTGCTATGTATATGATTTTGCAGTATACAGAGTGTCTGGAAAATACCTATACAACGTTTGATGACAGACTTTTGACGTCAAAATAAGTCGATTTAAGTCAACTTAGATTCGATACTGCTTCGTTTAGGCGGTTGAAGACGTCAAAATTTTAAGGAAAGCTTCCAAATTTCCCAAAACTGGTATTTGGTCTAACACTATAATAAGACGTTTTCTAGTAGTATAGTGACCGTCTATGAAGTAATGTAACTGTTATAAAAGTGAGGTCACTTGTAAACATCGTTTCTGCATTTTTATTTCATTAACTGTATAACAATCTAGATATTTCTGATATATTTGGAAACTTTTTTACTTTTTGAAAAATTTTCATTGGATCAGCAGTTTTGTCACGAAAAAAATATTATGCAGCACACACCAATTTGCTGTAATAATAAAACAATTTTTAAAATAAATGATGGAAGTACAAGTATGTATTTTAAAAAGATTGAAAGAATTAACTAAAAAGGAAACGTTAATTAAGCAAATGGGCAAAATGATCGCCATTTTGCTAAATATACCTATTAACACTTTTTAAAATTAAATTGGACTCTCTCTGATATCTCAGGATTATTAAAAAGGTTGCCAGCGTTTAAAATGCGCATCAATAAATGTTCGCGGGTGTTCACCGAAGTCTTGTATACTTTTGTTTTACGAACGCCTCACAAAATAGAAGTCATACATACACTCACAGACAAAAATATTGCATATTTTAAGTGTGTTTTATGCCAAACTGTGATAAGCATATTAATCGAAATAAATTTACATATTGAAGCCTTACAATAGATTTAAAGAGGAATTAATGAAATAGCCTTATTTTGTTTATTACATTTAATTGGAAAGAATAAGAATGACGATAATATCACAATTTTGCAAAGATTGAATTCTCAAATATTGGTCACCTCTTGGCGTTTTACATCCTTTTCGTCCTTGATGAGGGAGCCTTTGTATGTTCTAGTTTCTCAGTATCGCTTTACTATATGAGAAACAGTCGATTGATTGATACACACTCTTCGCACAATATCTTCTTATCTGCAACCCTCATTAGCTAAAGTAACAATTTTAACACATACTGAATCGCTTAAATATGGCATCTTAGCAAAAAAACTACAAAATCGACAAATAAAGCCATGGAAATGTCATTTTGATAGCGACAAACAAAAGAGCAGCAATTTTTAGTCGCTAAGGCACCCGATGCAATATTTGTAATTCGTGATATTGTTGCTTCTTCCGTTCTAATGACTATGTCTAAGTAATCTCATTTGGCATTTTCAAGTCCGGTTCGTCTCGTTACTCCCTGAGAACTGATGGTGGCCTAGTAGTAGTAGTAGTAGCAGTAGTAATTACTGAGCCTTTTAGTTTTTGAATTTCTCCACTTTTTAATGTAAAAGGTTCGTTGTGTTTTTATACCTAGTTCCGGCTATGCGCTCAGGTTTTTTGATGTGTTCACTTCTACGGTATGAGTTTCTTGATGGTGGCCTCTGATGAATTTCGAGTTTTATTTAGCTGGCTCGCTTTCTGATTGGACGAGCGGCTCCGCAGGCTCCTCCCCTCTGCCAAGTGCGATATATTTGGTTCTTGAATGCTGGTTTTTGGTGTATTGGTTGATCTTTGCTGTTTTGTTTCTTGATTTTTTATTAATGTTTTCCATGTTGTTGGAAGATGTATTTCTAGAGCCTCTCTTATGACGCGTACCTTGTCGTTCTGTACTGGTGCTATTTCTTTTGCTTTTTTAAAATCGATGGTATGTCCGGTGGTTTGGTGATGTTGAAATAGAGCTAAGGTTGTTTGTTTGTTTTTGGTGCTATTTTTGTGTTCTTGAATTCTTGCTGATATGCGCCTGTTTGTTTGTCCTATATATGTTTGCAGGCAATTTGCACATGGAATGCTGTAAACGTCATGATTTTTACGGTTGGTCTTATCTTTGGGATTTCCTAGGATATTGGCTATTGATTTTGTGGTTTAAAAATGCGCTGTATGTCATGTTTTCTTAAGACTCTGTCCGTTATTCCTTTTCTGTATGGGATTATGGCTTTGTTTCTGGTTGGATCTCGGTCTTTGGTTTTTGTTGTGGTTTTCTCTTGTCTCTTTATGGTTTTCTTTATGTCTGATTGTGAGAAACCATTCCGTTCTAGAGCTGTTGAAATGTGTCTTGTTTTGTATCGAGTTCTGTTAAGCGGAGAGATCTTGATACTAGTATGTTGACTACTGCCTACTTTTGAGAGGGATGATGATGTGACGCTGCATTGAGATATCGGTCAGTATGTGTGGGTTTCCGATATACGTTAAAACCTAGGGTATTGTTGAGTTTCCTAGTTATTAGCAGGTTCAAAAAAGGAAGTTTCTTTTCTCGATCGATTTTTAGCGTGAGTTGGATTCTGTGGTGGATATTGTTCAGGTATATGAGGAAATCGTCGAGGTGTTCTTTTCCATGTGGCCATATTATAAAAATATCATCAACATAGCGTTTCCAAAATTTCGGTTTTAAAGGTGCTTTTTGCAGTGCCTCTCGTTCGAAATATATCATGAAAAGGTTGGCTATAACCCAAAATTTTTTTTGGTTCTTATTTTATAATGTTATTATATATTTTGCTAAGTTGTTTGGTAGCGAGAAATCCTAGATATGATAGAAATACAAAAAAACAAACATGCAGTAAATGCTAAGGCAGATACCAAACAACTTAGCAAAATATATAATAACATTATAAAATAAGAACCAAAAAAAATTTAAATTCTAAAAACCAAAAACGGATTGCATTTTCGAACTAGACCCTTTTAACCCACAATAGCCAAAACAACCCTCATTACCTACAAAAAAAACCATCTGTTCCCTCAGTACCATCTTAACATCAAGATGACACACGTGGTCATCTTGAACTCTGTGAATCTCGCGAAAATTAAATTTTTAATAGAACAAATTTTTTTAATAAATACATGTAAGTGCAGTGTTGTTCCTGAATCATTGTTCAAGGTAAATAAATAATATGTAAATATTTTAATAGTAAAATCAACCAAACACTTTGTTTTTTTAGCTACACACATTCTGACGAAGGTAAAAAAAATTACCGAAACGTTAATGTATTAAAAAAAAATGTAATATAAAATACAACGCCACCATTACATTTTAATTCCATTTTTAAACGGACCATAATCCCAGGAAAAACAAAAAAAATAAAAAATATTTTAATAAAGGTCCAAGAAATAAATAAGAAATACCTCATATATATATATATATATATATATATATATATATATATATATATATATATATATATATATATATATATATAAATTCTTAAAAATAAATTATGCAATATGTTTGTCCGTGACTGTATTTACCTACAGAAAACGTGATGGCCATCTTACTGGTGCTTCATTGCCTCTTTCAATTCATCGGTTGGAATATTGGTAGTATAAATTTTGCCGGACAGCAATGAAAAAATTGGGCAGGGCACCAGCATGCCTATACCTTTGTTTTTCCGAAGTAAAATAAGCTAATTTTGCAGAAAAACTAGTAATGTGTTTTGCAAAAAATTTATATAAATATTTCCATTTATCCTGTCTGGAATCACAATAGGACCATTAAGGTAGCGATCAGTAATTTTATCCAAAAATTTATTTTAAACTTATGCTGATGGTGTGCAACTTTAATGGCATATGGATTTTCATCCACATGAACTTGTTCGTTGTGCGGTTGGTGATTTCAGATATTGTAAAGGACGCCTCGTCATAAAACAAAATTTTTCCATAAAAATTTCTTTTGTTTCGCATAAATTCAGAAAATGTAAGACTCATGGGGGGCGATCAATCGGTAAAAGTACCTGAACCTTTTGGACGTGATATGGATGTTACAACTGTTCTTTTAAAATTTAAATTACTATAGTTTTAGGGATATCGAACTAACGTTCTAAGCGGCAAGTGATAATGCTTGGTTCTTCTTCAACTCTTCCAAAATTTCCCCTTCTTTTTCGGCTGTTCGAATTATTCGAATACGACCCCTACCTTCAAATTTTTTCTCAAGGCTGCCCATTTCCCGAAAATGACACTTAATATTGACAAATGTTTGATGATATATCTAGGTTACCATAACGTTGATGTCATAAAAAATCAGAAACGATGTTTACAAGTGACTTCACTTTTATAACACATCACATACCAAAAATCATTAAAATCATTTACCACGTTTTCAAAAAATTTGGAAAAAATCAGTAGTATCTTAAAACTGTGACGACTTCCACTACATAAACGAAGCAGTATCGAATATAACTAAGTCGACTTAAATCGGCGTATTTTGACATCGAGAGTGGGTCATCAAACATTGTACACGTATTTTCCGGATACGCTGTATATATGAAGGTGGGGATGCATGTATGCATCCTAATTGATCCATTGTATCTTTTTTTTCATACCTGGTCATTGGGGATGCCTCGCCGACCGATACAGGTTCTCCAATCCTATTTCTTTTCAGAAACTCAAAATAAGGGACGGTTCCAAATCGGATAGATCTCCCTCTTCTACTTAGTATGCTTCTAGGTATCGTATCCTATGGTTTGGCGATGCATTTTGACAAAATGTAGATAGGGATTGCCTCATCTTCCTCGCCAAATTTGTATTCTTTTCTCTCTACTGGTCTAAGCTTTTCAAGATGTCCTCTCAGGTGGTAGTGGTCCATTAGAATTTTACTTAGGCTAATATATTTTTTGATTGATTGATTAATACCTTGACGATGCCTCCTACAATGTTCAAGGAAGAGTGAGGGGAGGTGGCAACGTTGTATGTGTGAAACTTTGTTATGTTGATAGCTTCAGTCGATTGTTTTTCATTAGATACTTCGATGAGTAGGATATCATCATTCAATTTTTTTATATCGGAAAGGGTGACGAAGGAAGACTGTACGACTTCATGTAAAATAAAAAGAGACGTTGCCTTGAAAGAACCATCTGAATTTTTTATGAAAAAAATTTTCCTAAATTCTCAATATTGTTATCTCAGGCCTTTTGTTGAGCCTGAAAAGGGGAGGAAATTTAAAGCGAAAAATGTGAATCTCACGAGAAGGAAACTAACGGTCTACTACGTACTGCCAGAGGGCGCCCGTTGTCTGACAGGAACGGTTTGTGACTCATTAAGCAGAGCCATTCATTAAGGTTTCTAACACTTTGAGATTGCTGTTTGGACATTGATGGACGATAAAGGACAGGGACAAAACATAACTGGGGTTCCGTACTGGAGAGGGAAACCTTACTAGCTCCTTGAGGGTACATTACTTGAATTTCTTCTTTGTCCAATAATTAGATCTCTTCCTCTCTTTTTAGTTTTTTCAATATTCCACTATTAGAGTCCCAGAAATGAAATTTCGGTTTTGCGAGCTTATCTACTATTTCATTTCCTTCTACTTTGGTGAATTCCGACACCCATAGGACGATAATCGGGTTGCTTTTGCATAGTTCGTTTAGATCCTTTAAGCATTGCTAGATCAGATTAGAGCTGAAGAACTCAGAATTGATGGCTGCTTAATTATCTGATAAGATGGTGACCTCATGAAAAATACTTGGGGATTTGCCCATGCTTTCGAAGTGTATAGTTTGGGATGCATAACTCCTATTTTAGTTTTCTTAGTTCTTTTTTAACCATCTGCATACTACTTAATGGAATATCTGTTAAATTAGAACATAATTTTTCGATGAGAGATAAGACCTTCGTTTAATAACTCCATCACTCTATCATTCTATAGATTGTCTTCTTTGCCATTCTCTTCATTAATATATACAGAAATATAACATTTAGAATTAATTCTATAGTGACTGTTGGGTACATATTTATTACTCCAGTTATACATGTACATAGTCTTTGACCTTTCGAAAAATGACCTCTCGTGTTGGCTAGACTTGTAGCTTTACTACAAAACAATGTGATGTAGAATCCCTGTATACAAATGTTCCTATAAATGATTCAGTTTCCATAATATCGGACATATTACGAAATAACAGTATAGACTCCACCCTGCTAGAATTAATTGAGATATGTTTGATTTCCACTTATATTACCTTTCAAGGAACTTTCTACGAGCAGATTTCAAGAGCGGCTCTAGGATGTCCGTTGCCACTTGCGGTAGCTAACATCTTCATGAAGGCTGTAGAAGAAAACACCTTGTCTTCTGCACCTCTAAAACCTAAATTTTGGTGCAAATATGTAGATGATACGTTAGTATTTTGGTCTCATGACACAGATAATCTTTATAATTTTCTAGATCATCTAAATCAAAAACGCCCTAGCATAAAATTCACTATGAAAACTGAATCAATAGGTGCTCTTTCCTTTCTCGATGTACAAGTACAAAGAAAAATAATGGCAAGTTAGGACATTCTCTGTATTAAAAATTAACGAATATAAGTCGATATCCCAATATAACGTCACGCCATCATCCTTCTTAAAGACAGTCTGTCGTAAACTCATTCATTGTGTGACGAACAATCACTGAAATCAGAAAGAGAAAAAATAACTAATGCTCTGAGAGGCAACGGATATTGCGTTGAAGATATTAGACGTTCTACTAATAAATATAAAAATCCCACTCCTCAACAAAATGTCTTAATTTTACCACCTATGGTTAGTGTTACATACATGGAGCCACCGAAAAGATTGCTAGATTGCTCCTCAACAAAATGTCATAAATCCACCACCTATAGACAGCGTTGTCTTACCTTACATACACGGAACCACCGACAAGCTTGCCAGATTGCGTCTGTAAGATACCTTGCTCTTATGGTAAAGTGTATGTGAGTGAAACAGGATGGTCTATATCCACTAGGCTTAAGGAACTGATGAATAAAAAAGAAACAAATTGTACAATCTGCAGTAGCTGAACACCAGCATTGCTCAGGTCACACTTTTAATGTAAAAGAATCTAAGGTCTGGTTTCTTTAGACGTATAATTAGAAAATCAATCCAAATTTGTAAATACCTAAAAAATAATAATAGAAATACAGATTTACAGTCTGAATAACAAGTGAAAATCAATTGTAATGCTGGATCACGGTTTGCTGATCACCAGGCGGGTATAAATACTGGGCTGTTATTCCTCTATGGTCAATCAATGTTCTAATCTGGTGGATTAAAGATCTCTGAAGATGTCTCGTGCTACTTTAGGCGAAACGTCAGATAATACTTCCAATTTGATAGCTTTTAAACGCAAGAACCATGATTTTCACCAAAGCCGTGAAAGCTTTCGTTCTTTATTAAACAATGTAATGATTGGTTTCACCTTTGCAGTGTGCAGAATATTATTTTATTTAAATTTGTACAAGTTGTTTTCGTAATAATTGTGAATACCCTACATTTTTGAATCGTATTAACATCCAGAACTATCTATATTGCGACACCTTTTTATTATTATTTACATTATTAGATATACGAAGCTATATTTTTTTCTATTAATTATTTTCCAATATATTGGTAAACATGAACGATATAATTTTATTGCGATACAAATCCGATAAACCCCTATAAACCAAGGGTTAATTGGAATATAATGGACTATCGATTTTGCCTGTACCCGCGAACATATAAAAATAATAATGACCATAATTATAACAGGGTTTTATCCTGTCATCAAATAAGAATTTCATTCGATTAAAGGAAGGTAAGTTTTAAATAAAAAGATCAAGATAAATCGCACCTTATTATTGTGTACTTATTTACACCACGAACCTAAATTCTATTCTGCACCTACACAAAAATATTTTATCGATCTCATGTCCAGAAAAAGAAAAGTCCTATTGGATGAAGTTTCAAATTATACTATGGGTTGATATATTTCCAATTTATTTAGGTGATATCTATATAATATGAAAGAAAACCAAACTGCTACGAATCTCCACTTTCTGTATTTTGTTTAAAATAACGGCTACTTCCTCAGATGTCTAATTTGGCAATGACAAACAAAGTTACGGAATAAAAAATAATGGCGGTGTACAAGTACCTTTTTAAAAATCAAGGTTTGCCAATTTTAATGGTTCCGTAGTAAGGAAAAAACAGAGCAATTCGTATTGTAACGAAGGACTATAAGAACTTTTTGATGCGCCCTGATACAAAAATATTATTTTGATGTGATGAATGATCTTTATTACAATGTAACGAAAGAAATATTATATAGATGAGTCATCATTTATTACTCATATTTCTAGGTAATTTTCGACTTTTATGCTAGTATATTTACTGTAATTTCTAGTCAATTCCATATGTATATAAATCGGGATAGGATATGAGTAGTAAGTTTAGTTATGCTTTAGCTGTAAAAGTGTAAAGAAGTTAATATAGTATCGGAAATAACTTAGTGAAAAGCGTTGTGTTTTATTTTAGATCCAGTGAGCGATTTAAGGAGAGAAAATTGTAAAAATTGATATCAGAAGTAAGGAGTATCACTGGATTTTCAGAAAATTATATTAGAAATTAGAAAAGATAGAGAAAACAGAAAGATTAATTTTCCACAAAGTTCTAGAATATTTTAGTTCGAAACCCAGAAGACAGCAAAAAACAACTTCACCAACAAATTGGTCATTAAGAAAGAAGCCTAGAACCGAATTTTCTACAACGTTCGAGAATATTCTATTTGAAAACTAGAAGAGATAGTGAAAAAATGACTTTACCATCGGATCTGTTATCAAGAAAGAAACTAACGAACGAGTTTTTAGGAATATCCTAGAAGTTTATATGGTAAATACTAGAGAGCAAACGGTCGCAATGAAGCAAATAAATAAAACATTGTGTAATTTTATGGACTTTATAGGACAACGTCGCCTTAACGATAAACAAGGAGAAGAAAAACATGTAGAATAATCACATAGTCAAAAAAAGAACACCTCTAAAAACAAGAAAAGCAGAACTGCGTCGTCTGAACGAAAAACAGGTAGAAGAAGAACATTGACAAAAAGAATAAGAACGTCTTTAAAAAGAAGAATGACGTCGTCTGAAGGAAAAACAAGAAGAAGAAGAACGTCACCAAAAAGAAAAAAACGTCGCATTAGTTTTGCAAAGGGATACAAGGATAGCAAAAACTGAATCAAATTGTATAACGACAAACGCAGAAGTTTATGAAAGAGATAAGCGAAGTGTGAAAAACATAGGAGAGGTATAACAAGAAGTGAAATAATTCGTAGACGAGATAGAAGTTTAGGTACGCCAAGAAGTAAATAGTATTGAAAGAATTGTGTGAAGAGAAGTGAAAAAAATAGTGGATGAAATCTAAAATGAAGAGCCTTCAGATAGAAATTAATAAAATAAAAAAGAGTGGCCCTCTTTGATAAAATAATAACTACCGGACAGAAAATGAAACCCCCAAATTATTTGGATAGTGTACAAATGACAATTTGAAGCTATTGCTACTGAAAATAACTGGAATTTAGAAGAAATGGCTATTGCCTTAGTAATTCCACTTCGTGGACCAACATTGGAGTTATTGAAATTATTCCTATAACTCAAAAAAGAGACTATGAAATTCTCAGGGCTACATTGGAACTCAGATCAAATCAAGATATCACAAAAATGGGGAAACTTTGTAAGAATATGAAACAGATGTCCGACGCCTTGTTTATTTGGCTTATCCAGAGAAAAACTCCGAGAAGAACTTAAGATTCAGTATTTTATTGATGGTGGCAGAGATAAGGAAATACAGCGTATGTTGAGTATAGCAAGTTTAGTTATTGTAGTGGAGTGTTGGACAGGGCTTTGAAAATAGGAACAGCTTATAATTCGTCAAAGTCAAAAATAAGAGCGGTTACTAAAGAGGAAAACAAGGATTCACCAATTCGCAATGGAGATAATGTTATCAGAAATCCTTAAAGAACTAGACACAATATGTGTGACTTCACCTTACAGAAGAAACTTGATCGAGTGCTACAGATGTGGATGAACTTCACACATAAGAAGTGACTGTCAGATACAATAAGGTCTAGTTAGCCATCCAGAGACCGCACAAAAGAGAACCAGGAAGACTTCATAACAGAGCGGATACCTTGTGAAGAAAATCATGTAGGCACTGTAGCAAAAGGGAACAAAGAAAAAAGTTTCCTATTCGAAAAGTCACTGTTGACGTTGATTCAGAGTGGAGTACAGCTCTGATGAGAAAGAGCTAACTTGAAATCAATGACCTGGTGTCATTTTTTCAACTTAAGAAAATGCTACACCTATTACCACAACTGCTAACACTAGTGCTGCAATATATTTTATAAAGTCAAACCTTGTTGGTACGTCCAGAGAAGTAACGTTAAAAACTGTAATTTGATAAGCAGCTGATGTGATTGGAAAAATGCCAGTGAAGCTTCAACTTGGAAGTCTAAAATTAAACCATTTAGTGTTAGTTGCTGACAGAAAATTTTATTCTGATAATGGACTTGATTCGATGACAAGCCTAACATCCTAAATTTTGTCATCGCAGAATTTATTTTGTCATATAACTTTAATACTGAACCAATCAGAATCATTGCCGAACGAACAACCAGCATAAAGGGAAGCACGGAGAATATCAGTTATGGCAGACTGGACGAGAATTCTGAAAGCCACGTCGGATAAGTTGAATATTCATATAACATCAACGCAAACTCGCCAGGGTTTCAGCAAGATGATATAGTTTGGTTACGGAATCCACATAGAAGTTGATGCCACCATGGGAAGAATCATATACTATTCTGACGAGAATCAATGACGAAGTGCCAAGACCAAAATGAAAATAGTACCTCTCTACGGGTTGAATTTATACCATAGAAGTGTTAAAGCTGATCGGAATGATCAGAATTAGGAGTAAGCATTGTAAAGGACTATGAGAACTTTTTGATGCATCCTGGCAGAAAAATATTATTTTGATGGGATGAGTCATTTCTATTATAATGTAACGAAATAAATATTATATCGATGAATCATCATCTATTAATCATATTTTTAGGTAGATCTCGACTTTTATGCAAAGTATGTTTCTTATAATTTCTAGTAAATTCTATGGGTATATAAACAGGGATGGTATATGAGTAATAAGTTTAGCTGTAATTTAGCTGTAAAAGTGATAACAACTATTTAATATTGATTGATTGATTGAATGAATGATTGATTATATAACATAGCAGGCTAGGGTTATAAATCCCTTACACTGCAGCCTTCAGACTTATTGCATTGCCTGCCATATCCGTTCTAGGCGAACAAGGTGGTTGCCTTGATCAGGTTTAACAGCCTGCTCACTAGTTTGTCCCCTGGGTATAAGCCTTCTGGATAGATTGATCCCCAAAGGTGTCTAGTCTATATACTGGTTCTTTGTTGAAGATGTCCATTGTATGTAGGTGTTTTCACGGCTTAGTTTGCCGAATGGTTTTCGCAGCAGTAGCTTGCCGTGTCTGTGATCCACAGAGTAGTTTCAGTGAGTCTGGTGTTGTTGATTTATCCACCAGGACAGCCACCCACGAATATCAGCCTTGGTAATCCCAAATGCTGGCTCTGGTCCCCTTTATGTCACGGTGCAGGTAGTTTGCTGTTAATTATTTTTTTTTTGAAAAATTTGCATTTCTTTTTACTTTATTGATTGTGCTATATCTAAACTTAATAAATTTATTGACGTAAAAGTGTTCATAAATAATAAAATCAGCGATAATTTGTATATCATTTTATACTGCTGTCAATTATAGAGCTCATTGAAACAACTGACTGTACTTGAAATTTATATTTATTTATTTAGAACGGAATAGTATAGCTACCGCAATAATTTTCCGTGTATGGATTTTTCGAATTAGAACGTTTTTATAGTGTTTCAACTCTTTTTCCCATAATTTTATGTAGAGCTGTTTATCATAAGCTTTTAATAAAATATTCAAACTGACTTTAACCTTTACACCAGTAATCATAAAATGATTATAGCCCATTTAAACAAGAAACGTAATAATTCTGTATCAAAAAGCATAGTTCTGTTCTCCATGAAATGGTTTTTATCGAAAAACTTCTGCCATAAGCAAATTTTTCCATTTCCAGATGTCTAAACTTACCGAATAGTGTAAAACTAGCAAAATAGAATAAAAAAGGCACCCAGTGAACACGAAAGCTGCTTATCTCAAGGCTTTGCGGTAAAACAGCAGATTCATGTCCATTTTGACGATAAAAAGTTTGCAGAAGCTAAATTTGTCCCTTAAGCCGCCGGCTGGTCAGTTAAGGTCTGGAAATATAATAAAATCGATTGGACACGTAGAATGATAAAGATTCTTATTTTTTATATCAATGGATATTCTTTTCGTGTTGGAAACGTTTTTATTCTTTACTTCTTAAAAAAATAGTTTTTCTGTTTCTGTCAGAGAAAAATGACACTTTGCTTGGCAATCCAAAGAAATGTCACCATTAATATTATCGGTAGTTTTCTTTTTAGTGTCTCATCTCTCAATACCGGGATCCTCCACAAATTTATATTCTCTTATATGTTACACAACGTTTCGATTAACATATTCTCATCAGAGTGTAATCAAGATAACTAATAATGTGTTTCTATAAAAATCCATTCACATATAATTTTAATTAGTGCTATAATAAATGGTATGCATTCTTTATTTGGCTTTGCTCGATAATATTATAAACATACTCGCCGACTTAAACAGGTCCTTTAATCCTATTTCTCCTAAGAAACTTGGAATGAGGGATTAAGTATATCTCTCTTTTCAATTCTATACTCTCCAGATATCGCAGGTTTCATCGTCTTGTTCGCAAAACATGTATTATTCGCTCCTCGCTAGACCTGGTTTCTTAAGGTACCTACAAGTGAGTTTTTACTTAGGTTAATACATTCCTTGAATTTCTTTTGATTAAATGAATGAATGGATGAAAAAGGGGTGGTAATACTAGAACATCGATGCCTAGGCCTCTATTGTGCTTTTTACATCCCACTATAGCTGCTGGTCATTCGAGGACGATCGCCTTTGCGAATCCAAGCAGCCTCGTTAGTTTAACTTGCCTAACTGCTTCCGGTAACAAATTGTATCTTCGAAATATCTCTGGCTCAGTCCGTTGAGTGCTGGGCACTCTCTGAGAATATGATCGACAGTTTCATCCTTCTACAAACACCATCTGTATGTCAGATCGTTTTCGACACCGAGTCTATGAAGATGGCCCCTCAGGTGACAATGTCCTGTCAACAATCCCACCACAATTCGCAACTCTTTCTTTCCCAAGGAGAGAAGCTCCTTAGTACGCCGTGCATTAGGTTCAGTTTTATGTTCCTTAGCACACCCCATTCCAGGAGATCGCTTCCATAATTCAATAAATTTGCTTTTCAGCAACGATTTTAATTCCCTTTTGCCAATAGCAATTAGGATAGGCAGAATTGGTTGGAGTCCATATGGTTCAATTGCCGAACCCAACTTTGCCAGACGATTTGCTTCCTCATTCCCGCGTATGCTCAAGTGACCCGGGACCCACACGAGTCTGACTGTACAGCTGTTCATTGTCATGCCATTCAATACGTCCTTACACTCAGACACCAGTCGCGAAGTTACGACACTGGACTTCAGTACCAATATCGTAGCCTTACTGTCTGAGCATATATTTATTATCCTATTCTTGTCTCTATCCCTCTCACAGAGATGGGCACACTGCAAAATAGCATAAATTACCGCCTCGTTCTCTATGTATAAGTGAAGAGGAGGCTGGTTCATCAGGATTTCAAGTGCCCTAGTAGTTTCTTTTGATTATAGTTCCTCTAAAAAATCTTCGTTTATCTCATTCCTTATAGACTTGACCAGTATTTAGAACATTTATTCCCTTCCTCTCCTTTTAATTTTATCAGTATCACGCTGTTGCTAAGCTAGCGAAAAGGTTCAGGCCCCAGAAATATTATTTCGGCCCCCTCTTCTACGAGATTTTTTTGCTATTTCATTTCTCTCTACTCCAGTATTTCCCAGCACCCATGGGGGTAACCAATATAGCCCTGACGGGATATGTTGAGTTTAGTCAGATCTCAGAGGAGTGGATCCAGAATTAAACTGCACATATGTGGGAACACTAATCTTCCTTGAGGATATCCTCTAGTAGTACAGATAGCGATAGTACCATGTCTTATTTCTCTTTCTGCTATTCTGGTGAAAAAAAGTTGGAGGTCATTCCATATGCCATCCTGTTATCTAGTGCGTTTTTGACAGCCTTATATTGTTAAAAGCCCCTTCTATATTCAAAAAGGCACAAACTTTGGTTTTCTGTTGTATGATCTCTGTAAATTTGCCTGATTGGTATTCATGTTGACATTTTGAGCTTTTAGCGCTGCTTTGATATCTGAAAATGTGTATAGTTTGAAATTCTTAGTGTTTTAATTCAGGCACTCACCTGTATAGAGTTAAATTCCATTCGTTTTTGCTTGTAAGATGATGGAGGTATTACTTAAAGATTAAGCAAGTCCGAAGTGTGAGTATGATACGTCCACTCTAACCCTTATTCCATCTTGGGCTTATTAGTAAATCATACCATAGAATCTTTCTCTAGTTCAGGTAATTTCTATCTATCTGCTTGTTAGCAGTCAGTTACTACTTTATAGTTAATGTCAAAGTCATACTGAGTTGTATCTAGAATCATCATAAGCCGATCTACGTCTTTAAGGTTCAGGTTTTCTATTTGGAACAGCTTAAGGGCACTCTTATTACAGCTATGTCATGAAAGGTGGTCATGTTGGTATTGCTCCATGACTTCTATACAGGCTAATCACTGTACCTTTGCAGTCTTCTTTGAGTTACTGCTTGCAGTGTCTCTGGCCACTATACTAATTAGACATATATCATCATGGTTTAATGATCATTCATATGATCATAGGATTATTTTTGGTTTTAAACTCCAGATTTTTCCAAAAATTGTTTGCTATGTCTAGTCATTTATTCTGAAACTGAAGGTTTGAAGCTTGTACTCATCTTCACTATATATTGGATATGCAAAAGTATGCTGAGTTGATTCCAGTAAATGTTGCTTCGTGGTACTAATCCAAGCAGCAGGAGCTCTATATTAATATAGGAGTAAAAAACACTAATTTTGTTTTATTCATGTGTTAATGCAAGATGAAGGGACGAAACGACTTAAAGAACATAAAATACATTCAGAGAAGGGAAAAATCATAAATAAGTGTTGGAAGTGACCTATGTCAAAAATAATAACATCATTTTTAGTCAACCTAGTGTAGCAATATATTGCAAATCTTTGTAAGCTTCTTAGGTTTTATCGCCCAGTAGAAAGCTTTTCAAATCATTATTAGGATATAAAATTTTCGTATTGAACTTACAGCGAGTATGCGAACATCTAAAGCAAGATAGGGCACAAATGGATAGATATACTTTTATAAAATCTTGAATTTGGATACATTTTCCTGTAAATTAATAAAAGTTGGTTTGTTGGACTAATCACAGAAACTGCATGATAATAAAATCAAATACATTTTTTATAAAAATAAATCACCAGAATCTGTTCAACATGTCTGATATCAATTTAAACCCGAGCTGATGCATTCACGATTTATACCTGCCTCTAAATTTACTCTAATTCATTTTGGCGATTGAACACCGACCCTTGATTACAGCCGTTGAATTTAATTTTCACGGAAATCTAGGACATAGGTTAGTTAAAATAAATTTGAATTTAATGAACTTAATTCTTCTTTCTCTATATATGTTTTTATCAAGAAATGTGTGAATGGTCAAGTTTTTAAAAATAATTTCGTTTAGTTTTTGAAGTAAATTTTGAAAAGAATATGGGTTGGTTTAAATATATTGTGTCAATAGTTATAGCAAATATAAAAAACTTTGAGCTCTGGTTCTAGCCCTATATGACTTCTCTCTCATCATAGATTGTAGCTGCTTATTTTGTTAATTATAACGTATGCGTATTTTATTATGATGTATACTGTTGGAAAAAAATGTTTCAAAATGACCCAAGGCGTTACCAAGCATCATTCAAAGAGTTGCTTGCTTGAGCAATTCATCTATCGAGTGTATTTTTGACTTAGCTCCACTACATTTAGTGATTCAATGAGCAGCAAGTTGGGCTCCATCGGCTGCATTATTCACTGTGTTGCCATAAATTTGGAAATAGAAATAGGCCATATGACCTCTGGCTACCTTTACAACATACCATTTGAGAGCACTATATAAGACCAGAAATCTCCTGATGAATTTATGTATTACACAGATGGACCAGAGACGAAAGTAACGAAGTTAGAGTGAACTCAGGACTCTGGAAAACAAAATCATGTTCTAATAAAATGGTGTTAAGAATACCTAAACATTTGTACTCATTGATCTGCAGACATTGAATCCTTAAGATGAATTTCTCCAGCATGGCTGCTATTCTATCAACAGCATTGAAAATAGTGATACCAGAGCTTTGTAAAGACAGATTTAAATCATTTAATTTAGCAAAAATGTCAGCTAAGAACGCAAGTTTTTGCAGCCAAAAAATATTAGATACACAAAAGGACAAATGAAATAGATGGTAAAGAAAAAATGCTTGAACTTAAATTCAAACTTGCGGGGTAAAGCGTGGTCACAAGAAAGCCATCTAACCTCTGTATGAAGTAGTAAAGAAACGTGGAGGCTTCCAAAGTCAACCTAAAGCGCACGAAATAGACGAGAGTTTATAGCACGAGATATAAGAAAATTTACAATTTTTAGAGCATTGCTTAAAGTACTGTATAACTCTGCAGGAAAACGCTTAGATGTTGTCGCGTGTAACGTTTTTATTGGGTACAGGAGCAGATGCGTTCGGCAGCTCAATATGTCGAATCAATTTTAGAGATACTTGTATATATATATATATATATATATATATATATATATATATATATATATATATATATATATATATACATATATATATATATATATATATATATATATATATATACATATATATATATATATATATATATATATATATATATATATATATATATATATTTTTTTTTTTATTTCTAATATTTTCTTGGGTATAGGTTTTTCCATTAGAGAAACAAAGGACAATAATTTTCTTTCTGACGTTTCGCTCTACATAGTGAGCTTCTTCAAAAGAGCTTGGTATATTTATTTTACATCTTGAAAGTAGTATTGTGTGTATTATATAAAAGATATATATATATATATATATATATATATATATATATATATATACTATACTCTAGATATGTTCCTTAATCTTTAAAAGTTATATAGTAAATTGGCCGGTAAATGTTCTATAAGCGTTTTAATTGCCTTAAGTAGTATCATATTTAAGAATATATATATATATATATATATATATATATATATATATATATATATATATATATATATTAAATGTGAATGTGTTAAAAAAAAGTCTTCGATATCCAGGTCTCTTTATCTTAATTAAAGTTTTTCTCCTACATTGTTGTGTTACTATCTATATACACTATATCTACCAATTCCATTTATTTAATCTGATGATGATTTTTGATGGTGATTATTTGTAATAACAGCTAAGTGGAGCCTCATAAGGTTGATATCATAAAGGCCAAAAAATCGATGTAGAAAATACTGACCAGGAAACAGGAAAAGTCAGAAAAGGAAAAGTCAGGAAAGCGAGAAAAGTAAGAAAAGTCATAAAATCCCTAAAACAAAACTCGTTTTTTTTTTTAAATAATTTTGTAGAGATATGAGGGCAAAATATTAGCTAATTGATTAGTCGACTAGTCAAAAAGAATTTTCACATTCCTTTCAGAACCAATGGCAGAAACTATCAGCTGCTTTCGACGATTCGATCATAATAGAAACCAAAATAAAAATCCTCACTGCAGCTTCACACGGCGAATTTTAGGGATATTTGATATTCGTTTCTGCCAACCTTACTCTCAACCTAGAGCATTCTGACCTAACTCTGAACTTACACAAATTAGCAAGTAATAAATGAAATATCAGCAAGCCATGGAAAATTATAAAGAAGAAAATAATGACCAAAACAGTCCGAAATTACTATTAATGATTAAAACAAACTTCCAAAAATGTTACAAATTTTATACTGCATACTCAACCATAAATGATCAAATTCTCCCTGCCATGCTCGTATCAAACAATTCGGATATTCATTCACAATCATTGCTAACTGAGCTATAATACTGACTATAACCTTACATTTTTTAACACTGACATGGAATGTAAATAAATGGGGATTTATTAAAAATAAAATATTTCGTTCAGTTAATACTTTCTAATTTAAACCAAACAATGTGGTATAGAAACTACAGCATTTTACAAACTATTTCAGAAAAAAGAGTGATAAACTATAAGACCATAAAGAGTTGAAAATGAAAATCAAATTCGATTTTTACAAACTTAGATTGCAGGACAAATAATTTAACTTTTAATCAGGTAAAAATATACAAATTACATCATATTACTAAAGAATATGTAGTTTTGCAGAAAGCTGGTATACAGCAATGAGTGCATTCAACATTCTCGTTGATCTTCTTTACCCGCACTAAAGACTAGAAAATATTACGGTTATGGATTTTGTACCATCAGTACACGCAACCAAACAAAAAGATCAATTTATTTCATCTTTTTGTTTCAAAATAATGATTAAACCGAGAATTACTGCACCTGACTTATAGGTTGTCAATTTTCCTAATAATATATCTTTTTGAATGAAATTATTAAAAGATATCTAACATAAACAAGCAATAGTGTAGTGTTGGCTACATCGATCGACTCGTCAAGTTGAATAGCGAAACAATTCAATTTTATTCTTTTCAAAATTTCACTTTCCACATCATTTGCCAAATCATTAATTCTCTGAGACACTGTATTGGTTGATAAGGGAACAAGGTAAATTTTCTTTGCTTGTGTTTCTCCAAGCATATACTTCGTGATGTCTTTAGCTCATGATCCAATCAAATTTTTGTTACTGTATGAGCTTGTCCAGATCTTGTAATTCTGTATCTCGAAATAGTGCATCGAGATACATCTTACTATCTTCATTTAAATATGTTGGAAAAGAAGAAACACTATTGTTTTTATTACCTGACAATTTGCTTTTATAATACTCAACAGGTTTATTTTTGAGATCCGGATGTCTTGTTTCAAGGCATTTACGAAGTGGAGATGGTTTTAAACTGCTATTGATAAGGATTTTATAACAGATTAAACAAACCAGCTTAAATTCTCATTCTTCTCCGGTAAAATAAAAACCCATTTGTCATATTTTCGTTTCTTGTCTGTTTTCTCACTCTGTTGTAGTATTTTTTCTTTGTTTTTAGACTGGCGAGACGGTAGCTCACTACAACTGCCACCTTCACCTCCAAATCAGCGACTGAAGTAGAAAAAAGAATTGATTGCCCGTCCAGCTTTTTGTCAGACTTGACAAAACTACCCATTTTTAATCAACGTGCACGTGTACACGTGCAATTTGTAAAGCTTAGGTGTTAACTACTACCTCATTTATCTTTTTGAAATCACTCGAGGTTCTGAAGTTCATTCTAAGTTTCGGTGCGACTCTACTCTTCCTTTTATGTGACTGTGGCGTCTTTATATCGGCAGACGTTATTATCGTTTTTTCGCGCGTAGTCGGAAAAGTCTTGGATCGCCGAAGTAAAAGTTTCCGATTTGTTCGAGAATGTATTCGCATCGCCAGAGCCGTAGCAACTCATCACGTTACAGATTGTTGCCTGTTGCGATGTTTAATTTGAAATTGCGTCACTACAATATTTTTTTTGCGAACCCCCTTTATAAACCGAGCTGTCAAAGTTTACTTGCACAAAATGAACATTTACAACGAGGACCTTCATTGCTATGCTGTCGAGAAAGGGAATCAGTAAAGCACATTATATGTTATTGTGAGTCACAAAATCAGAAAAGGCAACAAACTTTCGGGTTAATAATCGAAACCGAATAAGATTTATTCTTATTCCTTGGCTGTCCTGTACAAATGAGGGTGGAAAGTCAAGTTAATAGGGTGGGTGTAAGTAAATATCTTAGGTGAACACAATATGTCTACTCTGGCTATAGTGTATCCCAGTTAGGATAGATCCATGACAAAAAAATATAGAGCAGCAGCACATCTTCCATAACTCTTTAGATCAAGAAAATTAGTCTGTAGGGCTATTCTTTTGAGTCATTATCACTTTCACTTCTATCACTTGAAGTGATCATGATCACTTCACCCCATGACAAGTAAATGCATATTCAAAAAAACATGAAGTTATCAGTTTCACTTTGTTCACTTTGATCAATTGATAATTACTCAAAAGAATATAGCCTGTATTATACCTTCTTTAGCCACACTAAGTGAGACCCCTTAAAATTAAAATTGTTCACTATTCTAAAACACTATTGAAGATGCATTGAACAATCATTGATGAAACGTTAAGAAATAATACCAATTCCAAAAACCATAATTTTGCAAGAAATATCCGTATGCGAAGTAGCAAATATCTGTTGGACTTCCATTGTCTTTATTTTTGTTGAATATCACGACGTTTCGGCTAGTAGTTATCTCTAGCCGTTTTCAAGTGAAACTAAATAAATTCCTGAGCTACATGACTATTCATACTGAAAGTAAATGCAGTGGAGTGTGACTGAGATGGGTGCAGTCATGCCTGCTATGGCAAAATCATATTTTTTATGCTGCATTTATTTTTAGTTTACAATTACTAAGAAGTAGTTTCCACACTTCTCTTATATCGAAAAATGGTTTACTAAAACAACTCGGGTTCTGATGTATAACCGCGGCTTCTTTGAATTTCCATTTTATCCAATATTGTTCTCGGTGTAGTATTTTAGCTTCAGGCCATTTTATGTGGTGTCCATGAGTCCAGGCATGGTTGGCGGCACCAGATCTTTCTATTTCTCCTCGAGATGTGCATTTTTAGTGTTCTTTGATCCTTATGTCAAGAGGTCTCTTTGTTTCGCCAATGTAGGAATTCCCACATTCACATGGTATCTAATATATACAGTTCTTCATGTCTCTTTGAGTTATTGGTTTGACTCTAGTGAGTCGACTTCTCAGAGAGTTATTTGAATTGAAAACGACGTTGATTTTATATATTTTTCCTATCCTTCTAACTTTTTCTGAAATGCCTTTAACATAGGGGATGTTCAATACTGGTTTTCGTTCTTCATTCATTGTCGATATTGTCCTATTTCTGCGTTGTACAAGAAATTTATCCACATATTGGGTTTCTACATCCAGGATGATGGACTACCGATGGGATCTTCACTCTCACCGGTGGTCGCAAATATTTTCATGGAATGGTTCGAAGCGTTTGCAATTGAATCCACATCTAAGAAACCAAAGTTATGGGTCAGATACGTAGACGATACTTTTATTATTTGGAGTGGAAACGATGAAGAACTTCGAAACTTCCTTTTTCATCTCAACAATATCAGCCCAACTATTAAACTCACCACGGAGAAAGAAGTAGAAAATAAATTACCATTCTTAGATGTCTTGGTTGAAAGAAATGACAGACAAATTCGAACTTCGGTTTACAGAAAAGCCACGCACACAGGACAATACCTTAATTATTCATCTAATCACTCCAACAACACCAAATAGGGAATTATAAGAAATCTCGTAGATAGAGCCTTAACTCTCTGCAATTACAACGAGAACTTGATGAAAGAGATAGATTATATTAAAAATGATCTGACAGCCAACGGATACCCAATATATCTAGTGGATAAATTTCTTGAACAACGCAGAAATAGGACAATATCGACAACGAATGAAGAACGAAAACCAGTATTGAACATCCTCTATCTTAAAGGCATTTCAGAAAAAGTTAGAAGGATAGGAAAAAGATATAAAATCAACGTCGTTTTCAATTTAAATAACTCTCTGAGAAGTCGGCTCACTAGGGTCAAACCAACAACTCAAAGAGACATGAAGAACTGTATATATCAGATACCATGTGAATGTGGCAATTCATACATTGGCGAAACAAAGAGTCCTCTTGACGTAAGGATCAAAGAACACTAAAAATGCACTTCTCGAGGAGAAATAGACAGATCTAGTGCCGCCAACCATGCCTGGACTCATGGACACCTATTAAAATGGTCTGAAGCTAAAATACTACACCGAGAACAATATTGGAGAAAACGGAAATTCAAAGAAGCTGCGGTTATACACCAGAACCCGAGTTGTTTTAGTAAACTATCTTTAGATATAAGAAAAGTGTGGAAACCACTTCTTAGTAATTGTAAACTAAAACTAAATGCAGCATAAAAAATATGATTTTGCCGTAGCAGGCATGACTGCACCCATCTCAGTCATACTCTACTGCATTTACTTTCAGTATAAATAGTCATGTAGCTAAGGAATTTATTTAGTTTCACTTGAAAACGGCTAGAGATAACTACTAGCCGAAACGTCGTGATATTTAACAAAAATAAAGACAATGGAAGTCTAACAAATATCTACTACTTCGCAAGAAACATCATTGTCTCTGACCTTCAAACAAACAATTATCCATATACTTTAAATGAAACAAAATCTACCATCGTTGTATCATAAATAATTTTTAAATAATTTTTTTAATCCTATTTGAACAAAAAACAAGATATATTTTAAATGTATGACATATTTCAGGTTCAGCTATTGTAGGATAAACTGTTGCAGGTCAAATAATAGGCACTTTCGTTCGAAACATCCCATAAAATAGAGTATTTCTTGTTTTAACAGCCCCATAAAAGTTAGATAGGGTAAATGTCTTCATGTTGTGCGATGGTTTTGTTAAGTTTTGTCTACGATAATTTAAAAATAGTATTGGGGAGTTGGAAATAGAAAAGTTTTAATCGATCGCGTGACAGGAAAAGGTTCATCATGTAGAGTAGTTGAAAAAAAATCAAGCACTTTGGGATTTTTTCTGTTTTTAAGGACAAATAATTTAGCAAACACAAATTTACAAGGGTGTAATACTATACTGAGTAAATCTGCTCCCATTAAGGTTTATAATTAATTTAATACAATCAGTCTGGTGTCTGAGTGCAAGGATGTACTAAATGGAATGATAAGGAAAGGCTGCACAGTCAGACTCGTATGGTTCCCGGGTCACTCGGGCATACGCGGGAATGAGGAAGCAGACCGTCTGGCAAAGTTGCGTTCGGAGATCGAACCGTATGGACCCCAACCAATATTACCTGTTCCAATTGCTATTGGCAAAAGGGAATTGAAATCGTTGCCGGAAAGCAAATTTATTGAATCATGGAGGGGAGCTCCTGGAATGAGGTGTGCTAATGAACATATAACGGGACCTAGCGCACAGCGTACTAAGGAGCTTCTCTCCTTGGGAAGGAAAGAGCTGCGAATTGTGGTGGGATTGTTGACAGGACATTGTCACCTCCGGGGCCATCTTCATAGAATCGGTGTCGAGGGCTACCTGACATGCAGATGATATTTGAAGGAGGATGAAATTGTTCACTATGTTCTCAGAGGGTGCCCAGCACTCAACGGACTGAGACAGAGATATTTCGGAGATATAGTTTTGTTACCGGAAGCAGTTAGGCAATTTCAACTAACGAGGCTGCTTGGATTCGCAAAGGCGATCGGCCTCGAATAACCTGCAGATATGGTGGGATGTAAAGGGCCCAATGGAGGCCTAGGCATCGATGATATAGTATCACTATCCCTTTTTCATTCATTCATTCAAGGACTAATTTAATTAAATGGCGACACTTAATTAGTTTCATATCATTGCTTTGTTTGAAATACTTCTATCATTTGCGCGCTTTTTAGCAGACTATGTTATGTTTATTTTGATTATTCATTTGTTTCAACCTGCGTCGATGTATACTGTTGCAGAACGTAATGTACAGTCAGTTGTATATTCTGCGGAAATTTGAGTCTGTGTTTATCAAGATTAATTGTTTGACGTTACATATGGGTACATTAGATCTAGTTTCATTTGGCTTTATTCTGAAAGATAATCTTTTAATGCCAGAAAAAAATAAGATTGTGATTCTTCCGGCAGATGAATTGATAGCGATATGTGTTAATTGTTTCGGATGAAAAAAATATGCGAAAATAAATACAATTCCGAATAAATGGGGATTTTACTTTATGTAATGCTTCTTACATCAGTATTTATCAGGAAAACCAATTAGCATCGACGTGCATACAAACTTAAAACGAATTACATTTGATCATTGCATAGAATACGACAACGGTTAAAACCTTATCATTCTTAGAACTACTTATACATTTAAGAATTTTTTAGATACTGGCTAATGCAATGCAGAAAACTTGTATGACGAGTTTATTTCGGTTATATTTCGGTTATACTTATATGATACGAAATAAGAGGGCTACGCCGCTTAAGACGCCTGTAAGTAGGCTTCCCGCTGTGCGCCATATAGAACGACGCCAGCATATAAGCGGACAACAGCTATTTGTTTATAGCTGAAATAAGCCATTAGAGCGTAACTTTTTTATATGTCATTTCTTTCTGGCTTATAAATGTTGATTCGAACTTTTGATAGCTGCCAAGAAAATTAAAAAAGTTCATGCAGTCAAAAGTCGTTATTGTTCAAAAATCGCAGAAGTTACATTTTATAATTGTTTAACATTAATTATCTCAGAAACTAATCGTCGTATGTAAAAGTTTGTAAGAACCTTTTTTTGCTTAAAATCACCCAAGGATGCGAAAATTGTATTTTTAAAAAGTTTAAGAAATTATTTGTTAATAACAATCTTATGACTACTCTGGCGGACTTCTACTCAAAAATTTCTTGTTCAGCGGCTCAAAATACATAAAAAAAACTTGGGTAGGTCCATATTAATCACCAATTTGCATTTTTCACTTAAAATATGTTACAATTCCAAAAGTCTTGGAGATAGGTATATAAACATGCCACATAGTTTGATGGGTAAGTCAATAAAGGATCTCTCATTAAAAAAAAACGACTTTCTGATCCGATATCGTTTAAAACCTGATTTGACTTACTTTTTTACCGACAACTTTATCTCAGTATTGATCAAAATTAACAACACATTTATCATCTGAAAAATTGTCGTTAAAATTTCAAATATGTAGTACTAGGGTCAAGACTGAAATAACTTTTTATAATAAAACCTTTTCTGAAAATCATGGTCCTTAAGTTTAGATAGTGTTCACCTACGATTGCACTACGCATCTTCAGGGATCTTTAGTCTACGAGATTAGAACACTAAATTACTATAGAGGAGCAAGAGCCCGGTATTTATACCTGATTGGTGCTCAGCGAACCGTGATCCAGCGTTACAATCGATTTCCACGTGTGATGTAGACTGTAACCTGCATTTCTATTAATATTATTTGAATATATACAAATTCTGATTGATTTTCTAATTTTACCTGAGTTGATGTTTAGCTACTACAACTTGTAAAATTTGTTTCTTTTTTATAAATATATCATGTTCCTTAAGCCTAGTAGATATAGATCGTTCTGTTTCACGTACATACGTTTTACTACAAGAGCAAGTAACTTATAAACGCGTTATGTTTGAAATAGAATTGCGTTCTTTGAAGACTTCAAACATTGTCCAACTTTCTTACATGTGTTGAAAATTGTACGAATCTTTGATTTTCGGAGCAATTTGGTAATCTTGTCGGTGGTTCCGTGTATGTAAGGTAAGACAACTCTGTCTATAGGTGGTGCATTTATGACATTTTGTTGAGGAGTTGAGTTTTTATATTTATTAATAGAATGTCTTACTTTTTCAGCGCAATATTTGTTGCCCCTCAGAGCATTAGTCAGTTATTCTGTTTCTGATTTCAGTGATCGTTCGTCACATATTGAAAGTATTCTATGTACCAAAGAGTTTATGATTGATTGTTTTTGACAAGGAGGATGGTGTGACGTTACATTGAAGTTTTTGATTTGTATGTGTTGGTTTTCTGTATACAGAATGTCCTTATTTGCCATTCTATTTCCTTTGTACTAGTACATCAAGAATGGGAAGGGCACCATTTGATTCAGTTTCCATAGTGAATTTTATGCTAGAGTGGTGTTGATTTAGATGATCCAGGAAATTATGGAGGTTATCTGCGCCATGCGGCTAAACTACGAACATATCATTTACATTTCTGCACCAAAATTTAGGTCTTAGAGGAGCAGAAGACAAGACGTTTTCTTCGAAAGATTCCACAGGTGATATCGGAGATCCCATGGCCGCTCCCGAAGTCTGCTTGGAGAAAATAAAATAAGTAGAAATCAGACATGTTTTAATTAATTCTAATAGGTTGGAGTCCATGTTGTTATTTCGTAATATGTCCGATATTATGGAAACTAAATCGGTTTCCACTCCCGAAAATTACAAAATAAACATATATCTTAAAAATGTTAAGAGATAGGTATCGGATATGTCTTAGAACATATGCTCAGGATCTTCCAATCAATGTAAAAATATCCTACTTAAAAGTTGGTCTTTGATATCAGCAATTGGCAGATCTGGCAACATCACAGCTTCGAAAATATTTTAAGGAATCAGATTGACATCTTTTATGATCAAAACTGAATCTAGTTTTGCGTACCCTATATACATACCTCGAATCAGTAAACTCCTTTTTTTGAAGCCAGTTAAATATTCCTCTCGTTTTATAAACTGTTATTTTATTTTTCATTAGCAATCTCTATAATCGAAAATTGCATATATAATGCAATGACCTTTAACAATATTTCCCTCGTTTGTGTATATTCTCCGTTGCGATAAATTGAATATAATTTTCAGTATTCATTTCCCCGGGGAATTTTCATAAATAAAGAGATAAAAACATTAAATGAAAAATTTGATTGAAGCAATAATATATTTTTCATCGTGGAGATTGATTGAACATTTTTATTAAAAATTTACTTATTTTTTTTTTGTTTTAGTAATTTTAATACATAATTGAGATTTTTGTTGATGTTTGAAAATTTTAATTATTATTAATTAATAAATTCAGGAGGAGCTTTGAGTAAAAAGATAATTTTTATATTTTAATTAAGGTAAATGAAACTAGCGACGAGGTAGCAATATTTTAATTAAGTCTTGGTTATTAAAAATGTCTAAATTAACTGTGTATAATCCATAAGTCAGTTGATATTAATCAAAAAAAAAAGTAATGGAAAAAGCTAAAAAAACGTTTCTAATAATCTTCTCAAAAAAAAAGGTAATTTTCTTTCGATTCGTTTATTTAAAAAACTTTCCTTTAATTTCCAAGTATAGCTTGATTTTGAAACTATAAATATATATATATATATATATATATATATATATATATATATATATATACATGAAGATTTTTCTATTGACGAACGGATTGAAAACCGGAAAAACACCAGTGCACACACACACACACACACACACACACACATATATATATATATATATATATATATATATATATATATATATATATATATATATATATATATATAATTTTTCTTTATTTTGTCTTTTCTTGGGTTTAGGTTCTATATTTAATAAATACACAAAACGATTGACGTTTCGCCCATTATTCAAGACATTTTCAAAATTATTTCCTCCTAAAAATATATAATTAAAATACATCACATAATAAACATATTTACAATTTCGAAAAACAAACAAGACACTTAAAAACAGTAGTCAAAACTTTAAAATTTAATATATATTTAATTTTACTGGTACACGCCTTGCCATTTTGCTGTTCTGTTTCTAAATAAAATTTAAATTTTACAACGTTTACTGAGGATACGTGGAACGCGAATGTGTTTTATTTCTTTTTTATATTTTTTATATTTTAAAAAACAAATAAGGTATATGTTTGGTTTTATGTTTAAGAGTATATTCCATTTTTGATTCTTATTTGACCGGATCGAATACTTAATATTTTTGTTTAAATTAGGCTTGCGTAAATGTGGCTCAAATTTCCCATATCTGTTCTGTCGTTAACAGTGTTTTTATCTTTTTTAATTTCAATCATTTCCTTTATCTGTAATTTTTGGTAATTCATATCTTTGTTTTTTATAATGGTACTGTTGTAATAAAAAGTGTGTTTTTCATCTTGTGTGTGTTTGTTTAATGCTGTTGAGGCGTTTTTTATATATTTATGGCCATTTAATCTGTTCTTCGGTAATTGGCTCGTCATGCCTATATATTTGTTGGGGCTATTTGTGCAAGGGATCGAAAATATTATATTTCATCTATTCATTAGAGGAGTTTTACTTTTTAAATTTGTGAACAATGTATTTAATTTATTATGTGACCTGTGGCATATGATAATATCATGCTTTTTTAAAATGTATTTTATTTTTTCTGACAGCTCACTAGTGTACGGTAATGCCACATATTTTTGCTGTTTATGTTCTATGTTTTTTGTTTCTACGTTATTATAAAACTTATTTGTTCGTTTATCAATTATTTTGGTGATAGTCTTTTCGTTGAAATTATTATTTATTAGTGTCTCTTTTACTTTTTACAGTATTTTTGGTCGGAATTCTGGAGACGTATATATATATATATATATATATATATATATATATATATATATATATATTGTATAAATAAGTGCTCAGACTCAGTCTTATTTGAGATAAAAAGAGGAGAAATCAGACACAGAAAGGTAAATTGATGCATTTTAATGGTAAATATGCCAATAGATTTGGTTTAGAATAGGAAAAAATTAGATCTAAGTATAGTATAAGAGGTATTGTTTAAATCGTAGTGTAAATAAATAGATAAAGTCTTAAGGAAAAGACAATATAATCCAAAATTCTGGAATAAATTAAATAATTGAGAATTGTTATATTCTTAAAAAATATAACATATTTCTTTCTATAAAAACTAAAGTTACTTATAAAACTATGTAAAAAGTATTGTACTAGTTAGAGTAAGGATTAATATAAACAAAAATTATATATATATATATATATATATATATATATATATATATATATATATATACATATATATATTTAAATGAATAAAAAGAGTGTGGATGCTTTTAAAAAGCTAATAATAAAGTGTTATACATCGTCGTTTGTCCCATTAAAACAATCACTCATAAGACATAAAAGTGCGTGAAGTGGGAAAATTAGTGCAAAATTCAGACAAAAATACCGTGAATAAAAATACTAATGTATGAAATATAAGAAGAATGTTTTAGTTTTAATAGTTTAAAAAAATTATGTATAAATTAAAACCATATTTTATATAAAACTATAGATTTAATTAGTTTAGAAGGTAAATTTAAACTTATTTTAAGCAATTTTGGCACTAATATATTAAGAAAATTTTGCTAAATAAAAGAGTAATAATATTAAAGCAACGATAAACATTTTAGAGTTTTTATGAACAAAATTTGATTAAAATTGTCATAAATTTTAAGGTGCAAAGTATTAATTTTTAGCAATTTTAATATGTAAATAATGTGCCAAAGTGGCACAAAATGTCGAGAAAACTCTAAAGTTTATTTATTGCAAGGTCAATTATGCTCAATAGTCAGATTTATGTCAATATATTAGTAAAGACATTAAAATTCCAGTCAAAATTGGTAAAATTAAAAAGCCATCATAAAATTCAATTTTTCAAGGTATTAAGATTTATCAAGTTGTCAGGTGTCAAAAAATCTGACCAATCATAATGCAGAAATTTCTTATGTTTTAGCCGATTATAAAAAGCCAAGGCGTAGGAATTTCTAGAGAGTGGAATTTATCAGTTTGCTGAAAGCTCCCGAAAATATACATAACCTCAAATTTTCAATTGTTAAAAAAAAACAGAAGCCTTTTTACGTCACAAGAAAACAAAAGTTAAATGTTTTGGTTTTAAAAGAGGTGATGTGTTTTTTGTTGTTGTAAAATAAAAAGAATTTAATAACTTGAGAGCAATTGCTAAAAGTTTATAAATTTTGTCTTGTAAAATAACTGTGCAACTCTCAGACAACAAGAAAAACGATAATACTGTATTAACAAGAATATAGAAAAATTAATTTGAATTGAACTAAGAATAACATAACTGAACGAGACTTTGGAAAGTACTTTTTTCAATTCCTTACTTTATAGGAAACGACAACTAAAATATTTTTGGAGATTTGGAGGATTTTTAAAGAAGAAAATAAATCAAATAACTGAAATTGTGTTTATTAATATATTGGGACCAAATGAAAGAAAACATAACAAGGTATTTATATTACTTAAGGCAGTAAAAAGCTTTAATTTTTCGTCCTTGCATCCAATATTAACCTAACTTTTCTTAAAATAAAAATAATAAAACTAATAAATTATATATCAATATAATATATCAAAACTAGATACACAAAACGTACTACTCCAAGGATAGAGGTCGCATTATTCGACATCGGCAACTAAACCAGCCACGAATTCCTCAGTTTAAATAAAGTGTCGCACCAACGATCTCCCCAAGAGAGCAGTTGCGTGTTTTTTTGAGCCAACAAATATAAAAAAAGAGATGTTTTCGTCCGTGCAGATTTTAAATAAAATAGGAAATTCTCGGTTATGCGGACATACAGACCGTTGATAAATATTCCCCTCATGTTAAAAAGTGCGGAAATCTCCAAGAGAATGGAAAAGCTTCGAGTCCGAAACATGACGACAGCGCTGTTTCCTTCTAGGGTGGGACTCATTAGGCTATTGCGTTCGGTACAAACCGCATAGCCGAGAATTTCCTATTTTATTTTAAAATTACACGGACGAAAATTTATCTCTTTTTTATATTTGCTGCGGAATTCGTGGTTGGTTTGGTTGCCGATGCCGAATAATGCGACTTCTATCCTTGGAGTAGCACGTTTCGTGTATCGAGATTTGTTGCAATTCCAACGTATGATATTGTGATGCATTATTTAGGTTTAAATTTGTTAGGTTTACTGGAATTGATTGACAACTCTTGCTCTAGGTTAATGTCGACCATCATTTCGAGGGATTCCGCGGAAGATTTAGCTGTAGAAAATCTGGAGCTAGGTTTATTCTGTTTATTTGCGGGATTTTGTTTTTGGGGTTTAAGATCTTTCTTTTGAGATGTGGATATTGATGTAGTTGGCGTTTTTGGAAATGGCGTGGTTGAAGTTGATGCTGATTTAGCTGTTTGGGGATTAAGGAAAGTTTGGGGGGAGTTGGGTGATGGGAGGATTTGGGAGGAGGAAGTAAGGATTTAGGAGGGGGGTCTAAGGAATAATTTAGGGAAAAAGGTGTGGGTAAGTTGGGTACTGGGTACTGGGTAGCGGTTGATACTTTTTGAGGTATGGGTACTGTGTTTTTAGCTGCAACTGAACTATAACGCGATATGAAATTTGGATTTGAATCATTGTGGATTTTTTTTTTGCTTCGTAATATGGAATTTTGTGAACGGAATGGATTTTTTATATTTCAAATTCTTTTTTTATAGTTTACCACCTTTGTAACGTGAGGAATGTTCCTCGTGGCAGTTTACGCAAACGGGTTTTGAACTACAGGGGAAGTCGGGATGTACAGAATGTCTACAGGATGGACATGTAGCTGAAGACTTGCATTTGCTGGCAGCGTGTCCAAAATGATTGCAATTAAAACAGCGGAGGGGATTTGGAATGTGAGTACGAACTCTGACTGAAAGATATCCTGCTTTGATTTTGTCAGGGAGGGTATGAGTATTAAAGGATAAAATGAATGTAGTAGAAGGTTTCGTGGGATCCCTAGAGGAGATTCTAAAAACGCTGGTGATGCCTTGTTCCTCAAGATTAAGCAGAATTTCTTCGTCTGAGCAATATGCCAGATCATTACACGAAATGACACCCTTTAAAGTATTAAGGGCACTATGAGGAGAAACTTCTACCTCATAGGTATGGAGCTTATCTAGCGTAAGAGCGATGTTAGATTGATTTTGGTTGTTTATCTCTATTAATAAATTTCCACTGCTAAGTTTGGATGTATTTTTCAGTGTTCCGAAAAGCCTTGCAACGAGTGGTGAATTAGAAAGGGCGACACTTCCTTAAAAGAACCCCCATCCATCATTTGTATAGTTAAGAATATGTTGTAATTTACTATTACAGAAACAACTGGCGTTCTACTGTAGGTCTCTTGTACCTAGAGTGCTAATTTGATGCTGTTAGGAGCGCATCAAGCCTTTTGTTTTTTTTTCTGGGTCCATCTTGTTCCCACGAGTCGCGGAAGAAATAAACGGACACCCACAGCAGTGCCCCGCATGCTGTGGGAAGGCATTATTGAAACCAAGAGGGGCCCGGCTCTTGGAATTATCGAACAATAGAGGTGTGGCTCCCCCCAAACCACGCAGCCCTGGCTTGTCCGAAGATACCCTAACTTGAGGGGGGAGGGGTTCTTATTGTAGTCCCCTTCCACTTGGCCAGCCGACTAAGGCAAGCCACCATCCTCGGAGAGCTAAGAAAGGGGACAGACAGTATATTCTCTGCGAATTACACTCTGGTTCTCTCTCCATACTAGTTTCGACCACCTAATGGAGCTGTAACGAACCGAGAGTAAAATACACAGAAAACAATCATCTACTTAAAATCCCCATATCGTAAAATATCGGCAGGATATTACCCGCAGAACTTGATGCCGGACTGTTATCGTAAACACTACAAACGAACATCTCAATATACCCAGACGGACACTAGTATGGGGATAGAACCACAGTGGAATTGACAGAGAATATACAATGTGTCCCCTTTCCTAACGGCAACAAGCAGAATACAGTAACCTTCCCAAATACATAGACCTTGAAATTATTTATTTTTAATACATATATATATATATATATATATATATATATATATATATATATATATATATATATATATATATATATATGTATTAAAAATAAACTAACTACTTCTCAAATATATATATATATATATATATATATATATATATATATATATATATATATATATATATATATTTGAGAAGTAGTTAGTATTATGTAAAAAGTAGACAATAAAATATTAATGCTTTTTCGATTTTTATTCTTCTATTGTACATTTGTATATCATTTTATTATGTAATAACAAGACCATGTATATGACTTTAATAACAATTTTGCCTAAACCATGCATAAATTACATTCTTTAAATAGCACTATCTGCTTCCCTATATTCCTGTTTTGGTAAAGGTAAATACCACTTGAGTTTACGCAAAATATTTGTAGAATGACCTGAATTACTAAGGCATAAAGGTCTTTGATAACACTAAAGTAAGTAATACGACAAATTTGTAGGGAAATCCCTTAAGGTGAACTACAAACAAAAATGGGAAGGGTACAGGGACTATAAAACGTAAAGATTATATGGGTTCTTATACCGAAGCTATCTCGGATATATGATTTTGTCTTTATCCTATATAAAAATGTAAATCCATAATTGTTTTTATCTGCATGTGAAGACCTAATAAAATTAATTAACAATATTCAAAATAGCAAAATATTATAATAATAAGGAATATCTAAAAGAATGAACGTTTCTGCCAAGTTTACTTTGCATTTTGATAGTCTGCCCATTAAAATGCAGGTATCCTGCAAAAATAGATAACTTTTGGATAGTACATAATTATAGTATTTCACATAAAATAATGGTAAATTAGAAATTTTAAGTGTTACATAAAAACATTATTTCTTAATTTTATATACAAAGGGATCAAAAATCCAAGTTTACTCGGGTATGCGCAGGAATGAGGAAACGGACAGTCTGGCTAAGTTGAGGTCCGCAGCTGAACTATATGTAGCCCAACCAATTCTACCTGTCCCAATTGCCGTTGATAACAGGGAATTAAAATTGTTGCTGGAAAGCAAATTTATTGAATTGCGGAGAAGGGCTCCTGGAATGAGGTGTATCAAGGAACTATAATTAGACCTCGTGCACGACTTCTTTTTCTGGGTCAGTTCTGAAGCCAGATGCATTGCAGCCATAGTAGGCCTATTGTGCTCACCCTAGATTTACAACCACTCTATTAACGTAGCCCCCTGGATTAATTTATTCAAGTCTACTGAGGAGTGAGTATGTATTTCCTTCGGTTCCAGGTTTGTTGACTCGAAAGTTTGTTGTCGTCCTCTTTCCAGTAATTTACAGTTGCATATGAAATGTTTTACCGTTTCCGGCCACACCGTCTTGGCCACATAGTCTGCAAGCGAGGTCTCCATTATACAGGTTCATTTTATTCAGATATATTTTGACGGCTATGTGTCCCGTCATTATACCTGTAATAGCTCTTAATTGATTTCTGCTCATTTGGAGTAGTTTATTTGCTAGTGTCGGGTCAGGGTCCTCAATAAATAGCTTGCGTAATTCAGTCCGTGTCTGACTTTTCAGTAGTTTTTGGGCTCTTTTCTGATCTATTGTTTAACCGCTTCCCGAGCCGCAAACCGTGGCGCTCCAAAAGACAGTTCTGGACCAATATATTGAGATGAACAGCTAGCTGGTCAGCTTTTTCATTTCCATGTATCCTTTCGTGTCCTGGTACCCATCTTAGTATAACTTTGTTATCCTTTGCCAGAATTGTGAATACACTCTGACATTCCCAGACCAATCTAGATAATATTTTATGGCCCTTAAGGACCTTCAGGGCTGCTTGGCTTTCAGAATAAATGTAGATTTGCTTCCCTTTACAAGCTCTTCTTTTTGTCACATCTGCACATTGTAAAATTGCGTATATTTCTGCCTGGAACAGTGTTGGGTATTTCCCCTAGTTATTTCTTATCTCGGTTGTAATCCATATATTCCAACTTCTGTACCCTCACTGGTTTTTGAACCGTCAGTGTACCGGATAGTTGTATCAGAAGATTTTCCGGTTTTCCTCTTTTACTCGCCATTTGATCTTCTCTTATAACCGCGAACGTAATATTATAGCGATAGCCCAAGGTCATTTGGTCCGTGTTCATTTTCAACTCTGGGCTCCTAATTTTGTTTCATTTAATTTTGTGTCTAGTCAACGGCTTGTGTGTTATTGGCGTTGAGTGGTATAGCCGATGGAGCCCCATTCTCGCCTCTGAATCACTAAGTGCTGCTGTAGCGTTGCTGGATAAATCTCGTCCGGTCTCGGCGATTTATATGGTTCAAATGAGTTGATGGCCCATTTTATTTTTCTTAGGTAATCACCTTTTTTGCTGCTGCAGTTCTCGTTGGTGGCTCTTGTCGTGGTGGTTGCCACTCCGGTGATTCCTCTATTATTGCTGACGAATGAAAGTATACCCTGAACAGTTCGGTCACGGTTTCCTTTCCGGTGTAAGTATACTCCCCAGCATTTGTTCTTAGAGACTTTATTGATGATTGCGTATCCTTCGAGAGTATTCTCCTGAGTCTGGCACATTCCGGGGCCTTCTCAATCTCTTCACAGTGATTCCTTCATGATTCTCCCTTAGCTTTATGCAAGCTCTTATTGTACTTAGTCAGGGATGTTCTGTATTCATCCCAGTTTCCGGATATTCATGGAAGTTTCCTAACTTGGCCTCTCTGCATCTCAAGTTCTGAATTCCACCACGCTACATTCCGGGTAAAATTCTATGGACACTTAGTTTCATATCGCACGACTTACTAGGGAACTTCTCTCTTTAGGAAGGAAAGAGCTGCAAATTATGGTGGGATTGTTGACAGAATATTGTTACTTGAAGGGCCATCTTCATAAGATCGATGTCGTACACTACCTGACGTGCAGATGGTGTCTGAAGAAGGATAAAACTGTTGATCATGTCCTCAAAGAGTGCCCAGCACTCAACGGACCGAGACAGATATTTTTGAGATACAATTTAGTTACCGGAAGTAGTTAGGTAAGTTCAATTAACGTGGCTGCTTGGATTCGCAAAGGTGATCTGTCTTGAGTGACCTGCAGCTATATTGGGATGTAAAGGGCCTAAATGAGGCCTAGGCATCGGTGATCAAGTATCACCACCTTTGTTCATTCAATTGTTTATTCATATTATCACCACACGGAGATACAACCTGTCGCCATCGGTTTTGCTATAACTCCAAACTGTTCTCGAGCTAAAATTAAGGTTAGATCGTTTAGAGGTCGCCAAAAGATTCTACTTTGCGAAGCGTTATAACATTTTTACTCTAAAATATAGATAGATCTAAATAACGTTTCCGACTTTATTTCTACACAATAAAGTTTAGAGTCGTATGAAGAACATTATTTTTACATTTGCATTCTCTACAAATTATTGATAATTAACTAACAGAGAGAGTCTAAATTAACTTTAGTAAATGTAGAGTTACGAAGAAACAGTATGTGTGCAAAATAAAAGTCAACAAGAACAGCAAATCAGTTTATTAATAACAAAATTGGAAAATGGCTATGTGCAAACAAAGTAAAGTGCTATACTAAAGGTGAAAATATGACGCAATACGTGATGTCAAGAATTAAAAGTTAAAATTACTAAAAAAAAATAATGAATTCTTCTGGTATCGACCCTGTAGTATATCAAAAATATTTCATAATTATTGCAATTAAAATGTTTTTAATAAATTTTATAAGCCCTTATCACTCTCACTTGCGTTCACTCTTACTTCACTAGCCGTGGGATTAGCTTAACCGTTTAAGGCGATAGGGACGACCACGGCCAAGCGCGGGTTCAAGCCTCGTGCACGGCAACTTACTTATTTAAGTTGTCAGACCATTAGAGGATAGTCCCTCTAGTCGGTAGACACTTGACTTGACAAAGAGTATAAAAACTCGGGGTTAGTTGAGTGTCGAGGACCGTGGTTCGGAACCCACGTTAAAAAAATATAGGTCCAGTCGCTAAATGGTCTCCGCTTCCGACGCGACTTTAAGCCCCAAATCTTTGGAATTTTCTTACTTCACTGTCATACCAAAAAACATTGTTACGCCTATGTCTAAATTCTTTTATGAGATTCAGGTTATTAACTTATAAAGGTACATTTTACATTGGGATCATCGTATATCAAATCTACATCGGACATGTCATTATCCCAAGCACACCATAATAACCTTATACTATATCAATTTCATAGTACACATAATTTATATTTGTAATTATTTATTTACTGGTGCCTCCATTATGTTCAGCTCCAGGCACCTTCATAATATTTTTTAACTTCTTACAATAAAGAATTTTACCATTTCTCATAATTAATATTAAAATCTCCTAAGAATACACACTTTCTTTCCATAGCAACATTATCTTCTAGAATATATTTAAACTTTTCCATAAATATAGCCAAACTACTACCAGGAAAACGATGTAAATACCCTACTGAGCAACTAACTCAATTTATTTTCATCACGACAAGCGGAAACCAGAACAATCTTCTGTGCATTTGCTACCATTTTCAAAAGCTGTAAGTAAACTATGGAAAACTCTAACAAACACAAACCTAAACCACAACTTAATTATACTTTACAGAATCTGTATGCAGAGCCAAACTGAATACTTCAAATCCATGACAAGCTGTCGCAGCTGTTTAAAGTAACTAACGGGTTAAGACAAGGTTGCTGCATTTCACCCACATTGTTTAAGATTTACCTTAATGGAAACATAAATGCCATTAATAAGAATACTTTTAATAAACAGAACAGTATTTACTTTACAATTTGCATGCGATAAGATCACGAAAATATGACATATATACTATAGTGACTTGGCATGTATTAAGAGTAAGCTAGATAGTCCTTGCTGGCTAAATAGTATTACTCAGACGTAGTAGATTTAATGTACTTAGAAGAGTATATAGAAAACGGACCAAATCTACTAAAAAATACTTTTTTGTAAAAAATAAATAATTCAACAAATAAACGAAGAGATATATATATGGAAGATTGTAACTACGAACCTAAACAACAATAATAAAAATTATCTAACCTGAACTAACCTGAACTGAGTTCTGAGAATGTTGTTGTTTCTGAGCTATCTTGTGTAACAAACATGTTTGCCAAATACTTTAGTAGGGTTTCCGCAATAAAATTCAAAAATAAATATAGGGCATAAGTCCATCTCTGCAAGTTAATTCTATTGACTTAGTAAGGTAAATGACGTATTGAAGATCTTAACGCTAGTTTGGTTAAAGCGGTTAAAAACTGTGATTTATTTTGGTAAACAAGACTTTTTTGGTAGTGATAACCTTTACATCAGGTTGGTTAAAACCATAAAATACCATATTATGAAGCTCTAACAACGTTAATGAATCTCAGTCTAGATCGGAGAATATTTCCCCAGGTTTTAAAAACTGCTTTTGTCGCTTCTATTCATAAGAGAGTCAAATTTTCATGCCTAGTTGTTTTTTAAAACTATTTTAAAAAATTATTCGCAATAAAATACTGTCATTTTCAATAAAATATAATATCACTAATAAAAATCAACATGTATTCTGGTCAGACAGATCCACTGATACAGTCTCGTCATATATTAAGTTTCCTTTGTACCAGCTTGGACCAGAGTAGATATGGTAAATATATTTTTTGATTTATTCATAGCTTTTGAAATAAGTAATAAAACTCTTTTCACTTCTAAACTTGAGAACTTAGGTATTTGTAGTATCTTGTTACTATAAAATGAATCCTATTTACCCGCAAGGGAAATTAAGGTAAAGTATGGCCTCCAGTCTTGTTATCATTGACACTAGTTAAGCCCTAAATTGAATATGTATCCAGTCGTGTTCAACAAAGTGTCGTACAAGGTTTGTGCTTTTCAACCTGCCTACTGCGTAGTAGCAAACCACTTCATGGAACATGATTGTACATTGACACTAATGACCAAGCACAGAAATGAAAACAACCAGAATCTGAGGCTCATATATTGAACTGATACACAAGAATATATTACTATTAAAGAGAAATAGGAAAAAAATCAATAAGACATATGAGCTTGGTGATCTCCACATATTTTTTCAATGCGAGGAATAAGGCTTGACTCTGTCCTTCTCATTTCTTGCTCCACATTTAACTTTTAGCGGTATTTATTCTTTGTTACATATACAGCTACAAATCCGGGTTTGCATAAATAGGATGTTGCGAAGGGAATGAGTTTGATATTCATTTTTGACGGTTATTCAAAACTCCCAACCAAATCAGAAGAAGCGAATTTTGTGTTAAAGCTGTTGTCGTAAAAAGTTCAATGAGATTCTCTCCTTCTTGTGAAGTGAATTCTGGTAGTGCTTGAACATGAAAAAGATCATGGATCTATGAAAATTTCTTGACATTCTCTCCGTAAAGTATTTTGCGAACCATTTAAAGCGGTTTGAGAGACAACGAGCTTATTAGAGGACGCGTATTTTTGCAAATATCGGAAACAATCCTGACCACCATCCTCATGAATTTTTCCTTCTCCATAACTGCATTTTTGTCCTAAACGCTGCAATTTTCCCCAATAGTTTCAAAATGTGCATGTTATTACTTTACAGAGACAGATTCAAGGCATTCTGTTTGTCAAATATATAACACAAATAGGCCAGTTTTAGTAGAAAGTCCGGTTTAGCAAAATATCTGAAGTTTGCATGACTTCCTGCCTAGTTTTTATGTAGTTTTCTACGTTTATGGTACGTTCAAATACCAAATTCAATTCACAGCTCATCGATGTCGATGCAAGTGCTTCCCTATGGATGATGCAATCCCTTCACATAGCATGGGTGATTTATTGCGAATAATCGCTTGAAATCGTCCATATCAGCCAGACATTGAATGAGCGCTATCAGCACATACAACGATACACTCCTTTCAATCTAAATTATTCTTCGTTAGAAACTTGTCAAGAATTTCAAACAAGTCTTGAGCCTTGCGTCATAACAAATATGGTGTGCTTCTTTATTACTGTCAGTTGCCTTATCAAGTTGCAGACCAAATTCCTTGCCTTTCATTTCCTCTATGAATTGGTCATTGATATCCTCAACTATACGATGGATTCTTCGACTAATAGTGCTGTTAGATAAAGGTACCTTTTTGTTGGTTTTCTTGCCGATTTTCTTACCATAATATAAACAATGTCAAGAGCAGCAGGTAAAATAAGTTCTTTTGCAATGGTGTAAGGTTTCTTACACTTCGCCACCTTTTATGTCACCTTGAAAAATGCTAGCAGATTGTTGCTAGGTACCGAAACTTGTTGAGTGAACACGTTTTTTGTTTTTGTAAATTTTGCAATTTCCTATTAAAATATTCACGCAATTTTTCAACCATGGTAGGCTAAATGGTCTCAAGATGTGGCTTTAGCTTACTTGGGAGCATACTTTCGGACGCTAGAATTTTCACACTGCGGTCTTTCTTCATTATTTACTTCTACTGAAGTAAAGCTAAAGTCCAAATAGCTATCATCTTATTTGCGATATTTCCGCCTTTTTGCTTTCCCGCCACTTGTCGATGCTTCATCACTCTTACTTGAACTATCTACTTATTTATTTAATATAAATCTTTCCTTTTTGTAACTGAATTTTTGCGAAAACGCAAAGCTGCACATTTAAAACAAAGCAACTGACCTGCTCGCTTACATAAGTTGAAATACATATTGTAACCGTTACAATGCAACGGTATCTGTTTTGTATTCGTAAATCACAACACTCTGTACCTCTACTTGCAGCACCAAGGACACTTTATTATTATTTCTATTTATTTTAATAATTCAACTGCTTACGCTGATAATAATTAACTTGACAATGCTGCCTACTAGCCTATGGTGGCTTATTTACTATCATTCCCATCGACGGTCAGATGAGGGTTTCTGGAACATATTCCGCTCTCTCGCTCCCGGCCAGCAGCGAATTCAGCGCTGCCGAACCTAATTCAAATTCCGTGTTACGGGGAACTGATCCCCGTAAAAATATTGAGTGAATGACGGTCGAAGTTACCTACGTAGCGCAAGACGTATGCAGTGCACGAAATTTAAATTGTTTATTTTGTACCGGCGAATATAAGTAAATTTAGATTCCGTAAAAGAGAAAATAGGACTGCATTGAGGCGCCTCTGTTTACTCTTCACGGCGCTTCAGTGCGCCGCGGCGCACTCTTTGGGAACTCCTGGGTTAAAGGATAGGTTCTTTGGCAGCTTTTATTTTTACTTTATGTTAACGACCTTCCTACAATTCTTTGCGCTAATTATGTGATTATGTATGTGAATGACACGACTCTAGTGGTGGTATCTGACAATGTGGAGACTCTCTGCCAAAAAGGAAATCTAGTTATCAATAATATGGAAAATTGGTGTCGAAGCTAAGATTTTTAAAGCAGAATAAATATTAATTTTTCAGATCTCATTAGGTTTTTGGGAGCATTAATCTACTTGTCAGTGTTTGTTGACCACCAAACTGATTTTGTTTTCTCGAAGTTAAGTTAGCCCATTTTGTCTTAAAAAATTAGAAAAATATTTTTTGAAGCTAGTCTTATGACAGTGTTTTACGCCATAGTTTATAGTCATTTATCCAAGAGCGTAATAAACTAGGGATGCAAAAGTGATAGTAGTCGTACATCTGTAGTCCAAGAAAGAACTTTAAGGTCCATATTTAACTTTACTCCTCTGGAAAGCTATAGAACTATAGTTGACAAAAAGAAAATTTTAACATTACTACGCATTTTTATATATAAGTGCCTAATTACAGTAAAAAATAATACGTATTTCACATGACGCGTAATAAATTAATTTTATTTTTAATTATTACTTTTATGTTTATTCGTGATTAATTGAGTACTTGTTATTTTTGTAGATATATGATTATTTGTAAATTAAGTAATTTATGACAACCCGCAGTACACTATTCTATTCTACGACCAATAATATTAAAGAAACATATGAAGATTAGTACCTATCGCTGAACACAAAAAGGTGCTAGTGTAAATGATACAGAAGAAATTAAAGGGTGCGTAACTTATAAAGACGAGCAAAAAATAAAAGCAATAATTATTCGAGCAAATAAAGTTCAAACATGGCAAGAAGACGGAAATTTCTTATATACAACCCTTTTAAAAATAATGGTAATGACGATTTAATTAAAGAAAAAAAAACGAAATAAGAGTTGAAACTACATAAATAGATGCCTGAAATGAATGCCCGAAACCTTTACGATATATAAGTATTTTTTTTAGATATTTGTTCTGTTATTTGATTATCTTTGTTTTCATTGTATATATATATATATATATATATATATATATATATATATATATTTATATATATATATATATATATATATATATATATATATATATTTATATATATATACATATATATATATATATATATATATATATATATATATATAAATAGATAAGTTTTTGTCCGTGTAATTTAAAATAAAATAGAATCAAATATTAGCGAAGCGGACGTGAAAATTTGTCAGTCTACATGATTCTCGTGTTAAAAAGTGCAGAGCAATCCAAAATATGGAAAAACTCCGGGTCCGACAGATGGCGACAGCGCTGTTTCGTCCTAATATGGGACTCGTCAGGCCACCGCATTCGGTATTAACCATCATCTCGCCTTTGCATCCTATAAAGCTGAGTTTAAAATCAAAAAACAGCAAACAAGACGACAAAGGCGACATCTCGATGGTCCACTTGATAACACAAGAACCACACAGATTAACAAAGTTTGTAAAAAAAAACGCCATTTGGTGGCGCGACGGTGAATTAAAATAGAAATATGTAAAATCGAGTACACGAAACACGCTGCCCAAAGGATAGGGGTCGCATTTTTCGATACTGACAACCAAGCCTACTGCTAATTTCAGCAGCCAAAGCCACGTCTTGTTTGCTGTTTTTTGATTTTAAACTCAGCTTTATAGGATGCAAAGGCGAGATGATGGTTTGTACCGAATGCGGTGGCCTGACGAGTCCCATATTAGGACGAAGCAGCGCTGTCGCCATCTGTCGGACCCGGAGTTTTTCCATATTTTGGAGTGCTCTGCACTTTTTAACACGAGAATCATGTAGATTGACAAATTTTCACGTCCGCTTCGCCAATATTTGATTCTATTTTATTTTAAATTACACGGACAAAAACTTATCTATTTATTTATTTACTTGTTTGGCTTTGTACACACTAAGCGATGCTCTCATGGTATGATCGTTTGGTGCGTCACGTGGCTTTGGCTGCTGAAATTAGCAGTAGGCTTGGTTGTCAGTACCGAAAAATGCGACCACTATCCTCTGGGCAGCGCGTTTCGTGTACTCGATTTTACATATTTCTATTTTAATTCACCGTCGCGCTACCATATGGCGGTTTTTTTTTACAAACTTTGTTAATCTGTGTGGTTCTTGTGTTATCAAGTGGACCATCGAGATGTCGCCTTTGTCGTCTTGTTTGCTGTTTTTTGATTATAAACTCAGCTTTATAGGATGCAAAGGCGAGATGATGGTTTGTACCGAATGCGGTGGCCTGACGAGTCCCATATTAGGACGAAACAGCGCTGTCGCCATCTGTCAGACCTGGAGTTTTTCCATATTTTGGAAAATCATGTAGATTGACAAACTTTCACGTCCGCTTCGCCAATATTTGATTCTATTTTATTTTTTATATGTATATATATATATATATATATATATATATATATATATATATATTTATATATATATATATATATATATATATATATATATATATATATATATTTATATATATATATATATATATATATATATATATATATATATATATATATATATATTATAGGCGTTTGGCCTAAAGTTTAGCTCGCTAGTATTGGTAAAATCGACCACAATTTTTTTTTATTTCACACAGCTTAATTACATAATGTACAAATAAAATTTTACGATAAACTGTAAACATATAGAAACAAAGTATTATAATTTTAAATGAATAACAATTATTTTTTGGCTTACTCAACCAGTTCACTCCAATTTAAATAGGTATAGCACTCGGACAATTTGATGCCAGCTTTATGGTAGGATTTTCTTACAAAGAGAAACACATTGTATTTAAAGGATACAGGTTAAAATGCCACTATATGGTATCATTATCAGTGTATGTTACACACATTACAAATTTCTCACATTAACCTTCCAAAAGGACAACGTGTTTGGTTTTATGTCAGCTTTTAAATTTAAATTTAATTATTATTTTTAATAATTTAATGTTTCTTTTAATGGAAAAATAATTATTATACGTAATCATTTTATTAAATTATGGTAGATTTTGATATTAGATTTTTCATTTATTGCGTTTATATATTTTTTAAAAAATATAATTTTTAAAATCCCCTTTCTTATTGGATTAAATTATCTTTGTAATATTTTTGTTTCTGGAAAATTGAATTAATGTGAGTTTTTTATTTTCACGATTACTCAATACTGATTTATTTTTTTGTTGTATCGATGCCTACTTACGTAGTTTTGTAGATATTCTGTTGGTTGGCTTGTATACACTTTGGAACAATCTTTACCCGGAATTTGATAAATTATGAGTGTTTTTCAGTTTTTTGCTTTTATAGGAGCTAAATTGTTTTTTACAGACCTTTATGGCATATCGCGATATTTAGAGCTTCAAAATATGTTTGTATATTTTTATAGTATATAGGGTATTGATAAAAAAATATTTACATTGTTTTTTGTTTAAGCTTATATGCCATTGTTTGATTTTTTATTGTCGAGTTAAAATGGAGTTTAATTAGATTTTGAGGGTAGATTTTCTTTATAAGGATATTTTTGTCTGTAATTATGGCGTTGTTTCTTAATAATCCGTCACCAAGTTTGATTGTCCTGTCGGCCAGTCCAATAATTACTGATTTTTTTTGAGACCTGGGGTGTTGTGAAAAGTAATCTAGATAACGTTCGGACTACGTTTTTTTTGTATATCATTCCTTTTGAATTATGTTTTTTAGGCGATATATTGTCATATCTAATCAGTTGAGGTTATTTTTTATTTCGGTACTGAATTTTACTTTATGTGTGTTTACAATAGAGTTATTTTTGTCTTTAGGAACTATAGCAATACAATCATCTATGTATCGTAGGAAAAAGGCAGTTGAATATCTGGGTTTGAAATCATTTTCAAATTCTTATAGAATTTTTCTTTAAATGTGATGTAGGTAAATTTTCAAGTTAATTCGATCTTCTTCTTCTTCTTCTTCTTCTTCTTCTTCTTCTTAATTTAGTAGCCCTATAATCCGGGGTGGGTCTTGGCTGACTGCACAACTTGCTTCCATCTCACACGGTCGTCCATGATAGTTGGGTCAGTGGGTAACTCCATTGTTCTTAAATCTGACCATATGTTATCTCTCCATCGCATTCTTTGGCGTCTTAAGGGTCTTTTCCCTGTCGGGGCCTCCTCCCAAATTAACTTGGTAAGGCGGACATGGCCAGCCCATCTTGGGCGTTGAGATTTAATTTCTTGTACGATGTCGCTAGCGTTATATATCTGTTTGACCTCGGCATTTGTTCTTATTCGACATTGATTAGTATTGGGGTCGTGATAGGGTCCGAAAATCCTTCTAAGGATTTTCCTTTCAAAACATCTAAGTTTCATTTCCATTGCTTTTGTCAGCGTCCACGTCTCACAGCCATACATGAGCACTGGTCTAATCACTGTTCTATATATCTTGATTTTTGAGGTTCGTGTTCGGTTCTTGGATTTGATGGTGTTGTTGAGACGATACATACATCTGTTTGCTGCCTGAATTCTCCTTTTTATCTCCTCTGTGATATCGTTATCTGAGGTGATTGTCGCTCCGAGATATTTAAAACGCTCCACTCTTTCAAAGTTAAATGTGTCTATTGTTACATTTTGTCCTATTCTATCTCGATTCTTTTGTCTGTTTACGCACATGTATTTGGTTTTCTCCTCATTGACCATTAGACCGGTTTTACTTGCTATTATCTCTATTTTGTTGAAAGTTTCCTTTACATTGGTGACGGTGTTTCCAACAATATCAATGTCGTCCGCGTATGCTAGTAGTAATTTTGGTCCATTTACTGTTATTAGTTCTGTTCTAATTTGTGTTGGTCTCACTACTTTTTCCAGGATTATATTAAAGAGGAGGGGTGACAGTGCGTCTCCTTGTTTTAGGCCACTGTTTATTTCAAACGATTCTGAGAGTTGGTTACCTATTCGTACTCTGGATTTACAGCCATTTGCCCATACTTTGGCGAAGTGGATCAGTTTTTTTGGAATCGAAAATTCTGCCATTGCATTCCACAGTTGACCCCTTTTAATGCTGTTGTATGCTTGTCGGAAGTCGATGAAAAGATTGTGGATAGTTCTATTGAATTCCCATCCTTTTTCAAGTAGCTGTCTTATAGTAAAGATCTGATCTATAGTCGATCTATTTTTCCTGAATCCGGTTTGGTATTCCCCTAGGAAATTTTCTACAAAAGGCGTTAGTCTACTTAATAGGATATTCGATAAGATTTTGTATGCCGTGTTAAGTAGGGAGATTCCTCTATAGTTGGAGTACTTGGTTTTGTTTCCCTTTTTATGGATAGGGATTATTATGCTTTCGTGCCATTTTGCTGGCATTTTCTCTTCTTTCCATATAAGTGTGATTAGTGTGTGTAATTATCTATGTAAAACCTCCCCTCCGTACTTGAGAAATTCGGCCGGTATATTGTCGGAGCCTGGGGATTTTGCGTTCTTTTGTTAATTTGATCGCTTTTAAAAATTTACTTAGTGAAATGTAATTGTCCTTTTTGATTTGGTTTTAATAATATTTGATACAAACTCATTTGGACAGTTGTGTACATAGATAGTACGTTGAGCGTCAAAAATATATAATTATTGGATTTAACTACCGTCTTAATGTCTTTTTTGAAATCCCAGGAGTCTCTGACATTTATTTCTCTTGCTCATAGTATTTTCAAGAATTTCTAAGAATGTACAGAAAACATAATCAAACCCAAATAGAATCAAACCAAAAAAAACGCTGGCATTCCACTGAAAGAATTTTTGAAATCTATATATTTGATATATAAATAAAAATTTTACAAGCAATTTGAGAGATGATTCTCCTATTTCTAGCGTCATAGCTCAATTAGTCTGGAAAATAATATGATTCCAAACTTAGATATTCAACCTTTTTTTTTTCCTGCGATACGTAGATAATTGTATTACTGCAGTTCGTAAGTACAAAACTGACAAATTCCAAAAACATTTAATATGAACCAGGAAAACCTAAAATTTACTGTTAAAATGAAAAACAGCTTCCCTCAAAAATTATTGTCCTTTTTAACTTAAAAATACAAAAACTAAACAATAACATACAACCTCAATGATTGTCGGAAAATATACAAATTCCAAACCACTAAATATAAAGGGATAGAATAAACAAATCCTTAAAATGTGAGTTCACTTGTTTAACCTCTGCAATAAGAACCAAAAACTATTGACGTAAGTTCTGGAACAGTGCGGTAAATCAAAAGTTCATACAGTGTGGACCAGTAAAGTCCGCTTCATATGGGATTTTTTTTATTAATAGCTTTAGTCGAAATTTGACTTTGTTAACAATTTCTCTTTCGATTGAGATGAAAATTAACCAAAAAAATAGTAGTCACGTGATTAACATTATCTGTGAAATTGGAAAAAATTCAAGAGTGGAGTTATATCACAAATTATTAGAAACAATTTTTTTAAATGCAATTTTTAGACCATATGCTAAATTTCAGCCATATAAGATAATTTAGATTTTTTGTCCATTCTTTGTAAATTACACCACTGTTGCAATTTGGTCATATATGATGCAAAGTTTATTTGTTTTTGACCCTGTATAAGGTAACTTCATAAAATAACTATTTTTGAAAACGTAGTTTATATTTAACAGTAATACACATTAATGTTAAGAAAATAGTTTAGTAGAGAAGACTCAAATTTTTTAATAAAAAAATTATAATATAAAAATTAAACGCATTTAAAATTCCACCTTTTTCATTAATAACAAACTATTTTTGATATTTGAATATTAAATTAAAAACTTAAATAACAAAAGACTTTTTTAACTTTTTTAATAACATAGCGTCTTAACAAATTGTAATAATGGAGTTTTAAACTAAATCGTTCAAACTAGATAAACTTTACGTAAAGCTAAATAAAAATTTATTTTCCCTCTAATGCAAACTTTACTGATGACACTCTGTACTTGTTTGTCCTAATTATAATCTGTGTTACTTTTAGACATAAACACAAATAAACTTTGCATCACATGTAACCAAATTTTAATAGCCCTATTTGGATTTTGTAGAAAAACTCACATGGCGCTACTTTAAACAAGATATGTCTGGGATGAAGCATTGTCAAAACTAAGAAGTTTTATGTAGGTTGCGTTGATTCTTATTTTGCAACAGTAGTGTAATTTACAAAAAATGGGCAAAAAACTTAAATTATCTTATACAACTAAAATGCATATGGGCTAAAAATTGCATTTAAAAAAAACTTTTCTGATAACTTTTCTCGATATTTTGAAATATAACCCCACTTTTGAATTTTTTTTGGAAAACAAAAATTTAAATCGAAGCAGGAATTAATGTTAAAGTCAAATTTCGAATGGAGCTATTATTATTGCGGACTTTAGTGGTCATACTACATATATATAATATGACACAAAACAGATAAAATCAAAACCTGAGGTTCTAGATGTCCAGGGGTTACAATCCTGGCAGTTACGGCAAGTGGTTAAATTCAAATTTGATCGACGGCGACTTAAGGACAGATAAAAAGAATGAAATGAAAAAAAAAGGAAATAAAGACCTGCGATAAAAAAAAGACTGAGAAACAATGCAACTTTTGGCCTACGAATGTGATAAACACATTTAATTTATATTTTTTAAATACATTGACAGTTCTATAATTTAAGATAAGGAATGAAAGCACGGACTTGCCAAAGGTGCTGTGTGGCCTTTTATGATGAGAAAGAAACTGAAAATCTGGTATATTTCCAGCACAAACCAAATTCAAAATTGCTCCAAGCAAGTTAGGCATACGGATTTGAAATTAAAAACAGCAAAAATGCTAAAAAATACTTTCTTGAGTGCAGCATAAAATTGTGAGTTGTGTATTTAGAAAAAGTGCAAAAATACAAATACTTGGGCACATGGATAACAGCAAATAATGAACAAACAACAGAAATAAGAATGAGAATAGAAATGGCAAGAAGTGCGTTAGTAAAACTGAAAACCATTCTGTGCAGCAGAGATATCACTCTAGAACTAAGAATGAGAATTTTAAGATGTTATGTCTGCAGTATGGGTTGGAAGGCTGGACACTAAAATAAAAACACATAAATAAACTGCAAGCGTTTGAAATGTGGTGTTACAGAAGGATGTTGAGAATATCTTGGACGGAGAGAAAAACAAACGTAAAAGTATTGCTAGCGATGAACAAAAACTATGAAATAATTAACAACATAAAAATAAAGAAACTTCAATGTCTTGGACATATAATGAGAGGCCAGCGATACGAGTTGCTTAGATTGATCATGCAGGGTAAAATTTAAGGAAGAAGAAATATCGGAAGCAGAAGAATTCCATGGTTGAAAAATTTGAAAGAGTGGTTCAATTGTAGCTCAGCAGAACTTTTTCGAGTAGCGGCAAATAGAGTGAAAATGGCAATAATGATCTCCAACCTCTTATAGGAGATGGCACCTGAAGAAGAAGAAGACTATTTTGTCAATAATCCTAGTAAATCTGAATCGAACAAATGGATACATAATCCTTTCTAAGGAGATATACGTCTTTAACTTTACTGGAAAAAGAAAAACTCATTGACTTATCTTCTGATAATTTCCTTAAAAGTGTTTTAAAGATCACTCTTTATTTGATTTTTTCGCTCACTGTAAGGAACGAGTATTCTGTTTTTAGCGGAAAGGGCCATTCAAGTTTTATTGCCCTTTTGTACAATATATCTATGTAAGAAAGAATTTTCAACATACACTTACCTAAAAGATAAGTACAGAAACAGGTTAAATGCAGAACCTGATCTAAGACTCAAACTTTCAGACATCGAATCAAATTTTGCACTTTTTGTTCCACGAGACAGACACAAATATCCCATGGTGGGTACAGGGGCGGATCCAGCCTCTTTTTTTTTTTGGGGGGGGGGGGCGGTTATATCAGAAAAGTACAGTAAATTGTCGACGAGGAGGGGAGGGAGACATCAGCAACATTCCCATTTCTAGTGTAAAAGGCAGGGTTGGGTCTATTTTTCTTAATTTGAAGCTGTTGGAGAGGGGGGATGCCAGTAGCATACACAGCAGAGCGGGTCTATTTTCTTGAACTCAAAGCTCTTGGGGAGGGGGCTATCGTAAGAAACACGAGTTATCAACAGGGGGGGGGGGTGCCAGTAGCATACACATTTCTAATTTAAAAGGCAAAATCGGTTCTATTTTCCTGAACTCAAAGCTCTTGGGAAGGGGAGAGGCGATCGCAAGCATACGCATTTCTATACTCTATTCAAGAACTAGAGAGAGTAATAAAACTGCTACCGAAACCTCCAACGTACCTACTCAAGTACCGCAGGTAATTGAGGACTGCCGTAAATCTAATTATATTTAATTATATTTAAATATTATAAGCCTTTATAAATTTACTGCAACAATAAAATTTCTGATAGTTCAATTTAATTTCTGTCAGTGAGCAAAGTATACCTTACAGTATGTCCTTAGTGATTTATCTTGTTTGTGTTTATTTTTATATATTATTTGAGATTAGTGAGATACCCAAAAGATATGGCTTCCACATCTATATTCATTTTAAAATCGTTAAACCAAGGCATTTTTTCCTCAATGGAAAACCTATTAGGATGAATGTTTATGATGTCTTAAGATATTAATATCAATATAATAATGTTAAATGTTCTGTTTAGAGGTGTTCCAACATGACAGAACATCTACTATGTACACAATACTGAAGAAGAAAAAAACGACTGGAATTGTTAATACTCCCAAGCCACATTCGATCACAGGTAGACGAAAAACCTCGTTGGAAGAAGAGATGTAAACTGCAATAAAAGGAGTTGTACATACATTTTATTATGAGAAGCAGATCCCAACCGTCGGCAAAATTATAACTAAAATCAATGAAGATCGGGATTTACCTGAAATTAAAGGAATTGAGCTCTGAAAATTGCTATGAGCACTTAATTTTTGCTGGGAAAAATCAGATTGGAAATCTGTTCTTATAGATCGTCCGGAAAATGTCCGTTGGAGAAGGAAATATCTCTCTCAAGTAAAAGGTAGAGTTGTTAGAAATAACACAACAAAATTAGTAATTTAACTGAACTTCTGAAAGATTTTTTTAAATAAAGTTACTGCAGAAAATTGGGAAAAATCCATATAATAAAAGAATAAAAAAAATGTAGAAACTCGATCTCATGATCGGTGAGATAGAGGAACCAATTATAATTAATTTGAGCGAAGATAGCCTCACTGACTTTGATTACGAATTAGATACGTATTGTTTACCAGCGTAACCATAATTTATTATTTAAATTTTCATATATAAAAATTAATACATTTGGATACCTTTTTAGTGTTTAATTGTAATTCTGCAGCTGGTGTAAGAAATAAATAAACTGAAACGCCAAACGCCCTAAAAATGACCGATAGCCCTAAAAATTTAATTAATATTATATGGACGAATTTATTTTTTTATATATGTTTAACTTCTTGTGTTTTCGACAATGGGTATTTTGTATGTATTTAAATTATAACTTAGAATTTGTTGAAAGAAGAAGGCTAATACATCTGTGATTTGTGTTAAATATGTCAAAATTATCCATATTTTATAATGTATGTGAATTATTAAGAAATCAAAAGAAATAAAATAATATTATAAAAACTTTTTAAGTTTATTACCGAAATGTTATTCTATGCCATAAATTCTTAGTGATAAAATAAACCTCCTTCCGACGCCTATGACAAGGATTAATATCCTTTTTAACACATCCAAATATCTATTGTTATCTAACCCAAATTGTCCATTATTATAGACCGGTATTGTTGATTATAAAATTTCTAACCCATTACTATGAAAAATATATGTGTCTAACAGATTTTGCCAAAGACACCGGACTAAAGAACACAGGTAGTTTCCGAAGAATTAACTATAGTATAAGAGGCACAATTGGGTCTATTTTCCTAAACTCAAAGATATTTGGAGGGGGGCGATCGCCCCCCCCTCCATTGGATTCGCGCCTTGGTGGGTATTCTTCAAATTCTATATTATTGTATTAATTTTCTATAAATTCTTTTTTGTATGTTAAGCTATTACTTTAGTTTTAATAATGTTTTTTTGTATATATTTTATGACTATGTTTAGGTTTTTCGTTATGAATATGACAAATACATTTTATTATCCCAATTTTATTGTTACATTTTTTGTTCCTAATGACTGTGTAGAGGATTCACCAATTGATACCGGTTTTTAGAAGCAGTTCGCAAGAAGAAAAAGGTTGGGAACTGCTGCTCTACGACATACTATAACCACGTCAAAATTGGAGCTAGACACTTCGGGTACCTTCCTTGTAAGCAATATTTTTACGAAATGGATCGGCTGTTGTTATGTATCACTACTTATGGAACATCCGGTATAATATAAAGCAATCAAGTAATGATAGTTTTAATTTAGGTCGAGAATAAAACAGAGGACCGAGCACTTTCCTAATTTACGCTAACCAAACCGTTTGAGTTACATCAAAACATTGAATGACGAGATTATAGATCTCATTCACGACAGCAGAAGACCATTTTTTTAAGATGGTCAACAATAAATGTATTATATCATTTAAAACTTGAAAACAAAATATGATATCCCTGCAGAGCGATACTTACATCTTAACAGGCTTCGCAAGAAAGAACGATTTTGTAAAGTAATAACCGCTCAAAAATAAATAAACCACTTAAAGGAATGCCAAATGGAAAAATCGCATTATTAACCCATAAAAAGCAGCTTAAAATCTAAAAGGTTTATAGACCCGTATAAAGAACTCGAAACTAAAAATCCTAAAGGATCAAAGAAAAAACCTCACGCTAGATTGAAACCCATTTAAAGGGCATCTACCTGAATAAATTCATCGATTTTAGAGTTAAAACCACGTTAAAACCCAAAACCGCATATCAATGATATTTCGGAATAGTTTCTTGGTGTAAGGGATGCATGTGAAGTGTCTGTTTAGTTGGATAAATATAGAATTTTTTCCGATCTTATATTTTTATTTTACCTATTTTTCAATTTAATCGGAAATACAAGAGTGGTATTTTCTATAAAGATAGGTTTACATTGAAGTACTCTTTATGATTTAGGAGGTAGTACTGGGTAATAGCAGTAGGGAAGAGGTTTAGCTAATAATTTTTTATTCAAAAAGGACGGGATAGTCGACCGGGTTTTTTTGTTAGAAATATAAATAATGCTTCAGCCTTCTTCTCGGGTCCCTAAATCACAAGTTGAGGCAAGGTATTTAATATTAAATTGGATACGTTTTCAGTTCCTGCCAAATTTGTAGACGTCAGTTTCTGGTTCGATATAAATAATATTTTTTAAATTCGTGTTGTTTAAGACACAACAATAAATTAAAAGTTGAATATTAAGACCGTTTTGGTATTTGTAGGAAGTTTAAAGCTATATCATATGTTATTTTTTAAAGAAGAAAATTTCTATTTTATGATAAAGAAAAAGTATCAAAATACGAGATGTTACTATAAAATAACGAGACTACAGAAAAAATAAGCATACGCCAAAGGTAAAAACCAACAGCTGTGTAGCGTGAAGCCTTCTTTTTCGAATACAGCACCTCCCGTGGCTGTAGAGTGTTATGACAGAGCAACAAATTGTCGTGAAATTTCAGATTAATTTTGGAAAAGCGCTACTGAGACTTATCTTTTATTAACCCATTAAAGCGGGTATTTATTTTTTTTCGCACAAAATGAATATTTAATAAAACTATTTTAATGATATGTTTTTTTTTTGTTTTTAAACTTTGTACATAAAAAATGGTGTTACGTTTATGTAATGCTAGAACATTTAGGTATTTATTTTTGGAAGTTACTACGCAGTATTTCCTCTGGTTGCAGAAGGTTGCAAGAAGGCAAAACTACTAGAGGACATTCGCCAACGGTTCGAAGAAATTAAAGAATATACTTTAGAAAAAGATTACGCCCATATCCTAAGAAAAATTGACGCCACTTGTGACAAAGTGAGAACAAAACAAGAAATCATACACCAAAAGAAAGTTTCCATATACCAGAGCTGACAAGAACGACAACAGCCACCTCAAAGCAAGAGGACAATTGTTAATATATCTGCCAAGGAATTAACCTAAGCGAAAAACTCTCTACTGGCCAAAGGTTTCAACTTCACGGTTGCTCCAAAAGAGGTTCCCGTTCTCGATATAATTAGCGCCGCAGACTCACCGAATATCGAAGACCTCTTTGCAGATCAGTTCAGGTGGAACAACAACAAGTCATTGGTTCTCCATCAAAATAAGAAGCCGACTGATTTAGCATGTCAAGACGTTTCTGGCCAAATTCAATATCCCAGTATCAGATCATCCTCCTTCTTCGCTTGACATTGCACTACGTGACTATTATCTGTTCTCCAAAGTGAAATATACATTAAAGGGAACAATATTATTTCAGTCCGTTAAAGCTGTGGTAGAAAAAGCAGCACGAGTCATGAAGGAGCTCGCAGAAAAATACGTGCAGCACTGTTTCGAACAATAGAAAATTCGCATAAAGCGTTTTGAAACAGAGAAGGAGTGTAAATTGAAGGTGATAATAACCAAATATCTATAAACTTAAAATAAAATGTTTTACAGAACTTGCTTCACTACTTTGTAGCCACACCTCATATAAACATTAATAAATTTTATTCATTCGCGTAAAAGCGTTTTCTGCTTGTTAATCTTTCAGTTTTATTTTATTTCTATAAATTAATGTGCGCCGGATTTGTAGATGTAGAGTACAAAATTGTTTATTCAAAGAGTAAGTAATAATAGTTATTAGCTCCCTTCGCAGAATAATAAAACAATTGTTAGCGCCAATCAGATCGTCCAAAACAGTTGGCAAACTGTTACGTGACTGTTTTTGTAAATTGTGATTAACGCTGACTGGTTCGGGATTTCTTTACGAACAGGCTAAATATTCATGAAAATTAAAATTTGTTGCAAGAACCATAGGCAAAACGAGATAATCTTCAACAAAGGCAAAGCGCCGCGCGTATATAACTGCAAGCACTACAACGTAGCGCGCTTATCTAATAACTTTTCGGAGACTCATCAAAAAAATGTTTCAGACAGGGTATCTGGCCGAGACCTAGACATTGACCTTGGTGTCAAATTAAGTTGTCATTTGAAGGTCAACCTTCAACCACTATTTTTGATCCAGATGTGTTAAGAGCGGGAAATGTTACGTTCAAATTCCAAGTTCTCTTAGGGGTCACAGTAACACTTTGGAAAAATTGGAATGGTAAATAACTCATTGGCATAAATCAAGTAATCTCACAAGTCATCCAGTTTAACCTCCTGTACCTATCAACAGATAAAATTCCTTTAAAAATTGTTTACGACGGGCTCGATTTAATTCGGATCAAACATTTATATAGAAATATTTGTCCAACGTTTTTTTAAATGGAAGGAGGGACTTGATTTCTCAGTATATCCAAATAATTAGTGAACTACACTGACATATTTACTCATTGGCCAGCTAATGTTCATGGTTGGAAATTTGAAATAAATTCCGCATCTTCTTCACACATTTTTTTGCGTAGATGTTCATTTCATCTGCTACATCTGTGCCTGGGGGTTGTATAGTATAGGGTTTGTTGACGGCAAATCTTGGTCCAATAGAGTCTGTCTTTCCCTACAGGAGCTGAGTCGTGGCCAGTATTTCTCTTCACAAGCGACATAGTACCCCACCACATCCTAGACTAAGGTAATTTTTATGTCTTCTATAATATCATGATATGCTCTTATTGGTCTAATCTTTAAAGTGTCATTGCGTGATTCATTTTTTATCACATCAACGCAACAACACCGTATGTAGCATTGGCCTAGTCTCGGTTCTATTCACTCAGCAACTCATGAAGATATTCCCAGATTTTTCTCATGATTCAGCGACACTGTTCATAAGCTATATATATATATATATATATATATATATATATATATATATATATATATATATATATATATATATATATATATATATCCTTTCGAGGTGAAAATTCCATGTCATCTTCCGATAAAAGTTTATACCTAAGTATTTACCTTTGTTAAGAAGTATGGTTTGGTTTATAGCAGTGTATAAACCTTCTCTTTCGGCTGTAAATACGATTGTCTGATGGTACGTTTATAGTTGGGTATCCCTATGACCCGAAATGGGCAGACTATATAATTAATTCCCTCCGACTTCAAAAAAAGTGTAAGAGAAATATTTCCTTTACGTAAGCATTTCGATTATGCAATCAAACTGAAAGATGCTCTTTCCGAAAACAATAGCCCGCACCTTTAGTAAAATATCAGTTTATTTGACCTTTATTTATGTTGTTTTGCTTGGCATTTACTAAACTCTAGGTGGTTGTATTTATTTCTATTGATATGGAAAGCATCATTATTTTTTTTCGGTTTCTTGCACATTATTCGAGTGCAATTTTTCATTTCTTCCTTTAGTACAACAGGTTTCTTAAAATTCCTTTGACAAGTTCCATGTATTTTCTCTGTTTATATATCGTTTCTTTTAGCTAAAGATTCCTATCACTGTCGAATTTGCATTGACAGAAGCTATTTTTGAAAAAAATTATCTCATTTTGAACTATTTTGGTTTAATTGTTTGGAATCCTTTTTATAGTAATCGTCATTTCTTAGTTAGTTTTCAACATGTTCTAGTTTAATTTTCATCCCAGTTAATGTTTTTTCTTTGTGATTACCATCACTGCATCGCCTATCTATTTCGTGACTTACCTTGACATCAGTTTAGGGCAACATCTAGTCTGTGGGGTCTCCAAATATTTAGGATATCGATAATTGTTAAAAAAGATTTTTTTTTGTTTGCTTTATCTTTTGAAGGAAACTTATTCTTTCTGAGTCGGTTATGTCTGCGGGAAGTATATTTTCTTAATTTAATAATAATTAATAGGTTATTTATTTACTTTTGAGCCGAAAATGTTAATGAGTAATGAATTAGCTCATTTTACAAACACATTTCAGCCGACTGTTTTTTACCCAAGAACTCGCATAAGTTTGTTTCTGAGTTGTCATTTCTTTTAAATATTTGGCCAGTTTTGAAGAACTAACGTTGCGCGCACGCAAGGATCTTATAAAGCAGAAACCAATTACGTTTCCCTTCTGAAAAACAAAATAAAGCAGCTGTAATTTTTCATCTCAATTTATATGGTTCATTCTTTGGGATTTTGGATTGTAAAATACTTAAAATTGTTCCGGTAACTGAGTTTAGTTGTTTAGTTGAGTTATCTTTTACCTGTTTTGCTTTTAGAGATATTTCTACTGAAAAAAGTCTAAAGATAGGGATTTTAGTAGTTACGCCCTTTTAATGACGAAATCCTTTTAACTCCACACGAGAACTCAGGGTTTTTCGTTCTTCTGGTTTTTTCCCTTTTGTTTGCTGTTGTATTTACATTTTGGTACAATTTGAGCACTGATGCTAAATTGATACCCACACATCACTACACAATTGAACAGTGTTGCAATCTGATTCGTTCAAGATCACACAGCTAGCAGTCTCACCAATGAAATAACGACAAACTTAGTATTATTTTTGTCTACTCTTTTTAAATGACAACAATCCAATAAATTTAAAGTTTATCCTTTTTTTTGTAAGGCGTTATGCAGTTTTTTGGTGTTTTATTGAATTTCTTCTGATTTAACTGTGAGAGTTTAACATAAAAGACCAGCATAGCAAATGTAAAATACTGATATTTGATAAGTGCAATATTTTTTAGTGCTTGTTGTAGTATGAGCGCGGCGCCTCCACTTTATAAATTGTAGATTCACAGCATATAATATTGCATTTTTTGAAACACGAATAACATGTAGAAAAAATTACAGAGAATGATTTATTACAAGATTAGCTGTCCTAATGATAAAATAATATGAATAAATTGAGTTTTTGCGCGCAATTCCTCTATCCATTATTTTTGTTTTTGATTTAAATTACTAGGAATACGATATAGAAATAATATATAAAGAGGTCTGATATTTTTGCGTTGAACTTAATCAAAACTTACCGCGATGTATAATAAAATATTTCACATAATTCGTGGGTAATAAATGTTATTACTAAATCAAGATTTTTTGCAAGGGTTCTTCATTCACTAACGAAATACATATTCCAAATGGAAAAAACTGTCTCGAAAATGGATATCCCCATTTTCTTATAAAGAAGCCTCAGATAACCTTCATAAAACCCTTCATATTTTATACAAGAAAACCTAGAGATTCATAAAAATGGCCTGCCTAAAACGCTTAAGAGTTCTGTACCCCCCTAAAGGGCAACTACCTGGTAATGTTTATCGATCCGACACGGGTGTTTTATTGGCCCAGTGAAGTGATCTGGAGAATGGGGCCATACGTTTGCACGTGCATATGCTGGAAAACGAGAAACGTTTGTAATTGTAGGATACTCACCGAGTAATTGTATTTACATTGGCTGCAGTTCCGTTTAATGGTTTAAATTCGTTTAAAGTGAGAAAGTGTAACAAGCTGAAGGAAATTAAGGTTAATGATCCAAGGGCTTAAATTTTATTTTCTACTTTTTATATGGAATGTCTAAGATAAGAAGGGTCAGTATGCTAATTTCGGCTACAGTCACAGCTAGTGATTTGGTTAAATGGGAAAAATGTTACGTAATTGAAGAAACAACATTAAAAAGATTAGAAATTCTTGATGCGACTTTTAATGTTCGAGTTATTAACGGAAAAATAAAATTTTTGGATTTCGAATGATATTTTTTTTTGGCGTTGAAGATGGAGCATAAAAAATCTCTTTTACAGTAACTTTAAGGTGTTATATATATATATATATATATATATATATATATATATATATATATATATATATATATATATATATATATATATATATATAATTTGATGTTTCATCTTAAAGCAACCATGATTAACTTTAATTTTTACAAGCACCTTTAATTCTGAAGCTAAACCCTCTAATATTAATAAAATATTGAAATTCACTTCTAGACCTGGACTGCGTCATTTTAAAAAGTTGGGCAACATTGTTTTTATTAATAAGAATATAAAATTAACGAAAAAAAAACGTTTTTTTTTTCAACTTTTCTCTCGTGTAACTTTGAAGGTATTCATTTTAGAGGAAAATTGAAAAAAAATAAATAAAGTTTCGTAATTAAATTTGCCATAAGATGGGGTACTTGGAAAACTCAAAATATATTTCCCTTATTGCAAAATAGCAATAATTAAAAAAAAGGTAAAAAAAGCAGTTTTTTAATTAATTTTTTTCGACCATTTAGATTTCTCTAAGGACCTTCATATTAGAGCAAAAAAAACTTTATGCCATGATAAAATAACACGCTAAAATTCGTTAGAATCGAATCGACAGTTTTTGTACAATAATTTTGCAATCCAATTTCGTTTACAAAAATTGACCATTTTTCAAGTTTGTCTGAGTCCAAAATATGACATTAAGGCATAAATTTATTTTTATATATATTATAGTAGGGAACTCAAGTTTTCCAATGCTTTTTTCAGAATCAAAATCGGATGATTTTGACGCCCTCAGGAATTGTTTAAAGATATTTTTGCTTACAAACCAAATATATTATCTCGGCGGATTTTCAATGGATGTTTAGTTATATTAATAAACAAAGATTAGCTTGGAAACTCCAATACTATAGGGTGCTGTAAGTACGATGCCCAAATAACGTCATTTGTTTATAACAAAATGATGATGGGCACATGGCGATCAAAATCGCTCCATTAAAAGCCGAGAAAATGAAAATTTTTTTTCAGATATGTATTTTGAATCTTCGAATTCAATTCAATTTTAAAATGAGAGCTCCCACCCCTTTTTTTCATTTTTCACGCGGGCGATATTCTTTCCATTTTTCATTGAATTTTCCGATCACATAAACATTTAAATATTTGTATCAAAAAAGAAATCGGCAAGACAAAGTTTTTGCTTCAAGAATCAGGTCTGTATTGTTTATAGATTCACCGTAACAGGTTGTCAATTTTGACAGTTTGTATTTCGGAAACCAATTGACGAATTTGAAATTTTTTTTCACGTCTTTCCAAGTACTTTTAAACCATGTATTGTGAAAAAAATCCAATGAAAATCCACTGATGATGAATCCCTTCAAAGTTACACGAGGGAAAAGTTGTAAAAAAACGTTTTTTTTTCGTTAATTTTATATTTTTATTAATAAAAAAATGTTTCCCAACTTTTTGAAATGACTCATATCAAATTTATCGTTATTCAGGTTATTCTAAAGGCTCTCATGTAAAAATCTCCATGTTCCATTTCACATCCAAGAAACCCCGATATTTTACGAATAAGCCCTGGTCTATTCATAATAAATATAAAATGTACATTTAATTACAAATCAATCAATAACTAATAGCAATTAAAAGTAAATAAATAAAAAATACCAGCAAAAAAATCAAATAAATTTAAATGTTAGGAGGTATTCAAAAAGATTGCTGTCATTCTCTAAACATGAATATCATCTTAAAACCTTAGAACAGAGGTTTCCAACCTTTTTTGTCCCGTTGAACAACTTTTCTTTTATTTTCCGTAGATTCTCCTGTCTTCCTAATATTAAGTTTTTACAATTTTATGAACGTAAACGTGTCTCTAATAGCTGAAGCCTTAGTCTTCTGGCGAGTCGGGATTAGTATAAAAAATATCAACATAACAACATACACGTTGACGTTTTTCATATTACTTGGCATATACTTTGGTGATTGTTATTAAATAGCAAATTTACAATATTAGGCTTCAAATTAGTCAAGTGTAATCTTAAATTTTCTCGGTCAGTGGTTTCCAATCTGTTTTTTTTTTGTAAGAAGATTAGCTTCGCTGAAACCTTTATCAAAAACTTTCTTACGATCGAAATATTACTTTATTTAAAAAAATTGTATTTTTAACAAGGTCGGAGTAGAACCGATTTTTACACATTGCAAGTAAAATATTTAATTTTTAATCAGTTGAGTGGTACAGTTTTATTCACTGTTCGTGCCAAAACTCGTAGCCTAGAGTAATATACGGAATCATATAATATTTGGTGTATAGAGGTTTTTTGAGTCGCTAAATCGATTTCCGTGGTTATTTTATTAATCATCATTTATTTAAATTTTTACCAAACTTTTCCAAATTTTGTGCATGAGGGGTTTTTATCTCTGATTCAATGGCAAGTGTTAATTTCTTGTTTTGCTACATCGGAAAGGTATAAAAGGGGAATTGTGGTGAAATATTTCGATTTTTTACCAATTTCTTTGAAATTTTATTTATAAGAATTTCTTACATATATTGTACCATACTCAACTTGTTAATATAATTAATGTGAGAAGCAGGATTTCCTGATGTTTTTGAAGGTGAAATCAACTTCCTGTCAATATTCAAGACACAGCTTTCCACCAAATTGTCTTAAACGAGCCTTGAAAATGATAATATTTTAAACAGCATTGTTGATGACAATGAAGAAGAAAAAAGGTTACCAGAAGCAAAAAAAAACGGAAAATTACATAAATAGCTTACTATAAGGACAAACGTACTCTGTTCTAACACAGTTAGAGACAAAACACTATCTCAGCTTGCAAAAATACCAGGAAAGGGTAGAAGCCATTTCTATGGTAGTGCACCGCCATCTGTAGACCGGTTTTGAACTTGTTAGTTCTCCTCAGTAAAGAATAGGTCAGCGCCATTCAGCATCGGAAAAGTAAATCCTTTAAGCAACTTATATTAGACAAAATATGAAATCTAATACAAGCGGCGCTATCTCCCAGCATTCCACCCAATCTGAATATATAATCTCGTAGAGATCTGTATATGCACCAAAAGTGGATAATATACTTGCAGTTGGGCGTATAAAATACAATTAGAAACTTAACTCTCAACCAACTGAAAAAACCTTATACTATAAGGGCAAATTTACTCTGTTCTAACACAGTTAGACACAAAGCACTATCTCAGATTGCGAGAATACCAGGAAAGGGTGGAAGCCTTTCCTATGGTAGTGGTAGTATGGTAGTATGTGTGTTTATCTCTGTTAGGCCAAACTTGAAGTTATCAGCACTTTGATGTTTAATGAAAAGAATTTGATGTTCCCCACCTCTTTATTTTGAAGGATAGAGTAACAAATGTGAAACATAAAAAGTTTCAAATTTACCATAGTTGTGACGTCATCTAATGACCGTCCAAGAATCTCGAAAACAATTTCCAGTGATTTTTCATGGCTACTTTAATGACAATTACAGTGGCGAGTTGATCACAATGCTCTGCTATTCTAAATAGCTGTTCCGCTCTCTCGGACGTTCCTCAGCCAAGAGATCTACTTCTTTTCAACACCCCTACGACCCTCGATCTTACCCTTCATTTTCTTTTTTAGAGTTCTGTACCGATCCCCTCTGAGAATATAGCCAAGATATGCTAATGTTCTGCATTTTACAGTTGTCAACAATTCACAAGTGGCATCTGCCTGACCTAAAACCACTATATTAATCTGCATAGCTACCCAGGGTATTCGAAACATTCGCCTATGCAACCACATCTCAAATGCCTCTAAATGATTGATCGTGGCAGCTTTCAGTATCCACACCTCCGCCCTATACAACAATACTGCATTTAACTTCTTTATCTGGGTCAAGCTGTTCAGTAATATAACATCCTAGGTACTTGAAGTGAAAGACTTTTTCAACGATTTGTCCATTTATTAGCAGTGGAGCGTCTGGATATGGTAGATGACTGAAAACCATAAACTGATTTTTAGCATCTTTTACGTTGAGTCACACTTCTTTCCCAACCCCACTGAATCTAAGAGTTATTGTAGACCCTGAAGACTCTCATTTATGATTGCCATATCATCGGCATAACGAATCATGTTTATTAGCTCGACTTTGTTTTAACCTAAAATACTTTGTTAGGGCTTCCTTAAAAATTTTGTCCGAATATAAATTAAACAGCAGTGGAAAGATTCTTTGGTAAGCTTAGCATGAACTCGGACCACTGCCCTCTGACCCTCTTTGATTATAAATATATTTTCCCAGATGCTTTGCTTCACAATTAATTTGATTAATTGTCAGAACTAAATTTGATCAAATAATATATATATATATATATATATATATATATATATATATATATATATATATATATATATATGTATATATATATATATATATATATATATATATATATATATATATATATATATATATATATGTTTATTTTCTTAATTCTTGAACCATAGATTATATCATTTTTCTTAATTTTGTATTTTCTTGGGTTTAGGTTCTATAATTAATAAAACACAAAACGATTGACGTTTCGCCCTTTATTCAAGGCATTTTCAAAATTTATTCCTAAAAAATATATAATTAAAATACATCAATATAAAAAACATATTTTACCATTTTGGAAAACAAACAAGACACTTAAAAACAGTAGTCAAAAACTTTAATTTAAAATTAAATATTTTTAAAATGTTTTAAAGTTTTTGACTACTGTTTTTAAGTGTCTTGTTTGTTTTCCAAAATGGTAAAATATGTTTTTTATATTGATGTATTTTAATTATATATTTTTTAGGAATAAATTTTGAAAATGCCTTGAATAAAGGGCGAAACGTCAATCGTTTTGTGTTTTATTAATTATAGAACCTAAACCCAAGAAAATACAAAATTAAGAAAAATGATATATATATATATATATATATATATATATATATATATATATATATATATATATATTATATATATATATATGTATATATATATATGTATATATATATATATATATATATATATATATATATAATCTTATCCAGTCTTAATTCACAGCCATTTGAAATTTTGCTATTTATTAAACTTAAAAATCGAGAAAGTAACAAAAAATCTAATCATTTTATTCCATTTAAATTTAAAATTGATGTCTGATGTTAAGTATTATTTATGCATTCTGGAATTATTTCTGATCTGTTTTATTTTAGAGTTTTTACTGAAACTTAGACATAAACAAATAAAATCAATATGACAGGCATGAAAAATATTTTGTTTTTCCTCCAGACGCTGGCGTCAAATATAGATTTACATATTTATCTTTTCATCATCATAATCCATGTATTTAGACATTTATAGATAGTATGATAATTTGAACCCTCAAACCTAAAACATATTACTGGAAATAGTAAGTCCTTATCGGTTGCAAAGCCTTACCCCTCGCTAGCTAGCTAATGTCAGCCTGTCAGCTGCTGTGACGAGGGGTAAGGCTCCAAAATCGGTAAAAAGATTGGTTGTCAGGCGAAATTAAACACATTTTTTCATGTCTTTATTTGTCTTAGGAGAAAAATACTCGTTTTTTTTTCATTTGTATTTAATTATTAATTTAACATAAAAATATAAAATACAGTAAATTTAATTCAAGCAATAATACAAATATTTAATGAATGAATGAATGATCTTCAAGCAAGTCACTCGATGTCAATAGCTTTTGTGAATCTAAGCAAACTTATTACGTGAACTTGCTTGACTTCTCAGAGAATATGATCAGCAGTTTGCATTCTCCTGTAGATATTATCTGAACACTGAACTCAATCCCACTTTTGCCAAACCATCTGCTTCTCCATTTCAGTAGATATATGAGTCAACTTGGATCCGCAAGAGGTTTGTTGTGAAGCTATTTTTTTTCAAGTTATTACGGAAATTCAGACACTAGTTGAGATTTTAATACCAAAATTGCTTTTCTCTCTTTAAATACTGATTTGTGAAGTTTTCCTTATAATCGTTAAAAAGAACTATTAATGTCTCCATAAATTTAGACAAAGGAGCTTCTGTACTCCTTTTACTGAACATTCACTCATCCCAGGTATACTCGGATCACATAAGAATGGAGCTCTATGAGGATCCTTTCCATGTTGTTGGGCCCAAGATGATGTTATGGTTATCTGCATTTCCCATAAAATTCCGAACTGTTCGAGCGACGTAGCACATCCTTTTGCAAGGCTTTGTACAATGTTTCTTTGATATTAAGCAGAAGACTCTTCAGTACTATGCCGGCTGTTGACAGGAATATGGGAAGCGTCCGGACGCTAGTCATTCTCCACTGTCTGCCTATTTGTATCTTCAAGTTTCTATATTGGGCGATCTTTTTATTGTACTTGTCCCTTAGATTTTTGATACTTTTATTGGTTTATTTGAAAGTGTGTACAGTGAAACGAAACTTTACGCTTGAATGGACACAGTCCCTATATACGTTCCTAGCCTTAAGACAAAACATTCAGCTTATACTTGATAACGATTAGAGGTACAACCTAATCGAAACGTCGTAAAAACAAATAAAAACAAAGACAATGCAAGTTTGACAACCACATTTTAGTCAAACTTCTTTTGGTGTTGTTCACTTGGATATTTATCTACTAAAATGAGTCTGTTGTGTGCAACTCTATGATCAGTAAGCAGATTTCGATCCCAGTACAGCTTGAACTCGTTGTCCTCCAGTATAGGCTCTGAGCCATATTCATAGTATGACACTTTCTCTACCTTCAACAGTTTGAATTTATCTTTCAACTCTTGATGGACGATCTTGGCGGCTGAATTGTGTACTGGATTGTCTCTGATGTTCGACATCTATATCTACATTTGTCGTTTTGGATTTAGGGATCCCTAATTATATAATTCAGTTTCTCATTAGGAAGACCTGATCTTGGATATCGGGTATAAAGCCTTCGGTTTCAGGACAAATCAACTAATAGTTTGACGCTAATTTGTCGACATTTCCCTGGTTTGCCTCTTTGGGTGTCTTTCATGAAAAATCTTCTGTAGCCAGACATAAAGCTTATTTTGTTTTGGTTGACTCGCATATTGCTCTATGTAGCACAGAAGACTGCCAATCTGTCGAAATATGAGTGTAGGTTTGTTAATTGATGATCCAATTGCTTAGCGAAATGCACTACTCTTCCTTCCGGGAACCTTGGTAGCATTGTTCGCCTAATAGTACTAAGAGGGTGAGGTTAGTGTGCCCTTATCAGTCTTTTGACATTCCTTTGCAGGCATTTCATAGCCGTTCTGCTCCATTTCACTATGTGAATGAGGGCAAGTATTAACTGAGTTAAATAGATTGTTTGCTATTTAAGCTGTTTCGCAGTATCTGCCTCACGCATTTTATAAACTCGTTGGTTCATTCGGTGTTCATATTTCGTTAGTCAGTTCTTTAAACTTGTTTCATGCCCAAGTATCTATAGATCTGCCTCCTTGATAGCAATGGTTTAACTTTTCTGCATCTAAAATGATCTCGAACCTAAAAAAAATTGAAAAATCTTAACTTTAACACAATATCTCTACTATTTTAATATATGTTGTATCTTTTTCTTTTAATATATACTTTTACAAATAAAAATATGTTTAAAGAAAAAATATAATAATACAAGTTTGCTGTTTGTTATTGTTTCGTTTCTGCATTTGAAACTGACAAATTAACTGATCGAAGAAAGGTTTTTTCCATTTGTTTTTGTGGCAAGTGCGTTGATAACAATGAGTTCGTAGTCTAAAGTAAACATAATTCATAACGGCATGATATACTTTTTCTTAATTAAAAAAGTTTTTCTAAAGAAAATTAATGAAAAAACTCTAAATTTTATTTCCTAGTACTTTAGTGTATATGACCAACAATATCTATAATAAGGACAAAGTGCCAAAATAAAATTTCTCGATGGCGTCATGGTCAGGAGGCCTTTGCTGTTCGCTTAAATTTTTTGATGTGGTAACAACTTCTATAGTAGGGTCTTACAACAACTTCTACAATATATCGTTGAAGCGACATCGTCACATTATTTCAAATTTCTGAAACTAGAAGAGCTTGGAAATAAATTCTTTTTTAGTAACGTGTTTAATACTGCATTAAAGAAAGCAATAATATATGTCTAAAATACGTTTACAGCAAAAATTTGTTGATATTGTTACTTCGCACTAATTTTAGTTATTTGTGCTGGTTCTATGATTTTTTTCAGTATAATGTAAGCATTTGTGCTTTACTATTATATTCTGAAATAAAACAATAAAAATAACTTCCTAGACAGGTGAAACTGTATTTGGTTACATTGCATCATATTTTGGTAGCTTTTGATATGAAACTGGGTGAGATTTCACCGAAACGTCAGCTGCTTTACAGTCCTGAAAGGGACTCAGCACATACACGGATACCCGAAAACCTTCGATTATACATCACACCCATGACAATATCCGACATAATATTAGCCGGATGATTCTGGTCAATCAGGTTGCGAGACTTTCTGCGGGTCATCTGCCCTGTTGCAAGGGTCGCGTTGCCGAGTTGTAATCTGTTTCGTTACTACCTACTACTGGTTGATGTTTTATAAGCAGGTTTTTCCACGTATTATGCAATCGCTGGCTATCATCTCTGCTATTTAAGTTTTTGGGCCTCTTTGCAATTTCGATGGCTTCTCTTATAACTCTTGTGGAAAGGTTTTCACATCTTAATAACATTTTTGTTTCTAAGAAATTTATCTTATGTCCTGTGTTTAATGAAGGCCAGCGATATAAACAAATCGAGGAAGCCCCTATGGGATCGCCGCTATCTCCTGCACTCGGTAGCTTATTTATAGAAGACATCAAATCAAAAGCTTTAGAGGCCTCCTCACATAAACCACGACTATGGCTGCGTTACGTAGATGACACATTCGTTATTTGGCAACATGGAGAAGAAAATCTCAAAAATTTCCTATATCACATAACAGTATACACCCAAAAATCAAATTCAACATGGAGACAGAACAGGACAGAAAATTATCTTTTCTAGATAACCTACTGAAAAGAAAAGAGGATGGCTTGCTTTTGCACACTGTCTACAGAAATCCCATTCACACCAACAGATACCTCAACGCCAATTCACATCATCACCCCGCCCAATTATTTGCGGTAGTGAAATCACTTGCACTTCAATCGCAGTCTCTTACAGATCAAGAAAATTATCACAAAGAGATGGACATACTGCAAGACGCGATAACAAAAAACGGTTATAAACAAGAATATATATATATATATATATATATATATATATATATATATAGACAAGACTCTAAAAAACGAACGCTTAGTACCAAAAAATCGCGAGAACCAAGAGAATAGCTCAAAAGTTTTTGTTCCTTATGTCACAGGCACAACAGACAAAATCGCAAAAATTCTCAAGAGAAGACATGACGTTAAAACAATTTTCACACAGACCGTAAAGTAAACGTTTTCTTGCCAACACCTAAAGACAGAATCATTATAGAAAACCAGGGAGTGTACAAAATTCCATGCGAAAAATGCACCTCATCTTATGTAGACTAAACCAACCGTAAAATAAGTTCCAGAAGGGATGAACATCTAAACGCTGTCAAAAAAAAATAACTTCTTCTGCACTGGCCTGACACTGGTTAAACACAGGACATAAAATAAATTCCTCAGGAACAAAAATGCTATCAAAATTTGAAAATCTGTCCACAGGAGTTATGAGGGAAGCCATCGAAATTGCAAGCAGGCCCAAACACTTAAATAGCAGAGATGATAACCAGCGATTGCCTAATACTTGGAAAAATCTGCTCACAAAACATCAACCAGTAATAGGTAGTAACGAAACAGATTACACCTCGGCAACGCGATGACAAACACTGGTAACAAAGCCGATGACGCGCAGCTGGTCTCACAACTTGATTGGCCAGAACCATCTGGCCAACGAACGCACCACACGTACACATGGGACCGACAGCACCCGAGTTACAGACGTCAATTCGCTCGTAGACGCCGTACAGTGAGCTTTGGGGATGGCGAATGACATTTCACCGAAACAGCCTCTTCCTGAGACGGATTCAGCACATACACGGGATATCTGAAAACCTTCGATTACATTACAAGTCAATCATCTCTGTGGTCTCTTGGCGTTTGTAGGATACTTCATAGTTGTCCTAGTAGTCCATCTATTGTCTATTTCTCTTGCTTTATGTCCTGCCCAATGCCAAATTAGGTATTTTATTCTTTGCAGTTACTTGGGTTTTCTATCTATACGATCCCGGCCTATCAATTTTCTACTGTAGATTAAATATTTTCCTGCAAGAAATCAAAATATATTTTACTGAAACTTCAACAACATGTTTTAAAGAAAAAAGAGCGGGATTATCCTACTTTTGTAATAGGATTATTGGGGAGTGAAGTATGATTACTTTACACAACTGCAAAAAGGCGGACAAAAACCTGACAGAGTGATATATTGAATTGGTCAAAAAAAAAACGCTAAAGTGACATGTTAGATATTCCAGAACGATTAAAAAACCTTCGTAAGAACTAAAATTATATGTCATTGACTGAAAGTGAATTTATCAACATCAAATCCAATTTAATTTTGACCATTATTTGTGGAGTATTGTAGAAACACGGTTGTACGGTAGATTCCATCAAATATAAGAGCATTAGATCCCTTTTTTTTATTATTTCATTACGTACCTTCAAAAAAAAATTGAGAAAAATTCAACAATACCCTAAAATATAGCTTACAAACTCAGCAAATTACTTTATAACGTTTTATTGTGGGTAAAACGGATTTGTATATTTACTTAGGGTATTCTGAAACTAGGTTAATATTTGTCAAGGGATGGTTTTTCACATTCAAGGTAGAAATGTTCTTATAATAAAGTGGTATAACGTTTTTGCTTAGGGAAGTTTATTTGCTTGTGTAAAAACTGCGAATCGTACAAGTGCTCATTATGTTACTTTAAAATACGATACACGTTAGGTATGGTAGGAATGTTTTACTTAATTATTGCATACATAATATGAATACAGCACTCCTAATAGTTGTAAATATCCTAGATAACAATATACAATTGTGTCACGCAATGTTTGTTGATATTTATTTGGTTTTTTAAACAGTTATGTAATAAAAAAAATGCGTTTTTAAGGAGCAATAGAAACTCTTCATTTCAACAACTCCTACAGTACAACGACATAGCGCTGATTTATGAAGTCATCACTCTAAGGCTTGCAATTACACATTAATATCGGCTTCTTGTTGGATTTATGGGTTTATTTATTTTTAAATTTACTTAATAATTTTAAATAACCGCTACTTAGGTAAATTATCTATTCATAAGGCTAAAAACAAGAATCAGCTTTAATTTCGGTTGAAGCACTGGAATAAAGACTCACAGCTACAATTGCAAAAAAAATTGTTTTTTCTTTTTCAAGTGAAACTTCTTTTATTTATTTATTCATTTCTTTTTTGGATTTTGCGAATCGAAATACTATAGAGTGTGTTGTTTTGGTCAAAAGAATTTTCTTTTTTTTTTCCTTTTAAAGTATTTTTTGTGAAAATAACGTATTTTTTTTGTGAGGTGTCTTAATAAAACCGCCATTTTGGGGTTATGTTTGATGATTTTTCAAAAACACCAGACGGCATCGAAAACTAGAGTTCAAAACGAAAATTTTAATACCTGAAAAAATTTTTTTCGTAAAAATAAAATGGCAGATGGGGTGACTGATTTGAAAAAGAATGCCCCGGGTTCAAAAAATGAAGACAGCGCTATTTCGTCCTAATATGGAACTCGTCAGGCCATTGCATTCGGAACAAACCATCACCTCGCATCTATGTCCTATAAACTAATTTTACAATTAAAAAACAGCAAACAAGACAACAGAGGCGACATTTCGATGATTCACTTAAAAACACAAGAGCACCATAAGTCTTCCCACTATTTTGGAGTTCTTCGCACTTTTTACCACGAGAGTAATATTTATTGACAAATCTTGTGTCAGCTTAGCCAAAATTGATTTTATTATATATATATATATATATATATATATATATATATATATATATATATATATATATATATATATATATATATATATATATATGTATATATATATATATATATATATATATATATATATATATAAATATCTGAGAACATACAGAATATTAACTTAAAAAAAAACATGAGTGACATCGTCATTTGATAGAGTTTGACATCACTGGGATATAAAATGCACGATCAAATAGAATTGTAGCCATGAAGGCTGAAGAAAACCACGATCGTATATAACTGTTCGTTCGCCCTTAATTTAGGCATTTCGGAACATCTACCCAGCTCTGTATATACATTTTTTATTTTAATTAATTTCCTATCAAAACTTGTATACCAAAGGTAACGAGGCCACAAAAAATAATGATGTTTGTGAGGTTTTAATTTAAATGCTTTTTCAACCCCTAGATATGTGGTGCTGTTTGGATCTTTTTTTACCTAAAAATAATACAAATATTTTATATATCAAAAATATATATATTGAAAAGGATTTGCTGAAATTTGATGTCAACAAGAAACTCAAAAAGGTCAGTTTATTACCTGGAAAAGTGTTTATTCGTTTACTTCTCGTAACCAATATGTCCATTTTATGCTACCAACAATAAAATTGATAGCGTGACTCCTGGTCGTTAGGCTGCATGATTTTCATATTTTACAAACGCCAATCTCTGGCTGTAACGATTTTAACGATTAGTCGTCAACGGGAATAGTAATATTATGGATAACAACACTCCAAAAGGGTATTGGAATTCTGGTTTATACGTTTTAATAAGCATATAACTTTTTTTATGTTTATATTATCTACTAGTGACCCGCCCCGGCTTCGAAGAGGTATAATTAGAGTTCTCAACAAGAGTTATCGAGTAACAATATTTGTGTATGTATGTAAGTAGGCAATGTTATGTAGCATTATGTAAAATAGTTGTAGCTGTTGAATTATAATGAATGAATAATAGTGTACATTTTGGCATTAGCTTTTTGATTAAAAAAATAATTCAACATTTTGCTGATAATCTCTTAAATTTTAACTTAATTTGGCTAATTTCATGTACCTAAACATTATAATTGAACACAAAAAATTTGACACTGAAGTCGAACTGAAAGTAATTAAGCCACAAGACAGATCACAACGCAGTCAATTTAGGTACTAATGAGATCTTAAACAACATACCATGGCCAGATTCAAATCTGACATTCAACTCACTCATTAAGATTTAATTTTGAGCTCAAACTTTAATAACTCAAAATTCTATGAAGTATTCTTTTAATAAATTACAATTAATGGATCTGACCCTAAGTTCGTAATTAGAGTTAAAAAAATTCTTTCATTAAAACGTATAGAACTGCTAAAATTGCTATATCTGTGTTTATTCCGGTAAAAATAAAAAACTACCAAAACAAGTAAAGGGTAGCTAAATAACTAAATTCAACTACCAGAATAATGTAAACTGTCTTACAATACAAAATCCCAAAGGATGGATAATATGAGATGTAAAACTTTCAGCTCTTTTAGGTGATTCAAACAGGAAAAGTCAATGTTAAGGCAAATGGCTGTGGCCTTATTTATATCAAAGATCGATGCGTACGCACCACGCTTCGGCTTTCAATCATCAAAAATTTAAAAGAGGTAAAATAGAATGGAAAATTAGCAAATGCATTCAGCATTAACATTCTGAGCTCAAAATCAAATAAATAACTCTTTTGTTATTTTTAAATTAAAGAAATACAACTTCCGCCAGCTAATACTGACGCAGACCTAGCAAAGAAGAATTTTTGTACCAAATACAGGGTCATAAAGTAGAATAAATGAAAAGAATTTTTACCTCTAATAAATTATCGATTTCCTGAAAGTTTGTGGACCCCGCTGACCAGACGTCGCTTAGGTCAGTTTAAATATATAAATTATAAAACCAAAAAAAAAGAACTTAAAAGTATACTCGCTGGTGGTGTATTGGGAAACTTTATAACGACAGTAACACAGAAAAGCATTGATATCCTAAACAAAACAACATAAATAGAGTTCACCAGTGATAATCAAATGTAGCAAAAAACTTAACTTTGTAGTGTAAGAATGTAGCCAAAGTTCAGGAAGATAAAGCAACCGAGCTGGTGAAGAAATTAACAAGAAATTAGAGCTACGGGGGTTCGTGGTAAACCTAATAACGCAACTTACCAACGCATATAATGCTTTTATTCAAAGAGTTTGTGAGAGATATTTAAAGAAAAAGATATTGTGTTTGCCCATAATATGAATATTTGCAAAAATAAGGTAATATTAACTGAATTGGCCATAGTAAACTTAAACTGAAACGTGACTTAGAAAGAGAAATATTTTAAAGATGTATTTCAAAGGTCAAAACAAGAAAAAACAAATATATTATAAAATGAAAATCTTTGGCCACGCAGTTTATTCTTTATATATAGGAACAAAAAGAAATTATTGGATGCCAAATCGGGTCCGAACGATAAGGATTGAATTCACCAAACCAGCGGTATACAATGATCATGCACTTTTATTGAGATAAATCATGTTAAAAATTTGTTAAAAATTATCGCACAAAAATATTTATAAGTTAATTCCATTGTTTGGCTGAGATGGGATTTTGAAATTACCATAGACAGCACAGATAGCATCCGTATGTCAAAACGTTATAAATACATATACCGTCTAAAAATTCTTCGGATGTGGGTCACTGTACATATCACAGATTATGGATATTTAGTAGAAATCACGGCTTTCCGCTACCAGCCTTCAAATATCAGAAGGTTCCTTTAGTAATTATTTTTTTAGGAAACGAATGCCCTTTTAAAGTTGTTTTTTTACATTTCCATTTACTTTTTTTGAAATTTTTGTGGCTTGTTTTACTACATGTCTACATGTGATTGCACCTTACAATATTGTATGTTTCCATGAACCCTAGATGTAATACAGTTTTAGCCTATGCTATTACCCTGAACTACATTATAACTTTCATAACTGCCTGTTCGTAATAATGATCTAGGATTACTGCAACTCCCACCTGCGAAATGTTAATTATAAGGCCTATATACCTTTATTTAAACTAATAATTTTTCCCTATAGAACAAAAAGCCTCCATTCCTACGCCCTATTTATTTTAACCCTTGATATGTATCGTCCCTTTTATTAATTAATTTCACATGTTTAATAAAGTTTTCAGTTACGTTGCAGTGTGTTATTGAAGTTTTCCACCCACATTTTATTTGGTACGTTTCCTTTAGTTTTTGTTTCGCTTTCAAAATAAAGTGGCGCCCTCTATAAAAAACATGTTGAATTGTTAGTACTATAACCACAACTTTCTAGTCTCTGCAACCTGATAAGTTGCCGTAAGCGTTATCAGAGTTATACAAACCATTATGGCAGGAAACATTGTCTCGGAAATCTAATCTAAATAAATCTAACTTAAAAGCAGTAGCGTATAATTTCCCCCTTTAAAAATATCATAATGTATGCTGCCTGCAAGCCATTCCTGAAAATGTAACAATGTTTTGATTTAAAAAATATCTTTTTTCCTGCCATTTTAACGCACATGAAAACTCAGTTTCCCAGGAAATGTATCAAAAATTGATTGAATTTTTTATGACAACCTGAATTCGTAAAGGAAGCGTTTGTAGATACATAACTATATACTCTTTTTTTCTTATTTTGGCATTCAAAATTAATGAAATACTACCATTTCCTCAGAAAGAATCCTTTATGATTGAGGAATGCTATCGGTTTTCAAAATAAGCATAGAATAAAACAAAAACAATAAGAGACTTGCTTCAAAGCACCAAATTTTGCTCAAATATTTTAATTTTTGAAGTTATTTATAGGCACTAAAAATAATAATTTAACTTTGCTACCCTGTATCTTTATTACTATTAAGTATCCGTTCATGCTAAATTTGGTTAAGTTGCAATATAATTTTATTCAATTAGGCTGATCTTGCGGTAGGTATTATTAATTCTGAGACACTCTATACAATAGAAAGTTGTATTGTTAGAAAAAGTGAATATTTATTACTGACTACATTTACTCAATATTAAACTATTAAAATCCTTAATAGGCAGATTTTAATGTGGGATTTTCATTCATATTTTTCGAGATTTATTTTTAATCGATTAACAAGCCGGTATTAATAACCCAGATCTACGTGGTTCACGTACTTGACATTTTGAACGTGGAAAAATATCCGACAAGAATATCCACAAAGGATGGCCTTTTTCCGTTGGAAGGATAAAGGTCCAGACAAAAAGACGTTTTTTGGCTGATGTCCAAAAGATCAAGGTGGCAACAATTGTGATGGAAACGTATTCAGAAACTAAAAATTAGAACATTTGTAGAGGTTTAAAGTAAGGAGAGATTTTTATTATTGGGTTTAATGAAAGTTGATAAACTGATGATAATATTTAGTGATTATTTAAAGAAATTCTGTTTATTTATTATTTGTAGCCATAAATTGTTTCTATTATAAAATATAAGGAAAGAATAAGAGAATCAAAACCGACAAAGTATAAGTTTTTTAACGTCTACTTTTTACAGAATTTTTATAATAACAGCAAAATATAACAATTTAGCAAAATGTCGACATTTTCTCTATAGATACCTCTTTTTATTTACCCTACTGCAACTAATGCCAACCTTCTTCTTCTTTTCATTCTATTTTCATCTGCTACTGCATGAACACTTCTTCCACATATTTCCATTTTTGCTTCCAAGCCGTTTTACTCCAATTTTTCACCGCAACATTTTGGATGCCATCTCAACGCCTCATTTGAGATCTTCCCAGACTTTGTTAGTCGTCATTTTGTAGGCTTATAGATCCATCCATGGCTATGTTACCGGCTCATCGCCATTTTAGTTAAACCAGTCTTTCCAGGGAGTCTACAGCCGTGTTTTTTGACGGATTTCCTCATTTGCGATATGTTTTCGAATGTAGCGCTTTACATTGCACACTGTCCCACTTGGAGTCTGTTTCTTGACTTACAAGTTAGCGATGTTCTTTCAATCCATAAGTGAGAACTGGTAATATACACTATTAGTAAAATATGCCTGAGCTTACCGAAACTAAGACCTATTTTTCAGACGACATCGTTCTTCTTTTTGGCGATGTTCTTCTTCTTGTTTTTCTGTCAAACGACATTGTTTTCTTTTTAGTAATCTTTTCTTCTTTTTAGGACATTCTTCCTCTTTTGGCGACATTTTTATTCTTGTTTGTCTTTAAGGCAATATCCTGCTATACGTTCCATAAAATCAGCCATGCCTTTATTATTTGCTTCATTTCGGCTGTTTATTGTCTAGTATTTACCATATAAACTTCCAGGGTACTGTTGAAAACTCGGTTCTAAACTTCCTTTCTGATATTAAATTTGATGGTGAAATAAATTTTTCGTTATCAGTTCTAGTTTCTAAACAAAATGTTCTAAAGTTTTGTCGAAAATTCGGTTCTAAGCATTTTTTTTTGATATTCAGTTTGATGGTGAACTCCATTTTTCTCTATCTCTTCTAGTTTCCAAATAGAATGTTTTAAAACTTTGTCAAAAATTCGGTTCTAAGCTTCTTTTTTGATGACAAATTCGTTCTAGAATTTTATCGAAAATTAGTCTTATTTTCTTACTTGATGATAAATTCAATAGTGATGTCTGTTTTTCTCTATGTCTTTTGGTTAACAAAAAAAATTCCGGAAATCCGTTGGTAATGCGCACTTCTGGCACAAATTATTATGATTTTTTCTATCTTTAACTCCCTGTGTTTGAATAAAAACAATACTTTTTACTATTTACTTACAAATCATTAATAACTACTTATTAATACTTGAATGAATGAATAAACAAAGGTAGTAGTACTTAATTATCGATGCCTAGGCCTCATTGGGCCCTTTATATCCTACCATAGCTGCAGATCATTCGAGGTCGATCACCTTTGCGAATCCAAGCAGCATCATTAATTGAACTTGCTTATCTGTTTTTAGTAACAAAACTGTATCCCCGAAATATCTCTAACTCAGTTCGTTGAGTACTGGGCACTCTTTGAGGACATTGTCAACATTTTCATCCTCCTCCAGACACCATCTGCATGTTGGATCGTCTACGACATCGATCTTATGAAGATGACCCTTCAGGTGACAATGTCCTGTCAACAATTTCACCAGAATTCGCACTTCTATCCTTCCTAAAGAGAGAAGCTCCTTAGTAAGCAGTGTGCTAAGCCCAGTTCTATGCTCCTTGTCACACTTTATTTCAGGAGCTCTTCTTCACGATTCAATAATTTTGCTTTTACCAACGACAATTGGGACAGGTAGAATTGGTTGGGGTTCATATGGTTCACTTACGAACCTCAACTTTGCCACACGGTCCGTTTCTTCATTATAGGGTATATCTGAGTGAGCTGGAACCAACACGAGTATGATTGGGCAGCCGTTCCTTGTCAGACACTTCAGTACATCCTTGAATGCAGATACCAGTCGCGAAGTTACGACATTGGACTTCAGTGCCATTATCGCAACCTGATTGTCTGACCATATGTATATTACCCTATTCTTTTTTATGTTCCTCTCACAGAGATGAGCACACTGCAGAATAGCATAAATTTTCGCAGTAAAGATCGTCGCACGTTATCGGAGAGAGTAGAACTCTCTGACTCCCGGAAAATTTTTGTCACCTTCCCAATCCTATCTATTTAGCAGGAATATCTTCAGAGACTAATAGGATTTTAAAAAGGGCGCCATGTAATCTGTCTGCATGGGGAGTGATGAACACCTCTCCACCACGCTTTCCTAGACACCTTCATAGCCGCATGTTCTAATTCCGAGATGCCCTAGGCAACTGAGACAATAAAAAGTCTCATTCTCTACGTATAGGTAGGGAGGAGGCAAGTTAACAGGACTTATAGAGCCCTGGTGAGGTCATCATACTGAATATTCCCACACCATCCTTTGAACTTTGTAAAGTTGAAGACGGGGTTTGCACTTTGGTGTTCTAGGCCACCATACAATAGCAAAGCGGATCACCATAGTGTATATCCAAAATAGCACTCTCGGTGTCAGCCCCCATGTGCACCCAAAAGCTCATTTACAAGCCCAGAAACCAGTTAACACTTTTGATGTTAAAAAATATAACTGAATCTTAAATTCTACCCATTTTATTTATATACACCTATAGAACATATAAGCAAAAGACTAGATTCTTAGTAGAAACATGACGAACCAATGATGACTAATAGATATAATATATCTATAAGAAAGCATCCCAATTCCCCTAGTCCTTCGTTACAATATTAAATCTAAATTCTGAGAGATCTCAGCAAGATGTTAAATCTGCAGACATTTTTGATGCCAGACATCATCTATATATACTGTGGAGTAGCAAGAAGCTTAAAAACAACCTAAACGAAAAAAATAACTTCTACCGCCGTGTACATTTCTTTATATTTTACGCAAATTTTAATGTTTAAACTTCTCACTACTCTGGTATATATACAGATGTCCTTGGAGTGTTGATATTTTTCAGTCTGCTTTGAAAATTTTTCACATTTTGCGGACATTTCTCGAAATTTATATTTTATATAGATAGATGTCTTCTGCGAATTTTGATTTTGTTTCTTCATAGTTCCACCGACGAGACCATAAGATAGTGGAAACGCATATGTAGACAAAACCATAGTTGGATTTGCAGAAATTATCTTTTTCCGTAAAAGGCCTGAAGGAGAAAACTTTTAGGAATTGTAAGCTAATACCTTGCTATTTTTGTAGCTATAATTAGCTAGAAAAGTAGAAAAGTATCCCAAGACTGAAAAGAAATTTGCATACGATTTTCCACAAAAAAACATTTTGGTTCTAATCTATTTCCTGCTTAAATCAAATAATATTTTATTAGGAATAAAACCTTTAGAAGCATAACGTCAAAGTAATTCCATAAAATAATAAACAGCGTATAAATTAAATTAAAAATGAGTAATAACAAAAAAAGGACAATAAAAATATTATTTTTATTGGCCAATTTGTTCATTGATATTATCGGACTAATAAAATTAAATAACTTGTATTGATTAATCCACAAGGGAATAATTACTACACACTTACCTCACGTACGTAATTTAATAATGGATGTATGGGTAGCGATAGTAATTTAGTCGTAGTCTTGAATGAATCGTATTATTTATTAATTGAAATTGTAGTTAATTGCAATAAAATGGGACTTATGTAATTTTAGAGAGGGTAAATTAAAATCAAATTAAAATGAGTGTCTAATCACTAACAGTGGTTATGCTAGGTAGTAGCATTATATAGAGAATGGAGTAAATGCCGTCACTTCTTGTCTTATGTATTAAAGGGATTGAGTACTGGGGTACTTTATGCCAAAATATTCTTATATTTAAGAAATGCATACGAAAATTTGAAAACGGCCCTCAGTCCCTAGCGACCTGAGATTCTCTGGGGAATCAGGCAGAGGGGTAGAGAATACTCAATGAGAGTTACGAACTTAATGCATATAGTTACTTAAAAAATAGTCAAACTTGATCTCTATTTAAAATAAGTATAGTGAGATGATGCAGCAGCTCCTAGATTACAAAGACACAGTGCTGATTCGTGACATCATCACCTGGATGCCGTTAAATTAACACGATATCATCTCTTTTTGTTGGATTTGTGTTTTTTTTTTTGCTTTCAAATTCTTTAATACCTTTTTGAAATTGATTTTGCCTATTTTTATAAATTCTCCGTTAGTTTTTCGATGCATTATAGTTCTTGATAGGTATTTTGAAAATGGAGAATTTTTCTCGGTACGCTATATTCATTTAAACTTGATGTATAAAATTTTAAAGAAACAATCTTACTCATTTTAGAGTTCCGTTAAGATATCTGACAGATGAAAATTCTCTTTAAGATCCTTGAAGAGGCCTCGAGCGCCCGTTGGAGAAATGTCGGATGACAATTCCAATTGGACACAGTCTAAAACCAAGAACCATGATTTTTCATCCTCTTTACTTGTTACATTTCTAAAACGAGAAAGTTAGATTACACTCACAAACTCTGCTATTATCACTGCCCACATAGCATAAAAGATTACAGTAGGCTTTCAGCAAGCTTTCGAGTAAGTTTTGAAATCTTACAAAAAACTTTCGTGGAAACCTGCGCTACTTACCTAATGTCCGCAACAAATACTAACGGAAAGATTACGTCTAAGCTTACTATAACCTGTCAATAAAGCGTAACGTAAGATATTTTTGAGCTTATTTCATGATCTACGTCAGTTTCTGAAAGTTTCTACTGGGTATATGTAACCTTTCTATCATCTTTTAAGCAATATTTCCTTCCAGGAAAGCTTACAGTTAGTTTTCATATATATATATATATATATATATATATATATATATATATATATATATATATATATATATATATATATAAAGAGAAGTTAACCTCCGTGTAATTTTAAAATAAAATAAGAAAATCTCGAGTATGCGGACAAAGACCGTTGATAAATATTATTCTCCTGTGAAAAAGCGCGGAGATCTCCAAAGACCATGGAAAAATTCCTGGTCCGAAAAATGACGACAGTGCTGTTTCGTCCTAGTATGGGACTCATCAGGCCATTGCATTCGATACAAACCATCATCTCGTACCTGTGTCCTATAAATAGATTTCACGGTTGAAAAATAGTAAATAAGACACAGTGACGACATATCGATGGCTCACTTAGTAACATAAGAATAACAAAAATCAACAAACGTTGTATAAAACAGCTATGTGGTGGCGCGACGGTAAATTAAAAAAAAATATATCAAAACTCGACACACGAATTTGCTAGTCTAAGGATAGAGGTAGCATTATTCGGCATCGGCAACCAAACTAACTGTAAATTCCACAGTTCAAGTTCAGTATCGCACCAACGATCTCCCTAAGAGAGCTGTTGTGTATGTTTTAAGCCAACAAATATAAAAATAAAGCGAAAAGTTAACGTCCGTGTCATTATAAAATAAAATAAGAAATTCTCGGCTATGCGGACAAAGACCGTTAATAAATATTATTCTCATGCTAAAAAGTGTGGAGATTTTCAAAGAACATGGAAAAACTCCGGGACTGAAAAATTACGACAGCGCTGTTTCGTCCTAGTATGGAACTCGTCAGGCTATTGCATTCGGTACAAACCATCATCTCGTATCTGTGTCCTATAAACAGATTTCACGGTTGAATAATAGTAAACAAGACACAGTGGCGACATCTCGATGGTTCACTTATTAACATAAGAATAACACAAATCAACAAAGATTGTATAAAACCGCCGTGTGGTGGCGCGACGGTAAATTAAAAAAGATATATATCAAAACTCAATTCACGAACTTGCCACTCTAAGGATGTTATTGAGCGAGCCATCGAGCTTGTGACTCATTGATATATTTAAAAATATCGATATATCGAAAATTCGATATTTTGTATCAGCGCAAGCTGCAGATATATTATGGGAATTGTTCGAAGACCATATTTTCGGGGTTATTACAAAATTAAAGGTTGTCGGGTCGTGATACCATCGAGAAATTTAATTTCAGTCTTTTGTCTGAGAAACTGTTAAAACTTATGATCATAATCCTGACTTATGCCGAAGGTAAATATTAATGGCGGGAGGGGAGAGGTAAGGAAAGTTCCAAGTTTTCTATTCTTTGAATAGTCTACAATGTAAAAATTTTGATTTAATCAGCTAACAACAGCACTTCATGCCATTCAATGTCAGCGTGTGTTACCTTACATTAATATGATTTATGAGTTTTTACCAAAAATAACATAATTGTAATCAGAGAGTTAGGTGTATCCTATAAGTGCAATAATGCCTCACATACCAAAATAAGAATAATATGTAAAAATACATTTTCTCGTGAGAAAATATAGCTATAATAAAATTAGATATCTTGTTTAATACCTATATTTTTTGTTTCAGTTAAGAAAGCCCGTTACGTAGGAGCCCAGGGTAAGTAAAATTTTCATTTACCAATAAAATATATAGGATTCTAGATTAATGTGATGCGGAAGCTGCTACGGTGAAAAAGAATTAAAATTGAATTCTTTTGTACAGGTGGTTATTTATTTTGGTGTTGATCGCTCCTTCTTTTAGGGCAGTGCCTAGGCTAGCATGCCGGAGATTAGGTGGGGTTATATATATATATATATATATATATATATATATATATATATATATATATATATATATATATACATATATATTCAAGGCGCCACTTGTTTTTAGGCCCGTCGGTAAGAAGAAGCGATTATGTTATCGAAAATAGGAAACAACCAGATCCAAAAATAAAACACCCCCATTCCAAAAACAATTAAAATCTGTATTTAACAATAAGTAAAATAAAAAAAGGATTCTAATTTACAAACTATGTGAATTTTAACTTAATTTAAAATAAATAGGCGACTATTTGGCTACGTGAATTACAAAGAAAAAAAAAAAGAAACAATGAACAATAACACTATTGAAAGTATGACATTATCTGCGCCAAACGTCAACTCGGTTAGCTTTAGGTCCAGCTTTAGACTGGAAAAGCGACGTTGAATAACCTTACTTTTGCTTTCGTTGAAGACAAAGTCCCAGTATAATAAAAACTGATTGTGGGATGTACTTGACTGTCTTTAAAGGTGCACCAAGTAATAAAAATCACAAAGTTGGTGTGTTGACTCCGTAGCTGTGATCACTTTCACTACGGTATACTTAACGAAAAACGAATACAATCCTTACTATCTGGCAAATGATGCCTTAACACACTAAACAATGATTCTAGCTGCAAATAGAAATAAAAGTAGTATTGTACTCTTAAGAAATCAGCAAAAAATCTGTTTACTGGGTTTCTGCCGGTTTTCACAACCAAGACTTGGCCCAGACTCTCTCTGCTGACGCTTCCAGAAATCTCCAGAGCGCCAAAAATAAAAGAAAAATAAATTAACTACACTTGATGAAAGTAGCAAAAGTGGAGTGTTTGATGCATTTCCAGACACACGTGATTTTTTTACAAAACCGGTTTTTTATGTGACAGGTGAATACTTTTACCTTTTTTTTTATTTAATATTTATTAAAGAGACTACTTGATGAGAATAAGGGATTAATTTATGGTGAGTATTAGCTTTATTGTTGATATTATTACTATAAATATTTATAGTTTTGTTCGTAAAATAACAAAACTGTAATACAGCTTTGACGACAACTTTGAAGTTGAAGGATCCAATTTTGTGACCTTGCTTACCTTTCTACCTTCTATATCACATCGGGGAAAAATGTTAAAACTAGGAAGAATATCGCTATTATACTGAGAAAAAATGAAAGTTTCTGATTCTGGATCATTACACCACTCTTTTTTTCCTATTATCTTTATTATTTCTGAAAATAGATATTCAAACGCTTACCTTACCTTATTACCTTAACGCATTTTTAGGGACTTAGAACGAGAAAATTCTTCAGTTCTTCCCGTGCGGTTATGTTAAGTGCAGGAAGTTCCTCGTACCATTTATAGGTAGAAATAGAATTAGCAAAAAAAAAACGAAAATATAATAACACCATTGAATATAATATATACAATAAGGACGTATAAGAAACTGCCTCAAAATTTCTAACCTGCATCTCAATCCCCATACAATCCATAACAAAAAAATCATTCCCCGGAATCACCTTCGATCAATTATTAAACTTTAGACATTGTATTGATAAGCTCAAGGATAAATGCAAGTCTAGTCTCAAAATCATAAAAATCCTGACATGCACCACATTGCGCTCTGACCGATATTCTCCTATAAAAATATACATTAAGCCTTCATTCTTCCTAAACTCGGCTCTCCCCCCCCCCCCCGGTGTTATCTAAAAAGTTAAATCCCGTACAAAACACAAATATTCAGCTGACCATAGGCGCCTTCCATACTAGCCCCATTAGCAGTGTCATATTCGAAGCTGAAACCCTATATCAGAGACAAACAACTTATAATCTACGGTCACTCCCTACTCTGTAGGCGTATTCTTCCTACATTAAAGCTATTTCATGGAATTACTTATCCATGGATACTTCCTTCCAGTAAATACCCCCTTGTTACAGTCAAAGATTTCACGAGTTTAAGGATAAACTGTAAATTCTTTGGCTTCCATGCTTGAAACCGCATAATATTGACTACACCTTTCCTCCATGGAATATTTCCCCCTTTGTACATGACCCTTCTCTCAATATATACGATAAACACTACACCTTCCCTCACTTAATCAGGAAAACTTTCAATCAATTGATTCAAACTACATATACAAATTTCGAAATCATTTATACAGATGGATCTAAAATTATACTTAAATTAGAGCACATAAAAATATTTATAATGCACAAAATAACTAATATTCTGATTGCAAAATTGTACATAATATACAATGTCCTCAAGCATATCATATCATTGCTTCACATTAAATGAGTAATAGCTACTGATTTACTTAGCTGTATTCAAAACATCACTTTTTACAACCCAATACACGCCATGATCAAAGAAATCAAATATATCCATAAAGAGACACATAGATAATAAACAAATAGTTCTCCTGTGGATTCCTGGCCACTTGGGCATACAGGGTAATGAAAATGCAGATTCTCTCGTCAATCACCCTCTTAACCCCATCATCGTAGACTATATCTTCTTTATTAAGGACCTTAACACTTACACAAATAACCTTAACTTTTGCCCTTTTCAAGTCAACTGGTAAGGACGATCTGTCTGAGGTACCTTTATCGATATCGAGAGGATATTCGGCAACATGTCTCACGATTCCATATGCAATGTTCTACAACGACGAGGCTCTGAATCGACAGTAGTCGCATGGATCAGGGCAATGTTAACTCAGAGAATTATATATGCTGTGTTTAACAATGTAACTGTTAAAGCCCTGTCAAGTAGGGGCTGTCCACAGGGAGGAGTGCTATCGCCTTTGCTGTGGAGTCTTGTGGGGGAAAGCCTGTTAAGTGAACTAAATGATGCTCGTTTGTATACACAGGCCTATGCTGATGACCTGGTCATTTTATGCCCTGATGGCGATATCCGGGACCTGGAGGGGCCAATGGTGCGAGCTTTCCGGATCGCGGAACGATGGTGTCACAGGAAAGGGCTCGGAATAAACCCGGACAAGACTAAGGTGGTACTTTTTACAAAAAGAGGACAATGGGGAGATTTCTCACATTGGTGGGAAGGACTCTTCAATTCAAGGGGACAGTTAAATACCTGGGAGTAATTCTGGACTCACGACTGAGCTAGAATGATCATATTGAGGCTCGAACCAAGAAAGCCATATGTGCTTTTGGGCTTGTAAACGAGCTTTTTGGCTGCACATGGGGACGGAAACCTAATGTGCTATTTTGGATATACACTATGGTGATCCGCCCCATGATAACGTACGCCGCTATTGTATGGTGGCGTAGTACAACAAAGCGCAGACACATTCTTCAACTTGACAAAGTTCAAAGAATGGCTTGTGTGGGCACTAGGGGGTACAGGGGCATTTGAATTCCTGGTGAACCTGCCTCCTCTTCTTTTATACATAGAGAACGAGTCTTTGAAGACTGTTTAACATCTCAGTTGCTTAGAACATCTTGAAATTAGAACGGGCGGCTACTCAGGTGTCAGGGAAAGCGTGGTGAAGAGGTGTCCATCACTCCTCATGCGGACAGATTACATGACGCCACTTTTAAAACCCAACCTCTCCCTGGAGTGGCTCAACGTTATTTGAGGTAATATTTCTAATTTCTGTTAATTTTGATTCAAATGATAATATATTTCTATCTACGATAACGGCGTCAATGTATCTAGTTTCAACCTACCAAATAACAAATCAACTTGATATAATATTTTGTAAAATAAGTTTAACCATGACAGAAAACTCTTGCTCTTGAGAATTTTGACATACCATGATAATTGTTTCGTGGTACTAATGTGTCTACTGGTATCTAAGATTTTTTCCAATATCTATAGAATGCTATCTTTGTATTTGAATACGGTACAAACAATTCTAGAATTAAAACTTCATCTTGGTGGGGCCGAGCGAGGTTTGCGTTTGTTAACAATTTGATCTACTATTGCGGTTCTTTGAAGACTATTTGAAAAAAAAAAGAAGAAATCCCTTGTAAATTGGAAAAAAATATGCGGACATTTTTATCGGCGGATGTAGCTTTCAACATTTCCGCACTAAAATCAATTAAACCTAAAAAAAAGGGATTAGAGAAAGACGTAGACTCATCATGTCCTCGTAATGCGAGTTCGAAAGCTTCACATAAACGCACACAATTTTCATTAAACTGGAAACTGCATTCAGAACTTTGCGCGAGTGAGAGAGATAGTATGCACAGCTTGAAATAAATCAATCGATCACTCAACATTATTCTAAATTAATTAGAAATCAAGACATTTGATAAAGCCATGAGGAAAATTTATCTTCAACTTTCTTTGCATTTATATAGAATATAGGCAACCACATAAATATTAGAAGTGATGCCACGTATTCTAAAATAGCCAAGCTCTTCACTACATTACCGGTCCTACTTTTACAGAATTTATTAAAGTTACCTGTCTATCTATTTCTTTATTAACTAAATACATAGCATAATTTTGAAATATGTTTTTGTTTAACAAATTTCGTATGTGAAAAACATTTGAAAGAAGTCATCCGTTGCACCAACCGTAATTTTTGTGTGGCAATGACAAAAATATTAAAACAAGCAAGATTTAACAAAGAGGAGCGAGAGAGTGAATCACGAAGAAAAAGTGCGAGGTGTGGCAACGCTGCGGCCAAACTAAACCCGGATTTGCAAGTCGACTTGCAACCTATATGAAGCTTATGAGATGGAATTAATCTCCACTTCTTAGATAGGCAACTCCATATACGCTCCAATATATTAGCTTGGATTGCATTAAAATTGCAAAACGGCAAAGCCATAACGTTTCCAAGTGTAGCACTGTAAAATATACATATTATTAATGATATTATAATGAACTTTATAGCGTTTTACATTTTATAGGATTAGTTTATGTTTGTAGTTTATAGGGTTTTAGGTTTATTTTCTACGAGTTTATAATTTATTTAATTAATTTTACCTTTGTTAATATTAAGGATATTAACAAAATTGTTAATATCCTTAAGAGACGTCTGGAACTTTTTAGAGAATTTTATTTCCTTACTTTTAACATGGAACGCTTATGATAGAAGGTCTAGAAATCGCCGAATAATTCCTTTTTCTTATTGTTATTACAACATGTAGTATGGAAATCCTTCTGAAAAATTAGGGAATCTTCCGGTATCGACCAAAAGGGTATATAAAGGGCAGATTGGCTTTCGGGGACAGTGTAGTTTGAGAGCTCCTCGACGCAACTTGAATAATTTTGACAAGTTGTCAAAGTTGTGACAATAAAGATATTTTGAAATAACAGAGTGTGTTCAGTAATACAGTGTGTGTTCAAAAATCGGCCGTCCGGAACAATATTTAGGCGAAGTAAGTTAAATTATTTCATTAAATGACTGCTAATCACGTATAATCTAGGTAGAAAATTAATTTAAATTTAATCTATAAATTATCAGTAGAAATTAAAAAAAAATATTTGTACTTATATTTATTAGTATGTTTTATTTTAATTTAAAATTTATTGGGAGGTTGGGCAAATCTCAAACCTAAGGAAAAGCCGCCAGTGGTTTAAACCTAAAATCCCTTAGGAATTAACTGATTCATTCTATAATAAATAAACAAATATCTAGATTAAAACGTATCTGAGGAATTACTAATCGTAATCATTATTATTTTAGATGCGTATACTAATTTTACATCACAATCCTAAAAGATTAAAAACGATCCCCCTAAAGGCACATGCTAAAACATTGTTTTAACTACTCTTGTCTTCTTGTTTCCAAAGTGGAAGTACAAACTTAGGGTAATCAATTTTATTTTAATCTATAGACGAAATTGCGTAAACGTTTACCGGAAACTTAATCCTAGGGTAAACGGCGGCTGGATTAATTGATGGCATTACAAGCCTGACTTAATACAAAATCCGTTGATAAACTTTTAAAGTCAATTAAGCGATTGATTAAAGTTTAAAGCGAAAAAAAGTGTTTAAAATTTATTGGGAGTTGGAAAGTGAAGTGAAATGGCTCTAAAGGATCGACAATATTCAAAATAAAAATTTACTTTGTTTGACAAAGCAAAAAATAGGGTCGAATTTTCGTCCTAAAAAATTTATTACGAAATATTTTTGTTGCAAAACATGTTCTGGCTCTCGGCGTTGTACGTTCAAAAATAAACTTTGCTTTTTAGCCTTTTGTCTAAACCGCTGCCAAAGAAGAAAACAAGGAGACACTTATTTTAAGTGTACTGTCGGTATCCAATTCCTTGACTTCCTGACATCACTAATGGACGTTTTAGACAAGTTATTTTTCAAATCTTTTCGCGGTAACATTTATCTGGGATTCCTGAAAAGGTCAAGCAATTTCTTAAGAGTATAGAAATGAATTAAACAGGAAATAGTAGTAAATAAATTTATGGAATATTTTTTGGAAAAATATACAGGGTATCCTATCGGGAAACAATGCGATCTATATATGGAAAACTATACAGGTGTGACGCATTTTCGTAGGCGGGGAGCGGGGGAGCAAGGTCGTGCTCTTCGGCTCTTCTTCGTTCACAGCAGTGGAACATCGGTCAGTGGATACTTCTCGTGCAGACAGTCATCGGTCAAATGCTCAGCGCAGGGGTATCGGGTCAGCGGCATCTACGTAAATTCGGGATATCCCTGCTCTCTCAACTGATCAACGGTTTGACTGCCTGAAGGTCAAAACATCCACTCGGTGGTCGGTTCTCGGGCGCCACCCTCGGGATTTAATGTGGTCGAGGGCCCACTTTATGCACCGGGCAGCTTGTTACAGTGGAGAAACGGCAAGCCAGGGGTCAATTGCGTGTATTAGTGCTGGCTGCCGGCTGCCAATTGTTACATGTAATGGAAAAAATGGGACTAGGTAATAAAACAAACGGTTATAAAACATCCTGTATCCTGTATTCCATTCTTTTATACAAAGACATGGCCTAAAACTAACTTAAAATCTAAGATATACAACAATATTAACAAATAAACGGTCTGGAGGGCAAGAGTATGTTTTAGAGCTGTTTACGGTAGCTCATACTGGTTGGTTGCGCTAAAGACGGTAACCCGGCGACATTATTTACGACGCTATTCACGTACCTCGTACTATACAGTTGCGACGCTATTCACGACGGCTTGTACGCAAATTATCGCGCCTCGTATCTAAAATCCGCGTTTACGGTTCACGGCGCTTCGTATTAAAATTCGACCGACGGCGGTATACGCGGTATATAAAAATAACACGGCATCGATCGGCAATAGGCGGCGTCTCTACACGGCGGCGGTCTTTACACGCGGCGGCGGCGATAAGCGTCGGGGCGGCAGTTGTTTAGCGCCCTTGTCAACGGACGTCGGCGGGCACCTGGCGGTAAACACATTCCTGGTCACTACGGAAACAATAACAAACTTACGGCATCAGTGCGTGTGTGTATCGGTGACGGTAGGAAGGAAAGAAAGGAACTGACGCTGCCCGTTCTTATAAGGGTCTTCGACAGCGTCTGCAGGATGGAACGACATTGCCCGTTCTTATAAGGGTCCTCGACAATGTCGACCAATAGCGGTAGGAAATTAGGAAAGGAACCGTCACTGCCCGTTCTTATAAGGGTCCTCGACAGTGACGGTAGGATGACACTACAATGCCCGTTCTTATAAGGGTCCTCGGCAATGCTGGCCATTAGAGGGGTAGGACGTAAAGAAGGAAGTGTATGGTAAACACCATATACACACAAGCCTAGCCTCACCTACATTACTAGACCAGGAAGGCGCGGCCCAGCAGGCGACCCAGTCCAGTCCGTTTGAACTGTTGACCCGGATGGAGAACGTGTAGTTCTCAGCGAAATAATGGTCTGCTCGGACTTAAATAGACGGCTCGAGTTCCCACTACGCTGACGTGTAACGGTGTGCGGTGATCGCGCATACGATACTGCTGTATGCGGCGCGCGATTACTATGGTCGGACGCTCTGAAAATCTCGGAAAATGATATTTCCCGGCATAGCGCGGTAAATCTAATTATATACCGGTAATCTTGAAACCTTTAACATTGTTTTCTAGCAAGAATCAGGTTTTTCGGATGTAAAACAAATAAATTAAATAACGACGAACATACACTTGCCCAAAAAATTAGTAACTTCGTTACACAGGATGTCCGGTAAGTACGTCCGAATTTCTTCGGAGCATGCAGGAAAGGTCAAAATAACCTTACTTCGTCATAGAAAAAAAAATCCCTAAATGCCCCTTAACGGAGATACAGATCCCTAAAGGGGTACCTAGCGATTTACCTTATCGGCTCTAAGTTTTGAACCAACTTGTAAAATTTAATGAAATTTTATTATTTTATAGAGGCCACAAAAACTCATTAAACTATACTACATCAGATGTTTTAGCTCACCAGAAAAGTCAGGAACGGACTTGCTGTGTGTAAATTTTGACGGGTGTCATTTTACAGAGCTGAAAACTGACTTTTTTAAATACCTTGGTTATTCCTCTTCAAAAAGGTAATCTTAATTTCTTCCGATAAAGCTGGCTGTTTTCGAGATAAATTGGTTTATATGCGAAACACTCAAAAGTTATTAATGCTAAACACCACCAGGTAAAAATCATATTACTATTATTAATACCTACATAATGAATTTCTATTGACGGAAGTTGTTAAAACCGCTTTCAGGTAAAAATAATTTTAAAAAATTCTTACGCGCTGTCAAATTCTTTGAAGGTAAGCAGACTTTAAGCAGATCGAACACTGTCAAGTCCAAAAACCTTTAAAAGGGTTGATCAAAGCCTAAGAGAAACAGGTAAAGGATGATTAGAAAATAATTATTAGAGTTAACGGATTAATTTTTTACATGTTTTATTCAGGGTGATTTTTGCCGCGACGTGGCAGTGAGGGCCCTCCCAGGAGAGCAAGAGATCCTTACGTAGAGGAAAAAATTTTACAAGATATTGCTGACAACTCTTCAAACAGCATAAGAAAGCCCGCGACACAAAACGATGTTACAAAATGGATTGTACATGAAACTCTAACTGAACAGTTACTTCACCCGTACCACGTTGAAAAAGTACACAATATGTCTCCGGATGTTTATTCCGCAAGATTTTAATACTCCAACTGGTTTATACAACAACATAACCTGAATCTAAATTTTTCTAAGTTTATTTTGTTTACCGATGAGGCTGGTTTTACAAGAAAAATAAAATCACACAAAGTTACACAATTTACATTTTTGGGCTGATGAAAACCCGCACACAATAATTCAAACAAGTCTACTTAATAAAATTTACGAAACTGGCGAATTGCCTGGAGATTGGCTAGTTTTCACCTTCATTCCTCTTCCTAAGAAAACAAATGCTACCAGATGCTCTGATTACAGAATTATAAGCTTAAAGAGCCATGGCTGAAAGTCCTTCTCAGTATCATTCACTCTCGAATATATAGAAAACTTGAAGAAAACGTTAGCAATGTTCAGTTTGGCTTTAGAAATGGACTTGGAATACGAGAAGCTCTATTTTCTATTCAAATTTTGATACAAAGAGCTCGGGACGTAAACTGCAATATCTATGCATGTTTTATCGATTTCGAGAAAGCATTCGACAAAGTGCAACATCACAAACTGCTTCAAATATTAAATGAATCTGGTATCGATGACAAGGATTTACGCCTTATTAGAAACCTTTACTCACAGCAAAGGGCGACTGTACGTGTAGGCAACGAAACATCACAAGAATTTACAATAAAACGGGGAGTTCGTCAGGGCTGTATTTTATCGCCGACGTTATTCAATACGTACTCGAAAATGCTGTTCAGGGAAGCTATCAGTGGAATGAGAGAGGGCATAAAAATTAATGGTGAAAGCATTAACAACTTAAGATATGCAGACGACAGAGTTCTGTTGGCCGATAATGCAGAGGATCTGCAAACACTAATAGACCGCGTAGTGGAAGCCTGTGAAAGATACGGCATGAAATTAAACTGTAAAAAGACAAAAATCCTTATAGTAAGCAAAAATGATGAAATACACCACCAATTTAGAGCAAATAATGAAACTTTGGAAAGTGTTGACAAAGTTACGTATTTAGGATGCAGTCTGAACAGAGAATGGGACCACTCACAGGAGATTAGATGCCGCATAGTGAAGGCGAGAGCTGTCTTCAACCGCCTCAGAAAGATCTTGTGCAATATGCACCTGAACATTGATATAAGAACACGAGTCTTGAGATGTTATGTATTTTCAACTCTTCTATATGGAGTGGAAGCCTGGACTTTGACAGAAACAACATCTAAACGACTGGAAGCCTTCCAAATGTGGTGTTACCGCCGCATGCTCAGAATTTCATACATCCATCATGTCACAAATAACACCGTGATGCAACGTATGAAAAAATACCCAGAAATTATGCGCAATGTGAAAATCAGAAAGATATCATACTGAGGGCATGTAATGCGCAATGAGAAATACCAACTAATTCAGTTAATTTTGCAAGGTAAGATAGAGGGTAAAAGAACTCCGGGTCACCGACGAACATCATGGCTGAGGAATATCAGACAATGGACAGGAATGACGACGGTACATTTATTTAGAACAGCTGTCAATAAGGTCATATGGGCCAATGTGATTGCCAACATCCACAGAGGATAGGCATCAATAGAAGAATAATTCGAAACAAATACCACAAAAGGTTTTGTAAATGAAATGGATGTAAAAAAAGAGCCAATGATGAGATTTATCTACAATTTCTGCAGCAAAATTGGAAGACGTACCTCTTGATAGCAGAATGCAAATATGGTACATGCATGATCGTGTTCTACCTCATTTTAACAGTATAGTACATCAGCACTCAACTAACGTTTTTGGCCCTCGATGAACAGATCGAAGTGTGCCTGTTTTATGGCCACAAAGATTTCCAGACCTAAATCCCTTAGACTTCTACTTCTGGGGATATCTAAAAGAACTAGTTTTTTCAACACCAGTAAATACTAGAGAACTACTAGTGAGAATAGTAGAGTATTCTAACGAAGTCCCTTCACTACTTTTGCATTTTAATTGCATTGTAAATTAATTGAGCCCGGATCAATATTTTAAAAGGTTTCTAAACTTGACAATGTCTGAGTTGGATATTTTCCAGCATAACATCTTGTTGCCTTCGAAGAGGTAGACAGCGCTTGCCGATAAATTAAAGCATATCACCACACCCAGTGTATTTTATATTTACCTGTTTGTGTTTAGCATTTGTAATTTTTGAGTTTTTCTCATAAAAATCGATTTATCTCGAAAATTGCCTGTTTTATCGAAATAAATTCAGAGTATCTTTTTTGAAGAGAAATGATCAAAGTATTAAAAAAATCAGATTTTACTTTAGTAAAATGACACCTGTCACAATTAGGTTCAACGAGTGTGGCTGCAAGTCCCTTCCTGACTTCTCTGATGGTCTAGAACATCTACAGTAGTATGGTTTAATGAGTCTTTATAGCCTCTATAAAATATTAAAATTTCATTAAATTTGGGTACGGTTTTAAGGCTCTGTAACTCCGTTAAGGGACACTATTGGAATTTTTTTCCATGAGTATAAGGTTATTTTGACCTCCCTTGTATGCTTTCGAGAAATAAAGAAATACTTTCCGGACACTCTGTATATAGGAAAATTTTGAAAATATGACTGTATACTAATGTCGATGGGGGCAAGCCGGCAAAAACATTTTCACGGTTATACAGTAAGTAGGTGTCAACTTGCTTATTTTAACTAGAATACTCTATATATTATTGCTTTGTGGATCTTGCGCAAGATTTTGAGTATATATTGTATCTCATATCCTATACCTAAGTCTAAGCGTTTTTGATATATTTAAGTTTTTATGTCAAAAATGACGTTGGCAGGTTCTATAATAATTATCAATTTTTCCTATAAAGAAGCCTTTTCTATTAAATTTGGGTTGAAAAGGGCCTACTTTATTAAATCTTTATAATATTTTGATAATTAATAATACAGGGTAGTCAAAAGAATAAGATTAAAAATTAAATTGAAAGAAGAGTCAAAAATCAATTTTTTCAAATAAAAACCCAAAAATTTGCCAATTTTATCTTATTTAGCATTAAAAATAAGGGTAAATTTGTGTAAGGTTGTTTATGCCGAAAAGTTTTAATTTTCGAAATATTGCCAATTTAATATTTTAATATGGTGATTTTGCTACACTGGTATTTAATAAAAGACGCTAGACCTCGTAGAGAGCTGAAGGCTAGTGACGACACCAGCGAGCAAAGTGCCTAGCTAATCCCTATGCTGGAGAGTAGGGATGGGTAGTTAAGAGCGCCACTGCATATAAATCAGGTGAATGCAGAAACCCCCCACCTTGTGGCTTGGACCTAGCTTTCAGCCTTACTCCCAAAATTTAAACCACAACAAAAAAAAAAGAACGAAACAAATGCAAAAAGCCAAGGGATCAAACAAAACTCGTTGTAATTTGTAATGGAAGTCTTCTTCTTCTTCTTCCTCTTGTTATAGGCTTACAGCCTGTTTTTTCTAACTCAATCATTCATCTCATTTGATGTTGAAATCCAAGGCTCTCTCCATCTTTTAGGTGGTCTACTTATTGGTCTTCTGGTTTCCGGTGTTCCATCTCGGGCGATTCTCGCTATCCTATTTTGCCCCATTCTTCCTACGTGCTCATTCCAGGCTCTTCTGCGCTTCCGTCCCCATCTTACTATATCCTGCATTCCGTGTTTCTCGTGTATTGTTGAATTGCGTATGTGATCTCTTAATGTGTATCCCGATATTTTTCTTAGTACTTTCATTTCGGCAGTTCTTAGAATTGATTTTGTTTTTGTGTTGTCAGCTCTCGTCTCTATTGCGTACGTCATTATCGGTCGAATACATTTCTTGTAGATTTTTGTTTTTGCGTCCTTGCTCATATATGTGTTGTGCCATATTATATCCGCCAGGCTTCCTGAGATTCTATTTGCCTTGTTTACTTGGTTTCTTACTTCTCTTGTTCTGTATTGATTTGCGGATATCTCAACTCCTAAGTAATTATAGGTCATGAATTGTTCTATTGGTTTGTCATCCACTACTAGTTTGCATCTTAAGGGCACTTTGCTTATTACAATTGACTTAGTTTTATCGATGGATATTTTCATGTTGAATTGCTTGCTTATGGTGTGGAATGCAAATAAAAGTCTTTGGAGATCGTCTTCATTTTCCGAGACTATGACGGCGTCATCAGCGTAACATATTATTGTTATTTCCCCGGTATTCATTCTGTACCCTGGTGCCGCTGTTTTGACGTTCTCAATTATTTGGTCCATTACTATGTTAAACAGTAATGGACTCAGAGAGTCCCCCTGTCGTATGCCCGACGCTATCGGTACATCCTTAGTTAGGTTGCCGCTTACTGAGATTTGTGTTGTGGTGTTGGAGTTTAGCTGTTCAACTATGTTAATTAAATTATTTGGGATGCCTTTAATTCGCATTATTTGCAGAATATCATTCAGTTTCACCCTATCAAAGGCTTTAGTGAGATCTATGAAGCACATAAAAGCCGGCTTAGTAAATTCAATAGATTTCTCTGCTATCTGTCTTACGATGAATATGGCATCTACTATAGATCTGTTTTTGCGGAAACCTTGCTGTTCTTCTGATATTCTGCAATAGTCAATTATTATACCTTCAAGGATTTTGGTGAATAATTTCATTATTGAATTTAATAAAGTTATTCCTCTATAGTTTTCCGTGATTTTCTTATCACCCTTCTTGAAAATAGGTACTGTTATACTTTTCTTCCAATCTCGGGGTATCTCTTGGTCTTTAATTATTTTGTTAAAGAGTTTTGTGAGTTCTTCGTGTAATGCATTTTCACCATATTTAATTAGTTCGTTGGGAATATTGTCGGGTCCTGGGGCTTTTCTCGTTTTTAATTTGGCTATCGTGTTTTTCATCGTTTGAAGGCTTACTTCCTTGGTGTATTCGTCATATTCAGATGCATTTTCGGGTGGGTAGTTGTTCTGTTGTGATTGATCTGTATTTCTATATAGTGTTTTAAAGTGTTCTTCTCATTCGTGCCCAGAAATTTTTTGGGATTGTGTATATTCGTTTATATCCTGTTTCCTTCTTCTTATCATGTTCCATACCGTCTTATATGCCCCGTACAAGTCATGTTCCATATCTACTGTGAACCTTCGCCAATATTCGTTTTTCATATGTCTTATGTCGGCGTTTACTCTGTTTCTTATTTCTTTGTATCGATTGTATTCTGTTTCTGACTTGATATTTCTGTATCGGAGGTAAGCTTGTCGTTTCTCTGCTGCCAATGATTTCACCTCAGGAGTATACCAGCGCTTAGTTGGCGGCTTAGAATTTGTGTTGACTTCTCTGTATCCAAATGCTTCCTCGGCCGATTTATCTACATTTCCTCTGATTTTTCCCCAGCTTGGGAAGTCATTAATTAAAATTAGTCCTATTCTAATACAACCTTCAATCAATTAACCGCTACACTGATAAACGAAGGCCGTTAATGAAAATTAAAATTTCAAAAAAAATTTTTTTTGAATCAAACGATGAAACACTACGCTGTCCTGTACAGATGCGGTTGCCTACAGGTTGTCCGACAGGAGGTGACCAGCTCTAAGCTGTCGGGCGGACAACTGTAATGTCCTGTGTGGTAGCGAGAACAGCAGTAAACTCTTCCCGGTAGAAGGAATGACTCTTAATATACCCAGAGGGTAGAGCCCGATATTATGTACCCAGAAGGTGGATTCCCATGTTATATACCCAGACGGTGGACCCTAAGATAAAGACAGCAATGCTTAAGATTGTGTTTTACATATAATAGAAAGAACAAGTGAATAAATTATCTACCGCCAAAATGTCAAGAAATAATTAAATAAAAAATTTCAAATTCACACCACAATTAAAAAAAAGAGAAAAATTATTAAATGTAAACTTCAAGTCAATAGCTAAGAATAGTCGCTTGCTCTAACTATTGAATTCGAGTTACATAAGAGTAATAATATGATCTATGCACAAGTAAAAATTGCCAGCATGACTCCAGGTATTCACCAAAAAAACCCAGTAAAAATACAACAAGTTAATTAAAAAAATTACTTATATAAAAAAAATTAATTAAACAATCCATAGTTAAAGATACCGATAATTACTTTAATAAAATATTAAACAAAAGATTTACTCTAGAATATAATTAGTTCTTCAATTAAATCAATCATCAGGAAACTAGACATAAAATTCATAACTCCAGACCACTGTATGATGACGTTACAATACTTGGTTTATTAATATTAATTATCTTCAAATAAATTAGGTTAAACCTGGCTAAAATGGAACGCGTTTTAATTAATTCTATATATAAATAACAATAAAATAGATACACTCAAAATATGATCATATTAATTTCTACAATACAATGTGAAAAGAAGGATACGCGTTTAGAAATTAACTTTTTATTGAAAAAAAAAACAAACTAGAAAATCGGAAAGTTTTTAGTTTCACTAAATAAGTCAGCCTCTAATACCCAAATATTGCAGTCAACTGCATAAAAAAAGATAAGATTGCTGGAGTCAAACTGAAAGTTAATGTGGCTATGAACATATCATAATGTAAAAAACTCCAAATCTGCCAATAACAAACCCATACTGGGGCCCTAAGATTGCATACGATATAAAATACTTCAGTATTAGCACTAATAAATTAATTTACCTAAAAATTGGGAACATCGTTGTACGTCCATGAGCCAAAAACATAGCAAAACATAGTTCAAACTACAATTGATAATAAAAGTATATTCAAAATTAACTCTTACTGATAACAAAAGGGAAAAAAATTAGCTACTGCAAAATTGCAGATATCAAAAAAACCCAGAAACTTACAAATTTTAAAATTCAAGAAATACATATTTAAAACAAAAAAAAAAGGAACAATTGGCCCTAAAACCCCAAAATATATTTTAATAATATTCTAAAGTGGTTAATTTTGGATCTAAATGAGATTTAGAATAATATAACGGTTGGTTTTAAATTATGCTTAAATTAGACTTGGTAAAAATCAATTTTGGGCTGAAATCGTTTAACATTTAAAAATCCACGCAGGAGTGTTTTAATAGTTGTTAATTTAGGGTTCCCTTCACGATGTTTTAGGGGTTTAAACTGATTCCTTCGTTAACAAGTGCAAACTGCCCAAAACCCTTGTCTCCAGGTTTATCCTGGTAAAAAAACATAACTGCCAACTTGGAAAAAGCTACGGTACACCAAAACTCGACATAATCACCAGGATAATATTTGACTTTCCATCTCAGAATCTCAAAAATCTGGCAACTAAAAATTGAGATGGAAGTCGGCAGCTGCTTTGGCCGAGTCAAATTAGGAAAAAGTGAAAAATCAAGGCAAAATGGCCTCCATTTATAGCCACTTGTAAAAGAAATGATAACTTAAAAAGAATGACACTGGGCAACAACAGTCGGCTGAAATGCATGTTAGTTAAGCTAATCATTAGATTTTTCCACTTAAAACAAAAAAATTAATCTAATAAATGTCCCAGTAGTTATTTTTAAATTTAAAATATACATATCAATACGTTAATCGGAATTTCCTGATTTTTGCAACCCAATATACATACAATTCCATTCCAATATGAATATAAATGGCAGGAAAAAAAAAACAAGATCTATCTGGTTTTAAAAAAAGGTAGCAGTAGGTTCGACATTGGTAAGAAAATACCTAAGCACAGTGTAGTGAAATACCAAAAGAGGACAAAAATAATGAACAATAAAATTTATCGAAGCTGTTCTTGATCAAATGCTTTTTTACAAAGAAAATGATACTGTGTTACCCATAATGACAGTATTTGTAAAATAATGTTAAATTAACTGAATTAGCGATAGAGAACTTAAGCGCAAAATTGAATCGTGACAATTTTTGCTGCGATTTTTAAATTCAGTTATAATCTTAATTGGCTATGATGTTTTACTTATGTCGGTTTAAAAATGATTAAATACTAACGAAATGTATGAAACTTTCATTCATCATTTAAAAATTGTCAATAATCATGCCGGGGTGCTTAAACTATACAAACAAAAAATATTTAAACTTATTTATTATTTATGAAGAATGTGATAGATCTACATTAAGAACATGTGATACATTTACTATTTGATCTTCGCAAAAAGAAACGCTATCAATATGTGTTGTTAAACAAATTATCGAAAATTTTAAGAACTTTGGATACACAACCCAGACGTCAACACACGTGTTATAGTCTACTGCGACAACTCAAAATAGGTATTTAGAGTTAGTCATTATGTACCTAAAGCCACAGTTACGCTACATTCTATCCGCCATCATGATTTTAGTAATGTTAACATCGGATTCATAATCTACTACCCGAAAAACTCCAGAGTAACCATTTTTAAGCTGTTTCGATCAATTATATATTTAAATAATGATAAAATATAAATTAGATAAACACTGAATTATGATAGAACTATTGGAGTAGCTTTACCTCTGAAGTTGCTGACTAGACATCATATTTGTAATCTTTGTAATTATGACTTTGGGTTAGTAATCGTAAGCTCCAGATATGAATTTTAACTTTTTGTAACGGGTTATATGTGATGTAGAGTCAAAAATTGAGTTATGTGACCACTATATTTGATCCACCATTTCGAACTCTGCAATTCTAAATTTGAATTCCTAATTAGCAACTCCGAAAATAATTCTTCCAGCATTATATTGCTGCCGATTCCATAGAAACGTTCGGTCCCCAGAAATGGTGTCTCAGCCCCATTTCTCAGGAGCTTGTCTATAATTTCATTTCTTTGTACACCGGTACCCAAGGAGGGTGACGTTATATCCTTACTTAATTTTTTAGGCGTTCCCGAACCATCTTGGAGTTGATTACTTCCGAACTCAGCGCAATGATGGCTACTTGACTATCTGACATGATAATAATCTCCTGATCGCGATAGTTTTTCTCTTTACTATATTGAGTGCATTTCCTGATCACATGTATTTCCGCCTGAAAGATACTTGGTGACTTGCCCAAGCTTTAATGGAGCCATTTGTATACCATTCAATGAAATTTCAGTTAGGTTTTTCAGTCACATTTCTGTCCCATTCACTTTTGCGATTCAACTTTATACTGAAGTTTTTCACATAGTTGAATTATTTTCGCTTCATCATCTGGCATGTTCCAAATTTGTTGATTTCTGGATAAGAGATTGGGCCTTCTTTTTCTACCAGTGTTTCTTTTATACTTCTCTCCTCAAATTAGTATTTGCTATTCACAAATTAATCAGCAATCTATTACATACAATCCACACTTCTCTTCCCCATATTCTTGCTTTTTTTTTTCAATACCCTCTTCATTCAATAAATAATAACGTTTTGCTAAATGTATTAAAATTACACTACTAAATAAAATTGCTCCACTGCAACTGTATCGTTTCTGGGCCAATATATCATCTATTTCCAGACTTTGCGACTTTCCAGACAGTCTCCACAAATAAATTAAATTATCTCATGTGCTAGAACGATCTTAAATTGATCTTGTGAAATATTAGGATTGGATTTTAAAGAACTTACTACTTATATCCGGGTAGGTTTCTATCCACCAATCTTTTTTATCGTTCTGACCGTAAATTATTTTCTGGTTGCAATTTATCCGTCTAATAAAAGGAGAACGATTATATAGGGTTTATTATTTAATTCGTTTGGGAATCATATATCCTTTCAAGAGACGTTAATTTAAAAAAAAAAACACGTTCTCAGCGATTTTGGTTCACTTCAGAAGTAAAAGAGTTGAGATCTAAATGAGTGCTGAGTTTGATTACAAATAAAAATATAAGCGCAGTTTGAATCTGATTCTTAGATTCATTGGACTTTATTACTCGGGTTACGGTCCTAACGAATATCAATAATTACAAAATATCTATTTCTAAAATAGAATTAGCCCAGGCGAGTTGAACTAAACGTTCAAGATCTCACACTGACTTGCTGTCAGTCAGCCCTATGGATTCTGGGAAAGACAAAATTTCAATAAATCAAAAAAAAAAAAAAGAATAAAACTCTTCAAAATTTTACTATCGTTACCTTCAACATAAGAACTATTAAATACCTGGTGACAAAGGTGTCAGCGGTATCAAACATTGTCATATATGTATATTTACAGCTCAGTAGTGAGTATTTCCTATAAGCGATTCTGATGTTGAAGAAGCCGAGCAGTTCTACGAGGACACCACAAGAGATCTAAAAACATGTAAAACGCATTACTCTTTAATTATCTGGGATTCAATGTAAAAATTGGCCAAACAAGGCATGGTAATTTCTTGGGACGCAATATTTATATTTATTCATTAAAAATATTTAGTCAGTTTAAATATTCAGAATCACAGTTTTAGCGAATGTAATTTGGTATTCCAGGTGTGCATGTCTTGTGCGACCATAATCTACAATCTCGGTACTGAATCCAGATTTCACTAGATTTGCTAGCAGAGTATGGAGACACACAAACCAAACAAAACCCTTCATCTTCTTTATTGTCTTCTTTGTTTTCAACTCCGTACTTTTTAATTTTATTTCCTATAGAAACATTTTTATTTTCCTTACTCTCACTTAACACGCATTTTGATACTTCCTTCTTTTCCGCTTCTTATATCCGTTTTTCTCTTCCAAATAGGACTTCCCCGTGTATCTAATAAAATCGCTGATTTAAATTTCCTTTTATCAGCTCGCTGCGACTTGCGTGGAAGAGCTTTTAGTAGACGTCTCAAAACTTGCAGCGATACTATCAGAGAACTCCTTAAACCACTTGAATCAGTAGTAATGATTACCATAGTTTCCTTTAAAGCATCAAGTCCAGGGGTATCATATGGATTCAAAGTAGGTCTATTAGGGCCAGAATTATGATCTTCAAGTATCAGATGGTCAGATGATCAAGCTCAAAATTATCATCTCTTCGGCATTAAGTACGATCTTGTCGTAATCTGTGACAGACAAATGAATGAAATCATACTTTTGATATATGTCCCGATTAAATGGACAAATTCGATATGTTGTAAACACTGTAAGAATATTGGATGTACTTGCTGCCAATGGATAGGCTTGAGCACTTATTCCTGGTATATCATATATCGTTATTCGTTTTCTTGGATGATTTACGATCTATTGATCCATTGCGTTGTAAATGCATTTTCTTAAAGGTCTATAAACTGATCTGTCCAACGATTGCACGAGATGAGTACAGCGTAGCGAAAAAGACAGAATTATTATGTCATTTATCTTGGCAAAGTTCAATCCGTCAATGGACAAGTGAAAGCTGTGATTGACTAGCAGCAAAAAAAAATAGTTTTTCTTTAATTAATTTCATGTGGTTAAGAAAATGTTTTCGATAAATAGCTCTTCTGTCATACAAATTGAAAGATTACCTCCTTCTTTGCAGCCAATTTGTAACTAGTGTGCCTCTCTCAGCTGAGGTTAGAGCACCCATTTGATTAAATCCTGTTCTAGCAACAATATTTTGTTCAGCTTTTGCACAGTAATTGTTTCAGTTTCATCCATGTTCCATATTTTGTGAGGTTGAAAACTATACCGTTTAATTACTGATTCAAGTTTTCAAAAAAAGTTTTGATATATGCGGGTTAAAACTGGTGATTAGAGCCAAACTGGAGACTTCAGGAGTTCTAATGGATAGAGAAGGATGTCTTTTCAAATATGATATAAACCAATCGAAGTTAGGTAGCTTGTTCGATTTCCAAGACTTTGGGACTTTCAGGTTACTAGAAACTGCAAGTTCGAATACTATATTCCGAATATCCTTGAGAAACAACCCAAAATAAATACGTATAATAATAAGTATTTAATTTTTCAATTCTTCTTCATGTTCATCAGTGAAAATCTATTGACATTTTTGGTAGCCTATTTTCGTAAATGATGCTAATACGACCGTGTTGCTTCTCTCTTCGGTAGTAAACTAACCCAAATTAAATAATAAAGACTTCCTTATAGGAAAAATTTATAGTTAAGTTTTGGTCCGCAAAGGTGAGAGAGTATAGAATATTATACATAAAATATGTCAAGAATTTTACATAGGATTAAAAAATGCAATAATATAGAGGATGTTGAATTTAAAATAAGCAAGTTGGCATCTACTTCCGGTATAATTGGAAGTGTCGCCACCTTGAAAATATTTTAGCCAGCTGTTCCCTATGCAAGTTAATACACTGTAAAATTTTCAGTTATAGTTTTCTTACAATCGATCGATAAAATTCCCGGTGAATCACCCTGTATAATATATTGTTAGTTTTGGTTTTAGCACACCAAAAATGGTAAGATTTAGTCGATGTTGTTTTAAATACTTTTTGAGTGTTGTTCAGTGTTATTTGGTCTCCCTTTAACGTCATTAACACTTCGTCAATCAAATTTGTCATCAATTTCACGATGTAATCACAATCGAATACCGAAATATTAAACGAACACCCTGTATATATCGATTTTCCTTTAACTGGTAATTAAACAAACTTTGGCGTCCTATAAAAACGATTCTCACAAAGCTATGAGAACTGTTATAAGTTTAGCCTTCAGACCCAATCAATCTTGATGTTTGTAGGAAAGTAGGAACAATGGCTGCTTAAATATATTTGAACCATGAATTTTGACGATTCTATAGATAAACTAGGCATAAGTATAGTTTTAGCAAGGTGGGTTGCAAGATTGTTATTTTCCAAACCAAAACTACTTAGGAAGCATATTTTTCAAAATCATTTGGAATTTCTGGATACAGATAAGAAAGCTCACAGCCATCATCTTTGGAACTAAACAGGAGTTATTCCTGTTCAATATATGCCGAGAACTACTACAAAAACCGCGTGTGTAATAAATTAACAAAGTTACGTGCGGGAATTGAGCAACAACATCACATCCTTCTTCGGGACAATGTAGGAGTTCAAAAAGCAGTCAATATCCTCCGCAAGGGTAACTTCTTTGAGCTAGATCACCCACTATTTAGAAATTTGATAAAAGTGCCTCATATGGTGTCAATTTGGCAAATAGAAATAATTTTAATTTAAAAATCATGGTTCTTGGGTTTAGACCGTGTCAAATTAGAATTATTATCCGACGTTTCGCCTACGATTGCACGAGATATCTTTAGGTATATTTACTCTACGAGATTAGAACACTGAATGACCATCGAGGAGCAACAGCTGTTGCATTATCGGCTAGGAAGGAAATATTACTTATTGTACTACCCCTGTATTTACCTAATAATACAAGATACTACTTATTGTAGTACCCCTGTATATACCTAATAATACAAGCTAATTCGGTTTTCTTTACTAATCTTATAGAAGTAATAATTATAATTTCTCCTTTTCTGGGCTATACTTGTCTCTGTTGGGATTAAACGTCACATGTTTCTACACTTTTGGACTCGGCACGCTTTCATATTAAGAACAACTTTTCACTAACTCGTCTTTATCGGGTAATTTGGCAGGAAAAACCTAGAAAAGACCTGGATTGTCTACACCGGGTTACGAATTTATTAAAAAAAGTGGGTGTTTCATCCCGGGACCAATTATAGGACTCGTCAGTGGGATTTTAGTTGGTACCTTTCCATACACCCTTCCGTGTAATAAGTCAAATTTGACACGGTTAAACCCAAGAATCATGATTTTAAAGTTGGCCAAAGCCGTGGGACCATTCGTTCAACAAAGATGCCACCACCTTTTTTCTAAGATGTCGTAGCAGCAAGATAAGATATGCCAGTTAACCTTTCTTCTAAGATGTCGTGGCGAAAAAGTGATATCAAAATCGTTGCTGATAAAACACCAAATAACCTCCAGAAGTACCAAGAGTGCAAACAAGGTCCTCATCGGAGGAAGAATAAAGGCAATTCATCGTAATCTCTATAAACTACATCTAAGATTATCATCTATAATGAAACAGGGCAAATTTGCAACGCTGAATAAAATCACCTACGTCCAAGCAGATAAAATCCGTCAACAAGTTACTGTGAAGCAAAAAAATAAAAATAAATTCAAAGGACTTTTGAGAAATAATAACCCAGCAAGCACACCAACGAACATAGTCGTCAATTTGCAAGTATACAACTTACCGAAGCAAAGAAAACAATCTAATCCAAAAGATAGACCTTCGCCATCACTCCAAGGCGTTTACCGGTGAAAAAATAGTTTCTAGTGTTGAAGTTTCTACTAAAAACTTACCTTCAGAGCAAGCAAACATGATCTGATATGAAACAGAGAAGATCCTAAACACTCAGAGTCATCTAAATCAAACATAACATCTGCGGAAAGGAAGGCTATTAAAAATCTGAACGAGAACAACACCGTCTTAGTTGACAAAGAAAATGAAATTGTGTTGGATGAATTCAATAAACAAAATCAACGCCTCCAGCCTCATTCCATAAGAAAAGAAAACTGTTAAATCAAACAGTTGCAAAATTTCACGCCTCTAAGGACTGCCTAAAATACATAAAGAAAATGTACTTCTACGTCTAATCGTTGGCGCAGTAGACTCACCAATCTACAAAATTAGTAAATATCTGGTCGAACTTTTATATCCATTTTACACTAAAAACCCCACCAAAACCACACTAGTAGCCTTCATAAGGAAAAGAAATCTTAATCTGATGACCATCAAAATGAATGTGAATGTTATTGAGTGGAAGTCAGAGGTTAAATATCTGGGACTGACCTTAGATAACAAATTCCTCTGGAATAACCATAGAAAAGAAGTAATCAACAAGGCTACAAAAGGCTTAAAGGTCTGTAGACACTTTGCGGGAAAAAGATGGGGTACAAACTTAAAAATCCTGCAGTGAATGTACACTGCAATAGTGAGACCAATCATCACATATGGGACAGTGATCTCTCAAAAGTTCAAAGACTGGCCTGTGGAGGTATAACCAGGCAATAAAAACCTGCCCATCGGTCCCCATGGAAGTAATCCTAAAGCTCACACCTTTACATATATTTCTAGACAACATGGCGAAGAGGACGATTTATAGGATGATGAGAGATGAGGTTATAATACGAAGGCCCAATCTCTGATCCAGAAATCAACAAATCTGGAACATACCCCAAGATGAAATGAAAAAGAAATTCAACTTTGTAAAAAACTTCAGCACAAAGTTGAGTCGAAAAAGTGAATGGGACAGAAACACTATTGAAAAACTCAGCAAGAAATCCACTATATGGTATATAGATAGCTCCAAACAATTGGGAACTGAAGGAGGAGTATATGGACCAGGCCCAGATACTACGACACCTTGGGTAAGTCACCAAGTATTCTCCAGGCAGAAATATATGCCATTAGGATGGGTATTCAATTTAACAAGGAAACACGGCCAAAAGATTATCATCATGACGGTGTACTGAGCTGTCAAGTTATCAGTTCCAAGGTGGTCTGGGAATGCCTAGGGGATTGAAGGAGGACGAAACTTCTATTCATATTCTTGCAGAGTGCAACACTCTAGAAAACCCTAAGTTGCGGTTCTTGGGAGCACACCAAATCTAAGAAGGGGAGCTACCCTCCTTGAAGCCGTCCAGTATCCTGAGATTCCTGAGGGAAATAGGACTGGAGGACCTGCTCTAGCCGATAAGGTAACTCTTACGACTAGGCAGTCGTAGGGGGACACAATAGATCTACCAGGCCGCAGTGTACAGGAATCCAACTCTACCCACATACATACACTCTACATCAATCACACGTGGAAATATATTGTAACGCTGGATTACCTTTCGCTGAACATCAGTCGGATATAAATGTCGGGCTGTTGCTCCTCGTGTTCTTCAATGTTCCAATCTCGTAGAGTAAAGATCCCTAAAGATGCCTCGTGCAATCGAAGGTGAAACATCGGATAACAATTCCAGTTTTGTACGGTCTAAACCCTGATTTTTAACTTGATCAAAGCCGTGAAAGTTTTCGTTCTTTATTAGAAATCATTTTAGTTAATAACGAGGGGTTGAGTTAAAAAATATAATTATCAAAAAACGCAACTTTTTTCTTTCATTATTAGGGAGACAATTTCTCACTCCTAATACTATGTACAAATTTAATATTATCTGATAATAAATTAAATATTACTGAGATGTAAAGCGTATAGATGCAAGGAGCACGATTAAGGGTCGATTGTATTAATGAAAACTTAATTATTGATAAATTAAAGGACTCACGAGATAGTTTGGCATGTCCTGTATTAATTATCCTTCATTTAGCTTTCCGCAGGGGTTTCCTTAAGATTTGATTATATCTCAATACCGTATCCTGCCGGAAAAAGCTTTAACTGCTAAAAGTTAGTTTCGAGGATTCTCGTCTTAATTCGGTAGATGCCAAATGTTCTTGTCGTCTTATTTGATTTTAATGAACCAAACAAGATGATGTTTCTCCGTACAAATAGTGCCAGTTTTCACTCTTAAAAATACTGTCAAAAAGATGAGTATTAGTTCATCTACTGCCATGTAAAAAGGGATTTTTTTATGAAACCAGGATGCGTAGTAACATCGTAAGATGAGATAAAATTTCCGCTCTTATCTCATCTAATCCGGTTTCATCTCAACAGCATTTACTGTCGATAAATCGTAACTTCTTCTTCTTCTTCAAGTGCCTTCTCCATTGCGGAGGTTGGCAATCATAATAGCTATTTTAATTTTTGAGGCAGTTGCTCTAAATAGTTGTTTTGAACTGCATCCAAACCTTTCCCTTAGGTTTTTTAGCCATAAAATTCGTCGTCGTTCCACGCCTGTTCTGCCACTTATTTTGCCCTGGATTATGAGCCGTAAGATGCTGTACCTTTCTCCTCGCATAATGTGTCCGAAATATTGCAGTTTTCTCTGTTTTACTGTTATCTCGACTTCCTTTTCTTTCTCCATTTTTCTCAACACTTCGGCGTTCGTAATTCGATCCACCCACGAAATCCTCTGAATTCTTCTATAGGTTCACATCTCAAAAGAGTTAAGTCTTCTCACTGCCTCTCGATTCAGTGTCCATGCTTCCATTCCATAATATAGAACACTATATACGTAACATTTAGTCAGTCGTATTTTCAGGGCTAACGTTAGATCTTTGCTGTAGATAATCTTTTTCATTCTAATAAAGTTGGCAAGTGCTTTCTCGATTCTGGTTTTTATTTCAACGGTATAGTCATTATTTTCTGTTATTAGGGTTCCCAAGTAAGTGTACTTCTTAACTCTTTCTATGTGCTGGCCTCCTACCATTAGGGTTTCATTATTATTGGTGTTGTTTTTACTAATTATCATGAACTTGGTCTTTTTCGTGTTAAGAGAGAGTCCATATTCTCCACTGACTTTCAATATTTTATTCATTATTTTTTCTAGGTCTTTCAAACTATCAGCTATTATTACGGTGTCATCTGTATACCTAATATTGTTGATTAAAACTCTATTTACTTTTATCCCTGCTGTTTCAGATTCAAGACTTTCCAATATGACCTCTTCAAAATAGTAAAGGTGACAATATACAATCTTGTCTGACTCCCCTTCGTATTTCTACATCTCCGGATATTTCCTGTCCAAATCTTACTGCCGCTCGCTGATTGTAATACAGATTTGATATCAACCTTAAATCCCTTTCATCCAAATTTTTGCTTCTGAGAATCTCTATTAGTTTGTCATGCTTGACCCTATCAAAAGCTTTGTTGTAATCTATGAAGCAGACATAGAGGTCCTAATTGATATCTAAGCATCTTTGAGTAAGCACATTAAAAGCAAATAATGCTTCTCTTGTACCCACCCCGTTCCGGAAGCCAAACTATGTGTCACTAATATCCAGCTCCAACTTGGAATGTATTCTAGCGTGTACAATTTTTAAAAGAGTTTTCAAAGTATGTGACATGAGACTGATTGTTCGATAGTCACTGCATTCTTTTGAATTTGCTTTCTTTGGTAAACATATGAATGTTGATGTTAACATTTCTCGGGGGATAGTTCCTGTCGTGTAAATTGTATTAAATAATCTCACCAATAAATCTAAATTTTTGTCATTGATCAGCTTCAACAACTCACCTGGCATTTCATCTGGACAAACAGCTTTATTAGTTTTTATCGACCTTAATGCATAAATGACCTCTGCTTTAGTAATTTCAGGCCCTATGTCACCGCCCAGACTGTTTATAGAAGAATTTTCGTGCCTTTGATCTTCAAATAGTTTTTCTATGTAACTTCTAGTCAAAAAGAAATTAATCAAACTATACGTTATCATATTCTAAATATAAAAATAACAAGTTTAAACCATTTATTCTTGCATGAGAGGACACGAGACTAAAGGAATCGGTGAGATAGGATTCTCATCACGTCTCAATATTTTAGAAAAAAAATCGTATTTTTATTAAAAATGCCTTTTAGTTCATATTTTGTACCTTTCAATAATACCCTATAAGAGTCAAGATCTGATATTTAATGATAGGTGTATCATAAACATAAATAAAATTTAAGTTATTAAATTGTTTTAATTTTTTCCAGCTTCCCAGTTCAATACATACGTCACACTAAAGCTCCAAAACGTCAAATCTACAACTGTAACCGTCAAAGGGGCAACGCCATGTTGGGAACAAGATTTTTTATTGTAAGTATTTTGTTAGTGTCAGTAATAAATACACTGCATGACAAAGAAAGAGGAACACCGAGGACTGGTGATTAAATTTTTAAAACACGTTTACAAAGGAAACCATTAAGATAAGCCAAATATCGTTTGAAGGGAAATCAAAACCTAACCAATCGTATACCTCCCCCCTCCATTCCAAGAAACACCTTCTTTGAACTCTATTTTTTATGACTAATATGTGGTCGGACTTGTATTGTCTTTATTTTTATTTCTACGACGTTTCGATTAGGTTTTATCTCTAATCGTTATCAAGTATAAACTGAATGTTTTGTCTTAAGACTACGAGCTTATATAGGGACTGTGTCCATTGAAGCGCAATGTTTCGCTTCACTGTACATACCTCGATGATTTGAGGTTACAAAGTAGTAGTTGCCAAAGATTAGATATCTCGTCACTCGGTTTACTGAAGATTCCATTATTGTTTTTAATGAATGCTGCTTCTATAAATTTTCTTTTTTTTCATATTGGGTTCTATATATATTGCCGCAGCCACAGACCATTTTATATGGTGTTGTTTATCCCAGGAGTGTTCTGACCTGATCTCGACGTTTCCCCTTTTTGTGTATGAGTTTTATGTTCCTTAATTCTAACTTCCAGCGGTCGTTTGGTTTCTCCAATATACACTTCACCATACTCACATGGAACTTTGTAAACACATTCTGTGTTATCGGTAGTTTTAGGTTTTGTTTTTGTTAAATGAGCTCTAAGGGTATTTCCTGATTTAAAGGCTGTTTTTATATTATAACTACTGACAATTCGTCTTATTTTCTCCGACGTTCCCTTAATTTACGGAATTGTGAAGAAGGAATGTGTTTCTTCCTGTTCAGTGTTTGTTGTTCTAAAATTATTTATAACATCGTCAATTAGTTTTAAAGGATAACCATTCTGTTGTAAATCGGATTTAATATTTGCTACCTCTTTTTCCAATGATTCAGCATTATTGCATATAGATATATCGCGATTATAGAGGTTGCGTATAATTCCTCTATTTTTTATATTGAGATCTACTCGATCGAAAAATCTCAATAAAGTAAAGCATATACTTGGTGGCCTTGGGTATTGCATAATAAAGACAAAATAGATAAACTTCTTAACCCAGGGGTATACCAGCTCAGCTCCGAATGTGCTTGTTCTTTTGTAGGCATAACTAAATGTAATTTTGAAATTAGATTTGCTAAACATAGTCTTTGTTTAAGACAGAATAAAACAGAATCTTTGTTTGCTTAGCATATACGGGAGAGTGGTCATGTTTCAGACTTCAACAAAAACTATAGAATTTTACATATAGAAAATAATTTCAATTTACTGAAAAACCGTGTTGATATTTTGATCATAAATAAATAGGGGTTATCAAAAACTAACATAAAATATTAACTTGAAAAAATCGTTTACAGTCTTTTTTTTTTAACGTAAAGCCCATTTTTTAAAACTTTTGTATTGTAAAAACGCAATTCGGCTTTTTAGTTTTGTTATTATTTGGCCATGATGGCGAGACGCGACGAAAGAAAACTATACACCCGCCTGGGCGAAATGATATGCACGAGGATTATTTAAAGTTGTTTGTAATCTATGGAGAATGTAAACAAGTTTTATCAAAAACATGCCATACATTTGCTGATAGAGATCTAGATAAACAGAAACCGTTACGGAACAGTATTCAACGAATATTGCAAAATTTCAAAAATTTTGGAACTATTACGTCAAAAAAGAAACTTATTTTTAATGATAAAAATGTCAAAATTGCAATTCTGGTATATTTTACTGCATATCCTATAACATAGTTACGATAAGTTGTTCTACAAACAGGAATCTTGGAGAGCTCAATACACAGAATTATATTAAAACATAACTTCCACCCTTGTTTAATATCATTGGTTCAACAGCTAAGAGAGAGTGTTTTTTGTAGAGGTATAGAACTTTAAGTTGGCAACACTTTTTTAACTGGCGGCCATTTTGTCAGCTGTCAAGTGATTTATGTTTAGTTTGGTTTGGCATCTCATCATGAATAGACTGACGCCTGAACAACGCTTCCAAATTGTGCAAATTTATTTTGAAAATCATGGTTCTGTTTGAAATACGTATCGCGCACTACGTCCATTTTACGGTCGACATAATCGTCCATCAGAGCAATTAATTCGATTAACTATGGAACGTTTTCGCACCACGTTTACTCTAAATGATAATACGCATTCACAGAGACGTCGTACAGTGCGTACAGAAGAAGTCATTGCTGCTGTAGAGCGTAGCGTAGAGTAAGGTCCGAATCAGTCTATCCGCCATCGTGCACAGGAATTGGATATGTATCCATTCACTTTATGGAAGATTTTGCGGAAAGATCTTGGTTTGCGTGTTTACAAAATCCAACTCGTGCAACAATTGAAGCCACTCGATCACCTAGCAAGGCGTAGATTCGGTGAATGGGCCCAAAAGAAGATTGCCGTTGATCCCGATTTTCATAAGCGAATTTTGTTTAGCGGAGAAGCTCACTTTTGTTTGAATGGATACGTCAATAAACAAAACGGCCATATAGTGATGATAATCCTCAAGTGTATGTTGAGACACCGTTACATCCAGAAAAACTAACTGTTTGGTGTGCTTTATGGGCTGGTGGAATCATTGGTCCGTAGTTCTTTAAAAACCATGCTGGTCAGAACGTTACAGTCAATGGTGATCGCTATAGAGCCATGATTACTGACTTTTTCGTTCATCAATAGAACAACCATGATGTGCAGGAGCTGTGGTTTCAACAAGACGGCGCAACATGTCACACAGTTCGTGCCACAATTGATTTATTGAAGGAAACCTTTGGTAACCGCATAGTTTCATGTTTCGGACTCGTGAATTGGCCTCCAAGATTGTGCGACTTAACGCCGCTAGACTATTTTCTGTGGGGATATGTGAAGTCGCTAGTCTACGCCGATAAGCCCGAAACGATTGATTACTTGGAGGACAACATTTGCCGCGTTATTGCCGATATATGGCCACAAATGTTGGAAAAAGTCATCGAAAATTGGACCTCCAGATTAGACTACGTCCGAGCCAGCCGTGGCGGTCATATGCCAGAAGTCATATTTAAATTATTATGCCAGAAGGTTATCTTTCGAATAAAGTAAATTTCATGTCAATTTAAAAAATTCATCTTTGTTTTATTCCATTTTAAAGTTCTATACCTCTATAAAAAAACACCCTTTATTAACGATGAAATAAGATGACTCTCGATTTTTGAACAACATATTTAGGATTGATGCTATTTTGGACATAAAATTTAAAATGTATCCAAAACAGTTATACTAAATGTAGGATATTATACAAGAAATATGTCTGTAATTTTGTGTAGAATCTAAAAATGAAATAAGCAAGAAGACATCAACTTCCGATATAACCAGAAGTGCCACCATCTTGACAATATTTTAGTCGAATTGCTCTATGAAATTTTATAAACTACTAAATTTTAAAAATTTTCCAAAGTCTATTTTCCGAGAAATGGATCATGGCATTTCGTCGTGGGTCATCCTGTATGTTCAATTGGAAGAATATCTGGCGATCCTGGTGGACAAAACAGCAATCTAACTTAGTGTTCTTGAAAATGACATAAATTATTACATAATACAGACTAGAACAGGAAAATAGACACGGAAAACTAGATTTATATTTATGTTGGATAATTTGTCAAAATAATATGTAATTTTTTAAAGTACATGTCTTTAAAACGTTATATCTTCTTAGTGCCTTAAAAATAAATTATAATTCCAAAAGTGTGTTCCTTTTTTAATTATAATAATGATCTGGTATCAAGATCGTTCATTAAAGCGGTGGCAAAAAACTAATCTCTCTCAGAGCGTCCTTTGGCCAAGGCAGGCTTTACGTATACTTTTCCAGAAGAGGCAGAATATTTCACTTCAGTGAAAAACTGTATGAGCACTGTAAAAAATAATATTAAAATATTTTATTTAAAATTTAATTCTCCTTTGATAGAAAATAATCTATTTGTGATTATTAAAAATCACGTATATTGAAAAGGTTTAAAATTTAATTTCATTTATTTGGATATAAATATTAAAACTTAAAATAAATAACCTGTTAAAATCGATAACAAAAATTTAATACTTATTTTAAGTTATTTGTTTTATGGAGTTCGTTATATACCCGCAAAAATTAATTTTCGTTAAAAAATTAACCTTTATAATTTTAAAAATATTACTATAATTGCAAGCGGCTTGCACACAAAGATACCAAAAATATGAAGCTATGTGAGAACTCTTTCCTATAAACTTTCGGAGGGTCCGCGCGGTTGTAACTGCTTTCTGAATGGGCTTATACATGCTCACTAAGGCCCAGTCTTTTGATGTCCTACAGGAGATTCTCTGGTATCACTCCAGTTGTTGAAAAAATTATGAAAATAGTTTGAACGCTGTTCATTGTTCACTGTCTCCGAATATCCACCTCCAGACCTCTGTATTTGGCGATCTTCTCGTTGTATTTTGGCTTTAAGTTGTTGGTATTAAGTACAGCAATGTCGATTAGTGTAGTTTTCCTAGGAATTTTATCTGTTGGTATAATGTCTGGTCTATTATGAGCCACTGTCTAATCCATCAGAACCGTTCGGTTCCAATGTAACTTGAACTCGTTGTTCTCAAGAATAGGCGGATTGTATTTGTAATAAAACACCTTTCCTACCTGTAATTAGCGGCCGAGTCATGTCTTTACTTATACTCCGTTGCGGCAGACACTTAGCATCCTCCAGTTATGTGCTAGATTGGATATGATGCTTGTATATGATGTTTGACAGCCGTATTTACATTGGTCGTTTTCTATTGAGGGATCTCTGATGATGAACTACCAATAGTTTTTCTGTTCTGAATAGTTAACAAAAAGCCCTCGGTTTCCGGAAACATCTGTCTTGAAATCAACCAGTAGTTCAACGCTGAGTTGTCTACATTATTCTGATTGACCTCATTTGGATTCCGTCCATGAAGTGGCTTCTGAAGGCAGGTTTGTAACTTCTCTTGGTCTGTTTGGTGGTGAGAAGTAATATCCTGTTCTCTCAGCTGTAGCGGCGTTGAATCGTCTGCCTCGCATATTGCTCAATGTAGTATGGAAGAGTCCGCTAACCTGTGGAAATATGAATGTAAGTTTATTATTTGTTGGTCGAGCTGCTTATCAATATCCTCCTTGATGTCTTGGAAGCATTGTGCGTTCTATAGCACTCCGAGGGTAATATTTTTGTGCTTTTGTTAGGAGTGTTCTTATTTTTCTTTGCAGGTTTTGTATTTCTGTCCTGCTTCATTTTACAATGCTAAAAGAGTTGCTAAATGCAGAGCAAGCGTATGTGTTAAGCGCCAAATTTCTACTATTTAGGTTAGTTTGTAATGTCCACTTTACCCTCCTAACAAATTTGGTTGTCAATTCGGCTTTCATAGTGCGATGGTTAATTCTTTGACTGTTTTGTATGTTTAATCTGCTTCTGTTGCAGCTATATTTTCACCGTTCTGCATTTGAAATGCTCCTGGTTGTATTTTACCTATAACGATGTTCAAAATACGGCACTTGTCAAGTCCAAATTGCATTCTGATATCTCCGGAGAACTCCTCTACAATTCTAAGCATTTGTTCCAGCTGGTTCCTGGTAGCAGCCATTAGTTTAAGATCATCCATGTATAGAAGACGATTCACTCTTAGTACCTCCTCGTTGTTATTTCTACTGCTAAAACCGTATCTGGTGGAGTTCAAACGGCGTGATAATGGGTTCATTGCAAGGCAGATTACAATTGGCTAAGTGAATCGCCCTGAAATATTCCCTTTCGTATCGGAAATGTGTTAGTTTCCTTGGGGTCGATGGATGGCTCTTGCAACTGGATCCTATTTCACCAGGTAGACATGATGCGTTATAAAAAGGAATTAAAATTAATTTAAATTAAATTAAAAATTAAAGATGTTACTATAATTATTGTGATAAGATAATACTAATTTTTTCGTAGGGAGTCAAGGTAAAACTTAAAGAGATTTTTTAGTTCGAGAGGCAAAAAATTGTATTTGTTGGCGATATATATTCTAGAAAAAGAAAACGATGGATTTTTGCCGATGTAAGAGAAGTTCCTCAATTCAATTTAAACTTCTCCGCTGCCTGAATTAAAAAAAAAAACAAATAAACTTAGGTAAAAGGAACTTACTGTTTCAGCCCTAACATCCATTTGTGCTAACGAAATAGTAAATTTAGTTTAAAATTAATCTAGAAAACCAACTTCTCGCAAATTGCTTTTACTAAATTAGGAAAGTAAGCTTGTTTAATCACATTATTGTAGCAAGTACGTGTTGCTTTGAAAAAAATATTTGAAATAATGATATATTAAAACATTATAAATTATGAGCAATCGCTTGACAGAAAACATATTCTGTTCCAACATTCACCCTTAATTTTATTGAGTTTGAACTCATGTATATTACCCTTGTTTATTTTACAGTTTATATAATTTAAGTAACGAGCTCGTGGTTATTAATTTGAACTTTAGTCCTACACAGTAAAGTTTCCAATTGTGTGAAGAACATTATTTTTAAATTTACGTTCCCTACAAATAATCGATAGTATAGCTTAGAGGAGGGGGGTTTCAATCTAAATGTTAGAAAGTGTAAGGTTAGGATGAAACACAGTGTATACAAAATAAAAGTCGGAAAGAGCAATAAAGGTATGAAAAATCATTATACACAAAAGATTTTAAAATGATCATTTCCAAAAAAATTTTAAATAATGTGCTAAAGGCTAATAGTACCTTACTTAAAACTTAATGACCGACTACGAATGGCTTTCAATTAAACTCTCAGCAAAATTCATTTTTGTTTTTACCAAAACCAAAACGAAATCGATGAGTAAACTAAACACAGGCTTGCAGTCGACTTGCAGCTTACATGAAGCTTATGAGACGGAATTAATGTCCACGTCTTAGATAGGCAACTCCATATACGCTCCAATGCATTAGCTTGGATTGCATTAAAATTGCAAAGCAGCAAAGCGATAGCGTTTCGAGGCGTAATACTGTAATACAGACAAATTACACAGGTTTACAAAAAAAGAAGTTAATGCTTATTTAACGACACCATTTCATTCTTATGTAATTAGACGCCCTGAATCCAAATCTGAGGTCCGCTCATCTTTATCACGTTAGGTTCAAGGTCATTTTAAGGTCAAATGGAGTAAAATTTACTAAATAAATCTGAAGAAGTAGATATGTACGTTTTTGAGGTCCGTGAATCCGAATTCGTGGTTTGTTTAATCTCTCAAGGGTCATTACAAGGTTAAATTGATATTAATCCACTAAATAAATCTGAAAAAAAAATGTAGGTTTATGGGGTCATTGAATCCGAATGTGTGGTTTGTTTAATCCCTCAAGTTCAGGTTAGTTCAGGTTAGAGGTTATTTTATGGCAATTTCAAGGTCAAATTTAGAAAAATCCATTAAATAAATCTGAGAAGAAAGATATGAAGGTTTTTGGGGTCGCTAAACCCAAATTTGAGGTTTGTTTAAACCTCCAAGGTCAATCAGAGGTTATTTCAACGTCATTTCAATGTTAAATTGAGAAAAATTTACTAAATAAATTTGTAAACGAAAATGAGGGCGCTGAGTCTGAATTAGCGGTTTGTTTAATACCTCAAGGTTAACCAGAAGCCCCTTCAAGGTCATTTCAAGGTCAAATTAAAAAAAATCCACTAAATAAATGTGTAAAAAAAGAGAACCAATGCGCAGCTAGATTAATATTCGTTACATAGCAGACAGGCAAGCGGATCAAGTTTTTGAGCCGAAACTCAAGCTACTAAAATCATGAGTTTTTGGTAGCTAGATAGATGTCCGTTATACAATGCAAGAAGACTTAGTTATTAAGGAATAATAATCCAAAACCTAATCTCCCAAACTCACATGACCGACGCACAACTAGATGGATATCCATTACATAGCAGACAGGGGAGCTGATCGAGTTTTTAAGCTGCTGAAACCACATATTCTATATACAGCTAGATTGATGTAGTGGCACTACATAACAGACAGGCGACAAAGTTTTAATAAATATACAAAAACATAAGCATTCATAACCATATGGGGTTTGTGTTATATACTTATAAAGACTCGCTGTGCTAGCCTAGCTGTTATGTAACGGATATCGATCTACCTGCGCGAGGACTAGGTGGTTTTGGAAGCTTGAATTTCAGCTCAGAAACTCGATCCGCTTGCCTGATTGCTGTGTAATGGATATCGCCCTAACTGCCCATATGTTCTTTTTTTACAGATTTATTAAGTAGAGTTTTTCAATTTGACCTTGAAATGACTTTGAAATGGACTCTGGTTAACCTTGAGGTGTTAAACAAATTACGAATTAAGATTCAGCGCCTCCAAAAGTCTATAGTTCTTCTTTTACAGATCTATTTAGTAGATTTTTTTTAATTTGACCTTAAAGTAACCCTGAAATGACCTTGGGAATTAAACAAACCACGATTCGGATTTAGCAACATCAAAAACGTACGTATCGTCTTGTTCAGATTTATTTAGTGAATTTTATTAAATTTGACCTTGAAATGACCTTGAACCTGACTCGACAGAGGTTTTTGGAACCTCAGATCTGGATTCAGAGCATCTAATTACATAAGGATAAAATGGTCTGGTCAAACAGGCATCCACTTTTTTTTGTAAATCGTGTTATTAATGATATTTAGACGAAGTAATTTAAATTATTTCAATAATTGACTGCTGTTCGCGTGTAATCTAAGTCAAAAAGTGATATAAATTTAACCATCGAATTATCAGTAGGAGTTAAAAAAATATTTATTAGTATTTTTTATTTTAATTTGTAATATTTTGGGGGTTGCGCAAACCTGCAAACCTAAGAAAAAGCCGCCACTGAGCTATATGTGAAATATTCTCCCTGAATATAATTCAATAATTTGTTAATTTTATATACACACATTAAAGTACATATATTCATGGGTCATTTTTCGCTCTACATGCATACATATTAAAAATTATTCCATTGTTATTTTAATTTTTAAGAAATTATTTATTTCCAATTTTGTTTAGAGTTTCATGGTTATTATTATTTAATTTAATAATTCGTATTTTAAAATAAATATATATAAATTGAAATTCAAGCTACATTCCAATATAACTGGATAATTTCGTTAATGATTTTGTATTTTGTGAATATTATTAAATTTTGAATGGCTATTATGAAAAATTAATTTTTTTAAATATACATTCTAAAGCTCTATTTACTTTATTTTCAATTCAAATTGGTAGCAAATTTGCAATGGTTATGATAATTTAACAATGCTTGTAATAAATTTTACGATTTTGAGTTATTTGTTTAATGATAAAGTAAATAAGTTGTTAATACAACCATCTCCTTCACGAAATCGTTCGTTTATTTTAAGTATATGTTTTCTTTCTTGTAGCGAGACAAGCAATTTAAATACCGGATTGCTTATAGAAGTATGGAGCAAAGGGATGATATGGGATCGTGCTATGGGATACCATTGGATACCGTTACAAACCGTTCACTATACAATCGAGGTAAGTTTAACGAATATCGTCGTAGAACTAATATAACTTTGGTGACGAAGATTACTAAAGAATCTCATATACCAATTTCTAATGCGAAGCTCTAACCAACTAGAGACGCGTTAAAGAATCAAATAATCCTGAAGGGTTATACCCAGAAGATAAATGAGTGAGCAATCTCCTAAATCTGATTACGGTAGCTAAACTGTTCACAAATAACAATTAAACAACACAATACGTCATTGTAAGGAAATTTGACATGTTCATTGTAAAGTTTAACATTTTAGACGGGCAATTTTTGGTTCTATTTTTTTTCACTTTTGACTTGGTTTATCATAACAAGAGAGCAGGGATGAACTTAATTCATTATAAGTATATAAAGTAGCTACTGGCCACTGGCTGATTGTCTTTCATCCATTCGTGTCATCGCGGAAGTGTGAACGCTACCTTATTGTGGATGCATCCTCTTTAGTACTGCGCTCGATCGATACACGAGGTCGTCAAAATTGTCGGGAGAAAGGGTTTGGTAGCAAACAATAATTCATCTTTTGATATCTGTCTTCAAGGTAGTAAGCATATCTTATTGAAACCTACTTTTTTGGAACGCGTATTTAAATACGGCAGAAAGATTTCTTTATTTCTTACTGAAAATTTGATTGTTTAAAAATTTCACTTTACTCCGTTGATTCATACATGTCGTTCGACTGGCGATATTTTTCAGTCTGATATCGAAGTTGGTAGACGGCAGGTGTAATATCCTGCCGACATACCTAGAAATGTATGGTTCATATATCAGTTATTTCCTGCTAATGT